>OZ020268.1:1610004-2210004 GCA_963971225.1 Melieria omissa | reverse complement strand
CGCGATTTAGGCTGGTGTCTCGGGGGCGTGGTCCTAAAAGAATCGAACTCAAGTCAAAATCTGGCAAGGCACACGGAACTGCTGACCGGCATGCGTGCAGTCGTAACAATGAACGAGCTGACTGATTGCTGGTTTGGCCGAGCGAGCAGATGCTAGACGAATGGAGCACATCAGCGCCGGTGTGTGGGGCAACTGCTTGCATGCCTGTGGCGGGGGAGTGGAGCTGATGTGGGGGGTCGCAAATATATATTGAACGCTCTCGGGAGGCTCAAAGGGACTGTGCTGCTTTGCGTGCAGCCTCTTGTGGAGTGTTTTGTGTTGTTTTGGCATGTTTACTTGCACAAAAAACAAATTAAGGTATTTAAACTTTTTTTGGTGTTGTTTTTAATAATTTGTTGTTTGTTTATATTACAAATAAAAAATATTAATCTCATTGATTCACGTTTTGTGAGGTGTTGGAGTGGTTATTGCCTGATTGTGTTTGCGTGAGACATTGATTTTATTCTTGTGCTATCTTCATGCGAAGGAAGTTATGTTTTAACGATAAAAATTACTTTAAAAAATATATTTGTAAATAATGAAATATATTCGTAATTCTTTTGATGTTCCTTGAATTAAAATTTAAAAAATTTATGATAGGGCGGGAGTCACACACGGTTGGGGGACACTTAGGCTTCAGCTTCGACTTCCTCCTTTACCTTAGCATCACCGGGTTTGCCCTTGGACCAGTCGGGTTTTTTCTGCACGCAGGAAGTGAAAAATGGACATAAAGAGAATACAAAGAAATTCGATTAATAAAAATAACACAGATAGTTGCAACAGATTTAACAAATTTCCAGCTAAAATACACACTAAACACTATAATGAAATTATCAAGGCGTTACGAGTTCATGTGGCTTTAGGCACAAACCAAACAAATTTGTCGCCGCCAGATAATTTCATCGAGCTAACTACTTTGATGGACTAAACATGTTTCACTACAAGGAATAGAACAAGTGCACATGGGGTTTGGGGGTGTTTTAGGGTCACAACAAACGGCACTATGTGTAATCATATCAAGTATACGAGTATGCACGATGGGAGTCAAACATTATTTTTCGATCGAGTTGTGTTCGATAGAGCAGTGAGTGCATGAGTCACAAAGGCAACATTTAAAGATCTTCTGAGAGTGTCTGGCTGCACTGTGCTGACGTGCGGGCGAAGGGTACATGTCATACACGAAACAGATTCAATTCGTTTTCACTCTACGGACTTTGGGGTATGTGCACATGTATTTCTTACACTTTTTGGCTTGTTTTAATTGAGCATCTTTAATCTTTTTCTATATGCGGAGAAGTGGTTGGTTGGTTGGTTGGTTAAAAAAAGAGAGAAAGCGTTATTAAACTTCAATTATACTGATAGTTCAGTTTATGACCAAATTGTGAGTGCAATCAATAATGTGGCAGGTAACATTATTGAAAGCCAGCTCAGGCCTGGTCTTCTCTCTTATTCTGAGCATTACTTGGTTGTAAATTTTCAAGTTTCTAAAAAGTACTCTTTACAATGAATATTACAATGAAGTAGCACTTTTGTCTACAACGACGCTTACCTCCTTCTCTTCCTCTTCCAATGTGAATTCCTTCTTCTTGACAACCTTGAGTTGATTACGGAAGTTGAATTCGGCAGCCTTCTTCTGCAGCTTAGCGAATTTGTTCTCATATTTCGACACCTTCTTGAGGGGTGGTTTCACGCTGTAAATAATTTCACGTTATATCGATTTTCCTATTCTGTGAGCAAATATGGGTCAGCTTACAATTTGCCACGAAGATCGTTAACTTGGGCATTGAGATCGCCGATCTAAATTGGTCCGAATGAGGAGCCGGGTACAGTTGGCCGAAAGGGGTGGCGGGGCGGGGAGAGCAGGGAAGAAAGAGCAATATTAGTTGAGAGTTTCGTAGAATTTCGTTTTTTTTGTTTTGTTCTTTGCGATTTTTAATTTTTTTGATTTCTCGTAACATGTACGAAAGTTGTATCATAGTCATCAAAATCAAAAACAAATTCATTAGGCACATTACGCAAATTATTTACTTGGTTAGTGAGAGAACAGAGTTGCTTGGCATGGCGATGGCAGTTGCAGCAACGTACAGTGCAGTACGTGTGGCTGCTGCAGCGGTTAGCGCAGTTCTATTTAGTATATGTGTAAGTAGCACACTCATACATACGTAATAAGTAAGTACACAAGAAGTCCTTGATTTTAGCTACAATAATACGGTTCGGTTACATGGATTAGTTGTTTATATCGGTGCGACATACATACAAATCGACACTATTTTATGACAGTAGGCTGGGGTTAGGTTTTTTTCGTAACAAGCAAATGAACGCACATGTGGAAACAAGGGGGAAACGACTTTTTTCACGACGGACCAACGAAAGATTGGCTGGTTAATCACCGAAGTAGCTGTTGGAAGGAATTGCTACGATACATATTTTGATTTTTTTGCGATGACGATGATCCGTGCTTGCATATATTTTACTGGGCAAAGGACGCTTGAGTTCTGAGAAAGCATCTGAACAGCATAACATCGAACTAATCCTTTTCACATTGAAGGCAAATAATTAACTGTGTATTCTTTGCTAAAATCGGCAACGTATTTCACGAAAGAAAACGTGTCTGATTGGCGCTGCATATGTATTGGGAGCTGAAGCTGCAATAAGGTCGTCGAAGCCTGAGCTATGATACACGCTGATCAACTTCTCGGAAAGTGCCACTGGCAGGCAGTTCAGGACATTAGGAAGTGTCTGTATTCAAAATGTCAAATTTTTGTTATAGGTGTGAAACTTTAAGTAGAGTCGAAAAATTGGTGGAAATTATATGTGAAAATATTTATTAAAAAAATGTTTTAGAAAGATTATACCAAAAAAGGGGTGTTTCAAGTTGAATCAGATTTCTTAGTGGTTTTATATCTAATAACAAACAGTAACTCCTCAAGAAATTCGGCTTCTAATTTTATATAGAATTTTACTTACAAAGAGAAAAAATGCTTGTGAGAAATAAACATCAGGCGGCAGTCATAGAACTGGGCTCGGCAAGGGTTCTTAGAACTGAAATATAACTAATCATATTCTTCCTTCTTTCAGAATCTGGACATTTATCAACGTGACTACAGTCTTCTTGTACCGATACATATGCAGAGTTTACTTGCCATGATCAGACTTTATAGGTTCCCGCTCAATTCGGTTTTCAATTGGACCAGTTTTTAGACGTTTCGCGATTTTCAAACTAATAAATTCAGCTGAGGTACTGCACAGTATGGCACACGAATTGTGATTACCCTAAACATTTTCAAATGGAACCAGTACACAATCTGCACAGGTGCACTATAAGTATGACCAAGTTGTTGCAATTGTTGTAAAATTAAATATTGTTTGTGTTTTTTATTTGTTGCTTGTGGAGATGCGAGCAAAATTTGTTTTTGCAGTTATGGTAGTGGTGAGAATTTCGCAAGAGAAACATTTCTCGACTTGTGTGCGGAGTCGAACTGAGTAAGTAGGGTGCGAGTGCATGAGTGGAGGGGAATAGAGTTACGGGCAGTACACTTCGGTACGCACAGAAACATCTGTACGTACAGACGAGTACACGAGGTGCGGGCTGAACGGCACAGGTGCGCGTGCGGTACAATTTCGGCAATGACCAAGTTGAAGTAGTCAATTTTGTAAGCAGATTAACGGTAGTTGTTGTTGTTTAGGTGGTTAGTGTTTTCACACTGATTTTATTGGTTGTAGGAGGAAGGACTTTTTAGTTTAAGGCAGCATAAACTTCGTCCAGCTGCAACCACTGAGTTTAGATGACCCATTTGCTTGCTGTATCATTGATGGTTGCTGGAGGAAGCGGTAGAGCAGGGTCGACGGAGGGATAGAGAGGGTGAGAAACAAAAATAGAGATAGAGATAGAGATAGAAATAGAAAAAGAGACAGTGGACCTAGAAAACACCTACACCTAGAATTTGTAATAATTTCTAGCAATAGTTTATTTGGTTGGAATACGCCGCTGTATGTTAATACAAGTTGTCTGTGGGTGCACATTATCCGCTCATGGGCCTAGCAAATGCATCAGAAGCTGCATTGTTGCATCTACTTTGCTTCATCGAAAGGGTGAACTGGTGTGCTCCGGAAAGATAACAATGGGTTTCTCCACAGTAAGCGTGAAGAAATTCACAATTAGGCCTTATTTGGTGTCCGCGCGAAAGTGTGACTTGAACAGCATTCACACTTCCCAGCCTCACCTAGCTTAACCTATCTGTGCTTGCGGACTGAGGAAACTTGTACGCAACCTCGAGTTTTTTATGTAAAAATTCATTGCCTTTTGGAAGTCGAATTGCGTATTGTTTTAACCTATTGAGGTCTATGCATAGCTTTTTTTTTGGGGCTAATGGGCCTCAACTAACCTACTTGTTATTGTCCATATTATTGCTGTCTCGTTTCCAATTTCCTTTGACATATTTAAAAACGAATTTAAAAATTCTCAAAGTATCTCAAATAATACAAATATGAAGCCCAAGTATACAAGTTTGAAAACTGCTATTAGCTCGAAGGATGTTGAGCGAGCTTTCTCATTTGCATTCCGGACTACCAGCAAGCATTGCGGATAATACCGGATAATATTCTTGACGAGTTCTACCGACAGCCATTGGATCCATGCCGAGTCTGTATGACCGGCAGTCGTTTGCATTGGCGCGTATGTGCACAGAGGACGGGGTGGGAGATCGATTGTAGCAAATGGCGCGTGGTTTCTGTACGATTCAGCGTTTCCGTGTGTCTGTGTGCGTGTTTGTTGGTATGTGCCATACTGTTGCAATTTCATTCTAAATCTTTCTGTTGCACCTCTAACAACTTTCAGCCGGTTACGCGTTGTTTGCGATTTAACTATCGAAATGCGCGATTGCATTACTTGCTCGGGCATCACAAAATATTTCTAACCCTACAGCAGCTGGAATGACCATTCGAAACATCGATGTTTGTGCGGTTCAGATTCGGCGGTGATGTTGATCGAATGCGATCTCTCGCGTTCGGATGCTCTGATTATTTGACTATTTACAGGTGCGTTTTGCTGCGGCGCTGCTGGCCAGCCGGCTGTCGAGTGCGTAAACCGTGCGTGCGGGTACGTGGGGTGCAAGTGCAGGTGGGGGTGCAGGTAGGCGGAATGCAAGGAGCGTGCCATAAGATTTGTCTCAACACTACGGTATTTATGTGTTTATTTGCTTAGGGCTAGCAGCGAGAATTTCGCGCCGCATTGGCGAAAATCGAACACTTGTGCACGATTGATTGTGCTAGAGTCGACAGAGAGATACGGAGAGCTTGGAAGAGTGGTGAATCAACGGTTAAGTAAAGTGAAAGAAAACGAAAAACAAATAAAAAACACAAAACATAAATAATTTTACATTCATTTTGTTGCTGCTGTTGTTTAGAAATTGGTGCATGGTGTGTAGTTACAAAGAGAAAATGAACAATCAAGTTAAGAATTTGCAAACGCCTTTAAGAAAATTCCATGTGACATTCGGATGTGGTTGGGAGTGACTTGAAACTGCGGTGAAGCGATTTTGATGCAGAGATGGCGATGTGGAATTGTGTGGCGACACGCTGAACGCACAGTTGAAAGGCCATAAGACAGTGGCAGCTTTAGCTTGAAACAAACTAAAATCCAAAGGGTGCAACTACTTATTAACAGATCTCGATTATGTAAAAAAATAAAATTGCATTTTTCACTGATTAAAATTCTTTCAAGCACTGCCAAACCGTCGGATGACCTTTTCAATTGTAATGAAAATGGGGAAAGGAAGTGGGAGTGAATGCAACAGAAGCAGTTGGGGAGTGCGAAAGTGCGTGTGAGGATGACTAAATGAGTCTGACTGTATGACGATCGCTTGAGTAGAGTGTGGACATAGAAGGATCTATGCACGGGATGGCACCACACTGTGGCGGACAGCTACGTCGCGCACTTATATCGGCTATGCTATATGTGTGGCATATCATGGAATAGATGTCTGTTGGCATGTGTGGCAGAAGGAACTTGTGGCTTGATGGTTGCTTGTGGCGCTTGGAACGTGTTGGAATGTTTCTCTTAACGAACGAAGAATTGCTGGGGGAAATGCACGTATGTATAGTATGTAATCTGTATGTATGACGAGACACGAGTGTTTTCTCTCGCCGGTGGCATGTTGTGGCTTGGTTGGGTTTTTGTGGGCGGCATGTGTGAGAGTGTGTGTGTTTTGGAATTCTTAAAATTGTTTTGTTCTTCATTTTTCGTAGATTTCGTACAATTCAACAAGTAACAAATTTTTAGAAAAAGTTTATAAAACTAATTATGCAATTAACCACACATCCGTTTGTTACAAACATGGGCTTTGATGTTGTTTTTGTTTTGATACTCGATTTTGGTTTTTCTGTGTGTGAACATTTAATTGTTTGCAGTACCTCCCAGTCTTTTTTCCTGACTTCGTATTCCAGATCCCATTTCTGGCCTTCACATATATACATACGCTCGTAATACTCTTCGCAAATCTCTTGCAACTCGCCTGTAAATATTTCGTTATATATATAGAGAGACATACATGTACATATGTATAGAGATTTTTATATATGGTTTTGTATTTATGTAGAGCGAGTGCGGCAAACACAGATCCATAAACATTGTATGGTTTTAGCTGAGATAGTTAATGATTTGCTTTGCTTGTTCGTTTCTCGTTAATGGCCGCGTTTATACGGTTGCTGGTGTCGTGTTTGCCGCGTCGGCCAGTTACATTCTACGCACTTTCTTACTTCACGGCTCTCGATTAGCAAATGTCAAAAATTAACTGCGTGATGTTATGTGTTCAAGTGTGAGTCTGCGTGGGAGACAGGAGGCAAAGACGAATGGCGCGCCAGATCGCTCTGTCGGCTCTACGGCTGTGCTTCCCATTAGATGTTGCAATATGTTAACAACAACAAAAATTCAATGTGCAGCACACCATCGGCATTATGCATTATGCAGAACTGTCGCACCAGTTGGGCGCATGACTGTGTGTATTGTACAGCAGATAAGTAGAGAACACGAGGAGGAGGCGTCATCAAACAAAAATCAAAATATTCGGGAATTGATCGCAGATGCGGAGTACGGCTGCGGATTCGGATTCGAGTTCGCATCCGTTGGCCGATATGCTCGATTTCGAGTGGTAGTAATGAGCGGAGTTGGTTTAGTTTGTTTGTTTTTCTTTTTGCCATTTCTCTGGGTACATTTACAAAAAGCTAACTTTCATCAGATCTTCATCCATTGACTGCGCTTTATGTATTCAACGGTTTTCATTTTGACATTTTCTTCTTGCAGTTTTGGGGTAATAACACAAAAATGTATAAATACAAGTAATAAATATAAAGAGTTATCAAAGGAAAAGTTTAAGAAACCAAATAAGATGTATATTCTAATGTAACCATACGAACGGGCAGTAAGATATATAAAATAGATTGGTTTAATTTGCTGTTTGTTTGCTTGGTTTTGTGGTTGTTTATTACATTCAGCATACGTAGTAAGTAGCGGTGGAGCAATTATGTGGCATTTACCTCGAATTCCTTCAATTTCAAAATGTGCTCTAAGTCAAATTTGTCACCCTCCACATTGAAAACACGTTGCCAATATTGCTGGCATAAAGTTTGCAGTTCGGCTGTGTCCCAGATATACATACATACAATTGTACAGACATTTAGTTATAGTCGTTTCACGCAAGAGCTTACAATGTAGTGGAAAAATACATAAAAGAGCAACACACTGCAACAAGATTCGCGGACAAGTGACGCGCGCCCACCTTTCGTCGAGCAGAGAGAAACCGACAATTAATCAAGTCCGCCTCACGACACAACCAAACGGTGAGTACTGTTGGACTTTGGGCGGTTTAACTTTGCTGTTGCCAATACATTGGTATAGGAAGGATTGCAATTCCCTTTTGGGCGTTAAGTGCAATTCTCACCCATGCATTTTTCTACCATGAAATGTCGATGTTGGCTGACAAAGTTAGAAGCCGCTCATCGCTAAGTCCTATCGACTTTCTTTTCTCTTCCCAACCAGATTTCTGTGCCTCAAATGACTCTGAATCTTAAATCTTACAACCCATATTTTTTCTTTTAGTCATTATCTGAATACAATCCTAATGCAATATTCTCCTTTCTTCTGTATAAGTAAGTATTTATTTAGTTCCTGAAAAATCGTTTCGTGCAATCAGCTTTGTTGTGCATGTGCAATGACTGCTCTGAATTGTAGTACAGCACTCTTGCGATGCTGCCAGCTAAACTGTTGGCTCTCTTCTCGGAAAGGTGGACGCCAAGTCGGTTTGAACGATTGTGAACGTTGTTGCATTGTGTGTCGCACAATCTTCCCCTACATTGCGGTAAAGTTATTGCCTACTCATTTGAAGGTGTTTCTGCAATTCGGATACGAATTGCGTTTGAGTGGGGTATGTAGATAAGTGTATGAAGGTGTTCGGTGGGGCCGAAGGGGCGGAGTGGCATGAGCGAGTGTATGGATGGTCGTTATGGTCGCCATGTTGCAATTTCTCGGCGCAAAAAAGCACTTTCTGTCGACTGGTGCGTGGGGTGGTGGGCGCGGATATTAGGGTCTACAACTACGTCAAAAATCGTGTGGACTATGGGGCGTGGATGGTCGTTGGCCTATACATATGGCATGACAGTTATGACAGCTCAATTTGAAGTCAACTTTTTACTAAGTTTCCCCGGCAAACATACATAGCTGGAAAATGCCGCATGTGTAATGCGTTCGGAAAAATGAAGCTCAGGTGCGTATTTGTTCAAAAATCGTATACAGGTGTCTTAAAGTGTTAAAGAGGATCGGTTTCAATGGATTTAGTAAAAGCTTTGGCAAAATTCAAAAAAGGCAGCTTCTACAAGGCCTACGCGGCGAGTACGACTAGTTGGTTGGTTGGTTTGTTTTTATAGTTGCTGTAGTTCGATGTTAGGCAAAAACAAAATCAACGAGCGGATAAATACGAGTAATAAAAAGCAAAATACAAAGATTAGCTCGTGGGTTTAGTGCTTCGAAAATATCAAAGAGAATAGAATTCTTGCTGCTCTTGTTTAAGTTGTGTTAACATTTAGTTGGAACGAGAAGCATGTGAGAAGAAGTGGAGACAACAGACTTTGAATTTGCGATTCGGACTTTCTCCGCCAATTTTTCAAATTCGAAGTTTGCTACTCTCAACTCAACACAGTCTACAGTTCACAAAAATACTGATTTCGCAAATAATTAATTTGGTTTTCATTACAACTTATCGTTGTCTACGCTTAAGAAAAAAGAGAGTTACGAGAATGCAAAAGTTCAAGTGGAGAGCGTAAGAGTACAAAGAAGAGCAAGTACTACAAAAACAAGTAGGGGGTTAAATTTAATTAGAGTTAAGTTTACGGATTACTTTTCAAAGTTTACACAAATTTCAAAGGTCAGTCTACAGCAACAGTGTGAGGGGACGTGATTTTGGTTCTCCTCAGCGCTGCTGGGTAAGAAACAAAAACGTCAATGGCTACGATGGCTAACTAACAAGAAATACGAATTGCGGTGGTGGCGGCGGCAGCTGTAAAGCCTGGCTTCAAAAAGGTCTCACCCTCTACTTGATAACCAACAACAAATCAACTACTAGTACAATAGCATTGAGTACCAAAAAATCAACGTTAAAAAACTTCAAATGCAAAAATTCAAAAATCATCAAAAATGTTGGTGAATAAAGGAAAAATCAAAAAATGTTCTGTAGTTGTTGTTTTTTGGCGATTTGTTTTGCTTTATCGCATTAGCTTGCCTCCAAATCCTTCCTGGCAACCTCGTACTCGAGGTCATACTTTTGATCTTCCAATTTGAGTATTTTACTGTAATAATCCTGAATTGTTTTCTTAAGTGTATCTGCGAAAGGGGAAAGTGCAATTGAAATTGAGAAGTCGGTTAATACGCGCTCGTACGTTCTGTGGGAGGAGCATTAAGTTGGTGGGTGGACTGGGAGTGTGGGCATGTTAACAAAATTCAAAACACGCCTGAAGAGATGGATTCTTTGAAGGTGGGCTGATTGGATATGTGTAGTGAGTGACGTGTTGGGTGGTTGTCTCGATTCGTTGAGGTAATTTTGTCTGTGCTTGGACATCGTTGGAACATCGCAGCTTTGTGGAAAGCATTGATACACTGGCTGTTTGGAAAACATCCCGAGAAGAACCTTTCAGTCCTCGAACTCTCTACATATGTACACCTGTTGCATTCCGTATCGATGCTGTGTTATGTATTCTGCTCGTATCAATAATCGGAAAAATTAGTTGAATTTTCTGACCACTTTTGCTTTCCTCTTGCTACAATGCTGTTAAATATTATTAAGTATGCGAAAAAATTGTCCTACGCATTGTCAATTGGTAGTAAAATATTTTATATATTGTAAGACAAAAAAGAAAAAAATTGGTCAAAGCGCGCAACGCTTTTTGGGTTAAGAACAACTTTACAAAATTTGGAGTTGAGTAAATTGCAGCGTGTCATATTGAGTTGAGTTGAGTTGAGTTGAGTGAGTAAAAAATTATAGCTTCATTCTCTTTTTACAAAAGTGTTTGTGCATTCGCGTACAATTCGGTGGCAATCTGTGGCAGGTGGTTAGGGCCAATAGCTTTTTTTTATTCTGAAACTTGTACGGATTCTGAGATTAGCTCAGCTCGAAGTGAATGTATATGGCAGATGTGCAATGTAGGTGCCCAAATTTCAAAGTTTTTTAAACCTATTTAATATCGCAATTTTACACAAAAACTGTATGCATTGGCTGGATCTATAATGTACGTCATTGAGCACTTTTACTTGATTTTAAATGCATTTCAGTCTGCTGTACCTGTGTCTTCAAGACCATCGCCACAAATGCCACCTACTGCACATGATTAATTAATAAAAGTGCTTTGTTGTTTGCTTCTTGCCGTTTTAAATTATTGCAGTCTTCTTTTTAGCATTGCATTGCTGTTGTTGTAATTGTAGCTGTGCATAGTACTCTCGAAATAAATGTTTATTAAATTGAAATTAATTGAAAGTAGTTTATAGTTGCCGCTTAGAAAATTGTATAGAGTGCAAGAGTGAGCGTTAAGAGTAGAATAAGAATTGAGAGAAGTGAGTGAGTAAAGTAAAGTAAAGTGTAATAAAGTTACAAGTAGAAAAGGTAGTTGGCAGCGGAGCCGTATATGTTGTTCTTAGATTCAGAAGCGTTTTAGTGTTTTTTGATTTTGATTTTCTGCTTCTTCTTTCTTTCTTCGTTCAAATGTGTTCGTAGTGAGCGAGTCGCGCGCTTCACTTCAGCCCATTGCGATGTCCAACACAAATGTCCGAGTGCAATTTTCAAAAACAAATATTTCAGTTATTCCATATTTTCAATGGAAAATCGGTATTGTAAAAATCGGAATTGCACAGAACGGTTGCATGTCGCAATAGCTGAAGCTTCAACTCAATCGCAAGTGGAGTGCGCCGTGTCTCGTTTGTGTTACGTGTTAAGTTTTGAAAGAAGAGAAGTGCTTTTGGCTTATTTTTAATTTCGTTTGGTTTTTTGTGTGTGTACCTCAACATCCTTGCGCTTAACAACATACTCAAGATCATATTTCTGGTCCTCCAATTTGCAAATCCTGTCATAGAATTGCTTGAGAAGGTTTTTAAGTGTTTCTGCAGATGGTATGGAAGAGTTTCGTTTAAAACAAAATTGAAACTTTGTTTGTAAAAATAAAATGTAAATATTTAAAAACGAAATTGCAACTGAAGCAATTCGGAGCTGGTGCAAAATATTTAGTTAAAAATTCTAAGTATACAAAAATACCGACAAAACGCTGCTGTATTAATACATATTGATTTGTAAGTATCGGAGATGTGTGGGTTGGTTTTATCGATTATATGTAAATGTGTATGGGTTCGTTTTGTATGTGGGTATGTGTGTGAGTGATGAGTTTTGCTAATTCCTGCTTTCAATATTCGTTTAAGAAATTTGTCGAGAATCTCTAATCTTTCGGTTGTTGCTATGTTTTGGTATTTCAAATGCGAAATGTGAAATGTCCAAAAAAGCTGCAATGAAATCGAATGGTTTACCTTCACTGGCGTCGCTGAGATTTCTTGGGCTACCACAACGTTCCTCAATGATGCGTCTACGTTCAGCGGCTTTGCGTTCTTGCTCTTTCTTCAACTCTTCGGCGGCTTTCTTGCGGAGCAGCAACTGCGGATTGAGCAGAGAAAACATTTGTGTTTTTTGTTTAAACACCGTGAAGACACTTGTCGTATGAGGTGCACTCACCCTAAGTTTCTTCTTCCTTTCTGGGGTCATGAAACCCTTCTTGGCCTTCTTGGCCTTGGAGGCTTCTTCCATACGCTTGCGCACCTCAGCACGCTTGCGCTCAATCTCGGCCTGTTTAGCCTTCTTTGCCTGATGAAAAGCGAAAGACACCACAAATTGATTAGTTAATTCGAAGCTATTTCGACTTTGGACAGAAAAAGAGAATTGGAAAACGATGGCGACGAATGAACATCACTGGACACTGAGTGGGTACATTGACGAGATTGATGCGATGGACACGGAGGTAAACGTTGAACGAACAAGCACCAGCACGAAAACACCACAGTTCTGCGCACAGACCACCACACAGACTGCTGAGGACAAGTGCACAAGCACGGCTGGTGCAGCCCGGTTGCGAGTACCTCCTCCGCCTTGACTTTGGGATCATTGGGATCCTTCGGTGGACCGGCTGGTGCGGCCTTGCCATTTGCAGCAGGCGCGGCTGCCTTGGCGTTGGCGGCAGCCGGCGCTGCTGGTTTGGCTGCAGCGGCGGCGGCTGGAGCGGCTCCTGCGGCTGGGGCGGCTGCTGGAGCGGCAGCGGGCGCTGCTGCTGGTGCTGGTGCCGCTGCTGGTGCTGGTGCTGGTGCTGCTGCTGGTGCCGCTGCTGGTGCGGCTGCCTTCTTCTGCAAGCAGGCAACAAAGAAGAGAATAATTAGTCGTTGTAGATGATGCAAAATGGGAGCGGCATGCAAAATGCTTGGGCAATATTTAACAGTGTTAGGCGTGTGGCATGAAGCAGGCGCAATTTGGAATCGAGCGGTGCGTTTCGTAGTAGTGCTTGGTTTTTTAGGTGACCAGGAAGTCGAAAAAGAGAAAGCAGTAGAAGCAGTAAACGTTTGCGGTGTTTTCACAGCTAACGGCTGTTGGCGTTCTATCGAGTAGTCAAACGAATATTCACCTTCAGTGTGTCCTCGTACTAGCCGCGCACATCTCGTCGTACTACTGCGCGGTCGGGTCGCTTTAACGATAGACTACTGCAATTAAAAAACAAATATGCAATTAATTTGTGCATAAAGGAAATGAAATCGTGCACAACTTTCGATGCGATACTTACCTCACCTCATCATCAGCCATGTTGGATTTGTGTTTGTTGATTGATTAACTGCAAATAAAAGAATCAGAACCCCAATCGATTATTAAATATTGCTAACAATTTAGATACAAATTGACTAGCACGAATAGCTTTAAATACGTGTCCAATGCAAAGTTCCAACTTTTAGGCTGGATTAATAAATTTCGTATCTCCATAAAAATATCCAACCCAACCGAAACCGTTAAACCCAATGGGAAATCCAGCGCCCGAGGAGCCCTTTGGGAGCGCTCCTTAGTCAGCAGTGATCGCTCCCCCGGTCCTTATGCCCTTCCTTGTATTTTAACATTGCATGTCATTGGAGCGAAGCGCTTACTTTGTGCTCCCTTAGAAGCACTCGGTGAGCACTCCATCCATAAGGAACGATCAGCGCTCTCATTGTGCACCGGTTAAAGCGCTCGTTAAGCGCTCCATACACAAGGATCAATAAGCGCTTATTTTGATTTTTCCCTTAAGTTACAAATAGGTTAAATATCGTTTACACATACACAACAACACATACTCCCAATGTGATCGCATGAAAAAATATACTTTGCAATTAAAGCGGTCAAAGTCATAAGATTCAGGTCGCTGCATCGATTAGCGATCACTTCTTGATGTCTTCGCGCACACCAACATACACATGCACAAAGACAACCGCCAAGGGGTGGATGACAATTTTCCAAAATGTTGTTCGCCATTTGTCAAAAATAACAACAATTTCGCGTATCTGTCATAACAACACCATTAGCAAAAGCAACAAGTACCGCAGCAGCGAAAAAAACAATGCGAACAGCGTCAGTTGGTAGCCAAAGAGCACACAAATTCGCCGTATATGGCTGCTTAAATGGACGAATTGGGGCTGGCGGGCAGGCAGAGTTGGAAGGAGACTGCCAACGTATACGTACTCGGGGAACGTATACGCCATGTCGCCTCTCACGGTTTCTATGTGCGTGTGTGTTGTTAACAAAAGGGGAGAGGGGCGGGTCGCATGGGAGCGTGGTGTTGGTCTGATCAGCAAAAGCTTGTTCGTGCGCTCTTCGGCTCTTGCAATGATACCTCAACGCAGGTGTGAGAAAGTGAAACAGTCTGCTAGTAAAATTCGAATGTGTTGGTGCGGTCGTGAGTGCTGAAGTGTTTGTGCGGCGAGCAGTGTGTGCGTTCAGCGAACGCTGTCATATCCAATTTCAAGCAACTGCCGAACATAGAGATTCCTCGCCCACAACAGCAGTGCTGGAAGTTCGCTGGCTGCCTGAGATTCACACACACGTACGCATCTGCGCCCACATTCGCCCACATGTGCCTGTCAGAGCCATGAGTACTTTCTGCGGGTCTGCGTCTGCGCATGTAATTTAATTGGAGTTAGAGCGCAGCCAGTTGGTGGCTGCATAAATTGGTGAATGTTTTGTCCTCAAATCGAAACGAATTGAACTGGAAAAGTAGCGAACTATTCTCGCCACTTCTCAAAACTGTTAACACTCACACAACGACAGCGTGCGCAGTGAATCGTCAAAAATAGATGAAATAATTCCGAGCTGCCGCCGAGCGACCGACTCCGGTAAACAGGTATGGTGAGTCTACATATGTATTGGTGCGTTGTTAACAACGCAAGTAATGGCCCGACATATGTCGTGCCGCATAGCAGGATTTCCGAGGTAAGGGGGGGGCGATCGTCAGCTCTTCATAGCGAAAGCGTATTGTGAAAGACGCTGTTAACACTTTCGTGAAAGCATTTCAAAATTTGCATCGGCCGAAAATAGCTTTGCATATTTTTCAAACAATTTCGCTGAGCAAACAAGGTAGCGTCAGCACCGAATATACCCATTGTCTTTTTGCGTGGGCTTACATTTATTTGGGTTAAGATGAGATACACTGAACATGAAAATGTGTCGGTGGAATGTGAAAAAGCTCATCCTAACAAATTCTAAATAATTTAGCTTAAAGCAATTCATTAAACAGGTAGAGGGAGAGAGACCGAGAAATAGTGCGACAGTGTGTGAGGAAGGTAGTCTACGTTTAGTCGATCTACTACAGCGAGGAAGATGAACATTAGCAACATTTGGGTGGCCAGCGAAACTTGCTGTAGTGTAATGATCAAATGCAGGGAACGAAGAAGCGGAAACTGAGCTGGACGCTGATTAATAATTTGGCGTCCGTACAGATCAGTAAACAAATTGACTGTAAAAAACTTACATGAGAAAGCAAGGACGTGACAAAAACGAAAACATTGTAATTGAATAGAAATTTTCCAGTAGCAAACACAATACATAATGTTTTTACTAGTAAGTCAGTTAAATCTCATGGCGGATAATGTCTAATTATTTTTTAATTGTGGAAAATCTCACGGAATTTATGTGCTAAAACTATAACTAGATCACACAAATCACCCAGTTGGATGTTAGCGAATAAAAAATTGCCTAAAAGCGAGTAGCCTTGTCGGACGGAAGCACTGTCTAAACAAGTGAGTCAAGAGTCTCACTATGACAGTAAGGAAGCATTTTTGATTCGGGGTATTCCGATTGACTTTGGCTGAACTTTACACTTGATTTATATGCATTCAACTTCTTCACGGAACTCATAAAAGCTTCATTGTCCACCATTGGAACAAAATAGCAAGGGTTCATAGTGTCTATTTCGTTTTGAGCTTCACGAAAACTTGTAGTCAATCAGTCAATACGAAATCATTCAAAAGGTTGATTGGATTATCTTTTAATCCAAATTTCAAATATCGTAATTTGTTCAGCTTTAAACATTTTTGTTGAAATTCAGTCGAAAGCAGCAGCAAGAAACGTTAGTTTTTGACGATATGGTTCATACACGCATGAAGTCACTTGCTAGATAGAGAAATTTTCTATTTTTGGCACAGCACAGACTATTCGAGTTCTCAACACATTTTCGATTTGTTCTCAAACTTTTGTATTTATGCTTCGCTATTTTTCGCTTAGTTTTAGGTTTTATTCCACGCCGTTACTTTGGCACATTATGCGCGTAACGTTGCATGAGTGGGTGCGCGTGTGTGGGTGTGTTGTGCGAATATTTTTCAGTTTATCCGTTTTTCTAGCAGCTCATGCGCGTACACTCTACGCTTGCAGCTTACATAACCGTTCATTCAAACTTAAATATTGAAAACTTTTTTAATTCGTTTTGTAAATTATGTTCACCGCTTGCACCAGCAATAATCAAGTGAGAATTCGACTCGTCGAAAAAAAATTAGATTTCACTGTATGTATGTATGTATCCAAAAATGTGCACTGATCTTTGAACTTTTTGTTTTTGCACTTCCAGTGTTGCTGCTTCTTACGTTCTAATACCGTTTTCGATCTTCGATAGCCGTTTGTCGGTGTAAGGCTTCCAGTTGATGGCCTTAGATTAGCAATTCCAGCAGCACTGCAGCTGCACCTCGCCACTTAAGCAGCACTCACCTTAAGGAAAAAAAATTAGGTGTGCGAGCAACCACACGATCGGAAAACACTGTTCGGACTGAAAAAAGACTGAACGGTCCGACGATCCACGGCAGACTATATTCTGGCCGACGGCAGCTCACCAGATCATTTTTCTTGCGTAGGAACCGCTGTCGCTGCAGTCGTCGCTGCTGCTGCCGCGGTTGCTGCCGCGGCCGGTGGGTATCGTTGGGTTTTGCGGAAGATCCGTGCAGCGGCGGTAAGGCGAGTTGCGGTTAATTCACTTCGGCTCGGCAGCCGTGCGTGTGCGCAGGCGACTCTCCCCACGACCTGAGAAATCTCGCACTCGTCAATGGCCAGTCGGAAAAGCACACTCGATCCCACTGTGCTGCTGCGATTCGCTGTTTGCCAGCATGCTGAATGCTGAGTTATCTGCATTGCGGCCGCTTCGCTTCGCTCGCATCTCATGGATACATGCAGACCGGCGGTGTGTGTCGTATCTGGGCACGAGGACTAAAAATAGTTTGCACACATGGCATAGTGTAGAAATAGACACCGAACGAGCATTGCTGTTGATTTCATTTGCTTCGAAAAGTTGTTGTTACTGCGGCCATTTCGGCAAACGGAATGAAAGTACGTAGTAGGAAGGGCGGGGCGGCGTGCAAGAGCGCCGCTACGGAGCAGCAGGAGATCGTCGCAAAACATAGACGAAGCCGACGCAGCCGAGGCGACGAATACTTTTCTCCTAGACTCGTTTTCGGTTTTCGTTTTCGTTTCCTAGACACGGAACAAGGTAAGCGGAAAGCCAAGTGGTTCGGGCAGAGGTGTGGCCGCCGTTTCTTTTTAGTGGGGGCTTCAAACTTGCAGACTTTTGTATATATCCAGCTATGTGCATGTACATACATACATATGTACGTGTAAGAGGGAACAATGTAATCATTGACATATTAGCGGAAGACGTGGTCAAGGCATTGTTAACGCCCTTCGCCGTGGACAAGCGATGCACTGAAAACGTGAAACACTTCATCGCTTCGCCGCAGCCACAATGCCGAGCGGCATCCACCCGGCGTTGTTGGCGAAATGCATCGAGTTCGTGGGCATTTCAAATATTTTCAGAGACAAGGGCAACGTTTGCTTGCGAGCCAAATGCGATATAATTTTCTTGAAACTTGTGAAGATGGCAGCATAACGTACGTATAGCATACGTATATATAACATCGACTATAGAATTGAATTGAGGATGATACAAGTAGCGTCGCAATCACATTTTCCCTTGACGACATCGCCACTCGATGCGAAGTTTGCATAGCCGCATAGAATCCTTTTAATTTCGTGCAATTCCTAAGCATCCACTGCCGAATGCTTTCAGTGCTAATCGCTGGTTCCGAAATCTTCGGCTCCAAGTATTTCTATCAAACTATGTGAACATATGCGCCTTGATATGATGAACAAATATTAAAGATCAACAATTTGTGGCAATCTTTTTCCTGCGTGGGTGCAGCCGAATTTCGGCAAAATATTTATAAATAAAAACAAGTGTGTTTCTTCTGATTTTTGCGCAAAAAGCGGCTAAACACGAATATGATTTTGAAGCAACTGCAACTGAGAATTGGCAGCGTTCAACGACGAACAAACAGTCAATTGGTAAGTTTAATGAGACTGAACAAACGAACATGTAAAATGTTCAGCTGACAAAAAACTGCGCCAACCCCATTTGACCTACTTCCACTTTCGCGTTGAAGAGATCTCAAGAGGTCCAAAAATCGAATTGCTGCCTTGTACACGTTTACATAGGTACATACACATGAACATTGAAAGGACGGACATTGTGGGTGAGAAAAAGGCGAACTACAAGCAACGTCACTGTTCCGACGTCATCAGCTCTGATACGCAGTGGTCGAGGCTGTTCGCGTGCCAGTGCACCGGCGGTATGTGCAATTGTCGATGCATTTAAGGCGCTGCGAACGAATTTAATCCTTTTAAACATTTTGTGAATTTGAATTGTTGCGTTCCCACTCCGTGTTGATTTGTCAGTTGTAGTCATTGAAAAAAATTAGGTCGGCACTCAACGACAGCCATCCCCGCCACGGCATATGGGCAACGACTTTTCAGTACGTGTTGCAGATACGAATATGGATATGTTGCTTACGTACATGTGCAGCATTGCAACTTTACGTCATCACCTACATTGCCGTTCATACAAATATCGCTGTCTGTATGTGTTGTATGATGGTTGGTGCTCGCACACCAGTTCGGTATTGTTGACGACTGCGGTTTCATTCAAAATAAACCGTCAGCAATAACATTGCAGCACTGCAGTTTTGTGAATGAAATCACGTTCGTGGCACAAGGTTCCGTGGCCAGGATTCGGTTGCAACCGAAATGGCTTTGGAGTTTTGAAGGTAAACACGAGCGATATTTTTATAGTATACATACATGAGAATGTCTGTTTTCATGGTTATTTTTAGATCGTCTTTGTATTTGGATATTCTTTTCTATGCCAAATTAAAACTCAATATACATATGTGCATATTTGTAGAATATTTAAAGGACATGCATCTCTTGCAACACTTGGAAACTAATTTTACAATTTGCTCGACTATGAATTTTGAAATTTTTAATCTACTCAATTGATCAAGTCAAATAGCTATTGACGGTTCTGATTGGTTGGATGGCACAATGTCGAAGTTGTTTATTCATACATATGTGGCGTCAGTTTTGAGGATATATTTGAAGCTTCCGGTGCGCAGGTGTTCAATGTATGTTTCAAACCATTTCATGTATTGGGTGCTTTTTCAAGTTTAAGCATTTATCATATAGGATTATTACTACTAAAAGTAAGTATTGCCCACTGCGGTCGCCATTAACCACCACAATACTCATAAAGCAAGAACATTTGAACAACCTCGCCATCTGCACCAACTACAAGTTTCTTGAATTTCTTCGAATTCTCCTAATATGCTTAAAGATTTAGTTCAACAGTGTATAACAAATTCAATGTCCTTTGTTTTATAAAAATGTGTATTTATATAAATATACCAAACATATATAGAAAATGTTGACGTCACTGCTGCATTGTAGAGTGAAGCTGGGGCGGGCGGGTACTTGAATGAGAAATTTACAACAAAAACTACAGTATTTTTTTTTATTGCCAACTCGCAAGCGTCACCAACAGCAACAACAACAATAACAATTGCAACAAAATCATCAAAAGCTGCAAAGCAGTTGCCGCCGTTCCGCTCAACTCCACTTGCATTTTGGTGCAAGCACAGCATTGTCGCGCAGCTGTTGGCGATACCGCTTCGGTGTCGCACTCTCAATAAAAAAGACGGCAGGTGTACATATACTTAAATACTGGTATAAATGTACACACGCGAAACGAAAGCGGGTGGAAGTGTTCACCTTATATGCCAACTTATTTACGTACATAGAACATAGCAAATAAAGTTTTGCTCATCAACAACAACAACAACAACAACAACAACAGCCAGCCAACCTTAACTCACATCGCAGGCAAAAACATGAACAACGAACGCAAATGCTAAGCGAAACACGGCCACTACCTTGGCGTCCGCCACACTGCCGGCTGCACTTGGCTGCATCGAGCAAGCGGTTTTACTGAATGAAAGTTTTGCTGCTTTGCAGCCGGAAGACGCGCCTGAAAACCACTCGACTGCCACCATTGAAAAGTGCGACCGCTGCAGCCACGGTGCAACAGCAACAGCAGAGGTCCTGGCGCAGGCGGCACACTTGCAGTGGCAGTGCGACGTTGGAGCCGCTGCAATATAGAGCGGCTACGATGACCTCGCATGCACCGACATCCACGTCCACATCGACATCGACGTGAACATGAACATGAACACTGACACCAATATCGTCATCGGTGCACAGCTGCCGCAAACAGTGGCTCAATGACACAAACTGCGTACAGCGGTCAGTGGCGGTGAGCGGTGCTGCGACCAAAGAGGTGGGGATGCATCACCGCCATTTAAGCAGCCAACTTTGCCACGTTACTAGCTGCGTAGAATGCACTGAAGCTCGGCAAGCGCGTCACTCGTTGGACTACAAGCCGCGTTGTTATTCGTGGGGACAAAAACTATATACTATAACACATATCGGAAGGAATGAGCATCACAGTCAAGCCTTGCTGCAGTAAACATGGAACAGTGGGTCTCGGGACACAAGCTTTCCGGAGTAATTCAAGAATTTACTCAGCTTGTTGAATTGAATTGAGTTGTCAAAGTCACCTTCAAAATATTATTAAAGTTATGTTTACAGAAATGTACTAGCAATTCCAATGCCTCAGCTGGGTGGAACCGGTCTCACTCAACCAATGTTGCCCCTACACATTTTACAAGCATTGTTCAAGTTTCGGAGAAAGTGCTGAGCGGCGTAAGCACTTTTGATGTAGCACAGATTATCTCATGGTTAAATATGTACGAGTATGTATAGGTAAATATGTATGTACATATATTTTAAGTTATTATATAAGTTTTGCGTTTTTAATAAGCCTCAACTTTTGCAAAAAATAGGAAAACTAAACACACGAACGGAGAAATGGCCGCAAAGAAAAAGACCCAAAACAAAGAAAGCAAAGCAACGAGGCGAGTTTGTGGGTGGTGGGCTGCTGTTTTGGTGTTCTGGTGGCACGGATGAGTAGCACTTTGTGTATCCATGCACTGACCCCGGGTTATTTTTAGCACAATCTAAAAATAGCGTCGAAGGTCAACAAAATCGGCGGCGACGCTAACGGTAACGACGGCACATCGACACACATTCGGAGTGATGTGCCGCTCGGTGCGTTTCGTTGGCACTCGTGGCATTTCGTCGGCGCTTGTTTCTGCTCATCTCCACAGCCGTTGGCGTTGCGGCTGGCGCCATGACCAAGTGGCAGGCATCCTGCGGAGTAAAGCCCCGCTCGTCGTCTGCAAGAGCTTTTTTATGTGTCAGACAAGTTTGCTGTTGCAGTGCGCAGTGCTGAAGAGGGGAGAAATGAAATATTTATGTCCAAATGCGCTGAACACGTTATGCTACCTCGTTGATTCGCAACATATAAAAAAGTGTGTGTATCCATTAAACTGCTGCTGCTTGCTGCAGGCACACAACTCTCTAACTCTCTAGCAGCAACAGTTTTTAAAAGCCCCCGCAAAGCTTTCGGAAATGGCTGGAGCTTTAATTTATGCTGCTTCAGGTTGGGTCAAAAGTTCGTCAACCTAAGGCAGGTTGTTGAACCAGCGGAAATTCATGACGTAGGTGCGTTTGGAGAAGGATGTGGAAACAAGCGGAAACAGGAAATTCTTACTTGTGTGATCGACAAGTAGATATGAGATGAGTAGAGTTACCGGATATGAAAGTGTGAGAGCAGAAGGATTCCAAATGTGACCTTTTAGACTTGTAGCATAATTTATATATAATTGTCTGTCCTGACTAATGTGATTTGATGGAAAAAATGATGATGATGAGAATTTGATGGTGAAAATTTGTAAAAATACTCCAAATAAAAAATAATTCGGCATGTATTTTTTAGTTCTTCGATAAAGAAAATCTGACGGGTCAACAATGGGTTAAGGTTTGCATACGGGAAGACTAGGAAAAAGAATCTGAATCGTGAAATACTCTAAATGGGAAATAATCATACATATATTTGTCTTTTTCGTTCACTAACATCTGACGAGGTCAAAAAGGTTTAACAGAACCGAGATGTACTGGTGATTTATTAACTTTAGACTAACGCGAAAAGCCCGTGGCCCCGGGTCTGAATAACTTATAAACGCAGCGTCCCACATAGAAATCGTAATACCTGAAAATTGGCATTAGCGAAACAACGAGGAGCTTTCTTATGCGAAAACGTTTGTTGTGCATTTCGCAAATGCTACCTTAAACACTTTTGCAATGATGAGTTTCGCCAGGCAATCCTTATTGAACGTATTATCGAACAATTTCTACTCAAAAGCTCAGACATGTTTCCTTTCGTTGCCCCAACCAATGCCAACTCCGGGCGCCAAAGTTTGCACACATAACTCAGCCTTTGTTGCGGACCAGCAGAGTTCACATGATTTGCCTACCCACTTTTACCTCACAGGCCGGGGGTAGGCCGCTGGTGGCTGCTGTTGATGACGACGATTGCGTTGTTGTTCGTAGTAGACTGTTAGCACAGTGACCTACTAAAACGGCAAAACTCCGAAACGAAACGAAAGCTCCGCGACTTGTGACGTCATCGCTGGCATTCATTCACAGGATGTGCTGGAGGCAGCTTCCAATAGCGAAGCCAACAGCAGCAGAACCAGCGACAGAGGTTGACGCCGCGGCGCAGCATTAGCAACAAGAGCAGAGCGCGTTGTAGAGTCCGCACAGTTGAGCACATCAATGAAAACAAGACATGAAAAATGATTTCGAGGACTACAGTTTCGCAATGTTCTGTCATTAGATACTGCAGTTTATTGTATTTTTGAAATTTTCATGGCACAGCCACAGCAACAAACATGCATTCATTGAAGAATAGCAGCGCCACTTGGCAACGGCTGCACCGAAGTCATATACTGCCGTGCTGTACAAAGCAGAGGAGTGGCCACTCGCCGCCAGTCCAGTGTTACTAGGTACACAAGCACCCGAACAGTCGAGCAGCAGTGCCAGCGCCAATGCCAATACCAACGCGCGCCTGCACAAAAGGACGCCATGACGTGCGGCAGCAGGCGATAGCAATGGCGCTGCCGATGGCTGTGGCTGTGGCAGCGCCACGGACAGCATGCAGCGACATTGCGGCTGGTTAGGGCAAGTAAGGATGCCGTCTCAGCGCGAAGCTGATTTCAGTTTGAAATTCGTGCTCAAGCCAACAAGTCAACTGGCTCGCCTCGCTCTCACCAGCTGCTGGCTCGCTGCCACGAACAAGTTTCAAGCCCGTTGCCCACCTAAAACTCATTCATTAAATCAGTGCAAGTGAAATGTTTCCAAGTGTATAAAATTGCATCAAATTCAGCAAGCAAATAATGAATCAAACGAACAAATGCTGCTTTGAATTCGTACTTTCAGTCGCATTGTTTACTAGGTTATGTCGTAGTGAACCTCGTCCTGCTGGTGGAAGTGACAGCCGTTGCTGTATTCTGATTGTGTTTACATTTTCTGGCATTCTTAGATGTCGCGTCGAAAATACTCGATATGGGTGAGAGGTAATATAAATGTTTGTAAATTTTAGGTTCAAGAAAACCCACTCATCCACGCATTCCACATTCATTTGGGTAATAGAAGAAATTTGTGACATCACAATTTTCTCCTTTATGTTCTACAGTCTAATGTCACTTATATTGTTTTCCAACTGATGTTGTTGGATAGCAAGGTGCCAGCAGTGGTTTTGGTTTCAAGTTGCAATCAATTTACTATTTACGACCCATTCAAGGAATCAAAAGCTGAGGCTTTTTCAGGCAGAGGCCATTATGACGTTGAACAGGTGGCGCACATCACAAATATTCACTCGATTATTGTTTCACCTATTTGTAATCTGGCCTTCTTCATCACCCAGCCAGGGCGTATGACCAACAGTCAAGTTCTGTATACATTGCACATCACTCATACGCCACGTAATTATTGTCTGGATTTTTAATTGTGCACAGAAGTAGCAGCAAAACTTAATAAAGGTGAAATTCGCCGTCTTTGAGAATTCGTTGGTATCGCATAATCAAGAAAAGAACACTTGAGCGTAGAATGGTTGACATGTACGGACCCACCTACAGTGACTATGTATGGTGACATCCGCCCAACTTGGTGACGTGACGTTTCGTTCTTTTCGTCATTCCATCAATCTAACATAAATTAGCTGGTCTATTCATAGTCGCATCCTTTCGATCTTATTTATATTTGTGCAAAATCCTTTGAAATTTCGCTACTCTGTGTGTTTAGTTATGTCCATGCGAGCGAATGTGCTCGAGTCTGTGCGTCGCCGTTGCCTCTTCTACCGTGCTAACTGTAACCGCGACAACATCAGCAGCTGGCAAAAAATACTGATAGAGCAGCGGGCGAAGAAGGGGAAGTAGCAATAGCGTCACTGCGTATCAACATGTTCCTGTTGACATGGCCAAGTAGGTACACCTCGTCGTGCTCGCATTCCTGCCAATATTTTGAAGCGCTCAGTGTTGCCGTTTTTGTTGTTGCTATCTTGCTCGCGCATTCAGATTCAGAGGCCATTTACCCTGCTGACGTCATTGTTATGTGTTCAAGTGCGCCCCAGCCCCTTGTGAATGATTGTTTTCACTTTAGTTGTTGTTGTTGTTGTTGTTGTTGTTGTTGTTGTTGCAGTTTTTGCACCGAACCCAGTAACCCAGTAAGAAGCTCACAACTTTCGATTTCGGCAGGCACACACACAGCATACGAATCGCGCGCACATATACATACACACCTAAACCGAGGCGCATACAGACGAGCCATCGTCACTGTCGCCGACGCCGTTGTCGTTGTCACAGCCGCTGCGTCGTCGTGGTCGTGGTCGTTTGTTTATGTGGTTCATTTATTCGACTGGCATCCCACGCTTTCGTCTAGCGTCCTAGTGTCCTACTTACACACATACCAGCGCGCACACATACGCAAACTTGCCCATCAGCTGCAATCACCATTGCCCCCTCTCACGAGGTGCCACAGTAGTTCTCTTGATCAAGGACCATTCGCTCTGCACTAATGGAAATTCGCATTTTCGGTTTTTCCTTGGGTTTCATTTGCAAAATTCCCAGAAATTCAGATTTTTTAATATTTAAAAAAATGTTATTCTTTGATTCTTTATTTTTCTTTATTCCCCTGAGCTACGTTTCCTGATGACGCTCCCGTTGCACTGGCATTGGCGTTAATGTTATTTTCGTAGGGTTTCGGGTGCGGTCCGGAAGTGGGAATTGCAGGGCGATGACAATGACGGTGGTGACGGCGTTGCCCGTGACGTTTGATTCGAAGGACAGACTTTTTCATTTTCTCACTTTTTAATGAATTGCATTCGCGTTGAGTCAGTCGAACCGCACACCGCAGCCACCCGTCGCACGCCTCTCCACTACATATATATATATATCTGCATCGCCCTCGTTCCAATCACTTCGCACTTAACCTTCGGTCCCTGCGTTGCGTACCCTTTTAGCGTCCCCACAGCTTATTCACTTCAGTCGTGTTTTGCGCTGCACTGCTGTTTACAAAGGACATGAGTGACGTACGCTCCAACTTAAACGTCGCGCTGCATTCTTTGCTCGTTCGTGTGTGCGCGTGTGTGTGTGTGTGTGTGCGTTTAAAGGGCAACAATTGCATCGTTTCGTATCGATTCATTTTACCCAATTAAATTTTGCTGCAAATAAAAAATACCTGTTTTCAGTGCAGACTTCAAGATGTGTCGAAGTTAAGCTGTCGTATTGAATCAAATTAGTGAGATGCGCGTAGTGTAATTAAATTTTGCACTGTGTGATCATCGCAGAGGACCTCAGCTTGTGCAACAAAATCATCCACTAACGATTGATCAAATGATTATAATGATATTTATTTCTTTTAAAAGTAAAGCCAAATTATCTATTATGTGTCGCTCTGAATATTATCTCTTGCAATATTAATTTTGTGTTCAAGTGTTTGTGTTCGTGCTTGTGAGTGAACTTATTCGCCGTGTCGAGCGTTTATATTCTTTTTGCTTTACTACTTCCATAAATAGTTTTACGCCAGTAGAGGCAAACTTGTATTATTTGTCCCAAATGTGACATGTAATGCTTTGCATCTCAGAAATAAAACCAGATTTTTTAATGTTTGTTAGAATTTTAATAAACTATTGCTTCTTTAGTTTATATGCTTAGATCATGTTATTCATAATTGGTATAAAGAATCCCTAAGTTCCATGCTTAAAGTACTGTGGGTTCGACCTTATCTCGACACTATCCTCCGGGAAATTAAATCGAAAGATGGAAATCTGGAACTTAATATCTCCAAACTCAAGTAATGTTTGAACCATTTATAACTGCGTCAAGATTCTCGATCTTAAAGTGGCACTTTACCGTTGCTCGGCTGCTTTTCAACACTCAAAAGGCGCAACAACGCGAAGGCACGACTGTGGTCGTGTCATCGAAGCGCAAAGCAGGAACGGACACAAAGGAATCAGCTGCACCGCTGGCCGGTGGTGGTGGTAGCAACACCGCAAGCGACGCTCCGTTTCCAATTCGATGCCATACAAGTGATTCTTGTTGTGCCTTTTTTATAATTTGCCACGACGGAAAACAAAGAAAAAACCCAATGGGCAAAAATGGGAAACGGTAAATGAGAAATGTGAAATGTTATTTAATTTTTCCTTTTCACGCTCTTACGTAGGTTTATGCCACATTGTTGGTACTCTGGCTGCTAGTAGTTGTTGTTGCTATGCCTTGCCTTCGGTATGAGCTGCGACATATTGCCGCTTGACCGCACACTCCGCCGACAGTGGAGGTGGCGGTGAGGATGAGCTGAGCCCTGTGTCCGTCTGTGGCCGAGTGGGTGTATGTATGTGCATGCGAGTGTGTGTGTGTGTGTGTGTATGCGGCAACCCCAGTGCAATTGCACATTTTGGGTCGTATTTCAATTGGCTTCATTTGCGACGCCATGTACTGGCATGCCCGCAATTATGCAGCCGTGTGAGGACGACTCAGCCAAAACCTAAGCGCAACGCAAGAAAAAAGAGCGCCACAACACATAACAAACGCTTAAGCTGAAAACTCACGTGTCATTTATATACGTGCGTATGTACGCGCGCAAAATACAAATTATTGCCACACTCGGTGTGTATGTTATAGAGAGGTGCCAACTGCGCCAATAACTGCCAATAAAATAAAAATACCAATATTTGTCGAAAGGGGTAGGCGTCCCTCCGGCACACCAGGTCGCGCACTGTCTTCCGCTCGCACTGCTAAATGTGTCATTGGAAGCGCATTAGGCACAAATTCCTCTAATTTAATCGCCACTCATATTCGTCAGCATTGCAGTTGGCTTCATTTCGTTGCCATTAACAGCCACTTATGAGCATTTCATAATACAACAGAATCAACTATTTAAGTGGAACGAGACTTGAACTGAGAATGAGTTGCGCTCGGTATTTTATAAGTTTTCTTCGATTTCTTTAGTTTTTAAACAGATGCAAACACACCAAAACCCATACAGGGTTACCACCAATTGTCGGCCAATATGTAGTGACTCCATATTATGTTTTCAAATATTTTTTGAAAGCGTTCTTTGATCGGCATTGAAAGCATTTCGAGTAAAAAAATCGTAAGTTATGACTTGTTTGTCTTGAGAAATGTTTACGAGGTACTGGGGTTCGGTTACTGAGGGCGCTGACTATCGACAGTTAGAAGAATAATGCGATGCACAGTGTAAATGGTCAAGTCAGTGAGTATCAAGGGGCAAACATTTTTTGGAGCTCGTGAAGCTGTTTGGTAATAAAATATGTATATCTTTGTTACCTGGGACAGGTTAATCACCCACCCTGGAGAAAAACACAACCGCTTAACGTAGCCATGACAAGGCAATGCGTTGCGGAAGCCCTATGTTCCCGATAGGAGTAAACAAGCAATAAATTTATGATATCTTATGATATTCTTTGTAGTAGAAAAATGATTATTTGTGATTAAAATAAATAAAAAAATATAAGATCAGCAATATAACACTTCATACACTTGATTATTTTCGAAAGATTTTGTATTTCTTGACCTATTAATTCTTTAAATAATAATATTTGATTAAAATTGGGAAGCGTGCTTTCACCCTGTTTGCCTCGCTGTATGGCTTTGTCTATCTATATTCATTGCTATATTGGGAATACGGTATTGGTAATACTGCCTAATGTTATTACAGAAAGTTATATGTTCTACGCTGTGCTCTGCTTTGGTCTCTTGCTTTGTTAAAGCTGCTTTAAAATATTTTAAACATACACTCACACGCAAGGAGACATGGGCACACGCTGGCCATCGACCAGCCAAACAGACAACCAACCAACCATCCAACCAGCCAACCACACACGCACATCACAAATAAATCGCAATCGTGGCAAACGAACGCGACGCCAAGGTGGGGGTGCACCACTGGACTGACTGACTACTTGCTTTGGGCTTTGTGCACTGAGCTGTGCTGTCACCCTCGCCGCAGCGGTATAAAAGTACAATGCGGCTCTGGGCATTGCCTCAGTTAGTCAAATGTTGTTAATTACACACGTCGATAACGTCTTTCTGCCCGGACAGAAAAATAGCAAACAGCAAACATGGCACGCAGATGTGAGTGACGAAGGGAGCCCAGCAAGGATAATCGAAATGCGGCTCAATTTATGAATTATGAATTGCGATCGCAATCGAAATCAGAAAGTCAGCGTCAAAGTGGCACAGGCGTTGGCTGAATTAAGCAGCGGAGGCCAAACAAATAAATACGCACAGGAAGTGTTTGAAAATCCAACTAATAGAGCGGCTGCTGACGATACAGGGGAATGCATTGGAGTCGAGCCGAGAAGATGATGGAGACGCAACGGTGTATGGAGCAGTAATTGAGTCATTTTAGTAAAGCTGCTGGTACAGCATGAGCATTCCAAGTCAAGCGGGGCCTGGCACGGACTCCAACTGGCGTCTGCTTCGCTTCGTCTTTAACGCGGACGCGAATGGAGGAAATCGCACAAGTGCACAATTGTTGTCAGCGGTCATGTTGTTGTTGCGAAGTCTTAGTGAAACGCCAAAGCTTATTAAGGATTTAGGAGCATTACCCCATCGAACTGCCGCACACGCCAACCAACCGAGCAAAGAGAATGGGCAACCAAAAGACTTCAGCTGTCCGTCACCTCCTTGGCCGATTTCGTGTGACGTTGCACCAGCCCACAAAATTTCTGTCAACACAATTTATGGAACCAAAAATGCAAGCAATTTGTGGTATTCGTTGGACTCAACTGACGTGTTTTATTTTCAATAACGGGAGAATGTGAGAATGGTTTGTTGCTTTCTTGAACCTATCCTGTAATCCTGTATCCGTATAAATTAACCATTAAGTCGCTGTGAAGCCAAGTCGCTGTTGTGATTTGAATGAACCCATAACGCTTCTGGAAGCCAGTGGGTACGTGATTTAGTTATTTTAGTTTGAGAGTTTGACAATAAGCATATAAGGAATCGAGTACTCCAGCCGTTTCAATAGTTTTTTGTCCAAACCTAAAATTCATAAATAATTTAATGTCCCTGCAATAATTATCTTCAAACATTAATTTCGAAATTGTCTCTTTTGCTTCTTGTTTACAGCTGTTGCCAGCCACCGCTCTCTCACAGTAGCCAGAACAACGCCAAGTAATATAAGCGACGTTATTACCGTTACTGCCTCAGCACTTCTTTATTTATTTGGGCCACTGCCCATACATATACATACATCTGCTTACATACACATATATGCGTTCATATGCATGTAGTTATGGAACAGGTGTGCAGAGCGCGGTAGGCGGCATCGGGTCCCCTTGACGCTGCCAAGTCGAACAAGTATTTTGGAATCTTGAACATGTGCTACGCTTATTACTAATTCAACCCCATGTATTTGATTTAATTGTGTACGAAGTGATTTAAAAGCGGAGCGAATCCTTGAAAAGTGTACCGTCGCGTTTGCATTCGCGCTTACACTTTTGTTCAAGTGACTGTAATTACGCGGAAGTGGAAGCGGAGGTGGAAGTCGAGCTGGAGCTGGAGGTGCGCAGTGCTATGGCCGCGACTTCTGACTTGCAGCGAATGTGGTACTTATTGCAGCTGCTGGCCACTGCACAAGATTAGAAAATGACTCTTGTGCGTGTGACAGCGGCTATTGTGAGATACCGGAATGCAACCGTTAACCGTTACTTACCACATCCGCCGGGAGTTCGCGCATAACAGCAACGATTTAAGTTTATGAATAGTTACTTGACTACTACAAGTACTCATAATGCCGAGATTGTGAATAGTATTTATTAAAAATCTAAAACTCAAAACACAATTTTAAATATTTATCACAATTGAGGGCACTGCATCACTGACATGTTGAAAATATTTACATATATATGTAGAGGTGGATTTTCAGGTGTGGGAAATGCAAGTGTTGGAAAATCAACACGACATATAGTACATATAGAGTTTATATATTCAAATATTTTTGCTGTTATGTACGAGTACTTAGATGCAAATGAATCTGGATCTTCAGATTCTTCTACGATCTATGTTTTTGGTTCTACGCAATTTTTAATTTTGTCCAACTTTATTGACCGTGAAGCAAAGCCTAAGTTTATTTCCTTAACCTTTGTAGTCAGTAATAAACATTGTATTTTCCATTAACTAAATAAATGTCAACAATTTTATAAAACTGTCATAACTTAAATTGAACTAGATTGCATTGAATTTTATGCAAAGGCGTTACGCATTAACCAAATGGCTGCTTTTATTCGGTCGCTTCGACCGACGTGGTCTTAGGGCGCAGTTAGCTTTGTTATTAATTGATAAAATTGTTTAAGTATTATTAGAAGGAAATGTAGCATTAAAATAAAATACAAATAGTTTTACAATCAAACACAAACCCAATTTACAGTCGCGTCGAATTAACAATGACTTGGCTAAACTTATGAGTAATCGTTGGTGAGTATAGAAAAGTACGCATACGCCCCACTGTGCCGTCCTCTGCATATAGCTCAATGTACTTACGTAGCCATATGTATGTAAGTATTTGTAGATATAGGTGCGTGCAAAACTTTGTGAAAGCTCATAACATCTCTAGCAAACTCTCCAACCAATCGCGCAAACTTTGTGTGCACTTACACATTCCTTTAGAGAGCATTTTTACTAAAACTGCTCAAAGACTCAAGGCAAATCATTGAATAGAGGAAAGTTTGTAAAACTTTCGCTCGTAGCGAAAAGTCTTTACATTATAAAAAGCGCCGAGCTTTAGCTGAAAGCACTTCCCAAACTTGAATTCAGAAACAATAACAGTACGATTTATGCGAAAGCAAATGTAAGCAATGAACGTAGCCAGTGAAAGGAATTGCAAAAGCGCGACCATAGGGCAGTTAGAAGAAAAAGAGCGATAACATTTAAACAGAGAAGTAGCAATGAGGAACCATAATGAAACACCAAAGCAAATTATAAAGGACTTGTTTTTGAGGAATATCTAATGAGAAATAATGAAATTAAATAGTGTAAACAAAGAAAAAGAATACAAAAATAATGAGACATAAGTAGCATGAACCGAGACGTGCAACTATAAAGAACCGATTGCAGCAACAGTAACCGGCTCGGCATGTCTACAAGTCCAACTTAATTTCACTCTCGTTTGCTGCCTCGTGATGGTGTGGGTGGGTGGAGGTGGCTTGTGTGTTTTTAGTAAGCTACTGCTCCTCCGTTGACGGTTTTCGGCTGTTGCTGTTCAGCAACCGCTGTTGGTCGCTCAATTTCAGTTGAAAACGAGGTATCGAGCAGCATGCACGTGCAGGAGTAGACGCGTCGCTGGTCCTGTCCGTGGTGAGCTAAGAGTGTAATGCTGTGCATACCAACACCAATCATCATTGATGAAGGAGGTGAGCCGGAGGTGCGTGCGTGTGAGTGTAGTGTGTGTGTAGAGTCATCAAAATGAAAACACAGCAGAACTAAAAGGAATTCGGGAAAGGCCATTGTGCTTATTTGGTGGTTAGTGGCAGTGCGTGTTGCGCGTCGTTGCGAGGTGCCTGCCCTCTGCGACCACTGCTGTGCTACTTCGGAAATGCGCTGCGATGTGTGAAAAAGTCAAAACTCGGGTTATGGCAAAAATTAAATGTTTCCGCCGCTGGACTGGTATGGCTACCAGGAGTGGAAAGTGTTGTATTACCACGAAAATTAGTGTGCAAGGTTATGCGGCGGCTGGTAGATTGCTGGAGCTTTGGCGCGTTCCCTTGTCAGTCAGTCGGCGCGCTCACTTGTGTGCAACATTCAATCTGAAAGGTACACAAGTATTTGTGTGTCGGCTGCCCTCAATACAATTCAACGATACGGTATGGCACTTTTGCGCCCGTTTACCCTGCCTCCGCTACTCTTGTTGTACCTACCCAGTCCCCACCCAGGGCAGCGCAGCCCATCTCACGGCATCCGTCATCCTAGCGTTGGGCGAGTACTCGAGTGCCTCGTATTGTGCTTGTAGTTTTGCCTTTTTGCTTGAGCGCATTTAACTGTGTCAAAGTTTCCATTTGATTTTCAAAGTATTTTGCTGCTGTTGTTGGCGAAGCCGCTGGCATTGCTGTTGCTGCTGCCACAGTCGTTGTTCCACATAGTTGTTGTTCGTATTCGTATTATTGCTCCTGCATTTGTGGGCTTTCATTTCTGCCAGCAGCCAAAAACCATAAAAGGGAAAGTCATTTTTCTGTCAAGCGTCTTCTTGTCTAAACGACAACGACGCACTGCTGGCGCCGCGTGCGTTGGTGTAGATATAACGTGTGTGATGGTGTTTGTGCTGCGCTGTGCTCGAGTGGGTCGGGCAATACTCCTAAAATCGGCAATTGTTGAAATTAAACGCCTTCGATCTTGCGGTTTCTTGGCAAATATTTAAACTAGTTTTGACTATCACGCGTTGGACAGAACATTTGACATCCATACAATACAAACGATGTAAGAATTTAGAATGTCTATAGTCATGCAAGGACCAGTGCTAGAACTGCTCACATCATATCACATCATACACCCACCACAAATACCGGTGGAAATGACGGAAATTGTGTGGTGTTCAACTATGTCCAGCATCTCAGGAATCCAAATTAATTAAAGGGCTCAGTAAACTTATGCTATGGCATGAATTGGTCGTATTGTGCTCAAGTCGATTAATAAAAATAATACTTCTGATAATTATAATATGCATGTCTATAAATTTATGGTACTCGTGATCTTAAATGACAAATTCGTTTTTTTAACTGCAAACCGCAATTAATGGAACAATGCCATGCTAATTATTTTCTTAAAACCAATTTATGCTACACAAATGGACAAGTGAAATTCCAGTTTTCCACCGCATCAAACATTCAAAGCCAAATTCGTAAGCATGTCTCCATGAGTATTGCATATCGTATAGGGGTACTAAATTTATGTCTCAATATGTGAACGAGAAAGTGTGCGAATTAGTGCGAGTGTGTCTCCTATGAGCCACGCAGGGGAATGACCTGTGACTAGGTTAATGAAAACTTTCCGCCATTCACAACGCCGCACAGCCTCATGCCTCGTGTGCGATACAAATGGATGGATGGTTGGTTGGAAGCCTGCATTTTCAACTGGTTTCATGTTGTTGTTGTTCTAGTCTTATAATATGGAAATTATGTTGCACAAATACTCTACATGTGTTGCAGGAGGGTACGTGAAAAGAGCCGCTACGAGTGCGCCTTCGTAGCTAAAGTGGCTGACTTGCTGACCCAACCACCGCCTCCCACTCTTAACGTCTACAATCGCATGACAACACAATACATATGCCTTGCGCGTGAACTCGTGTACGTGTGCGTGTGTGATCTTTGTTTGGTAGGGTATGACACGGCACTGGTGCGATAGCAATTTGCAGCTTCAGATTCAATTTGGTATCTGATTACCTCCGTCAGTCAGGCTGGCTACGTCAGCGCCTCGCCTAATAACAATACTTAATTGGAATTTCTGACAGTTTGCAATTATACTCACCTAAATCTTGCAACTGAAAGCGTCGAGTGACAACAAGTCATCAATGACCGCGGCAGAATCGCGCTATGAATGCCAAAAACGCACACAATACGTCGACAGTTTCGTTCCTTCAGTGCACGGCGTGTAATCGATGCCTCGATGTTCGATGTTTTATGAACATTTTTTTTATTTAATTATAACATTCATTTGTATCACTTCCTCACAAAAATCTTTATTGGGTTTCAGGCATACATTTCACGTTTCGGCAAACTTTTTCCATGAGTTGTGTGCTGCTGCACTTAAAAAAAATTATAAACAGTTTCAATAACGGTAAACCAGTATTTTTCAATTTACAGTAAAATGCAATGTCGCATCGCAACTAAGTATTTTCCGTTTCTGTTAAAAAAACTCTTAATTTCCAAAATTGAATTTTCCGATGATTGGACACTTTTATTTATAATTAATTTAATTTTTTTATTTTATTTTATTTATTTTATTATTAGATAAAAACAAGCTTTTTCGTTGGTTGAACAGATTGGATAAGACAAAATAGATAATTTATTTTGGTGTTTTCAATACATTAGTTAAACAAATTCGATTTCGTTTTAGCCGAATATTATAAAAATGGCCGAAACTTAATTTCGGTTTCACTCTGCCGTAGTTGAACTGGCTACTAATAGCTTCAAAATCGTTAATTGTTTAATTAATTCAAAATTTGTTGTTAACACAGCTACCAATGAATAACAGGTTAGGTTGCAGTGGCTGCCTCTGCATGAGACACACTTAGGCCTCTTAACGGGCCCGTTGTCCACCAGTCCACCCGTGTGAAATGCGTATGCAACACTGTTTTTTCCAACATGTGATACAACACACATTTCAGTTTCAACACACATTGCAGTGCCAATTGCAACGTGCCATTTTGCATTTTGCCATTGCCTACCAAGAGCGCACTTGTGCGATTCATGTAATTCTCATCTCCTTCATGTGGATAACGATAGAAGTAGATGAGCGTTTTTCCAGCCCGAACCAGAAATCGAACCTGGGGCGCTCGGTATGAGAAGCCAGCAGTGGCGGATCCAGGGGGGAGGTTTGGGGGTTGACCCCCCCCGAAATATTTGGGTCGACTATAAAACTACATACAAATTAAAAGGCATTTTATAAATATTAAAGAATTACTTTTTAAACCCCCCCCGAAATATTTTTCTGGATCCGCGCCTGGAAGCCAGCGCGCTATCCGCTGGGCTATCGCGACCGGCATGAACAACAGTTAATCACCGAAAAACAAATAAATTCACAAACGGGCAGTTTCGACACAGAAGCGCACAATGCTTTCGCTCAGTGTTTTCTAGTACCAACGTGTGATTTTTTTTCGAATGTGCAGCAAACGCCTGTGTAGGCCTTGCCACCGCTGTTTTGTGGACATGTCTTTGAAGTCAAAATGGGACGGATCAGGTTTCAAATTCAATCGAGAAGCTGTCAACGCATCACCCTGAGACATCACGCGTCACACCTCCCACTCACATACAGCGAGTGCGATATGCAAAACTGTATGTAAACAGAGACGAGATGAAAGCGCGCATCTAGATGTGCGTTTGACCCGATTCGGCTCTTATTGTCTTCCATCGTCCCACCAAGCCCCACTTGCCACTGGCTCTTTAGATTATGAGCACACAAATTTGGCACACTTTTTTCAGTGTATAACCTGGACAATGAAGTAAAGTTGCTTAGCAGGTTCGAACAACAAAATGCAAGTAAGATATCAAAGATTCTTAACGAACATAAACTGGTCATACGTTGAAATTTGCTTGTATTGAGGCTGAGAATTTTGGTTTGGAGAATTTATGTATTGAAGGTTCGGGAAATTGTTTTCAACATAAAAAAATGTCACTTCATATAGTGCGAGAATGTCCAACAGAAGGTGTCCTTAAGTTAATTGAAGTCCGCAAAAAAAGCTTTTCTCCGCCCAAAATTAAGTTGTGAACACTGTCGGTTTCCTCTTGTCAGGCGACAAAAATCAAGGCTGTAAATTCAGCAATAATTTTTTGTCATTTAGCAGAAAATGCGATGTAAATCGAAGCACTCGGAAAGACGGCCATAAGGACGATAACCCAAGCATAGACGACGGCCAAGTGGCTGGAAGCGGGTGAGCGCACAAGCAGCGCCAGTAGCAGCATACCACAATGGACAACGAACCGATGACATTCACCAGCCTAGCATTGATAGTACTGCTGTTGATTTTGCTAATGATGTTCGCCTGTCACTGCCTGGGCCCGCGCGCCACCACTTGGTTGCGCTCCAATAAGGAGGAGAAAATCGGCCTGTCGAAGAATAAACTTTTCCATGCGAACGGTTACATGGTGAGCACAAGCATCACTACGTAATATCGGCTAATTGCAATCAGCCCCATTTCGTTGCCCATCTTCTCTTGCAGATACATTCCGGATCGGAATTTCTGCTCAGTAACAGCGGCAGCTTTAAGCGCTTCGACACGATTGACAAGGATGACTACAAGCAGTCCGGGCAGCAGCCAACGCATCAAACCACCACACCGTTGTGGAACTTGCCTGAAGGCGAAGTAGAGTCCAACATACCGCCGCAGCCACTGCGACCAGCGCCAGCGCCGAGCTCGCAGGCGCCGGGAAGTGCGGGCCATGCCAAAACGGTCACATTTTCCTTTAGAAAACTAGACGAAACATGTAGCCCAACGGAACACAACTCCGGCAACAGTGGCTTGGTTTCGTGTTTGCGCTCTTCGGTGCCGACAACCCCCGTTCCGAAGCCGATCGAAGCTCCGCCACCGCCCAGATTGTCCGCCTCGTCGTTTGCACTCAGCTCCACAGCAATTCCACGCCCAGTGACCAAACGACAGGTATCGCTGCAAAACAGCATTAACGGGCACAGTAGCGCCGTTAGCAGAGATTTCACGAAACATGCTTTCAGCGCACTTGACAACAAGGGGAGTAACCCTGTTGCAGAGGTGACAACTAGCGCCACTGGGCGGCCTCACAACAAAACGCTGAAGCGTCGAAACTCCAGCACAAATCCTTTTCTTTGCGAATCTGCTGAGAGTTTCACGGAGCCCAGCACTGCCTTACCAAGTCAGTCACACAACAACAACAACGCCAACGCGAATAATAACAACAGCCAGCAATACTCCACGGATGTCAACTCAGAATCGCCAACACCAGCCTTAGACGCGGAGTCAACAACAACAGCAGCGAATGGCAATGCCAATGGTGGCATCAACCCCTTCTATGTGGACATTGCGAGCGCCAACAATCGCACCAACACCAGCCGCAGTCTCCCCTACGGTGACGATCAGCCGTCGCCATTGCAGGCTCAACAATTCCGCAACCGCTCCTTCTCAGAAACGGAGTCAACAGAGACCTCAGAACTGCAGTCGTTCTCCAGCAGCTTGCGCAAGCTCACTCAAAACACAACCAACCCTTTCACCGGTTTAACACAGAAGGTCAAGGGACCGCACATGCTGCAGAAAACCATCTCCGAAGACTTCCTCTTCCGCAAGCTGGGCATAAACAACGCGCAGGCGGCCCACAGTGGCGTCGGCAATGCATCTGCGAGTGGAAGCAATGGCACGTGGACGTTTGGCCGCTCGTTGCTGCGGCAGGACTCCAACATTAGCCTGGGGCGGCGCAACAGTTCCCAGTGCTCGCTGGACTCGGCGGGCGGCTCCATGGACGGTATTAATCTTGAGCGCGCCATCTCATGCGACTCGGTGAACTCGGACTCGTCCGTATTTCTGTGTGAGCTGGACCAGCCGTACACACAGATCACCGGATACTTGTGCGTGGGTTTGCAGTACGACAAGTAAGTGCTTCGCGGCTCTTTGTTTGTTGTTTTGCGGCGGCGTCTACGCCGCAAAGTATGTTATGAAACACGAGTGTGTGCGTGTGGACTTTGTACGGACTTAACCAGTTCACACAATTTCAGTGATGAGTTAACTTGGAACGCTTTTCAGCGAAGAGGTTTTTTTTTTGTAATTGTATCCATTAATCTCACATGAATTTTAACTCATATCTGTACATTTGTCGCATTCCACATATCACGTCAAATTGTCCGCGCTTGAGAAGCATAATGTCTTCAGCTCCAACGACGTCGACAACTCGACACATCGCTGCCACACTCAAAGTTGCCAGCAATCGCACTGGTGAAGGCGGCCTCCACTCCCCGGCCCCACTTTTCAGCATTGTATGTGCTAACAACCTTTCGAGTGTGCATGTGCATTCACCCGATTACGAGCATCCTTTTTGTTGCTTCTACTAGTACTACTAACGCTTTTGTTGCTGTAGTTTCTTTAGTTTTGCTGTCACCAGTTTGTAGTGTTTGTTTTTGTTTTAGTTTTTGCTCTGTTGCGCTTAATATTAATTACGTCAGTGTGAGTAACGACCTTTCCGTGCATCCTCTCAAAACGCCTCTCCCACTTTGCCGCATATTTCACAGAAATTCCATCACCGACGAAGGCATGGAATTCACCGTCATGGTGCTGGAGGCAAAGGGGCTAATTTGTCCATTTAGCGTCGAGTCGTTAGACACCTTTGTGCGTATTTATCTGGTGCCCGATGAGGCGGGCGCCATGCAAACAAAGGTACGTGGACACATCGGTGCGTAAACTGAGCTCAACTCGCCTCTCCCGCTCCTGCAGGTCTTTAGGCATTCCGCTACACCCAACTACAACGAGTCGTTTAATTTCTGGCTGAAGAAGCAACATGGTCGGCACTCACTCTGGTTCCATCTATACCACAATGGGGCAGCGCACACTCTCATCGGCGAGGCTGAAATGGAAATCGGTGAGATGCCGCGGCCCATTACCACCTGGATTCCACTGTCCGACTCGCGCAAATGCAACGCACAATGGGGTGAACTAATGTTCTCGCTGAGCTATCTGCCCACGGCCGAACGTCTCACCATCGTCGTGGTGAAAGCGCGCAGCCTAAAGCTGGAAGTGCGCGAACGGGAAAACAGCAAATCGCCCCCGCAACCTGTGCAAAGTGTTTTTGTAAAGGTAAGCCAATTTCAGTCGTATGTACGATTGTTTGCATATAGGAAAATGCTGCTCTTACAGGTCTACTTAATGAACAACGAGAAAAAAGTGCTAAAGAAGCGCACCTCACTCAAGCGCAAGGATCGCTGCCCGATCTTCAACGAGTCGATGATATTTAGTGTGCCGCCACAAAGCCTGACTACGGTACAACTACGACTCACCGTCTTCGGGGTGGTGGAACTTGAGGAGGGCACCACCAGCATCGTCCCGCTGGGCCACGTGATAGCGGGCAGCTGCGCCACTGGCAAAGGACTGCGCCACTGGCATCAAATGCTCTCCTCGCTGCGCAAGCCGGTGGCCATGTGGCACGTGCTCAGACGCGCCACCTACCAACCGATTTTCACCGGCGGCGCCGAGGCGGTTGTGGCGGCCCTGCAGAGCACCGCTTTACGTGCCAAGCGCAACAGTATTATCTAAGTGACCGTCTGGCATTCAGTCAGCAAATGGAGTTCGTATTCACAGTTTCTGTACCGTAGGTTGTAATACGCCCAATGTTTTTTATATCTTTTTTACCTTTTTACAAAACCAACTCGTTATCCGTTTGTTTTCTAAAAACTTGCAAAACAAAAAACTCTCTTCACATAAAATCAGACAAAAATCCGTTTACACTCTGCGCCTGCGCCTCCAGACCAAATTATAAGCATTCCCGCGCTCTCTTTCTCACGGAATATTACCTAACCCGTTTTTGTATATATATCCCCACTTTTATGATGTCCAAGCAATCACTCTCTTAACTCGATCACTCCACTTACGTGGAGTTTAAGTGTTCAATGCCCGCACCAAAGTACTATCACTCACTTAGTCCAAACGAGCAACTTACTACCCTTAAACTATGAAATAATGCACTTAAAGCTAGCTAGCAGCAACGCCTGTACCACATATACACACATTAATATACATAAATACAACCCGTACATACATAGTTACCAGCGTATATATGGAAGTCGTACATAGTTGAACCTATTGCAGAGATATTTATTACTGTTACGATTAGGCATATAACGAACACCAATTGTTAAAGAATTCATAAATACATACTTACTATTAGAACTCTACATATATACAAAATATACTGTTAAAAACAGGAGGCAATCAATCAGTTTGTCCGTTTGATTTGTTAAAGTAGAAAACCACCACGACATTGCACCAAGAAGTGAACGATTTTGAGGCCGTGCTAACTTGTAGCACGCACAATTTGTAAACCAATTTCCCTCGGTCTTTGTCGAATCTTCATCTACATTACTAAGCCAAAAGCATTCAAAATTGTAAGCCAATAGTAATAAGGTTAAAGAGGCACCTCTCACAAGCGAGGTCCGACCTTGTACGCCCGGAAATAGGCAAAGAAAATTAACAATTTTAAACTACAAACGGATAAGTTGTGTTTCCTCAATTGTTGACTTTGATTGCGTGTTGAAAACTTTCTTCACTAGGCTTTCAAGTGTCGAAAACAAATAGTCTTCAAAGATAAACCAGCAAAAGCCTATGATATGTGATAAACAATTAGTTAATTACGACCATGCTTGGGACATCTGCGCCACATTCAGTTGTTATATATGAGCAAAATAAAATGTTTACAAATTACTTACTCATTTATAATACATACGTATGCATAAATAAATAAAAACTTTTATAAAAATTATAAACACAACATAGAAATTGCAATTGTAGGACAACGGTTTTTGATTAGATTTGAAGATGTGTTACAGAGGTTCTTCATAAAGCTAATTAAAATCATTTTGATTTGACAATACTGACAATAATAACAATATCGCCCACAATGATAAGCACCACAAGTGCGTACAAATCAAAGTAAATTATGAAATATCATTTATTGAAATACGTAGCCAACACAAGTTTCCAACAATAATAACGTTTAAAAAATTCATAAACATACTTGGATTTTCGATATCCACTCGGCAGTGGCATTTAGTTTTTAGTAAAATAGCGGTTCGGTGTCGCAACCAGCTGGTGAGAACATTTGACAACATTTGTGCCACGGGAACGAACGCCTCAATTAGGCAGCATTTAAGTCACCGCGGTGCGCACACAATTGAAGTTTTTGCAAGGCGCTTTAGTCGAAATGTCGTTTGTAATAGTGTCCGACCGAATATTCGGTTTCGGCCCAAATAAGTGTTTCGGTTTCGGCCAAAAAATGGCCGAACGGCCGAAACCGAAACTTTCTAGAATATTTTTTACATTTTATTGCGTAGCGAGTGAACAGTGCGAGTTAGTGAAGCCGAGCAGATATATAGCGAAATAAGGAGTAATTTAGATGCTTTTCTAGCATATATTATTAAATTATTTAATTTTAATTATTAGCGAGTAATTTTTTTGTTTATGTTTTAAAAAATGAATAAATTGTTTTTATTAATAAGTATGTATTTATTTTAAAAAAATCGTTTTTTGAAACAAATGCTTGATATGGTAATTTTTATTTCAACGAGAAAGGTTCGGTTTCGGCCCAGTATTAAAAAAACCGAAATTCGGTTTCGGCCCAAATAAGTTGTTTCGGTCGGACACTCGTTTGTAAAGATGAAATAAGAACTGGTCAAAAATGTAAAGCAATAGAGATTATCATAACTGGGCATCAGCGGAAGCAATTTTATTGGATTTAAATACAAACAAGTGCAGAAGAGTTATTTTTCTAAAAATCGCAAAACCCATTCAATTCGTTTGCAAAGATTCGACAGATTAAATCGTAAATATACAAATTGCATATATACATCGTTATATTATCGTATAAAGCAAGCGATACAAATATGATATACATAAATACATTTATGAATATTTCTAATATGTTTGATTCATTAGCAAAACATTTAAAAGTTGCAACATGTAATCTATAATCGTTAAACAATGAGCAGCCACACTTTGCGTATCTGCCGCAATGTGGAGAATACATACACACATACATGAGAAGAGCGATAATTATTAAATAATTTAGAAGTTAGTTATTTTGTATATCTGAATATTGTTAAAATTGTTGCAAGGCATTATACACAAGAAAAACATCAGTCGACGTGAAGCATAGCAGACATTTTGGTTCTCGCAACGTGTGTTGTGTTAACTAAATACAGACACTCGGAAATATACACAACACTACAACAAAATGAAACAAATGAAAAAATAAAAATGTTAAACAAACAACAATTAAATATTTGTTTTCAATTGAATATTAAATTTTATTTTGTTCCAGCCACACGAGAACATGTAGCAAAATAAGATTGAAATGAGCGATTCACTTGTTTGTAGTTCAGCCATTCGTTCTCCTTGTCAACAATTTCTAGCAGTCGTCAGTTTTTATTGGTGGATGGGTACGAACTATTTTTGAAGATCATAGCTCCGCGCCTGTGAGGGCAGCCAATAGGAGAGAGACATCAGCAGCTCTCGAGTGCATGTGCTGAGCAGGCATAGGGAGCTACCTACTTAAGAGCAGAGATTTCGAGGAGGCCAGACCATTTACAAACGCCGCCTGTTACCATTGCGGCTGTTGTGTGATGTGCTCAAACAATATTTTCTAAATTCTTTGGCGACTATTTGCTTGTTCTCTCGATCTGCTTTCGATTTCCGTTTGGCGAGTTTGCATGTGAGTGTCGATGTGTGCGCGGAGACCGCTTTAAGAGGGTTAAGCAGCAACAGATACGGCATAGTTCCCTACGCATTTCATACGCGTGCAGATGAAAATTTGAAATAATACTCCGGTCCCAATAATTTGGCTCGTACGAAATAGTTTGCGTTTAATTCAATTAAGAGAGATTCATTTAAATTCTGAAAGCAACCGTGTGCAAAATTCAGCCAATAAATAGTGAACAGCCTATATACAATTTATATACCAGCTAGCAGTCGGCTGCAATTATATAATGTGTGTTGTTAAAACATGAAAAGCGCATAAAAAACTCAAGAACTTATTCCAATAACTTTAATAGACATTTTAAATATTTCACAAAAGATCTTGAAAACATGCGTAATATTTTCAAAAAGTAGTTAAAACTGTTCTTCTTTCCTGCTGGTTTTTGGTCACTCGGATCCAAGTTTACAAAAAAAATGCGCGCGCTACCTTCTCCCACGTCTTCCGCATCGTCCATTGGTACCGAATCGTGGTCTGCCGCAACCAACAGCGACGTCAACACATTCCCGCCAGTGCCGTCACCTACAGCCGCTCACCGGCCACAGACCACATCCACAGTAAATTCTATAACTTCTTCGCCACCACCAGCCAAGGAGTCCCGCATGCTGCGCACGCCCAAATGTGCCCGCTGCCGCAACCATGGCGTTATTTCCTGTGTCAAAGGTCACAAGAAACTATGCCGCTGGCGCGATTGTTGCTGTCCCAATTGCCAGTTGGTCGTCGATCGGCAGCGCGTAATGGCCGCGCAGGTTGCGTTGCGTCGCCAGCAGTCCATGGAGGCGCTGGAGGCACACGTTGCACAAACGACCCCACAACTCATCGATGACAGTATGTCTGATAATGATAGCGCGCCCCGCAATAATGCAATGGCGCCAGCATCAGCATCAGCATCAGCGGGACCAACAACTACGTCCAGCACATTGCGCACCAGACAGGCCTTAATCGCTCAGAAGAAGATCTATAAGCAGCGACTGCGTTCGCTGCAGCAGACCACACTGCACATTACCGCCGCCATGGAAGGTGAGTCCTAAATGCTGGCATCCGATTTTCTGAACTTTGCACTCTTTCTTAATTTATTTGTTTTTCGTGCTAAGCGAGATTTGACAATGTTAAAAGTGTTGATCCGCATGTCGAGCTGCCAAAGTTCAGTAGGGACACTGTCCACCTCCCGCCCAGGCCCCCTCAAGCGTTGGTGCTTTGATCGACACATTCATTTGGCACCATCTGGTTTCCGGATGAAATGTGTAGCAAAGACCAGCACGACGTGCCGTCACTGAAGGATTTGCGCACTATTCCCATTTCGCTGGAAACATCTAGTCGTGCTCCCCATCAGGCAACAGTTTGATGTTTGAAACATGGCGAATCAATCAAATTTGAAAAATGCATTTAGCACTTTTCGAAATTGAAACGGCGTGAAGCTCATAACGCGGACGGACGTTAATTGATTGCTATTTTCTTAGCTCTGCGTTGCCCATCACTGCACACCAATTGCCATCATTCCGTCTAATAGGGAAGAAAATAAAAACAAATAGATTACAAATGTTGAGCTGACGAAATGTAGCTGTATCGAATAAGCACTGCCAACGAGCATTCGACGGCACACACCGCGCACACTGCAAACAGCAGGACCGTCATCACCTTTTCAGAGTGAATATGATTTGTGTTGAGGTGCTACACCAAACCGATCGACTTTGCTGCTTTGAGAACAAAACAAAACGTATTGCTGCATACTTACTTATGTATGACATAGTGGCGATGCTGATCAGGCGCTAATTTTCAGTAAAACATATTTTACAAATATCTAATTATACTCATACTCATTATATCACACATATACATACCTATGTATGTACATCCGTATGTATGGTACAGCTGACCAAAAATTCATCAGTGAGGTGAATGATTAAGTAAGGTGAATCATGCAAACTCATTGATCCATAGTTTCACGAATAACTGACCTTATTTTGTTATATTTGGACTAAATGCATATATTGTGTGTATTATTTGAAAAAGCCAGTAAATATTCTAAAGCTTTTTCTAGCCACTTACCTCTACAATTGTTGCTTTATGGATGATCAGACATCAGAAAAAAAAATTTGGTTGCACAAGTGAAGCAATGACAATGAAACCTTTATATTTATTTCCGACACGCTTGAACGTGTGGTGCCACACTGTCTGGCCAGTTAGCCATCGCAGACACTGTGTCTCCAGCAGTCAGATGTCTAGTGATGCACATATAGTAAATTGCCGGTAATTCGATGCTTTAACATGCGTAAAATAGCACAAACTGGGAAGCACTAAGAGATACATTCAGACCTGCGGCGAACCCGACAGCATTGCACCAACTGGAAAAACACAACAAATTGCTACAGACTTGCTTAATGTAATCGGAGTACACGAGTTCTAGTGCGGGTGGATATTATTGTTTTGTTAGTCAACTACTTAGGCAGGCAGACGGGCAGCTAGAAGTCAAATTGCCACATAACAGAAGAAACCAAAAATGGGCATTGAAATTAAAATGAGAAAACGAGTAGAAGAACTCGTAAAATGATATTTGAAAAACGGAAAAAATACTTGAAACGCACGCACAGCCAGAGTATCCTTTGTAGGATGCCACTTGACATTGCACGTTCCATCTGGTTTCGTTGGAATAGTCATTATTACTATTTTCTCTTTTTTGTTTTTGTTTCACACATAACCACCGACACAAGCAGACAACATGGTGCCGCACTGTCTCGAGGCTCGGCGGCAGTCTAAGTACACACTGCTCTTCGCAGCTGTAGGCACTTCTTGCATACAACAAAATAATGTTCTTTTTTTGAGCACCATCGGGAGGAGTACATATCTACAGTACATTCAGTATCTATCTAGTACATTCTGGCAGCCTATCATCTCATAAATTTTCACCTCATACTGCAGACTTTCGCCGCCTCAAGGAACCCTACATGGGTGTTAACACTTTCCCAATCGGCGGCAGTTCTACTATTAGGCGCTTGGTTGCCGTCTTTCAAAGTGGCACAGTCGCCAACGAAGTGTTTGTCATCTATGCTGCTGCGCTTACAATTTTAAACTTAAATATAGTCAGCTAATGTACCGTAGCATCAATTGGAAACGCGTACTTATATTTTCTCCACATGGCTTCTTTCGTTCACAGAGTATAAGCAACGTTTTCCCACCATAAATTCGCCGTTACTGGAGCGCATTCGTAAACGTCGCGCCTTCGCCGATCCCGAATTGAACTGGATCAATGTGGATGCCACGCTACTGAGCGCAGCTGTCACCCAAATGCATGTCGATACGCCTGCAGCAGCCGCGGCAACAGCACTGCCCACTACGTACATGGCAGCCCCACCTTTCTACGCCGGACAACCATTTCTGCTATCCGAGCCGTTCGCGTTCTGCAACAACTATGACAATGCGCCGGCTACACCTCAGTTCATACACTTCGGCCAGTCGTTTCTGAATAACAAACGCAGTCAAGACGATGCAACAGATATTCTGCGACACGATCGAAGTGCCTCCGCCAAGGAGCCGACAACATCAATTAAGAAGCCGAAACTCAGTTTTTCCATTGAGTCGATTATTGGCGTTGGCTCCTAAAATTACAATATTAAACTAAACCCGAAGAAAGGGCTTTTAGCTAGAGTCTGCGAAATTCAGTAATATTACTTGTAACATTGTACTATTTCCTACTTTATACGCCATAAGCGTGTATTTATTTTCGTTTTTAACACACCGCCAGCATATGATTTTATTGTAAATAAAGAAGCTCTTGATTTTTTAACAGGTGTGGGAGTTTCAGTTCGGACATGGTAGTTTCGCACAAAATTTTATAGTGCACTAAAAATATTTTCCACTGATCACTAACTATATTTAATGGAAGTGAAAAGCATGGTGCACTAGAAATTTAGTGCAAAATGCCCTCGTATAAATGTACTCGTATTGAGATCTCTGCATAAATATAAATCATCAATGTTTTTAAAATGCATCTCCTGACTGTCGGGCGTTTTTGTGTATATACTATACAAGCCCTAACCACTATTAATTCGTACCCCTACACTTTTTCTTATATTAATTTTGAGTATTACCTTTTAACCATTATTTGTGAAAGTTTCCGTGCAGTATTTATACTCTTTTGAAAGGTTGAAAAATCTACTATTAGAAAAAACATTTTTTAATTTTTTTTTATTATATAAAGTTTCTGTTATTATTTTTTGAACAGAACAACTTTAAAAAGTAACAACTAAAAGTGGGCGTATGACCGCAAATGAAAGAAAAATTAATATCGGTTTACATCTCCTTTTGCTGCGATTACAGCCTGGCATCGACTTTGCATTGAAGAAATAAGTTTCTGACACTCTTTCGGTGTAATAGAGTCCCAAATCTCTTCAATGTTGTTTACTAGTTCAAAGAGGCTTCGTGGGGGCTCATTCCTCAATCTTCTTTTCATTAGAGCTCTATTGGACTTAGATCTGGGCTAGATGAAGGCCAGACTAAAACTAGAACTTCAATTTTATTGTTGTGGAACCATTTTTGAAGAATTAATATGAGAAATTTAAAACTTAATATGATAAAAAGCGTAGGGGTACAAATTAATAGTGGTTAGGGCATGATACAATAAAATACAGGTAGTTTCATAAAGACAGATAAGAAGAAAATTGACAAATGAGAAATAAATTTGTTCTACTACTCTTTTCATTTTTGCCATAGGGCTGTAAATTTGTGGCGATCAGTTTATGTAGTAACGTATCATAAAAATACTTTAAGAATTATTGTGTTTTCTAAATGTTTGCGCGGTGACCGACAGAAAAAAGAAGGCAGGTTTTTGGGTTGAAGCGTGGTGGTGTCTTTTATTAAGTAAGAAATAGCAGGTAGTCGAAGTTGTAGAGATCCACAAAACTGGCATTCTGGATACACCAGTCTCGGGCGGCAGTCGATTCACGACTCCGTCCTTTAATAAAGTGATTGAGGAAAAGAATAGATCTTTAACCTTCAATTAACAACTTATCTTGCGGGTGCACGATTTGCGTGGTTCTAATAGACTAAATGTGCGAGTCGTGGCGGTGCTCTTACTGCTAAAATCATTCTGTTGGCCTAGAGCTTTGAGGAAGCACTTCACAAATGAACTCAGTGTACACCACCAGTTTGACCATACTTTCAATATTAAAGTACCCATATAATGTACGTCTGCAATGTCCATAATTTGCATGGCAAACCACAACGTAAGTTTGTAGTTAAGTCTTTTAAAAATCACAACATTTTAATAACTTAATACTGAAATTCATGAAATTTACCGCATCAGTTGTAATGTTCAATTTGCAGAACAAAATTACAGCAGTTATCCATTATTTGATCGCATCAACTGTTAAAATTAACTACAACTACTACCAACTACTATTTCTGAATAAATTTCCTACCATTCATACTTTTTTCTGCATCATTAAAATTTTCTTCTTATTTGTCAAAAAGGCAACTGACTTTTAAATTTGATCGAATGAAATTACCTGAATATTATTGTACCATGGGTTAGGGCTTGTATAAGTACAGTCGAGTCTGCTTGAGTGCAAGTCGATTTTTCCGGCCTTTTAGTTGTAGTTAACCGGATTTTCCAGTTGAGCAAACTCCGGTAAGGGGAAATTCTTTTTAATTAAACGTGCTTCGGATAAGTGAAAAGAAAAGACATTGTCATTCCGAAATTTTCTTAAGTCGTTACAATTTCAAAGGTCATCGCGCTAACTAACAAAATCAGCTGAAACACTTATTAGGGATCTACTCATGATACAATTAACAAGGTAGACTAAGTACGGAGAGCCACGAAAATTGACGTACGAGCACGTCAAATGTTTTCAAATTTCAAAGAAACCATAGTGAAATTAATAAAGTGTGCCAGATAGCAGACACTCTCTCTTCATCGTACACTTATTTTCTGACAGTTAATGTCATTATGCTGACAAATGTCAGAGTTCATAACCCGTCTGTGCTGTATGAAAAAATTTCAAAATAAATTATTGTTTGAAAATATGTTTTGGCCCAAAACCGACACAAAAAAGGCAATAACGTGCCAGGAAGAACGTGCTGTCTCTCCAAAAAAAAGCATGGCAAAGCAGTTTCTGTGTTTTTCGAACATAAAATACATAACAAAAATTTATATTTCTGGAGTATTGAAAGTAAATTTTAAATTTTGGGCTATTTTAGCGACAACAAAAATAAAGGTTAACTGAACGGACACAAATAAATTGACACCCTGACAATTGCTACTCTGAGAAATAAGTGTACGTCATCTACCTGGTACACTTTATTTATTTCACTATGAAAGAAACAAGTCGTTATTGTGACTGACATACATGAAAGAAGAAGCAATGGAATTGTTTTCACACAGCCAGTGAAAATCCAAATATAAACAAATATCATTTCAAAAGCTGAGGGAGTATTTTAAAATCCCCCAAAAAATAGAATTTGAAAAGTTAAAACGATTTCGGTGACTGCGGCGATAGTTTCAGTGCACTCAACTGGAATCGCATCGGGGATAAGAATGTCTGCTCAAGAAGAGCGCAATGAAATTATACGAGAAAACTTGCCCCAGCTTATAAAGGCCCTCACCGGTTTCAAGGTAAGTTGGTTTGCTTGTTGCAGCGTGGCGCCCGCCACTTGCTTTGAGTAGTGAAATTGGAAACATTCGATGATTCGCAGGATGACGACGAAAACCTACGGCACTGTGAGCAATTTGCTTGGTGCATAATACGCAATCATCGTAACCTGAGCACCAACAGCCACGAGGTGCGCCGTAAGATCGAGGGCATTCAGGAGAAGTTCACTGTGGAGAATTGTGGCGAATATGCGCAGCATCTGGGGCAGCTGTGTGATGAGATCGTGCAGCACCCACTGTGCCTGGAGCACTACGAAGTCGATGTGCAATGGTCATTGCTTGATTTTCTGCTGGAATTAGCGTACAATCCCGCCGGCACACTGCGGCGCAACAAGCACAAGATTCAGCTTTTGCCACACGAGCCAAACGCCGCCACAGATGACGGCGAAGCGCAGAGCGAATCTGATTACTGGCAAGATGCGCTCAAAGAAGATTTTATACCGGTGAAATGCTACAGCGATTCCGACTCTGATTTGAGCGTAAGTTAGGGTGTATAAAAATGCAAAAGCTATTGGTTTATTTGCGCTTTAATATCTTAGAATTGGTCAGATGAATCGGAGTTACCGCAAATATCATGTGGCTCAAATGATGACATTAGTCGAGGAGAACAGTCGCAAATGCCGGCCACACCGACCGCTAGCAAGTGGGCGAACATGAGGCCACCTGAAAAGTCACAACCACACATTGCCTTCAATAATAGTGACGCAGCAGAGCGTCTGCTAAGTAACGTTCAGCATACCTGGTGGCAGGAAGACCTTAAGGAACCGCATCAGACGGTTGAAAGTACGCGCATAGAAGCAAATTTCGCGCTGGTCTACAATCAGTTCCTCAGTGAGTCCTCGAACAACCTTATACGTCCGCAGACGCCCGTCACTGCCACAGAGCATTGCTTGATGCGTGAGTTGCTTTGGATGTTTCACATGCCGCAGACGTGTAAATTCTTTGAAGTAAAGGGCGATGTCATCGGGATACGCGAGAATGTTTCGGTGCCCAGTCTGACAGTGGTAGGGAAGCTCGTGGTTTCACATTCACTTTTTGCCTTGTTACAAATGACCTGGTTTTCAGAGTGGCCTGGCGAGTTTCTTGGAGCAACATTTCCTTCCCTACATACGCATGATGCAGACATTGCGCAATTTCCTCGACTCGATTTACGTATGTGAAGAGTTCACTCCACCGAAAACGTTGGAGTGCTACGCTGCTAGCTTGCGGTTATTACTGGCGCCCATCTGGCAACAGCTACTAGACTTCGAACAACGACTTGTAGTGCAGCGGGACCGCGAGATCAACACAATAATCAGCATGCGGGAGACGCTGCTCGGCACATTTGCACAGTTGGGCCGCATTTACGATGTGCACAATCAGGTGGTGCTAAACTTACGTCAGCACCCGGCGCATATCTCCAGTGCTTTTCTGCTTGCGAGTCTGATGCAATGCCACCGCTTGGCCAGCAATGCGACAGAGGCGAATATAGCTATGGCGTTGTTTCTAACTTCGGTGAAAATCTACTGCGCCATCGTGGACACGTGGTGGACGGAAGGTCGCTTGGACGATTGGCAACAAGAGTTTGTGGTTGAAAGGTTTGCTAAAATCACATACGTTTTTGGAATGAATTACATACTGATTATTTCTTGATACAGGGTGAGCAGCACCGATCAGACCGTTTGCGTGCGTCAGTACACGAAAAATAAAGAGAAATCATTTTTCGTGTTGACAAATGTCTCGAAAATGATTACAGAAAACAGTTTTTTTCGGCTATTGTTGGAACATTCGCTGGAGGCTGGTTGCACGTTGAACCTGCTCTACGAAATCAATCGCATTGGAGACCTGCGAAACGCATGTGAAGCCATCGAGGGCAAACTGTACAACGTTTTTATCGAAGATGTCTTGAAGTGCGTGTGCACTCTACAATCGCAATCATCATTGATCACGATAAAGGAAGCACAAGTGGGGAGTGTTGTAAGCAGTGGCACTGAACTAACAGTAAAACCGGAAGCTACATCAACTGAAGATCTCGGAAGCGCAAAAACATTAAAACAACTGCACGGAAATTCGAGCTCAAGTGGCACAGACACCGTAGATCGTACACTGAACGAAACTTCCTCAAACACAAGCCAAACAGTGCTCAACAATCTGACGACTAACGACGAGTTTTTGCTGCTGGCATTTACATCCAACATGGAGTTGTCGGAGGACACGTGTGATGCAGTTATAATGGCTGCAACGACAGCGGCCGAACGCGAACCGGATGCTTTGAGCATATTCACTCAGTTTCAACAATCTGGTCAAATGCTACCGCTGGAAGAAGTAGTTCTGAGTGCCTTAACACGCATTCTACGAACACGTATAGCATTTGCCAATTCGTTCGTTATGCGTCTATATCGCGAAGAGTTTGTAATACTGAAACATCTGGGCAATATACGAAAAGTGCTCTTGCTGGAGGCAAGTGATGTGATGCACCAGTTCTATGACAAACTATTTAAACAGGTAAGTCTGGGGGCGAATTAATTTAATTTAATAGAAACTTTAAGAATTCTCTTCAAACCATTTATTTGCCTTTTAGATTGAATCGGGGAGCGCTTGGACAAATCCGTTTCTTCTGACCATGCAATTGGACGATATTATTTGCGCCAAGTTCCCCGAGATGTCTTCGCTGTTTCGTGTGGAAATCAATTCCGCATTTCGCTGTCAAACACAAAAGGCAATTATCTTTCGAGCAGTAATTCATTGATGTATTTTCTTTAAAACTTAAAACCTGCAGCAGGTATTCGAGGCGGTGGACGAGCTGATTGTCACGTACAATTTTAGCCGCGAACTGGCGCACATTATCACCCAAGACGATATCGAGGACTATAACAAAGTATTTCGCTTTCTGCTCAAAGTCAAATGGGGCATGACGACGTTGGAGAACATGCAATTTCCGCGTACAAGAAAACGCAGCGTGCCATATGCGCCCTTCGAACTAGTCGACTTGCTGATGCGTCGCTTAGAGCAGTTGCGCTTTTGGATGATATATGCGTTGCAGAGCATACACTTCCATTTAATGACGCACGTGCTGCAATCGATGGGCGAGCAGCTAGACGAGAAGATCGCCAATTGCACAAATCTCAAGGAAATGGAAAGAGTGCACAAATCGTATGTGACCACCGTGTGCGAGCACTGCTTTCTGTTGGAAAATTTCAGCGCGATTAAACTGGGCGTAGAACAGGTTGGTTTGCTACACTTGGTTCCTAATTAAATGCATTTATTACATTTACTAAAAATTAAGCCTTCAATTGCTGCTTTCAGTTGCTAAATTTAACGTTCATATTACGCCTGGAGTGGAACAGCTGCGTCAAGTACATCGAGTCAATTCACCCGCTGGCTGTAGACGCTAACGACAGTGGCGATGAGACTGACTACGTCACCAACTCACAAATTGACGCCATTGAGTTGACATACATTCGCTGCCACCAGTATTTGGCTAATAAACTGAACAATGAGGTCTATTTGCAGCAAAACACATTTCGTAAGTATTTTCTAATCAGCGAAGCCTAAATTCAGCATAAATTAATTCATTTCTTTGCAGTATTAGGCCTGAGTGCCGCCTTCAATACCAGTCTACCCTATTAAGATCTGCTTTTGTTTTCCTTTGCATTTAAATTGCAATAAATTAATTGAAACTAGTTCGAACTAATCGCAACCGTCGCTTCATTGTGCTGAGCTTTGCACTAACATTTGTTGGCTCTCCAACATTGCCATGGCAACGTGCCCAGTGTCTATGCGAGCATTAGGCAGCTGACAAAACTCCACACGAAAATGTCAAACACAGTTTTAATGCGCAATAAAAAGTCATTAAATGGTAATTTTAAACATAATTTTCAAAGTTTTAGGTACTTATAAACTTATTTATTGTTAAATAAATACAAATAATTTTTCTTCAGATGTGCCGTACAAGGCCAACCTATGGCTACAACTTGCAATGCTGCTGAACGTGTACCTTTCGGCCGCTTGGGCTCTGCTCTATGGCTTTCACATACTGTACAATGTAAGCTGAGCCGGAAAAAAAACATGCACACTAATACTAATGTTGTTTGTGCCCTGACAGATGTCGCACTTGAAAGATTTCCATGGCATCTTCATCATAATCGCCTACATGTTGGCGGTGTTCACTGAGTGTTTTCGCCTGCACGCGGGCTACTCGGGCAACCTTAAAGCAAAGGCAAATCCACTGCGCATCTTGAACAAACCCACGCAATTATATTTCTTTTGCAATTACAGATCGGAGACTTGAGCATATTTCTAATTACCACACCGTTAATACAATTGCCGCTCTTACTGTTCCTCTTCCTCTCCACTAAGAGTTTCTTGACGATCATACACTTACACACAATACTGATATTCGTCTTAATGCTGTGCGAGCTCTGCTTCGGCATGCTGACCTGGCGTCGTTTGTCCTACCATCAGTCTGAATTGTATAGGCTGAAGCGGCAAATGTTATTGCAAATGCAACCGAAGCAAACAATGAACACACCTTTTTAAATGCAATTTTCTTTTAATGAACTTTTCTTAACAATACAGCGTTAAAATACTCAAATAAATAATGCGCACAATACTTAAGTTCAGTTACTTGGCCTTACAGGTATTGTTAAAATTAAAGAATATGCTCATCTGCAAATAGTGCTTACAAACTATGCCGTTTCTGGTAAAGATTATGACTACTCGGCATTGAATTGTCTAATCGATTTCGATAATTTGCTACATGTCACACGGAAATATTTGTTAAATATGCTTTAAGCAAATGTAGTGTTTTTAATATTTGACCAGCTTGTATGGCAGAATGCTCTCCTTAATACCGACGCATAGCCCTTTAAGCCTTACGTGAATTGTCCAAATTATATTCCCTTAGCAGCGCATCGATGCGGTCCAAGTGGCCGCGCATCACAGGCAAGTAGGATTCCAACACTGTCATGTTCTCTTCATGCGCCTTGTCTTTCCCGATTAGCTGTGAGCGTGTTGGCACCCAGCTGTAAATGATCTACAGGCAGCATCAGCATCTATGAAACCAGCTGCAATGTCAGTGAATCTTAAACGTACCTTAATTGTACTTTGCACTATAAAGCCATGGTATGGTTTCAGTGTGCGCTCGTAGGCGTTTTGCAGGTGCTGTTTCACCAATTCGGAGCTCTGGGCATCGTAGAAAATGTTTTCGAAAAATGTGCAAATCAACTGCAGTCCGCGCTTTAGCCACAGCAATGCATCGGCAGCAAAGTTATCAACATTGACGTTCAGTATTATGATATCCTCCAGGTACTGATATTTTTGCGTATCCCGGCTGTAGACTTTTGTTAATTTCTGCAATGAGAGTGTTCGAAGAAATCGATAGTTGGCTGTTTTACCTCATTTTACTTTTCAGATATTCAAACTTACAGTAATATTGCCATTCATGTCACTTATCACTGGGGTGAAGAGCTTGCCGAATGTCTCTGGAATATGAAGTACTGCATATAATTACGCATGTTTTTTATTTTCAGCGCAAGGTATAGTTTTATTATCGCTACTGCTAGTGTGAGTCATTGTTAACTATGAGTTATTTGTATTATCTACTAGCAGAGTCTCCGGCATGGCTAGGTGTCAATACAACCTGCCACCCGCCTTTTTATACCATAGCATATAAATTTTATAGTACCAGCATATGTCTGAGAAGAGATTTCATTCCGAAATTTTAATAGGTTCATTCTTGCATACACACATATGTATATACAAAAACATATTTAACTCGCACAATATGCACTGTGCGTGTGAATTTTAGGGTCCAACAGTTTTATGCCGAATCCGATCAATGGATAGAGAGCTTTCTCCAAAGGTCATAAACTTGGAATTGAGCTTCATGGAGACCAAAGGAATAATTTGGAAAAATTTAATTTGTTCCCTGCATGCTCACAATTTTGATATTAAAAATATTTTGATTTCGCCTACAACTCTCTAATTCTCTCTAGTAAATGAAGACCTTAACACTGACTGACTGACACTGAAAGCGTTTGATGTAACGAATGCATCAAGAGGGAGCGCAGTAAACGATATGATCGAAAAACCTAAACAAATTTTGATAAGCACTGGTACAGGTACGGCCTGAGAAACTCAAACGCATTCATAATCGAATTCGATATTCCAAACAAATAGGCAATGTTAATTACGACGATGACTCACTCACCGATCACAGTGACAATCTCTTTGGCAGCGTATAGAAAAGCCTCTGTCTCGATTTTCTCCTCGACAGCGGGAAAGCCCTTCAGCTTCTTAAATTGTATACGCGGTTGTTCCATAACTGCCGCTTGTATGTATAATACTTCAGCCGCAATGTGTTGTTGACGTGTACTGGTCACAACTCGAACTGCCGGCTCAGCTCCACACTCGACCGTATAATTGACGGCGTGGCCAATAATCGATGCGTTCCATTCGATTTCAATTTCAGCCAAAGTCAGTTTATTTTATCAGGCCGCCAGTGCCATCACCACTGATAAGCTAACAACTGCTCTCGGCCGCCGGGAATCTAGTAGCGACGGTGTTATCGTCAACGCGTTCCCGCTGTGCTTTGGCCGTGTTTTGACACAAGTCGGTTGCGCGAAGTTTGCATTTACAACACACACGCATGTGAGGCGGTGAAGCGTTACAAGTGCGTTCGAATGTTTTCAATGTACGGACGACTGTTCGATCAACCAATTCAACGATCGCCAACTAAACTCTGCTCGCCGACGACGCACTAGTCGATGTGCGAGCGCGAGCGCCACTCATGCAAAGTAGTTAATACCAGCGTATGACGCTTTCTGTTTATTTCCCTTTTATTTTAGATTCGTCTTTCGATTGGTGAGCTTCTTTGTCTCAGTGGCAGTTGCTGAGTGCGCATAAAATGTTTGCCACCTTTTTTATTGCCTTATTGCTTTTGTACGAGTGCTAAACTATAACAACAAGCTTTTGAAATTATTGAAGCTGCGTCTAATCAGTCAATTTTTTAAATAAGTGGCTTAGCGAATTATAGGCAACCTCGATGTGCCAGTCAATAGTTTGAATTGCAGTGCGTTGCTGCCGATTACTTATTTATGATTTGTGAATCTTTGAGATACATATATTGTTTTGGACTCTGCCTGCTCCAAATGCCCTCCGCTTGATTCCCCTAAACAGCCTTAATCGCTATTTATGAAAAACTCGCCAATCACAGCTCGCCCAAGCGTTTAGTATAGCCGTTCGCGGTCAAAACGAACAGATAATGATTGTGCTGCAGCAACACAAGCGCCGCAGAGGGCAACTGAAATCGAAAGACTTCAATGGTTTGGGGTGATTGTGGCAGCTCGAACCAGAGCTTCACCAAACTGTTAGCGACACAACGCACTTCGATTAGACGCAACGAATCAGTGGTTGCCACTACCGAATTGCTGTCCTCTTCAAATAAGATGTCGACTTCTTGTTCCACTGTGCCGCCTGTCAGCCACTTGTGGTGTGCTAGTATGACCGCGCAGTTGCGCGTGAAGTAAAAACTGTCGTTCACTTTCTGTTCGCGATATTTTTGCAGAAAACTATTCGATGACTTTTTCAGTTGCGTGAAACGCGGACGAACTGCCACTGTTTGCGTAGGCTCGTCGAACCTGCCGCGCTGTACGAGTCTGTCCGGCAAGTGCTCCGTTAGATTGTCCACTGTGAAGACGTGATTAATGTAGTCAAACCCACTGCCCATGACACCATCGCTGGTGTGACCCAGCTCAAAGATGTGGCCCACTTCATGTACAATCGCGCCCAATGTGGTAGCGTAGACACCGCCGTACGTACGGCGATAATTGCTGTCGTCTGGCAGCAGTTCGAGATCCACCTTCTTTTCGCTGCGAAAACAATCGATGATCTCACCGAAAGTTTGCGGCCAGGCGTAGAAGTACGCAGAGCCGAAGAGCGCCAGGCCACCTCCGCCTAGAGCGGCATGTGCGCGCAGATGTCGACGAATGTTGGCGTAGGAGAAGTCACCGGAACCAGCCACCGCGCTGCCGTCGTATGCGGTGCAGTCGATAAAGGCCACAAATTTCAACGTTATGTCTCCTCTCCAGCGGCTGGCGTTGAGCAGTTCCTCGCCGAAGTGTTGCCACAACTCTTCTTCGTTGCTCTGCCAAGCCGCTGTGCGCGTCAGCTGCGATTTAAACACCTGGCAGGCACCGTTTAGCGTGAACGTACGACGGGCAAAGCCGGCCGCACGTAATTGTTCTGCATAGACGCACTGCACCAGGCGCAGATTCAGATCGATTAGCTGGCAAGCTCTTAATGTGCCACTGCTGGACGTGGTTGATGATGCTTCGTCCTTAGCGCCACTGCATATAATATACAACGGCTGCAGACGGAAGCGAGCAGTACTCGGTCGGTAGTTCACCGTTAGCTCCTCCTGCAAGCTGCAGTACTTCAGGCGCAGTTGAAGCACTGCGTCCAGTTCTGTATGTGCCGCCTCGTATTGTTGCAAGTCCAACAACAATTTAAATTGCCCACTGTGTGCTATGCGTGTAGTCACTTGCTCCCAGTCAGATTCCGAGTCGTCCTCATGCAGATGTCGAAATGTCAACCGCAACTCTCCCGCACGGCACTTGCTCACAGATGTAGGCCCAGGTGATTTTATTTGGGAAATGCGACCTTTTATTAAGAGAATTGCGTGGCTCACCACTTCGCCGTCGGCCAAATTTGTTAGCTCTAAACGATGTGAACAATTGACGCTGCTGGTCATTGCACTTCACCGTGCAGCGCCGACTGATGTTTCTATGCAACGTGGTAGCAGGCAACTTAGCAATAATGATTGGTAATCAGTCGATAAATGGGTTGGGGGGCCGCGGGCAAAGGATAGAAATGGAGACCAGCTGTTTTTTGGTTTCTCTCTTACTCCCAGTGGGTTATAACCGGTGATAATTATTTTAGATTGTTTATTATTTTATTATTTTAGATTATCACTGGTTATAACCAAATACACATTTTAATTTCCGTGAGAAAATGCTGGACTTATCTCATTACTACAACTGAGGCAGATCGTAGATTTGTTAGACAAAAATCACTTCAAATCGCGCAGTCAGTATAAGTGTAAGCTCTCCCAAAACATTCATACAGTTTCACATATAAAGAGCTTTAGTTAAAAAAAAACCATTCACAAATCTTCAAAATAATATATGGAATGTAACTAGATTTTAGCCTTTATTTTTAAAGTCAGTCAGAAGTAAAGTGATGTATCGAATGGGTAAATATCGTTCTTTTCGAAACAACTCTTCACAACTGTCAAAGAATTTAATTTAACAAACCGCCTGGGATTCCCCAAGCAAGACCACTTACTTTTGAACTTTAACTTTGTGAAGACTGCACTTCGCAAGCGTTGTCATTCACTAATTGCAAAATTAACTTTTCTACTAAATTGTACCACTGCATCAAGGGCCAGGTACAATGGCGGGCACAGCAATAAAAATGCCGTCATCACTTCAACGACATAAATTCTAATCAGTATCTAGTGCTGAACATTTTGCCTTTTTTCTACCACATCAAGTTCATGACCCCAGAGGCTCTTTGATTGTGGGCACTCTGCACCAAACCGGCATAACAGGTTCTGCAAAGAGCGAACTAAATAACTCTGATCTATAGCCTTCCACAGACGAAACCACCACGCATCGTGGCAAGCAACAACACTGAGAGCTCTTTTCTCCCCTTAATGAATTCTATTTATTTTCATTATTTGCTTTGCAGATTCGAATTTGGCTTATGGTAGAAAACTTAAGAAACTAACGCCGCGCTCCCTCCCTCGTTTAGCTACCTATTCTCCGGCGGCAAGTGGTTCTTACGGTACGCCATTAGCTTGTCGATGTATTCGTCGTGATTGACGAGCGTTGCCAGTAGACCCTGTTCGTTGACAGGCGATCCTTGCGGCCCATAGTCGATAAGCTCATCTTTCAGATTCGTCATAGCTCCGCCCAGTGCGCGAAGTATGGCGTCGCCGGCGCAAATATCCCACTTCTTAATTTTTGTCGAGTGTAGGTAGGCGGTCGCGTTGTTAGCCACCACTTGCAGCACCTTGTAGCCGGCGCCAGCTGCAGTCAGTATTTCCGACTGCTCACCAAACACAGCGCGCGTTAGATCTTTGACATTGCCCGCATGCGAACGAGACACGGTGATGACCGGGTGCTCTGTTTGCGGCTCATCCGGGTGGATCGCGGCCAAGTACTCAGACATAGAGTGGTCCACCCACGCCCACGCCGTTTGCCCGACGAAGGGACTGTGTATGACTCCAATGATCGGCTTGCCCGCTACAGCCACGCATACCATAGTCGTTACATACTCGTACAGTTTCTCTGCGATTTATTATAGCAAATTAATGCCCGAAGCGAAAACTAATATGATTTGCGGTCTCACCTGTAAATTCCTGCGTTGCATCCAGTGGATCGATCCAGACGGTTACGTCACGTATGTTTACCAGCTCATCCGGTATTATTGCTGTCTCGTGCAACACTGTTGGATCCAAATCAAAGGTGTTCACGTTGCTGCAACTTTCCTTGTCCTCCTCCGAAAAAATGCGTATGCGTGGGAATATCCGATGCAGCCCCTCCTTCATCACGCAATGTGAACGCCCATCAGCGTCTGTGAACGGATCATTGGCGCCTTCGTCCGTCTTGCCTTTACTACGCTCTTTAAGATCTCGGCTGCGCGCCACCTCTAGCACTTCAAGGCCGCCACGTTGCGCCGCTTGTATGGCCCCCACCAGCAGCTTCCGTAGATTCACCTTGTTTTGATTGCGCAGCATGCCGTACATAGCCGGCCGCTCTTGGTGGAAATTGAGAAAGTACACCAGCACAATGGTCACCAGAATGGCGACAATGGTAGCGGGCAAGCGATTTATGTGTATCGTACGGCCCATCTTCTCGTGGCGCAGCAGGTATGTCATAGAAGTACCGTGGAATTATTCAAAGCACTGATGTTGCTGGCGATGGTTATCTTGTTGATTGACGTGTCCAGTAGTACTCAGCGGCGTCAATTTGAAGGTTTCCCAGCGCTGCTGCCTCCGTTGCTGGTGCTGTTCTTACTTGCTATGTTTTGCCAGATCAGCGCCAATTGATTTGGCCAGCGAAACAACGGCATCAACGAAACAAATCAAAAATAAACAAAACCCGCGATAAACTACTTGCAACGAGCAAAAGAAAACGAGATAAAGAACAAATGACAAAGTAAATGATAAATAGGTTTTAGGTGGCAACACGAACCGGACGATATATGTCAAATGAGCTGAATGCGCCTCAACCAACCGCTGAATGCGATGACATTCTAAAATCTGACACGTCAATCGGCAAATTGAGAAAAATCTTTTACAGCTCATGTTTTTCGCGTCGAATTGTGGGATTTTGTAAAAGTTTCGCACATTCCACATTAATAAAAGCGCATACGTGTTGATCCGAAGGTTTCTCTTAAAATCACCATTGCTTTTTATTCGACCGCGAAGAGAAGATGGCGTTGGCCGAAGGACCTTGCTACACCATAATCAATGCGCCCGACATTGAAGTGCCCAACGAGATGCAGTTGAAGCAGGATCTCGAGAAGGGCGACACCAACGTAAAAGTTGAGACACTGAAGAAAGTAATTCAGATGTTGCTGAATGGCGAGCGACTGTCGGGGCTGATCATGACCATTATCCGGTTCGTGCTTCCCGTGCAAAATCATACCATCAAGAAGCTGCTGCTGATCTTCTGGGAAATAGTGCCGAAGACATCGCCTGACGGCAAACTGTTGCAGGAGATGATACTGGTGTGTGATGCCTATCGCAAGGACCTGCAGCACCCGAACGAGTTTCTGCGTGGCTCAACATTGCGTTTTTTGTGCAAGCTAAAAGAGCCAGAGCTGCTGGAGCCGCTAATGCCTGCTATTCGCGCTTGTCTAGAGCACCGTCACTCATATGTGCGTCGCAACGCCGTACTTGCCATATTTACCATTTACAAGAATTTTGAGTGGTTGGTGCCGGATGGACCGGAATTGATTGCTAACTTTCTGGAGACACAGCAAGATATGTCGTGCAAGCGTAATGCCTTTCTTATGCTGCTACATGCCGACCAGGAACGGGCTCTCAACTACCTGGCCTCATGCATTGACCAAGTCAACAATTTTGGCGACATTCTGCAGCTGGTAATCGTCGAACTCATCTACAAGGTATGCCACGCCAACCCTTCGGAGCGCTCGCGCTTTATACGTTGTATCTACAATCTTCTAAATTCGTCCTCAAATGCGGTGCGCTATGAGGCCGCTGGCACGTTGATTACACTTTCGTCTGCGCCCACCGCCATACGTGCTGCTGCCAGTTGCTATATCGAGCTGATTGTACAAGACAGCGACAATAACGTGAAGCTGATCGTGTTGGACAGGTTGATCGCCATGAAGGAAAACGAAAATATGGAAAAGGTTATGCAGGACCTGGTGATGGACATACTGCGCGTGCTGGCAGCACCCGATATAGAAGTGCGCCGCAAAACATTGGCGCTGGCCATGGATCTGGTATCGTCACGCAACATTGACGAGATGGTGCTGGTCCTGAAGAAAGAGGTCTCAAAGACACACAACGTAGAGCATGAGGACACTGGGAAATACCGTCAGTTGCTGGTGCGCACTTTGCATACGTGCTCCATAAAATTTCCAGACGTTGCGGCCACCGTCATTCCGGTACTGGTTGAATTCCTTTCAGACACTAACGAGTTAGCCGCTGCCGATGTTCTCATTTTCATACGCGAAGCCATTCAAAAATTCCCTTCGTTACGTGCGCTCATCATCGAGCGACTGCTAGAAGCCTTTCCACAGATCAAATCGTCGAAGATACACCGTGCCGCAGTCTGGATTCTTGGCGAGTACGTGGACAATAAGGAGCAGATCATGGAGGTAATTGAGACGATTATGCAAACGCTGGGCGAGATACCAATGGTGGAGGCAGAACAACGCCGTTTGGCTGGCGAGCAGACGGAGGAGCAGGAAAAAGGAACCGGTGAAGGAGGCCCCACGGCTACTAGCAATAAGGTTACCTCGGATGGTACATACGCCACGCAGAGCGCATTCAGCGTTGCACCGTAAGTCTGCAGTTGGCAAATACTCACCCGGCTATAACCGTATACGTTGTGTACAATTGAATAGCTTTTATTTTGTTTGTTTGCAGAGTGGCGAAGAAAGAGAAGCGACCGCCACTACGCCAGTATCTAATGGACGGCGACTTTTTTATTGCTGCCGCACTTTCGGCCACGCTGACCAAATTGGCGCTTCGCTACACCGATCTAGAGGCCGATGCAGTGAGTACACCGCTTGTAAGATACTTTGCAAAATCAACTAACTAATTCGCTGTTTTGCACCACTAGCGTCAGCAAAACCGTTTGACTACGCAAGTAATGCTGATCATGAGCTCCATGCTTCACTTGGGCAAGTCTGGTTTTCCCACCAAGCCCATCACCAACGACGACACCGATCGTATCTTCATCTGCTTGCGCACTCTGAGCGAACGCACTGCTGAGGCAGTGGACGTTTTTAAGCGCTACTGCCGTGAGGCTTTGGGAAAAATGTTAGATGCCCAGTACGAGGAGGATCAGCGCATATTAAAGGAGAAGCAACGTGCCGCCGCTAAGGTGCAGCCCGACGACCCGGTTCTTTTTGCGCAACTGTCTAATGGGCGCGACAACCAACTGGGAGAGAACGTGTTCGAGACGAGCTTGAACCAAGCGCTGGCCGGCACTAAATCTGCCAACATGAGCGACATTACCTCGCCTAACAACAAACTGAACAAGGTGACCCAGCTGACCGGTTTCTCGGATCCAGTCTATGCAGAGGCTTACGTTAACGTCAACCAGTACGACATTGTGCTAGATGTGCTGATTGTGAATCAGACTAGTAAATTGATTAGAAGTGGTGCTCGAACATAATTTTTTAATTGGAAAATTTCCTTCTCAGACGACACGCTGCAGAACTGCACATTGGAGTTAGCCACATTGGGCGATCTGAAATTGGTGGAGCGGCCACATCCAGTGGTGCTGGCGCCGCATGACTTCTGCAACATAAAGGCCAATGTGAAGGTCTCATCCACGGAGAACGGCATAATTTTCGGCAACATTGGTATTCAACAAAAAGTACTTTTTGCCGAAAGCATTAATAAAGTTAATTTCGTTGCACAGTTTATGATACGTCCATAAATACGAACGTTGTGGTGCTAAACACGATCCACATCGACATCATGGACTATATTATTCCCGCCAGCTGCACCGATACCGAGTTCAGGCAAATGTGGCAGGACTTCGAATGGGAAAACAAGGCAAACGCTTACGATGCAAACAACGTTTTCCTTTTTTACACTCAAGTTACATTTCTCTGCTCAATTGCTTACAGGTCACAGTGAACACCACGTTCACCGACTTGCACGAATATTTGAAGCACTTGCTGAAGAGCACAAACATGAAATGTCTGACACCGGAGAAGGCGCTGTCTGGCCAGTGTGGTTTCATGGCCGCCAATATGTATGCGAAGTGAGTGTCCAAATGTCTTCTTATATGTTTTTCATTTCATCACATTCCCGACGTTGCAGATCGATTTTTGGCGAGAATGCGTTAGCCAACCTAAGCATAGAAAAACCTGTAGATGATCCCGACTCGAAGGTCACTGGGCACATTCGCATACGCGCCAAGAGCCAGGTAAGCCGGTTCCTAATTGTAACGGCACGTCTGAAATGTTTCGCCGGCTTTACTTGTAGGGTATGGCCCTCAGCTTGGGAGACAAGATTAGCTCCTCGCAGAAACAGTCCGTTCAAGCGGCTTGAGAGCATTCCACTCAGCGTTCGTTTGGCGTTTGTACTGAAGTTTAGTGCATTGGATCACTGTCGCGTCGATTCGCAGTTTTACACGCAATTCCAAGTCGTTGCCTGTGCAGCATTAAATATATAACAATAAGATTTTCGTTTTGCAAGTGAAAAATAAAATTAAAATATATCAGCGTAATTATATATCTTATGTTTCTAATATATATTATACACATACACACAAATATTACGATGTATTACTGCTTCATAAATAAATACTTCAAACAAGTCGGCTCCGGATATGAACGTCTGTGGGGTTTTAGAGTTCTGCATACATAAAACCAAAGTAGAAGGGGGGCTATGCTGGGAGCCAAGCGCCGCATGGTTGCATCTACTAAATTTCGCAGCAACTCGGCCACCCAGCTAACAGATGACTGGTATTTACATTTACGGTCGGCCGGATCGCTGCGACTACCCATACATGCATTGGTGTTGGAGAAAGTGTGCAATACATTCCACTTGTTTCTCGCTTCAGCAGCAGTTCCGGTCGTTTCCTGGCTACGTTGTGGCGTCTCATTTATGCAGCGATAGCTCAGTCACTGACGGAAAATGTTCGTGGAAACGTGTGTAGCGCCTGTAAATATCGCACTGATAAAGTACTGTAAGTAGGCTTTCACTTTTAACCCATATTATCCTCCCGCCAGCATGACTTACTACAAATGTTTTGCATATGTATATTCGCTTTGACCAGGGGGTAAGCGGGATGAAGAACTCATTCTGCCTATTAATGACTCGCTCAGCATGACCCTAAGCACTGACGAGGTAAGTGGTTTTCTATTTGAACTTTGGGCCGTATAACCAGCAAAATAACAAGCGATTACTTAACTCTATGTTAGATGTGCGCCACGACGACGGCGGCTGCCGCCAGCTCCTTCAAACGCAACACCATGTGGCTTAACGGCGAGGAGGTGCCCTTTGAGGACAATCCACGCGCCATGCGCTGTCTGAAGGAGTGTAAGTGGTGCCAAACAACTAACAAGTAGACAAAGTCTAACAGTTTGCTACTTTGTTTTGCTGCAGTGCAACGATTGGCGCTGGCAAAAGGACAGCTAAAGTTCCCAGCTGAGTGGAAGGTGCATGTCGCGTCGTGCAACAACTTTCCCACCGCTGCCGGTCTGGCATCGAGTGCGGCCGGCTATGCCTGTCTGGTGTACACGCTAGCCCATCTGTACGGTGTGCAAGATGAAGAATTGACGGCAATTGCGCGTCAGGGCAGTGGCTCCGCCTGCCGCAGTTTGCACGGCGGCTTCGTACGCTGGCACATGGGCGTGCTGGGCGACGGCTCTGATTCGGTAGCGCGCCCTGTGGCGGGCCCTACTCACTGGTCAGACATGCATGTATTGATCCTGGTGGTGAACGATGCTACCAAAAAGACCAGCTCCACGAGCGGCATGCAGCGCAGCGTCGACACTTCTGACCTGCTCGCACACCGCGCGCAGCAGTGCGTGCCCAAACGCATCACGGCGCTAACTGAGGCCATAGCGAAGCGCGACTTTGCTACTTTCGCCGAGATAACCATGCGCGACTCCAATCAATTCCACGCCATCGCGCTGGACACGTATCCACCGCTGACGTACATGAACGATGTGTCGCACGCGATTACCAACTTAGTGCACGCCTACAACAAGGCGGCGGGCGGGTTGCGTGTGGCGTACACTTTCGACGCGGGCCCGAATGCCTGTCTGTACGTTTTGGCGCAGCATGTGCCCGCTGTCCTGAATGCCATACAGACGAGTTTTCCCAACGATGCGGAGCGCGATGTGGAATACTTGCAGGGCATACCCGTAGAGTGCGCCAAAGAGGAGGTAAGTGCTGGACACGTTAGTGGAAACGCTGCATTCGGTATTTGATTTCTGGTCTGCTTTTGTGTTTATACAGAGCAACGGCTGCAATGGCAATGCTACGCTGCCAGTACACGACAAGAACCTCTTGAAATACATAATACACACCAAAATTGGCACGGGGCCACGGCGGCTCGAAAAGGAGGCAAGCTTGCTGAACGTGACCAGCGGCTTGTGCTTGCAATCGTCAAGTGGAAATTAAAACGAAATAGAAAATAAACTAAATAAAAGGATGTTTTACGAGATACGCAAATTTAGGCAACAGATTAAAATCAAAGCTTCCGGGGACAATAAGAAGGATGATAAGCGATAAGCTCACTTCGTGACAATAATAATTTACATAAGTAAACTACTTCCACATACTATTGTACTTAGAATGCGGCATTTATATGGCAATGCAGATCAAATCGCTTATAACAACAATAATAGCCAAAAGAAACAAATTAGGTGTATAGAGTATGCAGATGACATTCAGCTCGTATGCATGAAAATCAGTTATTTATAAGTACATATATGCATATCGTATTTTGCATATACACAACGTGTATTTTACATTTTTCATTAGCAGATTGCTTGAAAGTGTCGAGGGTCCGAAATAAAAAATATATAAACAGCAATGTTCTTTAATTTTCAAAACGACAATTGGGGTAAAGGTGCCGCACACTTCAAATTTCATAATTCCGAAGTCCAATTTTTTCACACATTTTGCAATTGAGTTTCAGCAAAAAGAGTAATTATTGTTTTATTGCTGTCACACACAACTAAGAAATTCATACATATGTCATGGTTGCATTTAACAGCGAAAACTAGACGAAACTAACTTTCACTTTGCACTTACGATCATTTTAGCGATTTGTACTTTTCGCCATCCACTCATCACATGAAGTGTGCAAGGATGTGCTTGTCGAATGCTCGACGCGAGCTGAAGTATTTTCCGCACTCGTCGCACGTCTTGCTTATCGCATCATGGCGCTCGTGCATATGCCGGTAGTACTGAAGTGCTGTCTCGCAGTCAACGCCGCACAGATCACAGGCATTCAGTTCACCAGCGTTAAAAGGCACAGCATGTGCCTCACTCAGGTGCTGCTTGAGGTCGCGCAAATCGTAGAGAGCCTCCGTACATTGCGAGCACTGGTAGTCCAGATTGCTGCGCCCAAGATGAGCACGCTTCACATGCCTCAGCAGCAGCTTTCTGCAAAAACGAAATCTAAGGCACCGCGTGCGTGATGCATGTATGTGGCACTAACCTTAAGCCAAATGTTTGTCCGCACTTCCTGCACGCCTGGTCACTGACTCTGTGCAACTCCATGTGAAAGAGCAGCTTATACTTTTCCTTAAAGTGCAGTTTGCACTTGTAACATTCGAATCCGACCGTTGGGTTCGCGCTACCACGGCAATCAGCGCGGAGGTGCTGCAAAAATTGTCCCAACAGCAGAAATTGTTTCTGGCAGTAGTTGCAGGCAAGATGCAACTTCGCTAATGGCACTTCTAAGTGAAGTTCTACCCAATGGGCCTTGAGCAATACATCAGTGGCAAACGGAGCCGCGCATAAACGACAGCAAATTTCTTCTTTCTGCGCAAGATGCTGCATGTGCACCGTCTTTAGATGTTGCTGCAATAAATTATGGATTACAACTAATCAGATTTAATTACAGTCCGTACGGTGAAAAGGTCGAGGCGAACCGGGTACTTTAGACGATTTATGGTCTTCCTGCTCACCCCGTTCTATTTAAGATCATATGAACGTACCCAAAGTATATTCGTAGTCCTACAAGCTGCTGCACACAGCGGACATTCATGAGACAGATTATCCGAAAGCGCGTGTACTCGTCGGTGCAATGCCAACACACTCTTCTTTGTAAACGTTTTGTTGCAACACTCGCATTTAAAGGGACGCCCACTCGAGTGCGATTGCATATGTAGCTTCAGTGCGCTCAAATGCGGCAGACTGTTTCCACAGAGCCGGCATTTCAAGGCGTCGCTGACAATCGTATTCTTTGGCTGGTATCGTTGCGTCAACGATCTTGCGTCTTCCTCAATCTCGACTTCTGACTGCACCACTTTGGCTTGAGTATGCAGCGCACTTCTTTGCACACATTGCTGTATAAGCGCATCGGCGTTATCGTGCTCATGCAGATGGCAGATCAGGTGAAACTTTTTCTCCCAGGTGCAGTGGCAAATATCGCACTCAAACAGCGGCGCCATTTCGTGTTCTTGCTGGTGCACCTCCAACTCCCATTTACTCGGAAAACCACGCTGGCAGATATGACAATATTTCACCGTGCAATATTTCAAGTCGCGTCGCGGCTTCTGTGTTACACTTTTACGCTTGTTTCTCGCCGAGCTTTTCACTCCTTTCGTTTCGGTGTTGGTCTGGTGCTTGCGCATGTGTGCCTGCAATGCACGCTTTGAGAAAACCCGATTATTGCACACGCTGCAAGTGTAGGTCGGTTGACATTCGTCAGAGCTTTGCTGCGATTGTTCCTTGTGCTCCCTTTTTTTGTGTTGCTGCAAAAGCGCAAGAAGAATTAGAGGATACCTTCATTTACGAGCAATCACCGCCTACTCACGTTCAACGCCATTTTGGTGACAAAGCAACGCACGCACTCACTGCAGCGATACGGTCGTTCGCCAGTGTGTAGACGTCGGTGAATGTTTAAAATGGTAGAACGTGTGAAGGTCTTGTCACAGAACTCACAACGGAATGGGCGCTCACCCGAGTGCTTCAACAGGTGCTGTTTCAGCGAGCTCATATGTGCAAACGTCGTTCCACAAATGTTGCACTCCACTTTTATGGTTTTTCGTTTTCTAAACTGTTGCTTAATGCGTGTAATGGATTCATCATTATGCGCCGCCGCGAGACTCTCGTTTGGCACAACGGATACTAATGGCTGGGATGGCACGCTGGGAGCATTGTCATTTGCATCTAAATTAGTTCGATTTGAAATATATGTTTCGTCATTGACCGCGTGTTTTGGTGAAAACCGTTGATCCTGCTTGACGGTACTATTTTCCTTAATTTCGTCAATGCACATATCCGCACCACAGACCTGGGCGGATGTGGTCACAAAGTGGTCACTCGCTCCAACGCTATCACAGTCTGAAATTGCTGGTTCTCTGTTTTAAGTGAAAATCGGTATTTTTTCATTTTTTGTTAAATTCAAAATAATGGATATCCGAGTATTTTTTACCTTTCATGGTTTCCTGTTTCACCGGCATACTCCAACGATTCGTCTAGCTTAGCCCATGCTTGAGGCTTTTCTTCTAAATCATGTTGACTCTTTGCTAGGAGTTTGCCAATCTCTTGCATGTTCTCGTCCAGCACCAACTGTTCGCCTATTGCCGCATCCGAAAGGTATAATTGATCACGTTCACAACCAACACTGCCGTCAGCACCGTCGTTCTCCAGCGTCGGCGGAAATATCGTCTTCCGAAAGCATTGTTCCGCGTATATCGCTTGAAAACGAAAGTCGTAAGCAACGCGCATCTTTTTCGCACACTGGCGGCACAGCTTGCCCGGCAATCCATCATCCGCAGATGCTCTCAACAGCGTACAATAGTAGAACTGCTCATCACTGCCGCGTCCATCGCAGAGCAACACCGTTCCCTCAGCGCACATGCAAACACGGCATACAGCAACGTCCAGACGCGAAACCTGCATCTCCGATCGTTTCCGCTTCATTGCAACTCCTCTTTTTGTCAAAATTTACCAATAAACATGTTTTTTATCAGCCAAATTGCATTGTCTACGAAAGTGCACTATCCAAGACGGCCACTAACCTCAGATATCAGATCAAAACAAACAAAAGTAATGCACTTGACTGGGTTGCCAATACCACTGCAAAGCACTTATTTTGCAAACAAACTTCGTACGAGTAATGTGTGTCAACATATGCAAAAACATGCTAATGTATTTAAGCACGAATGAAATCAATCAATTAACCTTCTGTCTGTCATTTGCTCAAAATTGCGTTCGTTGTCCCTTGGGGTCAAGATGACCCCAATCAAACGGTTATATAATTTACTGTCAAAACATGATATGTTACACATAAATCACAAAAGAAAAGGGGAAAGCCCCGAAGTGTGTTTTTCTCGATTTTTTATTGGGTTGTTAGCGCGATTAACACTAAATAACACAAGCAGACGAGTGCACAAAGCCGCTCAACTGTTATTTTAATTCTGCCTGTGGTCAAATAGACCCCTAGGGACAGGCAGGAGGTTAACTTAGTATAAAGTTTTCGAGTAAAAAATATTAACGTGCCAATGTATTCGTTTTACTACACCCGAAAATAATTTAAGTGGTGAGAGTAAAGCTTAGAACTTAACAATAACTGAGTTGGTTGGTAACAATAACTACAATTAAAAGTTAAAAAAAATGAAGCTATTCGTTAACCGCGATTATTTTACCTGAATAGTCGTAGCAACCCTTTACACCGTATGGCCTTCCGCAAAATTTCTCACCAAACGCTACTGCTTTGCGCGCACTTTCTCCAGTTGGTCACACTTAGAGATGATCCTCAACTTCGTCCTTCCACCAGAGACACGGCCCTCTTCGCCATCGACCTCCAATTACCGCATCGAACATCTTCTTCGCCGGAGCTTCCAACAAATACAATAATGTTGGTATTTAGTATAAACACTAGTAACTGTGATTACCTTACCAAAATTTAATATTTTCCAGCGTTCCTCGATAATTTATGTTCCCGGTTGGTCGAATATCTAATAATACAAATAAATGAAATAATCGGAATCAAAAAGTATTTTGATATTGTAATGAGCACTGGGATGGATTTAAGTCCTTTTGATATAAACAACTGTGTAAACTTTTAAGACAAACTTTATTTGCGTGTTCTAACAATGGCGTCACAAGTAAAAGTAAAGGTAAAGGACCAGCATGAACTTAGCTGCAAGCCCGAGTTGCCACACTGCTTGACAAGCCCAACCACAACAGGGTTGCATTCACCATGGCACCACCTCCACCAATACACTACAACTCGGCCTAACCTGACATTCAATCGACCTCGATTGCTTTTACAATGAATCTTCTTCTAGCTTATCATCTAAAAATTCATAATCTGTACATTCATCACTTAAATTATCACCATCTGTGTTGCCTTCTGAGTCCGTTTCAACTGGCCTACCTCGAGGTTCCAACCATTTCTTCATTCTAGACGAATCAATTACATTGTCATATGGCATCTGAGTAACCTGACAATTTTCAACATCCGTAACAACATAACGATCATGACCTAATTGCTTACGAACTACATAAGGGCCTCTGTACTTCTGAATTAGCTTCTTATTCTTCCCTACCGTAGTGTCTACATTTTTAACCACAACTAAATCTCCTGGTTCAAATTGTTTCGCTGGCCTATGGCTCCTCTCGTAATATTTCTGATTGTACAACTGAGACTTCTGTATTGCAAGCTCTGCCTGCTCCCTTATTTCGGACAAATTAACTTCTTCTCTTGAATACACATCATGCAAATACTCCGTCAATTCATCAACTACTTTGCCGCGCTGCTCAACGCCAAAAAGCAGCTTACTAGGGGTCGTCTTTGTGGCACAGTGTACAGTATTATTCATTGCAAACTCGACATCCGTCAGTTTCTGTTTCCAATCTACATGGTTTATAGGGTCAGTCGTTTTGGCCAATATTGCTTTCAACACCCGATTCACCCTCTCAACCTGACCATTCGACTGTGGCGAAGCTACCGCATTCAAAACATGTACAATGTTATTGTTCCCGCAAAAATCCCTAAACTCCGATGACGTAAAAGCTGTGCCCCGATCATCTATGATTCTTCTGGGACGACTGTATTCAACAAAATATCTCTTCAACGCACAAATCGATTCTTTCGCACTACTATTCGTAGCATACATTTTGACAAATTTTGTGAAAGCATCAATCACCACAAACACATGTTTATGCTTTGAGTTCACACTCTCCAATGGCCCGAAATGGTCAATGTGCACTGTATCGAACGGTTCTGGCTTCTTTGGAATACTATATATATTACGCTCATTGCTTCTAGGCGACGTCGAATAATAAATGCACTTCAAACAATTTCTGATGAACACATTCAGCTTTTCGCGCATACGGGGAAACCAATAATGCTTCCGAATCTGATTTGCACATTTCTCAATACCCAAATGACCATATTTCTCATGTATCAATCGCATAATGTTCTCTTCCATCTCACCCGGCACATACAACTGTCGATTCTGACCACTGACACGAAAGACTAACCCATTCTCCAACTCATATCCTGGCACTTCCCCTTGCTCTAATTCTTCCCGCAGTTTATGAATCACAGGATCACGCGTCTGTATAATCTGAATGTTCAAATCAACCTCATTCTCCTCAATACTACACACAGCTGACAACCGGCTCAATGCATCAACATGCTGCATCTGTTCACCCTTTCGGTGTCGAACTGAAAAATCAAACCCGGCGAGACCCAATGTCCATCTGGCAATCCTTGGATTAATTGTTTTCTTCTCCAATGTCAAGACCAAAGAGTTGCAATCAGTCACAACTACAAACGGAATTCCATCCAACATAGTCCGGAATCTTTCCAATGCATTCACAATTGCCAATGTTTCCAACTCAAAGCTATGATAACGCGACTCCGGATCCGTCGTTGTTTTCGAATAAAATGCCACTGGGTGAAACCTGCCGTCATCTTGCTTCTGTAACAGTATAGCACCATACCCTCGCGAACTTGCATCCGTATGCAACTCTGTCTCCCGCCCTGAATCAAAGACACACAGTACAGGGGGCTCAGTCAATTTAGATTTCAAGGTCTCAAACGCATTCCTACACTCTTCTGTCCATTCAAACTTTACACCTTTTCGCGTCAAATAACTCAATGGGCGCGCAATCTGAGAAAAATTATACACAAATCGTCTAAAATATGAAAAAAGACCCACCGCCCTCTGCACCTCCTTTATGTTGGTAGGTACTGCGTAATTCTTTATCGCTACCAAATGATCTTCATTCGGACGAATCCCCCGTTCACTCACACAGTAGCCTAAATACTTCAATTCTCTATATGCAAATTTGCACTTCTTCAGATTCAAGCACAATCCAGCCCCTGACAATAATTTCAAAACTTCTGCCAAAACCACATAATGTTCCTCAATAGTCTTCGTGGCAATGTTAATATCATCTAAATACACCACAATCCTCTTCGCATCAATCAACGGCCGCAACACTAAATTAATAAACCGCTGGAACACTGGTGGAGCATTAGTCAAACCAAATGGCATAAACCGATACTCATACTGTCCCATCGGAGTCACAAACGCAGTTATCGGTATCGATTCCTCATGCATCGGCACCTGGTGAAACCCATTCCTCAAGTCCAACGTACTGAAGAAACTCTTCCCACCCAAATATTCAATACAATCCTCAACTAACGGCAACGGATAATGATCTCTGACAGTCAACTTATTCAACGCCCGATAGTCAACACACATTCTCAATTCACCGTTCTTCTTCCGCACTAACACAATCGGAGACGCGTATGGAGACGCACTTGGCTGAATAATGCCCTGAGCCAACAAATCATCAATTGTCTTCTGTACTTCTGTCTTTTCCCTATATGACAACCGGCGCGGACCACTGTACACCGGCGCATCACTCTTCAACTGAATTTTCATGCAATAGCCACTCAACTTCCCCCCCTTGTTCTTCATTTTCAAATAGTTCTCAAAAACAACTGATTTCAAAGCATCTGCATCCGTTATAGACAAGTTTTCGTCCACATCAATTAGATCACCAATTTCATCCATCCCCCGATACTCTGTCACAGTCAATTCACCCGTCACTTCAAATGGCACAAGAGAACGCTTCACGAAACTAGTCGGACTGCCATTATCAAATAAAGCAAAACACGGAATTAATTCAGTGCACTTATTCTGTTTCAAAAAGGCAACACTTACAAGATTTCGGTGTTTCAGCTGTCGGGCTAAACGTCGGACCTCCTCTACCTCCGTCAATGGCGTCCCTGCCTCCCACTCCTCGACCTCTGCTACTGGCTGCTGTTGTTTCGGTACGGCTGGCATCCGTGTTTGCGTCTGGTTTAGTGTTGTATTCTGCATCCGACTACGACGTGGGCACTGCTGGCGCATGTGGCCTACTTCATGGCATATGAAACACGAGTTCGGTGGGCGTCGCGGGGCCCCGCACGCACTTTGATAGTGCCCATATTGAAAACAGTTGTAACACCTGACGGCCGACAAATCCGTGACTTTTGCAGCTGTGTTAGCAACTGGCACTGTTGTATACGACCTCGGCCTAGGCACGGCACCCGACATGACACTGATCTTCGGCACAACCACTGGCGCAGCTGCCCGACGCTTCTTCTCGTAACGCTCCATCAACCCCTTCAATTCACGCAAGGAAGTGGCACTGTACAGCATCGAAACCATATTCGTATCGTCGTTAAGCCCCTCGATGATAATGTCGATTAGGTCCGTTTCTGACACATCGGCGCGGCTGGCAATGTACTGCATCTCAACAATATATTGTCGTGGTGTTTCGTCTGGTCTCAGGACACGGGCACGTAACTGTTGCAGCACATCTCGAACCGTGAATATACGACGGTATTCAGTCATCAAAGCCATCCTTAGCTCACCATAGCTGCGAACACGAGTTATGTCCGCGAACCGCTTCGCTTGCCCAGTTATCAGATGTCGTGCGGCAACCAGCTGGTCTCGCTCACTGTACTGGAAACTCTCGAACACATTCTCCAAGTCGGCCAACCATTTGCTAACGTCCTGCAACTCCGAACCATCAAATTTGCTCATCATCGCGTCCAGTACACCCAGGTCGATTCTACGACTCTCGAACTCGTTCAACTCACGCTGCAGCTGGACAAGCTCACGTTTCTTGCGCATGATCGCCAACTGCCGATCTAACTCAGCCTCTTCAGCCTCAGTACTGGTCACATTCACCACACTCCCTGCATCAACTGTATCATCTTCTGTATCTGGCACATTCATGGGTCGCTCCCTCTGGCTGGCCCCTGGCATCTGTCGTCTAGTCGTCTGCACACTCTGGCTGGCATCTGGCATCTGTTGATTCAGCGGAACATCAGGCTCGCTATCCGCTCTGGCCGCTCTTCCGCTACCTCCGACACGACCTGCTACCGCTTGTTCATACACTGTCCGCAACTGAACCATCGTGGCGTCTTCCTCGAATTCAGCTCCCGCAGCCCGTAGTGCAGCAATAACCGCATTGCGCGTTAATTTGTTCGCCATTGAACCACAATAACTTTAGAACTTAGATAGAAAAAAAATTCCTGCTCGAACCCCACACTTGACGTTGTAATGAGCACTGGGATGGATTTAAGTCCTTTTGATATAAACAACTGTGTAAACTTTTAAGACAAACTTTATTTGCGTGTTCTAACAATGGCGTCACAAGTAAAAGTAAAGGTAAAGGACCAGCATGAACTTAGCTGCAAGCCCGAGTTGCCACACTGCTTGACAAGCCCAACCACAACAGGGTTGCATTCACCATGGCACCACCTCCACCAATACACTACAATATATACCTTTTTAAACAACAATATATTTCCGTTCTCATCAGCATTCAATACCTAATTAAATGAATTAATATATAAGGGGTATACAGTAAGTAGGACAACTGGTTGGAATGAGCTAAATAACAAAGTAATTACTTTGCATTCTTTTGAACAATGTGACAACTTGGCTAAAGAGCTACCAAAACAGCTCTTGTTTTTTACTCGAAACATGTATCTTCAAAAACAATTGAGTTTGAAAATTTTAAAACTTTATTAATAAACAAAAAAAGTATGTCAGAGTTTTGAAATATTAAGAAAGCAAAGTTGCAAATTAAAACTGATAAGCTAAGCTAAAAATCTGACGGTTTGCTTTAGCATAAGATCGAACATGTGGCTTATTCAAACTAAACGCAGTTTGTTGTTGTTAATAAAAACTCTGCACTTTTATGCATCTGCCAGACCAGTTACTTTATTTACTGAAAGAGTTATAAGTGAGTTGAAAACATGTTCAGTGTACTTAATTAATAAATATGTACGATAACTTTCATACTTGCTTCTCAAATGCTTTTATACTGCCAACGGCTTAACTAGAAAGTATTCAGATAAGATTTCAAGTTCGAAGCCTACAAAGGTGAGCTAATGTTGACATTGCATTATAGTATATTATAGGGTATAGTAAAAAAATATTTGTTTATTACATATTTCGCATAAATAGCACAACAACGAAAAAATAAAATCCAAGAGCTAATTGAAATCACAAGTGAATCGAGCGTATACATTAATATGTATTTAAAAAAATTATATACCACATATGTTCCACGTATCCACTGGAATAACCAAAAATAGTAACGTAAACTCGACTTATTAATAAATATTGAATTGAAGTTCAGTTTCTTCTTCAACTTAAAATGCGATGTGTTTTTTGTGGCCAATACTAGGCTGATGCCGATTATTCGTTCGCACTCTACAGTACATATTTGGGTAACTTTAAGGTATCTGTGTCACTGTGTCTTCACAAACTTACACTAGTCTCAATTGCAACCCTGTTTTAATAAGTACTATGTCAACCCGCTGAAAACTAAAAAATAATTCTGATTTCGTGCGCTTCAATTAGTTGAACGGGAAGACAATTTTGTGCTTGGTTGAAGATTTGCTGGCCTAATCCGTAAAGCGAAAAGTAAAGAAAACATTGGAAAATTTGTATGAGTCGAAAGAACGGAAGATGTGCAACTGAATGTGGTTGTGGTATGCGAATTTCCATTGCTGAAGAATTGTCGGAAACGGGGAGTGAGAATTGCAGAATGACAGTGACAGTGTGTGATTTTGAGTGAAATCGCGAGCTTGTATAATGCGACTGCATTGTCGCGAAGGTGGAACACAGCAGCGCTGCAGCACCTTAGCCAGCTCTTAAGGGCTGAGTAGCGCACAAGTCGGAGCAACGACAAAAATGCGCAACTAACTATACAGCACGCACTCGGGACATCGGTGGTAACATTGGTGTGCTGCTTTGCAACTACATCTATCTGTACGTCACGGAAAGTGTCACTGCCAGCTCATTTAGCTCTCGTTCTCCCGCTTGAAAACTTCAGCCAACAGATCGCTCTGCTGGTGCTTGACCTCGCTCGTATGCACTGGCCAGAGCAGTTGATGTGGAGCAACAGGGTGTATACATGTGCTTGCATGCACGCCACTGTGCTTTTGTATGTGACTAACGGCGAGCTAAGGTCAGGTTCATGTTCCATTAACGGCGTTAGCTACATTTTTAAAAAGCTGTTGATTACTTATTGCACGCTGAACTCTTCCCTTCTCGTATATGCTGTTTGTGATTTGTGACTATTGCACTATAATTGACTTTAGTCTCGTAGTGTCCTTACAATGGCACCGATCATAATAGAATCAACACTAAATAACAATGCTCGATGGTCGGTCGTAACATTTTTATTTGCACGGACATAATATGTTCATATGTATATGCCATGCCTTGCCCCTTGTTCTTCCCTTAGGGGACCGATCTTTTCGTTGACTTCTTTGATTTACTCTATACTCTGCAGTATACATACATTCATAATCCGTTAAAGGGAATATTGAAATTAAAATTTACACACATCCATACGTGAGTGTTGGTCAACAACGTTAATACAAATTTAAAGATCGCCGTAACCTATCTTCGAATCTTTATTCGGACCTATACAGATTTGCCTATAATTTCTTTGTTTTTTTTTTGTTTGGCGAAAGTTTCCGTGTGGCAATTAAGAAAGTTGGGTTCATCCGATACATTCCACTTAATATCCCGTCACACAATATAGTCCATGCGTCAGTCGGTCGTTTTCTGCGTTTTGCTCCTGAATTGTTATTGAGAATTTGTGCCAGTTGGCTGCAGGCGCCACGATGTATGATGCGTAACCACCACTAACACCGAAGCCAAATGTTTGCTTGAAAGTTTGTGTTAAAGCTTGCAGCATTTGTTGCTGTCGGAGTTTGTTTAAACCACAGGTAAACAGTGTGTCTAGCCTGGGGTGCGATGAGCAGGCGAAAGAGGGGTTGCATTGGAACTATGCGCTTTTTATCGGTTTGCCTTTTTACAGCTTTTTCGCCATGACAGCAGGTGATCGGCTGGGAAGGCTGGGGATTGTATCCATCCAGTGCGCTCGGGCGTGAGTGTCGCGATATTATTTACCTTTGTGCTTTACATACATTGCTAACCTCTCAATTGCACACACACATACACACCTATACAGAGATAAGAGCAGAAACAAAAACAAACAAACGATCGACGATCAGCGTCTTGAGACGGGTAGCTAACAGTCAGTACCTCGCTCGTTAGGGGAGCGGAAGTGGCGCAAGTGAAGCTTGTTTTCGTAGAGATTTTCGTCTCGAATCGGTCGACCCGACTTGCTTGCGTTCTCAAATTTCGCAGTCAATTATTATTAATTTTTTACTTGTATACTTTTAATATTATTATTCGTTCACTATCGAAAAGCAGCAAGTGAACTCGCTGCACGCCCTCGTGCTCCGCTCACCTGATGAATCGAACTGTTTGTGGCTTCTGTCGTGTTTTCATAACTTCGTTTTACCTTCTTACAGTCAAATGATTGCAGCGTTCTAAGTTCGTTGGTTTTGTGTTGAGGGAGCACGTTGTCCAGTGCCGTAAAGTATAGCAAAAACGTTTTTAAAAAATTGTCAAGCCTTTCAACAATGCACTTTCAACTGTAGATCCGTCGGTGACTGTCTAATTGTTGAAAACCGGTGAGTGGGATTACTGATTATCTGTGTGTATTGAGGTCAAAAGCGATGCTTAGTGTCACCTGGCCATTGCGAATGCGTCATCTAAGTTTCTTAAGGTCGTTTTGCAGTTTTTCACTCCACGCAAGACTACAACTCCAACGGTTACCTCCAGTTTAGATCGTGAGCTTCTTTACAGTGGTATTTAATTAAAAATTCCAACGTTATCTGGTTTTAGATAAATACACGCTTCGATTCGCAGCAGAAAAATCCACTTGGAGAGGAAAAAAGGGTAATTGGCGAAATGCTGCACCAATTGTCGGTCTGTGTGTTGCTCTTCCTGGCGCTAACATCACAGAAATTCAGCGTTTGCAGTGGCGGTATGCCCGGCGATACAATGGGCGCAATTGCCGCCAATCGGTACAATGCCGAACAGCAACACTTGCACCAACACCATCAACAACAACAACAGCAGCATCACTCGCAACATACACAACATGTCGGTGCGGGTGGGAACAGTGGCAGTAATGCGCCATCCGCCATTGCGGCCCCGTCGCACGCCCTGTATCATGCGACGCCCGGCAGTGGCCACATGGACAACCGCAACTCGTACAATCTGCTCAGCGAAGCGATGTCGCAAGCGGTCAGCAACGAATTCAGTGAGTTGAAGTTTATCTCTTTGAGCCCTTCGCATGGCGCCCTGCTAGACTATGAAGTTTCTTTCGTCCTGCTAGACTATGAAATTTCTTCCGTACTGAGCGACATGCAGTCGTGGTTCTAGGGGAGATTAAATTCATACATTTTTGTAGCTCGAAGAAATGATGGATTTATGAATTTAATTAATCTCGACGACTAAATTAATAATATGAGGATGTGGTAATTATTTAAATGTAGATATGTAAACATATTTGATTGAAGTTTCCTTATAAAATGAGTAATCAAGTGGTCACATTAGCGTCCAATTAGTATATTTAAATACGAGTATGTGTGTACAGGCGAGTATATAAAACCGCTAAGTCTTACATTTTGAGTTGGCAGTGCAAATATGTAAGCATTTTGGAATCTTTCTTGTGTTTTCCTATTCTGTGTCCATACCATCGTAAAAGTGACTGCTTAGCTGTGTTAATTAAAATTAAACGAATACAAATTTACGACTTGCTTATGTATTTTGTGATAAAACGATAGCAAGATAACAACCGCGATTTTTATTTGTTTACGACGCGATAGGGTGCACCTCCTTTGGATCGGTGTTAAAATCTGTCGTGTGGTGTCTGCCTAATTTGTTTATGCTGATGAAATTTTGGTGCTGCTATTTACCTTTAATTAAATTTTTATTTGGGCTTGCAGGTTCGTTGGGGAGCGGTTCGGCGGATGGTGCCTGCCAGGCGGACGATCTGGACTGCTACAGTGGTAACGTGCAGGACCGCTTGGGCATGGAAGCTATACGCACATTGCATCGTCAGTTAGACGACGATGACAACGGCAACATTGACTTGAGCGAATCGGATGATGTGAGTTTGAAGTTAGTTTCCCACTAAGCAATGCTCATATTTCACACTTTGGTACAATGCAGTTTTTGCGTGAGGAGCTCAAATATGACTCGGGCTATGAAAAACGTCAAAAGGCGTTTCACTTTAACGATGACATGCACATTTCCGTAAAGGAGTTGTGGGAGGCGTGGTTGCGATCGGAGGTCGGTCAGCTGAAATAGATTCCAATAAGCTGTTATTAACGTTTGATTTGGTTTTCAGGTTCACAACTGGACTATGGAACAAACAACAGACTGGCTGGCGCAATCTGTGCAGCTGCCACAGTATGTAGAGCTCTTTAAACTACATAAAGTGAGTGGTGCAACGTTGCCAAGGTATGAAATTTAATGATTAATAATAAGGACGTTTTTTTCGCCTCTGCAAAACATAATTCATAGAGTAAAACTCGAGCGATAAGTTGTTAACTGTGTCGAAAATAAAAAACATCTATTTGTTTTTAAGTCCTCATCTCAAAGACGTGATAACGGTAATCTAAAGTGATCCTCAAAAAAATAAACACAATTTGTTTCCAGTGTATTTTGAATGTGATAGGTGAACACATTTAATGGCCTCATTACTGCTCATTTGGTCGTTTTAAGCTGTACACAAATTTGGCGAGTTATTTAGGCGTTAGCTCGTCGCCACTAATCACCTGAGAATCGCGGTTATAGTTCACATAAAATCCGTACTTAAAAATCGAAGTGCAACAGCAAGAAAGAGCACAGCCAAACAACGACATTCGAATTGCAATATAATTGAATAAGTTATCGCATATGCAATTATTTTCGCTAATATTTGCCATCTAAGCCTCTGATTTTTCGGAAAGTTGCTGTGTAGCAAGCGTGCATTGCTTTCAGACAATAGAATCGAACGTGCAATTAGTGTGATGATTGTATGGGCACCGACAAAAAAGCCAGTGTACAATGCGTACATGGCGCAAAATCAAAAGCGAATGTTTTACTGAATGGCGTAGAAAATATCAAAAGTGGATTTGTGACTATTTAATTTGACTTCGAATTGCAAAATTTAATTTTTTATACCTACATTTTACACGGCTCATTCTTGTATATATGACTGCGTGCTTTATAATTTTGTGTGTACTTTTCGCTCAGTGTTTACACGTTTATATACGCGAGCAATGTAATAGCTTAATGTAGAATTTGTACATGCCATTAAAATCTCTCATTTGTTTGTGTTATTATATTTTGCTTTTTGCTTTCAGACTAGCAGTGAATAATATGCATTATGTCAGCAACGTACTTGGTATTAAGGATCCCATACATAAGCAGAAGATCGCGCTTAAAGCAATGGATGTGGTGCTTTTTGGTCCGCCGCGCGGTAAGCACACAAAAATGGTATTAATGACAACTATTTGTATTTTAACTCGATTTGAAACTGCAGAGACTGGCACTCGCTGGAAGGACTATATATTGGTGACGCTTTTGCTGAGCGCCATTATTGGCTGTTGGTATGCATATCAGCAGAACAAGAATGCAAAAAGACACCTACGGCGCATGGCACAGGACATGGAGGGTTTGCAGCGGGCTGAGCAAAGTTTGCAGGAGATGCAAAAGGTGCTTGTGTGTGTTATGTGGATTCAAATTGATTGAGTACCAAATTAACTACAACAATTGTTTAAATCGATGGTTAGGAGTTGGAACGTGCCCGCATGGAGCAAGAGAATGTGGCCACCGAGAAAATGGACTTGGAGCGTCGTCTGAAAGAAGCACCATCGCTCACCTCATCCAGCTCGGATCTTGAGGTCCAACAACTGAAGAAAGAAATAGAGATGTTGCGTACCGAACTGTCGCGAGCAGAGATTGAATTGGTTGACAACTGTTGGGCGCCACCGCCTCAGTTGCAGTCTTGGCTGCAGTATACTTACGAGCTGGAGAGCAAGAATCACCTGAAGAAACGTATGTCCGCCGAAAAGCAGCTGCAGTCGGCACGCGAAGCCTGTGAAAAGCTGCGCAAGAAGCGTTCCAGCCTGGTTGGTGCATTCGTGTCGACGCATGGCAAGAGTATTGATGATGTGGATCGTTCGATTGTGGAAGCGCGCAATTCGCTGGGCGAAGTTACGAACGAGTTACAAGAGCGCTTGCATCGTTGGAAACAGATCGAGTCTTGCATGGGCTTCAACATTGTGAACAACAACGGGCTGTCGTACTTAGAGAGCGTACTCTACGGCCGTAACGGCGGTAATGCCAGCAAAGGCTCACGAGGTTGTTACAATGGAAAGCGTTATACAAAGTGGAATGCGCTAATCGGTTATTTGCCTTTTCAGGTCGCATAACCAACAGCAGCGATGATCTAGACGATGAGTCCGTACAAGGTAAGCTCAATTTAGAGAACTTTTCACTGTTCTCTACGGAATAGTGCGGCTGACGCGGGATACGTACCACACGAACGCCAAAAGTCTGTAATAAGACGTAAGCGAACAAACGCACAAAAGCTCAGATAAAGCACAGATAACTACACAATACACTTAGCGTAAAGACGTTGTAATTTCTTCCTATATGCTAAGCCGCGCCGTGGCAACAATGTACGGGCATAAATTGAATCTTTTAATGTAAAGTATTGCTTAGAACTAATACTATGAGATATTTTAGAAATAACTCTCCAAACAATTGAGAGCTTTCCTCAAATGCAATACACACGTAATCGTGTTGCGTCGTGTTGTCCCGAAGAAAAAATCAAACGTTTTACACGTTTCTCAGCTAAATTTGTTTAGCATACATTTGATACTGATAGGCTTCAAAATATTCGTAAGACGAATTAAAAATGTATACACCACTAATATAGGCTGTTTTAATAGGTGCCTCATTAAATTAAAAAGCAATTTTGCTACTAAAATATAATTGGCTTAATTCAATGCCCCTAGAGTGCCAGTTCACTGGATGGCAAATTCGTCAATCAAGGCTTTTAAAAATTGGCACAAATTATCCTCAGTTGCATTCATTCACTATTTTAGCAAATTTTTGGAGAAAAACTGTCTACTCACTTTTGGAGCTGACTTCAGATTGTTTCGCGGAACCGAAAGTGAACGAGACAATATACGACGATTAGTAACAGATTATTTATAAGCTGCAGCTCGCCAAATGGTGGTATCTGAACACACACAATAGCACAATAAATGGTGCCCATTCTATGGTGACCATACACTTAAAAAGGCGAAATTCGTTTACACTTTTACTTACTCGGAAGGTATATATTTTACACTAGATTTTGATATATTGATTAAGACACAACCCCAAGTGATCGCAGCTGGCGCATCTACTTAATTGCAATCAACTCTGTCATCGAGCTACATTTACATCTAAAGCTACAGAAAACCCGTGTTTGTCCCGTTATGGAATTCCTACTGCACATTTTAATGTTGAACTTCTGTTCCAGTTGCCTACTTGTTAGTTGTTAAGTTAATAATTTTTTTTATTGCATATTACATTATTTTTACTTGTAAATTATTCTTGGTTTCAAATTTGTGCTTAATCCTTTCCGGTGCTGCTCCCATGATTTTCTCCTTTTACAATTTCCTATCAGTTAATTTTTTGTTTGTAAGTTTTCGTTTCCATTTCAAGCATCTTTGAACAGTTTCGATCAGAAGTTAGCGATAGCAGTTCAAGTGGCACATAGAAGCACAATCGTTTTGCGCCGTGAAATATTTTTGAAATTGCCTGCATCATAACCAACGCATCTCTCCTTTAGCCTTTCAAAAATCTCTCCCTACCAGCCTTCCAAAACAACACCAATACTCTGGTAGTCTCAAATTTGAATCTCCAAAAAATATAAACATGAAACATATTCAAAAATGAGATAACCAAAGCATACTCAGGCTTCTTGTTTATGCATGTACATCACTTACTCATGCTTCCCAATTATAAATATGTTCACCTCAGTTTGTTTGACGACACTGATGCCGGAATCGATTCATATGAAAATGCTAATGGAATAATTGTTTTAGACCGTCCTACTTCGTCCGATAGCATTCATAGCATTCAAACTGTTGACCATATTTTTAAATTGAGGTCAAACTGTGTAGATGTCTTCAAGCGAAGTGATACAAACCAATAGCACTTATTTTTAACGAGTATTTCCAGGTATGCCTAGGGTCACTAGGCATAAGCCAGTAATGGTTGTAGTGTTGGTTGTAGGAGATGGCTAAGTAGTTGTAAAATAGGGCCAAACAAAGAACCGCGCTACAGTTAGTAATCGCAACGCGTTTCTGCAAATGCAGCGTCTGCCATTGCATGCGATGGCGCATCTTTGATATCATTCCTCCTAAGCGTATGTTCGTTTTGGTGTCAACCTGATCAGTAAGCAAATACTTTATACTTTGACTAGAACCGTCGGTCGAATCAATTAAACCCTGTCCGTTAAATAAACATGTGTAACAATGTGAATTTATGCAGTGGCCGAACTCCTCGCTATATAACACCGCGCCCAAAGATTGCTCTTTGCATTGGCTCACCTGGCAGTTGATAGGTGCCTACTGCATTTTTTTGGTGACTCCACCGGAACGGGTTAATAGGGAATATAACGTTATTTGTACTAATTTTACCATTACCGCTGTGCGTCCCTGTTGTGCAGATGGTACAAATGATTGTGTATTTGTATTCCCACATGGCATTTCTAAGAGCATTTTGCGCACTACAGTTGTGCAGAAATTAAGGAGTAATAACTGAATTGTTAACCGATGAACGCAATAAATGTGAGCAAAGTTATTTGCACAAAATGATCAGAGAAAAAAATCAACATTGAAATTTGTTTCATTTCACACAACCCCAAAGTTCGTCTGTTCTGTTGCGTATCGCACCTCCTCTCCCAGAACGAAAGGTAAGCACGCCCTACTCTCGTTCGACTCCAACCCACCTTCTAACAACCATAGTACCTGCCTGTGATTGTCGTAGCATGAACCCAGCAGTAGCATGTGTGTTGGCATGATAGCTCAGCGCAATTTCATTGGTTATGCTCCTTGTGTCATTTGATGTGCTTTTTCGCTTAATTTCCATCTAATCTCATCGCGTCGCATCGCAATCATCCATGCTTCTCCCACCTTGAGTCAATTACTTAACATTCAATCAATCCCTCACTCATCCTTCAATCCCAGCATTTTCATTTTCACCCAGCGATTTCATGCATAGATCGTGATGATCGTAAGGGCAGAACTTCTGTATATTTATCCAGGCATGATGGACAGCTACAGCCGCAGCTCGGGATTGGGCGGCAGTGGCCTTGTCGGCGGCGGCGGCAGCAGCATCATAAACAACAGCTCCAACACTATTGGCGATGACTCGTCGTGCAGCGAGGACGGCGGCGACACACCGCATCCCGTGCAATTCACATTGGGCGGTGCACCCACGCCGTCGCTGAAGAGTGCTGCTGCTGCGTTGGCGTCCAGTGTCACAGCCTCGTCGCAACGAGCCCTCTTGCCACTTGACGCCGTTATCAATCATGTGGGCAGCAGTGCCCTTATGTCGCCAGCCGTGTCCTCGTCCGTTGTGCCGTCGACCGCGACGACCCCAACGCCGTCCGTTACATCCGCATCACCACCGCCGTTGCCACCGCATAACAATGCCCACTCCAGCTTCTGCCTGAACGATAGGTAAAGTCTCCCCAAAGCGTTTTATTTCTTATTCCAGTACATCTTATGAAATTAAGTTGCCGATTTTTATTCATTTCGTTTATTTGTTGGTTTAATTATGTCACTCCCTTCCACTGCTCGACTTTCTGCCGAACTAATTTTCAGTTTTGTTCTAAATTTTGTGTGTATGTCCGCAAAACCACAATAGCATTGTCGGGGAGAATAGCCACCACAGTCCGTCTGTCTCGTCCGAGCGATCAATACCAGTGCCGCCGCGCTCTAAAAAGCCAGCTGCACCACCGATTGGAACTACTCCAACGTCGCCACCATCACCACCGCCACCTCCACCACCGCCCACGACACCGGCGAGTGGACGGGCACCACTTCCTCCGCCTCGCAAATCGAATCAAAGGTTTGTTGAGACCAAAATCCACTTTGTATTTGATTACATGTTCCCTGCTGAGTTAACGGTCGACTGCTACCACATGCGGCCAAATAATTTCGTTACCCCCTAATCACAAAGAATGCTAACTGTCCAAGACTTTTTATAAACTCGGAGCAACATTGACAATTCAAGTGAATAGTCTAGTTTTACACATTGCACTAATCGGATGATTAGCATGAATCTTCCTTGTCTAACATTTGCACGTACTGGGTACGTATGTACATATGTACCAAGCACAAGATCAATTTGTGGCTCGGTGCAACCTGAACTCTCCCCACCGCACTCGGCACCAATACGCTTTTTTCGTTTAACCTTCTCCCCGCTAAAGCGCAGTTTGAAGTCCTTTCTTTGCCAGTTCGTTCTAATTTTCAAAAACTCTTTTCTGGTTTACAATTTCAGAACTCAAAAACAAAAATCTACATGAACTTTGGCATTCGTGTAGCTTCTTCCCAAAAAAGAAAACAGAAACATCAAATTCTTCCGATTCCATTTCCGAATGCCAATCAAACTTTAAATCTCAATAACAATTCGTGCCTCGTCTGTCATTCTATGTTTTAAGGATTTGTGACTAAACTAATTTTAAGCAAAAGTGTTGTCCACTTTCACAGAACTGATGTAAGAAACGCATTGTGCACTGCAAGTGCTTGGGCTTGGCGGGGGCATTTCGGATTTGCTCTGATTGCAATTGTACTATCGCGAAGGAACTCTCTCCGCCTACCCAAGGACCTGTGCTGCAAGGAAATCAGCGCTGACGCAACGTAGAACTAACAACTACTCCATAGAAAGTCGTAACTAACACAGTCATACACAGTTACATATGCATATTCATGTTCGTATGTACGCCGCCATCAAATGTCCCTATCGTACGTTCCGTCCACACGGGTGTCTATCATTCATTTGTATCTCACTAACCGAACGCACTAGCACGTCCACACTGCCCACACTTGCCGTGGCGAAACTCATTCCGTTTGTATTTCTCCTTCCGCATCACAGCCAATTGTTGCGATCCCAAAGCACGGACATGGTGCCCATGGAAATCTACACATACATCTCCAGACATCATCAGCAGCAGCAACAGCAGCAGCAGCAGCAACAACAGCAATATCAGCAGCAGTCTTCCCACCATGCATCAAAGCCCTCCGTTGTCATGCAGGGACAGCAGTTCCTCAATAGTGGATCTACAAACAGTGGATCTGGAGGGGGCGGCGGCAACAAGAAAATGGTTAAGCAGCACAGCACCGCCAGCCAGCAGTCCACGTCTTCCACTTCATCGTCCGTCCAATCCGCTCCGTCAGCACCCTCTGCCAGCACAGAAGGAGGTAGCGGGAAGGGACACTCGCCTGGAAGGTGGTCGTCGCATGAGCACCAACTCTTCTTGCGGCAGCATCAGCAACAACACCCACAGCATGCACCGCAGCATGCAGGAGATAAGGAGCTGCTTCTGCAATCCCACTTGGCTGCAGGCGGAAAGCCGTTCGGCGCTATTGGCGTCGCTGCAGCACACCAACAAATGTCCCCTGCACTTAGCCTGCAGTCATTGTGCGGCAAACCGCAATTCGGTAGCAGCGCCAGCACCGCCACCGCCACATCTGCGACAACTGTTGCGTCGTCACACAGTGATACCCAGATGGAGGATCAACTGCTGCTCGCCGCCACCGACGGCTGCAGCGTCAGCGTCGACGGTGGCAGCCTCAAGAAGCGCAAGCGGCGACTGCGCTTCCCCTTCGGCGGCGGACATCGCAAGTCGGCCAGCAACTCCAGCAATAGCGGCAGCACCAGCAAACTTACATAGCTCGCATAGTGCTGGCTGTTTGGCTTACTCCACCACCGACGACTACAACAACGACGACTCGAACACACTCACAAATGTAACTCCAGACTCTTCAACAATAATAGCCAAATCTTCCGAAGTGCAAACATTGAGCTCAGCGCCGTCTAAATCGCTTGCAGCAGGAGCAACGAGCATACCGCAGTCATGAACACGAGCACTAAACGTCAACATCGCAGTCTTCCAACAAATAAAGTAACTCGGCTTCGGAGTACACGAACGAATACTTGAATGAATTCCTGCTAATCCTCCTATTCCATTACTGAATGGTTTGCTTAATTTCAAGTTACTTACCCAAACTTTCACCCCGTCTCTCTGTATCTCGAATAGACCAACCGAAATGGACGACCACCGCCACACATTGTCGGTGGTCCGCTATGGCCCATTTCAATGACAAGCGTGCGTTACGTTTGCACGGAGTACGCCCGAATCCGAGTTGGATGCTTGGCGGTGATTGCAATCCACCTCATTGCCAGGCAATTGTGTTTCAGCTTACTTTCGCGTAAGGAAACTTTTGTTCTAAATGTGCCTTATGACGGTCGAAGTGATAGTAGATGTAGCAAATGTAAGCTGTGGCGAACGTACTTTACTTGTAGCCGTGAGCGTAATGCAACGCAAATTTATTAATTAATTGTACCCAAAACATCGCAATGCCAAAATGACAAACGACAAGCAACTAAGCAACCTATATTGTTGTGTATATGTATTTGCATATGTACGTACGTATATTCCTACTTGAACACATATTCGATGTCGCTTCCAAATGGAATTTAGAATTACACAGTGACAAGCAGACGTTTACAACTTGCAGTATATTTGTCATGTTTTAAGTTTTATTGTATTTTGATTTACACATCGGACTGATCTTTCCTCATGGCTATGAAACTCGACTACGTCGAAAGAGTTGATGTTAGATAAGAAGCAGAAAAGCGAGCGCATACTTAATTTGTTATTGATTACGTGTATTATACCTTATAGCAATAATGTTGATGATAATAATGACACACACACACATATATACACAATACATGCATACATATACATATATTTTAAAAATATTAGCAATACTAGTACTAATTTATATCAAAGCACACACCCACACGTACATTAATCACCAATTTTACAAAATTAGCAACGAGGCGTTCATTGTCGTAACGTGAAGGCAAAGGCAGCGCCACCAAGTTGTATCTCTATAATACCTTTTAATAAAATTGCTGGAAAACATAATAAACAATTACTGTGGGTTTTACTTCAAGATGGCAACAACGCCGTTCGATTCAACTTAATTTTAGCAGAAACGGTCAACAACAACAACTGTAAGTTAGATTTGACCCTGCCCAGAAAGCAACTGACCAAACCCTGGGACGCGGTAGTAGTCCTTAACTTAGCTTTGACTGTTGCCAGCAGCACGATCTCTTATTTATACGTATACGTACATATGTGCTTGCATGTTGCATAAAATACTTTGATTTTATTAACCAACTATACAGAAATGACACTGCTTCCGCTCTCTACTACACCATTTTCAAATTTTTAAATGAAACTAATTTTCAAGAGCAGCGTTTAAATATAATATTTCGACATTTTAACCTCTGCGAATGTGACCGGCTTAAAATTTCTCAACCACCAAAATCCATGCTGCTGACGAACTGGTTGAACTCGACTCTTCAGCTCAAACGAACACCGTGAGAACTGTCGAATGCTGGAAATAATTTTGCAAGCCGCTCGAAAGTCACTCATGAGCATATTAGTCATCCAGAGCTGAACCAAGTACTATGGGTATATGATAGCCACCCAACGCGGCAGTGAAAGCGTCGCCGATGGGGCACCAACCAGCCGCCGCCGACTGCGCGCAGCTCATTTGCAAGGCAATGGGCAAACACCAAACAGGTAAATAAACCCAGAAAGACACAATCACACGCACACCACCGCGAACACGTACGTGCACCAGAAATGGAAATGGTAACGTGAATGGTAGCCCTGAGAAGTGAATACTCCGGCCGGGGCGGCGCGCCGCCAGCATGGTTACGTGCCCGCCGCGGAATACCAGCACGATTGCAACTACAACGCAAGTTAAAAGGTAACACAACAATAATAAAAAGGTAAAAACAAAGGCAAAACACAAATAAAAATAAAGAGGTAAAAACTGTGGCAGCGCAAGTAAAATTATTATAATTTTACTTTTGCATTTCGTTTGGGCTGAAGTCAGCGCTGCCCGCTGACTGTTGACGGTTTCTGCCGCCGCCACTTGTGAACGTTAACAATGGAAACGCACTCGACCGTGATTCCCTCGGAGCAGTGCGCTGAGGTGGCGGCTGCTGGGGCATGGGCGGCGGGTCGGCTGCAAGTGAGCGTAAATGGTGGCTGGCAGATGACTGCTCAGTTTGCGTTCGACTTTGCAATGTATTGGTAGTGGGTTATACCGAAATACCGCCACAGCTGGAGTGGATTAAGATCGAGTGAAGCGAACTGTTTTTTGGCTCTGGATCAGGGGCTGCGCCAGTCCAGTGCGAACCACCGATTGCTGCGGAAAGTAACTCATCATTTGTAACACCATTGTCCAGCTCTTGCTGCAATGGACAACCGGAAGGGAAGTGCCAGCTGCACAACGCAGTTGGTGAAGGAGCGCAATCAGAGCAGCAACAAAGTGAAACTGTGCGGTTACCTGAAGAAGAAACGGAATGTTAGTTGGTTGACGGCTGGTTTTTAATCCCGCTTGCCGGGAACTTATTCCTAAAATTATCTATTAAGGCGCTTTGTGTTTGCCATAATTGATATACTGATGTGATATAATTTTAGTTAGCGAAGCCTTCTTCCGACTTTTCGACTATGATTAATAGTAATTTAGGGTACGAATCCGTTTCATTAGATTATGTTGTTGCGTAGCGGATGTGTGTTTGAAAAAGTTTCATGTGCGCCAAATACTTGTTGCATGAGGCAGAAAACGATTGATGCGTTCTCTGTTCCATGGTTTTGTACATATTTATGTATTTATTGGTTTTAGAAAGTTGGTGGCTGGCGGAAGATGTGGTTTGTACTGCAGGATAAGCTGCTGCTGTCCTACACCTCCAAGGAGGAGTATGACAACAAGCTGGTCTCCTTCAAGGACGTGCTGAATCTGGTACCAGGTACACTTGTGCGGCCGCTCGGCGGCTTTCGCTTTACCATCGAAACCACCTCGCACGCAATGTACACCTTCGTGAGTATTAGTGGGAGAACTTCCCCGGGTGCACAGTTGTGCAGCGTTTACGCTTGAATTATTTTCAGCACTGCGACGATCGCAACGCCTATCGCGAGTGGATCACAGTCCTGCTGGATAGCCTGGCAAGTGGTCAGTCGCACAAGGCAGCCACCTCGTTTGTGCAGCGCTTTCACAATATCTCCGCGGACAATATTCCACAAGCGCTGTGCTTTAATGCGGCGCTCCACATGCGACAAACGCGCGAAATTTCGAACAGTTGTGATTCCATACGTCAACGCGTTACCGACAGTGCCAACTACGAGTGGTGCCACTACGATAGCCAATGCGAGCGCATTGGTGAGCATATGGAGCGCGCTGCAATGCCGTCGCCGCTCGCGCTTAGCTGTGTCCGCTTGCCGATTGCACGCAGCACGGCGAAAATATTGGAGCGTAACGGTGTGAACTCAAGCGGCCTGCCACTGCCACAACAAATGGCTACAGCCGCAACACAGCAACAACGGCCGCCGACGGGCGCTTGTAACAGGAACAATTGTTCACCGTCCGCGGTCACCCGGTCGTATATTGGGTATGTGACGTGTGTAACTACCGCAATCAGTGCCTTGCCAAAACCGTTAACTAGTGACATTTCAAGCAGTGGGGACCACTTCCGGCTGCACCGTAGCTGCAGCAACGACAACAATGATAGCATCCATTTCGCCGCAGAATTGCATCAGTCATCAGTTGGTCTCACGCACCCGGTGACGATGATAAATCGTATGTTTCAGCAGGCGATTGCTAACGACGACGGCCGCGTCCAGCCAGACAAGAAGCGGAAACAAGCCGAACCGACACGCAATAACTGTGATCAAAGCGAGTACCAAACATACTCAAATGGACGAGTGCGTAATCTGGAGAAATGGAGTCAAGATTATGTAAATTCATCGCCTCGGGAAACGTGTTCCTGCAGCTCTGATGACTGGTGAGTAAAAAACCAACAAAACACCGCACACCCACGCCCTGACATTATCATGTAAGCAAATGTGCCAAGAAACGAGACAGACTGGAGTTGAGCTATAAATAGGCGCCAGCTGCTAGACGAGGGGAATATGATTTCGTCACTGGCACAGTTCCATATGCAGCTATGGTACAATGTAGGCGCTATATAAATGCTTATTGGCTGTGGATGTCCCCGTAAATTTATATGCAATTATTATGGTCATATAAATGCTTTCAGTTTCACATCCGCAATTTATAATGAAAACCAATTCCTGTACACTAAGATCAATTCAGAAATCAAGAAAACTCACGAAGGACTAGCAAGATTTCATATTATAAAGGCTTTTTGAAAATTGCCATTATATATCCCATTGTCCATAGATTATGACAAAGAATATGTGGGGGAGTTGGGAGTAAATTCACGGTAACTTCGATCACACTGACAACCAACAGTTTGCATTTTCATACGCAATCAAAAATGCGGTCCTTCGTTTTATAGCTTTCAATATCCGAGCATCGGCAGCTGCCGGGTGAATGAAAATCAACGCATAACAAACGAGCCGGTGCCCTTCCTACGACCGACAGGGCATGCGGTTTCCATCTCTCCATGATCATTCTCTTGAATTTTACTCCCATTGCTAGATGCTATTTTCGACTCCACTCGAGTTGCCGTGTAAACATTGTGAAGCGCAAGTGAGCAACACTAGTGCCTTGGTGTATTGTGTAACAAATTTGGAGTGGGTAGAAGATAAAACAGACCTAAACGGCAAAAAGTTTCGTTGTTTTATGAGCTCCAATTATGACCGCAAATTAATTCGAATTGCAGCCACACAATGTACACTTTCCAGGCAACACACACCGACTTTCTCGTATGCGTGAGCTCCGTTAAACGCGAGCACTTTCAGTCTCTGGAGAAGTACGCACGAACGAGCACAGTGCTTTGCATAAAGGATTTTATAATATTGAAGATGATCGGAATTTTTGTGTAATTACAGCAAGGCATTGGACATGGTGCGGGACAGAATTGAGCGCATGAGTATCAAAGGCTTTAGGGAATCAGCAACAGATTCCACAACCGATGCAGTCGAACAGTGCGAACGCAGTAAAGTGATGACGACACGAGGAGTGGAGGAGATAGTCATGGCGCGTGTCAGTAGAAATCCTTTGGGTATAGACCGTAGCGGGCCAAATCAGACCGACTTTGTTGAGACATCTAAGCAGCCAGAGCCCATTTATGCTGTGGTTGATTTGCAGCACAAATACGCGCAGCGAAAGTTGCGAAACAACTGCACGGAGCTGAAGCGGTGCAACAGCTACGACAGCATCATACAGAGTTCGGTCGGTGGCGGTGCTGCGGCAGCGAGGATCAAGAGTAGTGAGGTTCGTTGGAAAATATTCGTAATTAAGTGCAATTAACTTGAAGAAAATAACTAATTTGAAAGTAGAAGTCAGCCAGCAGTGCAGTCGGAGATGACATCGATGGAATATATGAAGACGGCGACACATTCTTCACGAACACTAGCAACTTGAACGGGTCGCCGGCAAGCGCTGAAGAGGAAAACATTTACGAACCGGTAAATTCGAAGGCAAACCTTTAACGTTTTGTAAACTGTGTAACTATGGTTACTATTTTCAGATTAATGTGCCAACCACAACACAGCCCAATGCATTTTGGAAATATTTTACACGCCTGAAAGTGAACTCACTGCTTCACTTGACACGTTTGCGGAAACGTGAGAGTGCCACCTACGAGACCATCAAACTGCCCGCATCATCGTCGACTGCGTCACGAGCAACAGAAGCCGCGACGACAGCAGCCGAAAGCTCGTCGCCGCAGTCCGCGGCCGGGCTCCAATTTTCCAGCATAAAACACAAATTCGGTACGCATCGAAAGTCGATGCAGGTGCGCGTGAGGAGACTTTGCGCACGCGCCTACGAACCTAAACCGTTCTTCAGGCATCACAAGCCGCACCATCTCCAACAGTCGCAGCAGCAACAGCAATCTGCGCAGAGTAATGGCAGCTTATGTGGCTCAGGGATCGCTGCTGGCACAGCTGTAAACAGTCACAATCACTGTAACAACAACAATAACAAGAAATGTAAATACCGCTGGAAGTCGGTAAAAATCAGACCGAAATACCTGTGCTCCCACAATGGCGTTGACGACAGCGCCAGAGGGGAAAAACAACGATTCTTCGGCAGTTTACCACACTTGCGGAAAGCGCGCACTTCTATTTTCGCTTCGAGTCATTTGCAATTGGCGAACGGTGACGGCAGGGCGCCTGCGACTAACATTTCGAGTTTGAGAACCAACTCAACGTAGTTGGATAAACTTGTAAACATATGGCGAGCAATTAGCTCGAAACGATAATCGATTTGTGTGTAAGCTGTACTGAAATGTCAATGTTTGTGAATGAATGCATATTTAATTGTATACAGCGAAGGAAAGTATTATATTTCACGTGTGAAAATAAATTTATGCATTTTATACTAATCGTATTTATTACAGATTATTTAGTTGCTTTATTTTGTTGTAATGAGTTCAGTAAGTTCCAATTTTTTTAAGAGCTTACCCTGTTCACTTCATGAAATCGTCTCAATTTAATTTCACTTTGTATCTTAAAACTGCTCATTACCAGAGGCCGGAGCCTCGTTGGCATTGGCATCTATGAATTGAAGACAATATTCTTCGAAAGTCATTGCGGGCGCATTCTGCGTTTCGTTGAGTAGCAATTGCTCCTCAAGGGAGCAAAAGGATTCAGTTTCCCTCTCCTCACAGTTATCCATATAGTTTTCGCACTTCATACTAAGCACTAAATGCATCACTTCTCTGTTTATATTTTTTACAGTAGCACGATTAAGATTCGCTGCAGGGACATTATTGTCATTTTTTAAAATTTGCAAGCGAAAGGGATTTGCAGTCTTGCATTGTGGTGATGGTTTCCGTTGTTGTTGCTGCGGGTTTATTTGCATGGGCTGGTGAGTAAGCGCCCGAGCTCTCTGTTTAGGTGTTGTTTGTAGCGTAGCGACGTCATCTGTGCGGCGACTCAAATTTAAAACACCCGAATCGCTATTTGTGTGCAGGCCATCACTGTTGGCCGTTTTGCTCGTTTCTTTTGTGTACATACTTGACTTGATTGTTGGCGCGCACATTTCACTAATTGTGCTGTGATGTAACTGCGTTGTTATGAGATCCACTGCTCTACGTGAATGCCTTAAGTCATAATAAATACTTTTGAAATTGCTTAAATGTTTCGCATCGTCTCTAAGCCGGCCAAATTCTTGTGCGACTGTATACCAGAAAAGGAGTATTTCTTCCTCTGGAGTACAAGAGCTCAGTGCCTGGCTTGGATAAGTGATGCTCATTTCTGAATTGCCACTAAAAACAAAAAGAGAAAAGCGACGCTAAGTCAATATGGTTGCCCTGAAATTCGTATGGCACAATCATGTCACTACCAAATTTAACTTGCTTTACTTACCCATTTCCATTGTTTGATGCACTCACTGCATCAAAAGCAAATATTTTTGATTTCAGTGACAAGTCCAATGGAATAACTACTTCAATGGCATCAAGAGCATCGGGCAAAGCAACTGCAACTGCAACTGATTTCTTATTTTCCTGTTGACAACATTCATATTCGTTTGTTGAACCAATATTCTTTGGAGTACCTTCAGATTTGTTAATCACACTGATTTGTTGCGTGCTGGGTTTCGCAGTCCGTTCTGATAAATATAAAGCGCATGGACTGCATTGCTTGTTGCCAATTTTATCTGTTCTGCTTTTGCTAATTTCAACCAAAAGAGGAGCTGATTTTGGTGGCACGGCACAATGTTTGAATGTCGTTGCTGCTGGCACAATGTTTGTTTCCTCATCAGCTACTAAACTGTTTTGATCTTCTGCAGCCCATTCATTATGGTCTGAGCTCATGCTATGCGTTAATGTTCTCTTATTGAAAGATTTAAACTTCAAAAAATACTCGGTCAGTTTGGTTTGCACCAACACGGATTTGTTTTGGGCAACTGTCTCCAATTCACTTTCATTCGCTTTCTCGTGGCGCAACGCTTGCATGTCATTTGCTTCTTTTCCCGATTTGAATGTGCCTGTGGTGTTTGCTTCCAATCTTGGTTTGCTAAAGGCAAAAGGACGTAAGCCTAGCGAAATATTTTTTGCATCTGCCGATGAAATGCTTTGTGATAACTGATGGTCTTTGAGAGTTTTCAAGCTCTTAACTTTGCTGCAATTTGTTGGTTGTTGCTGCTTCCGTTTATTCGCCTTTTTCCGGCTAATCAGTTTGGGCTGCGGGCGGGGGTTCAAAACAATGGCCGCATGCGCATCAACTCCAACTACATATGCATGAAAAAATTTGACTTTTCATTAAAACAAAACATTTAGAAAACATAATAAACAATACCGAAAGAAGTGTGTACAATATGAGCGTAAATTTGTTCAACTTTAGCATTTGATATCTTGATATTACGCGAAAATACTCCATATTCCAATAGTATCGAATCGCTAATTTGGAAATGAAAGGCATCAATGTCAATTAAAGTTCTCTTACTGACTTTAAGCCCCAGTCCCCCTTACAGATTCTCTGCAAATAAAAGTAGCTTGTTCTCGGAGTCTCCAACAATGACGACTGCCTGCGCGCCATCAAACACATACGCCTCGTTGCATTGCCGCACACAAATGCGCAACATATCTACTGCTTCCAGGTTAAACTGTAACGAGTACTCCGGAAAGCTGCCCAAATTCTGTAGTACCTGTTCGCCGAAGGGATGCGATTGGTTGACCATCTGCAACAGGTAATGCATACATATTACTCCTATTTACACCATATATGTATGTACATATATGAGTATTTGAAAATATTTGCAAATTGTTCACTGCCAACGAGAATTGCAATTGACAAGCGGCGCACCAATTTTGCGCAACCAAAAACAAGTGCAGACCTGTTCAATGGTGTGCGCGTCTGTCTCCGCAATCGATTTCAGAGTGGTTTTCCCAGCATTCACCAGTAGCTCTGAATAAACGGCACCAATTGTCTGCAATTGTTTCACGGCATACACCGAATTCTCCCACAACTTGGCGTGGAAGCATTTCGCGATTGTCACGCTGTGTAGCAACGCCTGGTAGCAGCCCGCCTGAAACTCGCCCGGCTGCGCACTTGCAAACCGCATGTACTCCAACAGACCTGTGTGGGTGGAGTTAGTAGGAACATTGTACAATAGACGTTTGCAATGGAATTTGCAAATTAATTGCGATGTCGGCTCACATTTCGTCACGCGTTCACCGATGCGTATCACTTTCAACGATTCTTGGGCCAAGCCGGGGGCAGCGATTGTAATATTGCCCAGCACTGCCTGCAGTAAACTGCAGTGAGTTCAATATAAAAAACAAACATTTAAAATATATGTGCATGGGGAAATAACGGTGAGTTCGTAATTACACCATAGGAATACAGTCGGACTAAGGTCAAAGTGAAAGTTCACTTCGCCGAATCGAAGGACAATGCAAAACTTTGTCGATTTTTTAATGTTGTCTTAATTCTAATGCGTTACCATAAAACTTTGTGTTCTCGCGTTTTTATGCGGCCAGCTATAGGAAAGCGCAGTGGGTATGCATTCAACTCGTTGAGAGTTTTCTTCTCATTCACTCTGAGCGTAAAATCAGCAAACTCCTTGCAGCGCACAATGAGGTTAAGAAATTCCAAAATGGACTCATTACCACGAATCTGAGATTAAATGGAATTGCTCAAAACTTTGAAGGAAACTCCTAAAGTACAACATCAAGATGTAAACAATACCTGTCGAAACAGTTTCATAGTCTCAAAACAAAGATAATATTTAACCATCAACATTCCGTAGTTCGTTGTGCGTACTGCCAAAGAGTCCAACACTCCTTTGCTAATCAAACCGGAGCTTTGCAGTGCATTGATATGCATTAAGCACAGCTCTAGGAAATTTCATATGTTTACTGAAATATAGGAAAAACATACTGTTCAGTACCTTCTAATCTCTTCTCGACTATGTCCCTATCCGGGTTGACGTCTAATCCGTAATGCGCGGGATTGCGCACCGACCGAACATAGAGGAACGTTGAACGCATCCAGTTCATGACCATCTCCAGGCTACTTATAGTGTTCAAGGCAATCTCCGAGTTTAGGTGCTCGGCCAAGTGTTTGTGCAAGTGCGACTCCACAGGTGTTTGGGCATTCGTCAGTTGCTCATACTTGCGCTAAAGGCGCGTGGCATGTGGGAGAAAAAAGAATGACGAAAAACTATGTAAAGCAGTGCATTTGAATATTGAAACATTGTGAAAATATGTATCAGTTGCATGTTGAATATCACGAGCCTTACGATATTCGGATTGGCAATTTTGTGGTGTTTTTCTTATTGTTGTTGTTTGTAGTGTTGATGTTGCTGCTTGTGCAATATCTTCTTAGACAGCTAACGAAAGAGAAGCTGCTGAAGTCGCGGGCGCTCTACATTAAGAGTCAGCAATATTTACCAAACTCGGCGCTGGCAAAGCAGCCAAGACACCAGGCCCAAATGAGAACTGCTTAAAATTCATGAATATTGCAATGGGCTGTGTGCAGAAGTGCGGTTGATGAATGAGCAATCCGAAGCGCACTTGAGGCTGCACAATGAAAACGAGTGTACCGGTGTTTGAAGAATGCTTATGCATATGGATGAGTATTCATGAGGTTACCATGTCAATTAATCATTACGGCACAAGCGGGCGGAGGGGAACCCACGGAGGGCAACTGCAGCAATGTACATATATCCACACACTCAATTGTTTTATATGTTTTATACACATGTATGTATGTATATCGGTATACATACATATATGCACATAAATACAATTTCTATAACATAAATGTTTGAGTGTACATCATTTCAGTCGAAAAAATGTCATTGAAACAAGAACCAATTAACATTTCAAGTTTTCATGGGGCTAGTAGGGTAGTAACCATAACTACGACTGGATGCCAACTAATTATTGCTCTCCGTCAAATAGCGAACATCAGAAGATGGCGTTCCATCATACTTTCAGTATCAATAATGCAGTTGATTAAACTTAAGAAACGCAAATGTTTGAAGGCTGCTTCCCCTTTCTTGACCGCACGCCCCTCGGTGGGCAGTTCGTTTAGGCAAACGATTTACCACTTAACTCCGCCACGTTTCAAGCCAGCTTATGTATCGATTCGTCTCGACTCGGCTCGGCTCGATATTTAAATCTGTGGCAGTCGTGAGTGGTTTAAATGTCAAGATGATGCCTTGCACATGAGATCATGTGCGGCAACGCGTCGCCGACACTGCCAAACCGCCAACAGCTCGCTGCACTCGCATGTAAGCGTGCACTTCGCCACCACCACCACCGACACCAGCACAACCTCCACTCAATTGGTACCGAAGAGGCCTCCAATGTGGCCAATTGCTGTCGGACGCGACTAGTGGCCGACTGACTGAGTAACTGACTGACGGACTATCGCCTTGCGACTGAATGCCCGCACAATAATTGTGAATACGTGCGGTACGCTTCTAATTTAACTACTTTATTTAATTTTAAATGTAAGCGGGTAATTAAATTTAAGGGAACATGCGCAAACACAAACAATGACGGCGCATCTACTTACGGCAAATCGAATTGGCGGCAGTAATGCGGCAAATTGACACCTAGGCCACGTTGGCAAGCAGACAAGCCTTAAAGGGTGTCGCCACGCAGTGCTTCTGTTGCTGCTGCGGCTGTCGCCGTCGCTAGCGTTGCTGCTGTCGCATCTGCTGTCAAGAATTCGGTTAAAGTGCAGTAGGGGATTATGCCAACGTGTGGCGCTTCTTCACCACAATAGTCGTGGTCGTGGCTGTAGCTGGTGATGAATGAAGGCAGTATCGCGCCGCAATGATGCTGCCGCACCTAGGCACGATTTTGAAGGTTACGTGCCGCTGACGTGCTTCATGCTGTTTCGACATGCCATGCGAGCGCCAGCGCGCCTTCTGCTGTGAGCAAGGCGCAACGGCAGGAGAGGCAGATGCAGCAGTTACCGACTCGGTCAGATTCCAACAGAGAAGTTGAAGGCAAAAAACAAAAAGCCACACACTCTGGCGGAGGCGACCGAAGTGAGCTTCTTGCCTTCTTGCCGTTGCATTGGTGCACAGTGGAGCAGGCAACCATACCATCGAGCGGCCATGCGCACCAACACAACCACCGCCACAAATGCAAAGTGCTCTTGGAAGCTGCCATAATCAGCAGCAGCAACGCGATGCGACAGACGCGAGACACATGCTGCAGGCCGGCAGGCAGCAATGCAGGCAGCCAGACAGTCAGGCAGGCATTTGTCATGCTATTAAAGACGTACCTAACTCGTACTTTAGCTGCTCGGTGGCGTACCGCAAATTTTTCGCTTCCAATTCGAAATGGGCATCGTTTGCAATGCGCGAGAAACCACAACAAAAACGAACATGGAAAAAACAAAAGACAAGAAGAAACGGTTTGTAGAAAAAAGTTGCTCAACTTTGTGCAGCAGCGTGCCTTTTAACATGTTGCCATTGTTGTTGTTACTGTGGTTGTTGTTTATTTATTTATTCTTTTAAGCAGCGTCCCATTACTCCAATAACATTTTGTGTTCGATACGACAATAAAAACAAGCAACGACAGCAAAAATTACAACAACCAAGTGGCATATAAATAGTTGACATTTGAGAAATCTGAAGTCGACGAGTCTATTGCCATGATCTGTGATCGGAACCTCTAACTGAGAATGTCAGCCACAGCATCACACTCCACGAACGCGCCGGTACGTCCATATGTCCAGTTGTCGTTTCAGATTGAGGAAAATAAGGGAGTATATAGCGATTTGCAGCATCATTATTGCAAAACTCGTGTATTGAACTGACTATCCTAGTACCCATTTATGAAAATGGGCGTGGTATCGAACAACAAATTTATGCATTCGTATCACCTACAGTGCAAGCTCATAAATCCAGTACTCATTAGATATCTTCTCTCTTTGACTTTGTAACGTTTTAATAGCTTGGGGCAATCCAGCATACGCGGCAAATGTCAGTAGCACGTGCTAATTATAAATACTAATAAAAATATATATTTTCGTACACGAATAAACTATTGTTAGAAACCTTTGATGCAATTCTATTTTTAACAATAATCTACATATCTACCCCAAAGGTTTTTATACACAGAATATCTGACAAAACAAACATACAAACATGCATTCGTCCAGGTGTTAGTGAATATATACGAACAATATTTTACATTTATTATACTTCACTTAATCAATAATTGTGTATGGAGTGATTGTGACAAATGTGGTGGACATACTCGTATGGAATGCCTGCACATGTAGCACATAAGTACAAACCGAGCACTCGCATTTACAAAACGATATTTTCAGACACTTAACATGCTAAATTATTCTAGCCATATTGAGAGAATCAATCCCAAATACGAGCCAGTCGGTCGTTAGAGGATGTTATTGAAATCGAACGTTGACTAAATGTTACGTCTGCCGATTAGCGCGCAAGTGGTTAATGTAAGGCGCAAAGCAACAGCGACAACGGCAGCAACAATAATAATAACGAAAACAAAAAGCCAGCAGAAAATCAGAAATTTGAAATCTGCCGGAGCCGCGCGCTCAACGCGAGCTCGGCTACAAATACAGACACAGCCAGATTCGGTTATAGTTGCAGATGCAGTAGCCGGTACTCCCTATGCAGTGTCGGGCCGAGGTGCTGCCACAAGGCAGAACCAGCGACAGTTGGCTCATGCTTCGGCTGCAGTCATCCGTAGTCGTTGTTGCTGTTGCCGAGTTGCTAACGCTGAAGCTGACGCTGCTGCGGGGAGGCTTCTCCAACACCTTTGACCTATGGTGCGAGCTGCGAATTTAGCGCCAAACTCATATAAAAGACAAACGCGACCGCATCTGCCGTCAGTAGAAATTAAAAGCGTCTCGAAAACGAATACAGAACGCCATCGCTGAGGGAGTATCGATTTGGAATTTGCGCCAACAAGCCACCGCCACTGAGGATCTCGGCAACGTGAAGCTATTTAAGGACAAACACAGGAGCAGTATAAGAAAGCGAAGAAGCATAAGATGGAGTTGTGGTCGTCGTCGTCGCCGTTGAGAGTGTCGTACGTGTTTGCGTTGTTGTGCGTTTGCGTGGTGCTGGTGCAGGCGCGACCACAAGCGCCGGAGCAGCCAGAGCCGGTAATTGTTGGGAACACAAGCGGGCTCCCACTTTTTCTAATAGAAACGTGAACGCGTATTTTTCGAAAAAAACTAAAGCAACACAATTCAGTCTGAGTCGGTGTGCCAAACAAATTAAAAAGTTTATCAAAAAGTCAATGAAATGCACCGAATGCATTTCGTGAGAATTGTGGGATCGGCGGTCATTGCAGCAAAAGTAGAAATGTGATCCTTGTTCTGAAATTTAAAAGTGAAACTCTGTGCAACAGTGGCCCTGAGTCATTATATGCAAATAGCCTGAAAATTCACAGTCCGCTCATGAGCGACCATAAAATATTATTTATTTCAAAATTAGAAAACAATAAATTCAAAGCGTATTTCAAGAATTAATCAAGGTTGAAAACTTGTGCTTTGGGCAGCCGATGTAAAATTTCAATGAAAAGTTGTTGTGTGTTTTTAAAGGATGACATATAGTAACCTTAGTAACTTTCAATGTTTTTTCCTTAAATGCAGTCAGCTGAACATTCACTGAGTTGTTGATCGACTATAATACTAGATCGACGTGTTAATATACTGACTTTGAATTTCATTTCAGTACGAGTATCAGTATGAAGTCAAGGATCCCGAGAAGGAGCTTTTTTTCAATAAAAATGAAGCTGGCGATGCTGCTGGAAAAGTACGTCCCGTGCATAACTCAACCAAAAAAATAGTGGAGTAAAATAACGGGCTATGAACACGTCTGAAATTTAAATTTAAAATTATTTCGACATAATTGGCGACCACGTTAACATATCCCGAAATTCTACCACCCTGTTAAATAATGCAAAAATATTGAACAACCACTTTGATTCTGATAATGAAAATTGACAATCCCACAGGTATCTGGTCAATACTCCGTCTGGTTGCCCGATGGACGCTTAATGACGGTCGCCTACACAGTGGACGGTGAAAACGGTTTTGTGCCGAAAGTCTCCTTCGACACAAATAATCCACTGGGTTAAGTGCCAATGGTCCCACACTCACCAGTCGCAAACAGAAGGCGAATGCTAACAAAATCCCAAATTCCCAATAACGATACAGTTTATGGAAAAATATGATAGCGAATTATAGATCAACGACAAACGTCCCCAGTCCAATGGAATCGAATATGCGCAGCAAACAATTTAGCTTGGTAATAGAAAAACAGCTTAACGAAAACAACAACACACATACACACACACGCACTCGTACACACATATACACGCATACTCAACAAATCCGAGTTGTGGGGTTATGGTTAAAGAATATGCAATTACAATACAGCAACATCTTCTTCGTCATTGATATGGCTCCTAAAACCATGAGCCGATGTCTTGTAAATAAATTTTAAAATCTTATTAGATAAAGCAATAAATAGTTAGATCAAACTTAGTGCTTGTAAATGTAAATTGTACTCATCACGAGAACATCGGAAATGAATGCAGACCAGAGTCTATGGTACAGCACGCACGAACACACACACACAAATATATAATCGATAATTATGTGAGCTTAGTGTACATCATCTTCTTCGCTTCTATGTACCTTACACGCCTACCTACCTACGTATGCTACGTACTAAATACATACTATGTACAATTTGTTATGTTATCAATATCGCAACAACAAAATGAAAAGGGTAAATAAAATTAACTAATTTCGAAAACACCAAATGTGCCACTGGCTTTCACTGCCAAAAAGTTGGAGTTTTAAGTTATACCTCACCATGAACTTACCGCAAATCTGCTGTGCGTGAGTATAACGGCCAAGCCCTTATTGTCGTATGCCGGGCGACCCGCGCGACCAATCATCTGCAGCAGCGAGCTCTCGGGATACTCGGTTAGTGTGCCCCTTTGGTATGTCTAAGGAACAAGTCGAAACTATGTAATAAACGATCCAATTTTTGTTTGAGGCCAAGCATACTTCAGTTGACTTGACGACCACCAGATGGGCTGGCAAATTTATGCCCATAGACAGCGTATTCGTGCACAGTAGTACGAGCAGGTTGCCCTTGCGAAAATGCTCCTCAATGCGGCTGCGATCGCTGTGGCTCATGCCGGCATGGTGGAAGGCAATGCCATGTGCCACACAATTGCGCAATTTTTCATCAAGTAAGCTGCCAACGTCAGTGAATGGTTACAGCAATAGCAACAACATGCAGTGGAAAGCGTGAACAATATGTAATTGTTTATGCTTACCTTCGTGCTAATTGCGCAAGGCTGCTTTTCTGCTGAAAGCTTAAAGGAAAATGCGAGCTGGCGTCCCTCATCAAAACAGCAGCTGCCATTTCCGTCGACTTTCGACTATTACAGAAAACCTAAAAGTTTACTTGAATTACTTGCTCTTACTTGCATTTATTGCTCATAATGATCACTACAGAACATTGCGACCTTGAGCCCTACTTTCATTCAGTGGCGCACGTAGGATTTTGTTTCGGGGGGTTTCGTGTAACTCTTTTGAGAACTTTGAAATAGAATTAAATTTAGATGTATGAATCTACAGACTGAGATCCGAAACATGAATGTTTTCCCCATAATACAATTATGTTTTCCCTACCTGACATATTTTGGTCCTGAAAGTTCAAAAAAGAAAATTTAGTTAAAAGGAGACAATTGTTCTCTTTTATTTGATACCTTCATTATTGCACAACCGCAAATATTAAACAAAATAATTGAAATGTGTTTGTCCTTAAAATTTTTAAGTACTTTAAAATGACTTTGGGATAAATGACCTCTAGTTTCACGCCGATATCAACATTTGGATGGGTCGCGGTGTAATAAATGTAAAGTTTGTGTTTTCACTCAGAGCTCATAGCTTTGTCATTTTTCTTTCGATTCCATTGATGGTAGGCTTAATATTTGCACAAAAAATATATTTTCCATCTTATGTTTTGAAACCAAAGGAAATAATTTCTTTTATCTACAATATAAAAAAAACTATAAAACTATAAAAACAACTTTAATCGTCAGTAATTTCTCCAAATCTCATCTGATTTGGACAATCTGTATATCTCTGGAAAAGCTAAGGTACTATTTTCTGAAACCGACGGACAGCTTGTCGAATGGTTCGTTTATGAGATTTCTGCTCATAACTGAAACAACAGCGTAAAACCTGGTTTTTCGAAGATTTCAAAACGCTTCTTGCAAAATTTTTTTGATCTTCAGTTTCGTGTTCAGCTGCCCAAAGTTAGTCTAGAAAACAGGTGCATTAGGTGCACTTTTTGTGTCGAGTAGTGTTATTGATGATTGAACATATATGCGACGATTTTAAATTAAATTTCTGTACTAACTTAAAAATATTTCGGGGGGTTAAACCCCCAAACCCCTCCCCTGTGTGCGCCACTGCTTTCATCATATGAGCCACTACATAATTTTAAAAGGTTTAGAAGTGTCATTTGTACAACTCTTGAATACCTAAAACCTTAGTGCGGATAAAGACCCATAACTATCACGCTATTATCATGTTTCCATTACCCTTTCCTAAGGTACATCCTAGAAAAGTTAGCGCAAAAACTTACTAACGGTGTTCCAATGACTTTAACTTCGATATTGGCGCTTACCAACGTAGGCTTTCCGTCAGAATATTTCCGTAGAATGTTGGCTAATTTATAGTTCAGACTTATATCGAATTTAAATCCGCGCAGGCACGAATTAAAGCCCAGAATATGCTTTTCCAACGGCACCGGACGCTGCGAATCGTTGTAACTATAAAGCGGAAGATACATATATATTGTATTGCTGAATGAACAGAGCAGAGTGAGTCTTTCAGATTTTTACACCAATTGAGCCACGTTCGCGGAGTTGGCCGCATTGCTTCCACCATCGCCACCAATCCAAGCAGTTACATCTTCAACATTAGGAATAGTTGCCGAGGCAACGACAAAACGTAGTACGGCGCCACCAACACTTGCGGCACCATTAGCAGCACCAATGGTGCGCATACGTGACACGATTACCTCTAGAATGGGGCCACGCACATCTTCGTTCAGTAAATGCACCTCGTCAATCATAAAGAGACGAATAGCGTCCACCACTTCGCGGCAATCGCGCCAACGTCGCGTCAGAGAATCCCACTTTTCCGGTGTGGTTATCACCAGCTGCGCCGCGCGCAGTATCCCTAAGTCACCGGGTTCCGTATCGCCGGTGATCTGAACACAGTGCACACCAATTACAGCAAAACGGATGCGCCAGTCGCGGAATTTCTCGGCGCACAGAGCCTTCATGGGTGCCACGTAGATGGCCTTGGCTGGAACATTTTGTTGTTGTTGCTGCTGAAACATTCGCACAATAGCCAACTCAAAGGCCACCGTCTTGCCGGAGCCAGTGGGTGCGCTGAGCACCACCGATCGATCGGAGTGCAGCAGTTCTTCAAACAGCATCGACTGAACGTCATTAAAGTGTTCGTAATGCGCGAAGACTTGCCCGTAGGGCGGCGCTGATGGGAACAGTGCAAGTAGCAAGGTAATCCAAATTACTATTTCAGTTTATGAAAAATGTGCAAAAAATAAAACCTGCTTAAAAAGGATACGAATGTCATGTGACGTCTTGACCTCCATACTTTTAGTACGACTCAGTGCAAGAAAAAATTGGATATAACTAAAGCTTTATTCGCACGGAAACTGCCAAAATAAAGTTCGGTACAAGCCGTTACAATTTCTTTTAAAAAATTGGCAACACTGCAGGAAGTGGAATCAGCTTTGTTTCATTGGTATTGTTCTGGCACTTTGTCATTACCCAACAAGAAAAATATTCAATCAAATTTAAAGTTAGCAAAATCAGCCTTTTTATAAAATTGGTAGCAGAGTAGACTATATTGTTCGAAAAGGAGCTTACGGACTTGGTATATAACTCCAACTTAAAGCATTGTGAAGTGTTTTAGGTAGCACGGCCGGTTCTTTTTTCGTTATATTCGTCAACACAATCCCACAGCCCCAACGTATTGACACAACCAAAACAGAAAAATACCATTTCAAACGCAAACTATCTTCAAACTATTTATTATTCGTACATATAAAGAGTAAAAGCGACATCCGTAACAATTATCGGAGTAACATTTATAAATATACGAGTAATGAGCTCGCCATTGGGCGCCCTCGAAAATGTAAACGAAAACATCGAAGGGGGAAATTTTGTTCAAGGAAGCATTTTGCATGGTAAGAGAAAAAGTATAAAGAACTACATACGTTAAGGGTGGGCGCATGCACACTGATACGCGCGCATTTGTCCAACATCGCTATGATTGGTTGATTACGCTAATGGGTAATAGGAATAGTAAAAAAAAAAATACAATAAAACACTGAGGTTACTGAGAGGCTGTTCGCAGCCTGCAGTTTGCTGAAATCGCTTCAAGGAGTCGATAGTTGTTGCTCCTCTGTCGCCGCATCAGTGGCGGTAAACGTGGGTTCAGCTGCACTGGATTTGGTCATGTTGCTGTCGTTGTTCTCGTCATCTACGTCATTGTCGGCAGCTTTTGCGCCGGCCACAGGGTCTTGTGCTACACCGGTTTCAATCTCGATCTCACGTTCGGCCTCATTCTCGTTCAGCATCTCGGTGAGCACGTCGACCAAATTTCGCGCCTCTTCGAGCATCTGACGCGACGTATTCAATTCCGCCTCCAATCCTTCAATACGCTCGTGCAAACGTTGATTTTCTCCTAGCGTCTCCTCCAATGCCTCGCGGCGCTTCTCTGCCAAACGTTCCCAGTAGAATTCGCTTGGCTTGTCCTCACTAGTGAGATCTGAAACAGTGATAGCTGGCGGCAGAACGGTGTCAGCATTCTTTTTAGGGCTGGTTTGTGTCTCGGACGCTCGTGTTTCGACTTTTTTGCGTTTGGCCAACTCCGCGGAGGCCAATGTGACGTCAGTGGCGCTGCAATCGAAACAAACATAAATGCAAATACATATTTTGTAATTGGAACAAAAAGTGTTGAATGAATCGTCGAGCCAAAGATGAAATCAGTTGTGCATGAAGTCTATCACTTACGCTTTGAGACGACTCAGTTTGTCAATTTGTGGGCGACCAGCGAGATTCTCCTTGTCCGGGGCAACACCGGACTGCAAAACTTTAAATGTTTTGCGTTGATTCTTCAGATTTTCCTGCGACCGATGCGTGTCGCGCACAGCACAAGAAACAGGGAAAGCAACAAAACCAAAACGCAACACCCATATTAGTAAATCAACAAACGCAACATGAAATGAAATGAAAGTGCGGGTGTTTAATAAAGCAAAGTGAAAAAGCATTTTGCCCCCAACAAACATTTTAGTTTTGTACATTGACTGAGTTCACTGGTAATGCATTCGGCGTCCATACTTCCCCAACAAAGTTTCGTATGGGGAAACACAGCGCCGTTATTCCATGTAAAATTGTCCACTCAAGTCGCGAAATGGTAAGTCACTCCTTCACAAGGAAGGACCACTTGTCACGGACGACGCTTTCTGCATCGTGTACATGCCGACAATGTGGATATTTTGCGAAAAAGAAGTTTGATTCTAACCTGCTGCTCGGCGGCCGATTCAATTTGTATGAACACTTTCTTCGTGGATACATTAGACATTGTCACTGATTCGGGCAGGAACCTTTCACTTTTCTTATAGTTGTACAGATTGTACCAGCCGATGAATGTAATCTCACAGCAGCGTCACGTCGTTCGGGGATGTGCGACTGTTTTTTCAAATTGCGTTAGTTGAATGTAAATTGTTGGCCCGTCTGCTTCGCTGTAAACGTCAAATAAAGCGCCAAAGTTGTAATGCGTGAACTTTGCTGCGGTTGACTTTTGTAATGCTGAGTTGTATTTGGAAGCTATGTCATATTTGACATTTTTAATCGAATGGTTCATGGATGGGTTGCCATTCAGTTACCACAAATGAGTGGTATTTCTCCTATTGCTGTGTCTATATTGGGGTCAGTGGCACATACAAGAGGTATAAACGGATTGGACTTTCAACTACCACCAAGCAAAGAAATTGCTAATGAAAAATTTGTGTTCAAATTATATTGGGCTCAAAAGTTGTTGGCAAAATCCTTCATCACACCAAAATCAAATCCCGTCTGCACCCATAGTTGGAGCAATCACACAACTCAAGAAATACGGGAGTGGAACAACTTAAATGTGTGATGCAATTTTTGAGTTGTCCCAAGCTCTTGTTATTAAGATTGTGCGGAACAATCCATGTGAATTATGAAAGCATGAAATTTATTGATATCTAGTGGTTTTGTATTGTCAGTGACATTGGCTTGGATAGATGTTTCGAAGCATTGTTATGTCATTGTGCGTACTCTGCAAATGCAACAATGCATTCTAATGAATTTCAAAATGGCCATTGTGTGTGTGAGAAAAAACCGTCATTAAGTGGAAACGGCTCGTCTCATTGCACCGCGAAAAATGATAATTACGAGATAGACGTAATTGAAAACAGCGTAAATTTGTCTCAAAAAGTAGTACGATTGGCGCGCAAGGCAAGCGAGTGCTGAAAAAGGAAAAGGTGCACGTAATTAAAGGCAAAAACCACATTTGATATTGCGAAGCAATAGGGTGTATTGGTCGCGGAGCGCAGCCCCAGCTTTCTGGCTGACAGCTGCTATCGTTTTATCTTTTGTGCTGTGTCGTTGACGTTCAATTGTTCGTACGCTTCAATTTGAAAATACGAACGTGAAGAAACGAATTTCATCAAACAAGAGGAACTTACTGCCGCGGCTTAAGTCAGAATCGCAGCAGGTGCTGGGCATACGATTTTCGGACACTTTGATGGCAGAAAATGGAAATTTAATTTGCAACAACAACGACAAGGATAACAGTGGCAGTCAGAGAATCGGAAGGAGTACATTGCTGGACTGCGGTACTACAGAAAGTGATGCGATACACCATCGGCTGCGCGACGACAAACACCCGAAGGAGAACGTAAAGTGCATCAGCTGTGATCAGACCTTTGTGGTCACCTCACTACAAGAGCCGTACGAACACTACTTCCAGCGGTATCACCCGCAACACTGTGGCAGCTGTCTGTACTGCGGGGGAAACGTGCAGCTGTATCGGCTGCTGAGCACGAACGTGCTCGAAACATATCACAACTGCGCACAGTGGAAGGGCGAAAACATTAACGGAATCGTGAAGGAAAAGCAAAGCGGCTAGTGGTAAGTTGATGCAAACGATGGAACTAAACGGTGCTGATGCGGAAAGCGGCGATATTGTGCTGTTCGGAGCATTGGAAAGCGGAAGCGGCGACTCGGGCGAGTCCGAGTACTCGGATAATGGTGGCGGCGGTGACGACGACACCAGTAGCCTGAGTTCGCGCACAGCCAGCGGCACAGGCTATGGCAAGAGATGGTCCAAATCAGAGGACAATCTGCTTAAACGGCTTGTGGGCCAGTACGCAGACCAATGGGAGCTGATAGCCCCACACTTTAAGGATCGAACTGAGCAGCAAGTGCAACAGCGCTGGGCTAAGGTGCTCAACCCCGAGCTTATTAAGGGCCCATGGACGCGCGAAGAAGACGAGAAGGTGGTGGAGCTGGTGCGCCGTTTCGGGCCGAAGAAGTGGACGCTAATATCGCGCTACCTGAACGGACGTATTGGCAAGCAATGCCGTGAACGCTGGCACAATCACCTCAATCCGAATATCAAAAAGACAGCGTGGACGGAGGATGAAGATCGCATTATCTTTAACGCTCACCTGGAATGGGGCAACCAATGGGCGAAGATCGCCAAGCTGCTGCCTGGCCGGACGGACAATGCCATAAAGAACCACTGGAACTCAACAATGCGCCGCAAATACGACATGGAGCGCAGGCGCGCACTGTCCGGGCGCCAGGGTCCGGACTTGAGGAATTCGCGCTCGCACCTTAAGTCGCTAATAAAGGCAAGTGGCAATGTGTCGCAAACGCTCACCCTGTCTGAACAAATTCTGCAGCGGCCACAAATGCTGCAACGTCAACAGGCAGAGCTGGCACAAGAACAGCCATCAACGTCGGCTGCTGCCGCAATACAGAAGCGGGGTGGTACGACGGTGGTGGGAGCTGGGAAACTGCAGCAAGGTCGTCCGCTGCCGAATATATTGAAACGGTCGCGGCAGCCACATGATGTGCAACCGCTACAACAACAACAACAACCACTGCAATCGCAACAAAACCAACAAATTGTTGGGGCGTGTGTACCATTGGCAGGAAAATCGGACGTTAAGCTGCCCGACTCGCCGGTGATGACGCCGATAAAGCCGCTGCCGTTCTCGCCTAGTCAATTTCTCAACTCGCCCTGCTTGACGACATTCGAGGACATGAATTTACGCGCCAGCACGCCGGTTCACAAGACTTACAACCGTGTAGGCATGGAAATCAAAAAGGAGCTCGAGAGTTCGTCCATTGAAACGCCTCACAAAAGTAAGCGCACACTTTTACTTCAGCCCAGAACAGACGGTTCCGCGTTTAATTGCAGACTTGTTTTCTTTACTTAATTTTTTTTTAATATGTGTGGATTTCAGGCTTCATGGGACCGCGCACGCCCACCCCTTTCAAAGACGCCCTCGCCGCCTTGGGTAAGAAGAGACGTGGCGAACGTTACATTCCTCCCAGCCCTTCGTCATTGGTTGAAGACCTGGCCGAAATCATTCATGAGGAGCAGGTGAATGACTCAAACAACTCAAACAATATCACCATCAAAAAGGAGAACCTGACAGTGGAGAGCGATGCGTCCCGCGTAAGTATACCACAGCCGCAGCTCCCGCCGTCAAAGCGCGCTCGCAAATCGCTGATCACCAGCTGGGGTGAGAATATAATGCCCTGTGCTGACATTAAGAGCGAGAAAAAGCCGTTGCCATTCGAAACGGAGACGCCCAGCAAATTCCTTACGTCCAGCGAGTCGATTGTCTTCTCGCCAACGAACATCATAAAGGACACATTGTGCAGCGAAGCTGACTTATTGTTGGATACCAATGAAGAAGCCAAAAAAGAGAACAGCCCCCAGCAGCGCCAAGAGGCGCAGCAAGCGCTGTTAGTGACACGGCAGCGCACAGGCCATCAGTACCTCGACCCTAAATGGGAAAAATTGGCATGCGGCCAGACCAAGGATCAACAGTATATGGTGCAGCAGGCGCACGCCTGTCTTAAGAATCTCTCCCTTATGCCGCGCTCGCTAAATTTCGAGAAGCAAAAGTGAGAGCGGGCAGCAGTTCAACCGCAACCAGCATATTGATTAATTGCCCGTCGTTATCGTGTTTAACAGTTTTATTTTGTAATTTTATATTTTGTATTACTAACGCACTCACAGTTTACTTTTACGCTACGAGCGCGCACACATCGATGCTAGCTCCTAGACTTAAGCCCAAAGAATTATGTTCATTGTATTTTAGCAAGTGTATCCTCACATATATACCTACCCATACATACTTGTATGTATATTTATGTTGCACCTTTTATACATCGCTTTTGCATTGCTAGGAACCAACGAGCTACCAGTTATGTAGAAAATGCACGCAAACTAACAAAAAAATTCAATGGAAAAATTGAATAAAATTTAATGAGCAAGTTTCTTAACATTGTACAATTTGGTTTTTGATTATTGAAATCTGTCCAAAAGCGCTTGATATGTTTGGAATTATTGAAGCAGCGAATATTACGCATTAAGTATGCGAGCACATATTGTACAGAATTTTTTTCCAATAAATGAACCTCGTGTGTAAAAGCGATTGGTCGACTGATTTTCTTTGAATTTTTTACCAACAATTTAGGTTAGAAAAAAGGGGGAAACGCTTTATTTTATCACAATAAAAACATTAAAACTACCAGCACTAGCCACAGTCCTGCAATTGCCCGACACGCTCAGTCCGTTTTCTTAGAGCCGGTTGATAGCAGCTGCTGTTGCGGCCGCCTTGCCAAAGCTAGTGACCAATAGAGAATCCACAATGGAAAGAATACTGCGGTGATTGTGACATACATCCAGTTAGTGTAGATCTGTTAATAGATTGAAATAGTTGAAAATAGAAATAGTTGCAGTTGCGGTCACTTGTGCTTACAATGCTATCCATCAATGCAAACGTCATAGCGTCCATAGTGGCATGGAAAGCGCGCACCACCACCTGTTTCAAAGCCAATTCTGGGAATTCGCGCAGCGTCAGCCACAGGACAATCAAATAGGCGGCGACCAGCGGGTTTGACAGCAAGGCATAACAACGCGTCAACTTTATCCGCAATGGGCTGTCGGTGGCAGAATGTGTTAGAATACCTAGCGGCACGGCAATGATAGCTAGCAGAAAGCCCAACGCGAAATTTAGTAAACCGGTGACAACAAGCGAGACGCCCAAGAAGATCAGCGCACCAATGTGCAGCAGCTCCAAGCCACCTGCCGGTAGCGTGAACACGAATGGGTAAAGAATACCTAGTAGTGCAATAATGCTCAGCAGAAAACCCACACTGAGCGATGTACTAACACCCAAGGTGGACAAATGGTCGCGTACTGGCTGACTCTGCGGAATCAGGCTGCACAGCATACCCAAGCAGAGTGCGGCGCCAATGTACAGCAGCACTGCCCCGTATGGAAAGTGCACCGGTGGCTGGCTGTTCGATCCAGAGGGCTGGTCCTCCGCACTATCGTCGTCCGCGGTGGTCAGCCACAGCAGAAACGCCTTAATAAACATGGGGCTAGCCAGCAATATCATGCAGGGCATAAAGTCGCCAATGGACACGAACAGATCGTTTTGGACCAGAATGTAGAAGAAGTAGCTCTGGTGGAAACGTTCCAGCAAGTTGTTGAGGCTGCGCGAGATACCCTCCACTGTTTTCAGCAGTGACAGCGGCACCGAATTGCGGTTGTTGCTGTTGCTGTTTGTCGTACGCCTTACGGCCTCCAGTGTCAGCGACTCGATGCGATAGCGATGAAAGAGCCCATGGTTACCAGTAGGCACGCCCATCGCTTGGCTAGCCAACATCTCAATTATGTGCTGTAGGTTTTCTTCCAGGGAGGAACGGGTGCCACGACGTCTCTTGCGCGACGAATGCTTGTACCCGGCTGAGATGCCTTCGCGCGACGTAATACGCTCTACTAGATTAAACATGTCCAAGTTGGGCAGCTGTCCGTTGAGACCTTCGATCTTAACGTCAATGTAATCTGTTTGGTGAGAGTATAAAGCGACAGTAGTCAACGCCCAAACATGAACTGATGCGACGCTTTAATGTGCTTTTACCAAAATCTAAGTCTTGTATTTCCAGATTTAACGCTGCTTGCAGAGCACCGGCGCGAGCTGGCAAGTTGCCACACCGTAATATGGGCGACTCTTTAATGCCACCCTCGTAATAGGCCTCTAGCCAGGCGTGCATACCCAGTTGTTCTTGCTCAGTGACCACAAACACTAGGTCCTTTGCCCAATAGTTTTTCCCTGTCGAATAAAAAACGAATCAAATATATATGCGCATTTAGTAAATATATGCTTGTGTGAGTTTCTCCTTTCCCACTTCCACTTACTACGAGCAAACTCGGCAAAGGCCAACAGTATCGGAACGCTGGCTGTAATGTCTGTATGAACAGAGGTGGCTGCACGGTAGGGTGCTGCAAACACAATGCCCTCCGTAGAACCAACGCGCGGCGCTCGCAGTATGCCGTACACATTTTTGCCGTAGTACTCCTTTCCGCCGGAAAATGGGTAGCGCAGCGTGAAATTGTGTACATGCGTCTCCAAACCGAATTGTCGCATTTTGGCAGCAATCCAAGCGTGCGGCGTGGTTGCCTTGTGTTGAACGCGCTCCCTCTGCAGCTCCTCGTACAGTGACTGCGCCAGGCGACTGGAGTCCTGCCTGACTTCCGGGTAAACCAGACCTGCTCGTCGGAATGTTAACTATTTGAATGCTGCTGATATTCGACCTAAGCTGACTCACCCGGTGAAAGGGCATTCTCGGACAGGTAGGTGCTATGGCTAAATTCTGGGTGCGCCAGACAGACGAACCACACCAAGCCGGCGACATAGAAAACCAACGAGATCTTGCCACAATGCTTGGCCAGGCTACGACCAAGCTTGTTGCGGGGTGCAAGTGATGGGTCCGACAACAGTCCCATGGCGATTCTCGCCTATTTTTCGATTTTTCTTTTAACTATTAGCTCAAACAAATGCTTTGTGACAGTCACTTATATTTTCCGAGGTGTCTCTGCTCGCAACGTACCGCAGAGTTGCCAGCACTCGTTACTATTTGTTACTCGTTACGTTGAAGTGAAACCCATAATTGAAGAATACTAAGAGTAGGAATAATCGGTATTAATACTGGGAAGGTGAACTGATTGGCTTTCAAGCAAACTTCAATCTTGATACTAATTAGTTTCCTTTTTGTTGATCGCTCTTGCAACAAAAATTTAGTGATCTAAAAGGGGATCAACTAATTTTCCAAAAGTTTCACTAGACTTAAGCAATTAAAGTCGAAACAACACGGAGTATCTCAATTTCAATAATCTCCGATATACATACATAAACATTTAAAACATTGGTTTCAATTAGAGTTTTAAATTTTGATTTTCTAAAATGAGTCTATAAAAAAACATAACACTTTAATACAACCGAAATCTGTCTCAAAAGTTAAATATCATGCTATCAAGAAAATAGAGGTTCTTTGGGGCGCCACGCATTTTATTGTACTCTTTTCTTATACTATGGCTACACGATTGAAATCGTGTTCCATAAATAATAGTGAATTATTGTTTGAATAAAGTCGTACTTTTACGATCGTGCATTTTTTTTTACTTTTTTGTTTTACTCGTATTTTAGTTTTGTATGAGCTTTTAATATATTTGACGTAAAAACATTATTTCATCAGAGACACTATCCAAAACCAACAAATATTAGTTAAGTTAGTGATACTAAGGATCAATTTGCTGATATGTTTACAAAATCATTGGATACATCGCGCCTACAACTTTTGCAGAAGAATTAAGATTGATTCATTAAGAGGGGCTGTTAATGTAGTAAGTGTATACTTACTGACTGTACTATTTGTGTACTGGATATATTGAAGCAATCGTCCTTTGAGTTTATTTGTTTTTCATTGCATTGAAAAACTCTTTTATTCAAATCAAACTTAGCCTGGAATGGATGATTTAATGAGTTATTTAGATGAATAAATTTGCTTTTCATATGTTGCTAACTCGACTAAAATTATTCCACGGTTCGTTTGCATCATTCGACAAAGCAAAAAGCAGTAAAAAAAGGTGTCATTATTTCTTATATTTCGAAAACTATGAACACCTGTCTGTATTTGTTAATTTAATAAAAACAGGTCTCAATTGTTGCCTACAAGCAACGTTGGAGTCGAAAGGGTTATATGATATTTGTATGTATCCACCCCTTTCGTACATCACATTTCTTTTAATTAAGTGAGCTTCTTGAATTTGGCATTTCCCACTGGATTGCGCTTGGGCGGCACCCAACGCAAAAATAACGGGTCCACCGTCAGTTTCGGCTTTTTAAACTGCGGTAACTGCAAGTGCTCCATCACAGTCTTTGGTGTCACGCAAATTACATGCTGTCCCTTCCAGTATTTTACCATTTTCATTGACTGCAGCGTGTAGATAATGTCGTCGTGTGTGATGCCGCTCAACTCACTCAACTCCTTGATGCTCTGCGTCGTCGTGCGACACTCCTTCATTAGCTCGAGCAGCGTGTACGCCCAATAGCTGCGGTAGCTAAGACGCCCTAGGTCGGACAGTGGCTTCTCAGGGCTCCCAACAATTCCTTCACGCCGTGACAATTCGTAACTGAATGCAATTAGCAGTTTACCGTAGCCCTTGCGCTGATACGGCGGCAGAATGAGAATGCAGGCGACGTTGTTGTTTTCCGGTGACTCCTTCTCCTTTGAAAAGTAGCCTACAATGTGCGCTCCACGTTTGTCGATCTCACATAGTACGTAAAAGTAAAACGGTTCTACGTCGTAATACAGCGTCTTGTGGTCGAGAAACAGCTTCGCCATCAGACATAGCATCTGACAGTAGAGTTTATGCTCCTTGCCGTCTATTTCGAAAATGGAAATGGTACCCTTGCGGTAGATTTCGTTTCCGGGCGGCTGTCGCTGGGTACACTCAGACGCATGGTAGCGGTAAGTCTTTTGGAAGCGCATGTACTTCAGGCAGTACTCGCACACGTACAGGGTGCCCACCTTGCCGTACTCGTCCGGGTAAGGGCTGAAGTACCAGGTGTCGATCTCGAAGCGCCCAATTCGCAGCTTATCAATGTACTTCACCTTTGTGATGGCCTCATGTTCTTTTTCCAGTGCGGCCGTGGTGGGATCCATCTCGGCGTATGTTTTCTGCACGTGATTAATCTCATCGTGGCGTCGTTTTTGGTTACGCGTCAGTTTGCGATCGCTGTTCTCCACAGGTGACGGATTCTCCAGAGAAGCGATTTGTTCCTTACTCAGTTGCTTCAGCGTTTTGCCACCGCTTCCGTCGCCCACATCTGTCGAATACGCAGCGCCACTGCTTGCATCCGTATCGGTGGCATCAGTGATACGATCGCGTGATACCCACTCGTCCAAGCGCCGATTTAGGCCCACATAGTGCACATAGTACTCAGCAGGGGCAGGCGTACCAGTTCCTAACACAGTGCTTGTGCCATCACCGCTCCGCGACTGTATTATTTGAGCGGGATGTACATTGCCGTCTGCGCGACGAATTAAGTATACGTCGCCGGTTTTTATTTCCATGTCATTCTGTGTAATGGTTGTGTCAACAGTGCCGATAGTTGACGCATTTTTGTTAGTATCCAGTGCTGCACTTGTTTTAGCCAAAGACGCTGTTGCAGTGGCTTTTGTTGTGTCCTCGGCCGTTTCCTCTTTTTTCACTGCATCGTTCTGTGTTTCCACATTACTTTTGTCACGCTCATTGGAATTTTCGCTTTCTGTTACGGTCATATTTACGTATTTTGTATAATCTATACAGAAAACTGCGAAAACTTAACAAAACTCCTTTGAAATTGCGTTGATTACAAATTTTACGTCTCTATTTATTTTACTATTGCTCTTCTTCTTTCTAAAAAGTCATTCTCCATGACTTAAAAACATACACTATGCTACTGTGAATCATTTCATTATCATAGCCGATGGCCTCTAACGTCACTTTTACTGGTTACATTTGTTTTACATACTAACGAAAATTCACGAAAATCCAAACTTGACAAATATAAAAAAAAAATGGGCTAGTCTCTTATATCTGTACGGTGAGCTAGAGCACTGAAATTTTTATGGTAGGTAGTACTCACTATTATAGCCTATTTCCACTGAGCGCTTAAATGCATTTAAGGGCTCTGTTAAGTTTGACAACGGTCAAGCGTTTCCACCGAAACTGAGTTAACTCCAAAAGCTTGTTTTTGTTGACATTTTCATTTGGAAAAATCAAATTCTGCATTTATTTCTGGGCAGCCCCAGCTATACCCATCGCCGCCATCTCCTTCTATACGTATGTGTGGTTTCTTGTAGCCTCTCTAGTACATGAAAACCACTCCGCTTTCCTTCTCAACAGTCTAGGAATGTCTGCGTTTTCATATTTGTGAAAATTTTTAAATTTATTTATTTTTTATCAATTTATTTATCATTTGTCAATGTCTATTTCATTTGTGAAAGTTGTCGGCTGTTTGATATCAGAGCTGTCTGAATTTTTAATGTCAAGAGGGTTAATGGAAAATTTACTTTTTTTATTTACTATTTCAGCATTTATTATTTACAAATAAAAGAAGTATTCACTTCGTTTATGACAGACGATTTGTATTTATGCTGAAAATGCCGGTAAAAGTAGTTCTTTTAGGAAAAAATTAACCACACCGAACGCAATTCAAATCCCTTCCCTCGTTTGTGTTCGTACGGCTTTTGCAGCCCCTGAAAGCATGCTATCAAAATTTGTACATTTGTGAATATTGCTCCCGTTTTTAACATAAAATTTTCTGTTAGACGTCTGTAAACGGCAAAACTGAGTTAACTCAGTTTTGAAAGTGAGTTCACGCACTTTGATACAAAAACAATTGTATGGGAATTTGAGCATTTAAATGCGATGTCAAACTGCAGTTAAGCGTAAACTGCAGTTAAGGCCCAGTGGAAATAGGCTATTAAACGAGGAATTTTAATTTTTAAGTCGTCGGAGTTGTCAAGTTTTTAAGTTATTAATTTTTATAAATCACAAAAATCGCCTCGCAATTTGACACTTCTTCTTCCACTCAATACAACTGGCATTCACAATAGGAAAAAGGCTGAAGAAATATTGACAGCATTGCCATATTGAAATGTTTAAATTCAGTATAAATGTACATTTTATTAATGAATTTATGCAAAAATACTGTTAGCACTTTACTGATGCTCCGGCGCACTAGTTGCTCCTATGAGGGTTATTTTTCAAGCGCCCGGCCGAAGGCCCCTCCCCTCTTTTCCCACCTTACCGCACCACCTTATTGGCAAGTCATTAAAATTTTTCTCGCTTCGAAGGTAAAATTAAAAAAATTCGTACTATACACTTCCGACGGTTTTCCTTTCAAGGGGGATATATGGGGGACCCCCTACCCCCCACTTTACCCAATCTAAAACGAGCTGTTATCAAATAGTTCGAAAATCCGGGAATATTGCGCACATCAACTTAAAATCCTAAGTGAAAAACGAGCACGTCTCAAGTTAAAGCAATATATGTATCTGTCGTCAGGTGGCTTGCTGATACCTAAGTAAAACGAAACGACACTTGTTTGTATCGGTTCGAGCCAAACTGCTGCAAACTCTCCAATCAGAGGATACCTATGGTGTCCTCGTCTACTCATCACTGCTCTGAGATCCCGCAACGCTGACATTCTAATGGTGAATGAATACCGGACACGAATATTTGTGCCAATTGCTACACCACAAACTTGACATCCAAATCTCCATATAAGTGCCAATATTGTGCCAATTGCCCTATTTGTTGGAATCGTGATGTCAATGCTGGAAAGATCGTTTTATACCTTGGCGAATGTATCTTAAATGGACTAGAAAAACATCAAAATTTTGGTTTTTAAAAAAGGTGTCATTATTTCTTATATTTCGAAAACTATGTACACCTGACTGTAAGTATTTGTTAATTCAATAAAACAGTTTGACTTCTAGGTCTCAATTATTTCCTACAAGTAACGTTGGAGTCGAAAGGGTTATGTTAGAATTTGGCACTTTATTTCATTTACAAATTACAGTTATTTATTTGAATATGAACTTCCAGTGTTCCTGTCTTCATTTCATTCCATTCTTTCTAAATATTTTAGTATTACTTCTTATTCTTATATTTTAGTACAATTTAGTATTACGGTTATTACTTTAGCTTACAATCATTAGTAAATATTATTCGAATTTGTATATGCTTTTGAATATGGGTCGGATTTGTCCTCATTATCTTTAATGTTAGCGCTTTAGCTTTTTAAACGGAATTTGTTGAGAATTTAATTAATTCCAAGTTACTTGTATACCATTACACATTTACAATACGTAGTAAGTTTACTATAAATAGTATCTGTATACATTCATTAGTTATGCGATATGTTAGCTTAAAATACAAAATCTGCTTTGCACTTATAAATATTTGCATGTATGAATACTTTGCATACTTAAATCACATCTCGCAGAACAGGATCCAACCAAAACAATCTTATGCTCTAAAGCTATTACCAAACTCTGTGCAAACTTAATAACGAGTCCCGAGCTCTTTCTCGAATTTAGACTGAAACCCATTGGGCCCACAATTGTGGAGATGGCAAAAGCGAGTGCTGCGAACTGACTGCTGATTGTAGATGAAACCTTGAATAGTGCTTAAATGGCTTTTGATTTTTATTTGCTTCCAAATGAAAGTAAAGCCCCCACATTTATGATTGTCCTACGTGCCCCGACGCTGCGCCTGACTAACTCACGCACTATTTGACTGAGTAATATGCTTAGCGATTGACTGATTGACTGACTGTATCAACGACCTCACTTGCGGCCATCCATGTTGCGCAACGAGATTATGGTCGTTCCTGGCGCTCGCTTGCGTTGCTCGTCCTTGTACGCTATTCGCCGATTTTCCGGCGGCAACTCGGATGCCCTCGAATAGTTGCTGCTGTAAGCAGTCACGTAGTCTTCATTACTAGAGCTGTCGCGTTTTATTATGCTTGCCGTGTCTTTATTGATTTCGATGGGTGAACGTGTCTCCAGCGAGGACGAGTGCCGCAGCTGTGCCGGCAGCTGATGCGTGGCCGGGGTGCGGTGCACCGAGAAGTCATCGTCGCCGCCGTGTAGACTTTTGTACAGATCGGGCGCCTGCTGGTGAAGACCTCTCAGAAAAGCCTGTTTCCTGTCTTCCTTTTCACGATGCACACTTCTACCCTCTCCCGAAGCGTGTGCCAGCTGGCCACTGTACGCATACGAGTCTGGCTCGTCTACACTGGCATCGATCTTCGACAGATCCTTCTGGCTGCGACTGATCAAGTTCACAATCGACGGGCTCTTCAGTCCGCTCTGTACCAATGTATTCGAGTTTGAGTTCGCTGGTTCTTGGGTGCCCCAGTAGAGCTGCGGATTCGACTTGTAGGTTTGACTGGAGTGCAAGTTGTTCGAGTAGTTGTTCTTGGTTAGCTTCTCGATGTATATGGGACTAGGATCGACGCTGCCGTTCATGGCATGCACGTTGAAACTCTTGCTGCGGTTGAGCGCCTTTGCGTAGGTGCGTGCCGGCTTGGCGGGGCCTGGGGGTGGCGCTTGTGCCACACTTGCCATGGCGTGTTGGTAGCGTGGTCGATTGTCCGAATGCTCCAAAGTACCAGCATGTCCTCTGGCTGCGAAGCTCTGTTCTGGTTTCTGGTACTGCTGCTGCGGTTGCGAGTACTCCTGGTGGTCGGGCAGTTTGCGTGGCAATGTCTGGGTGGTCCGGTAGTCCTGATTAAGATTGGGCGTAGAACCAGCCATGCGCTGGCCTGAACGTTGATAGCGTCCCAAAGTGCTCGTAGAGACGTTTCTGCAAGTATACGACACGCTTATGAATGAGTGTCCGGCATTTAAGGAAGTACAATTGACGTTTTCTTACCTCTGCTTATGAAATTCTCCATCATCCCGCCTGTTGACACCTGTCTGTCGGTTGTTTCGCTGTGGGCCCGCATAACCCAAACTCTCTGCATTCTCTCGCATATAGTTATTGCGTCTGTTAATTGCATCCGGGTCGTACATGTTCTCCTTGCCGTATAATGTGCTCGAATATGGGTCCTCGCCCAAGTAGTATCGCTGTCTAGGATTTACTACCCGATCCGCATCTCGATCAGTTGCGAAGGGATCAGCGGAGTTGGCGCGTTTGAAGGGCTGCTGCACACTGCGCTGCGTGGCGACGCCGTTAGTATAGGTCTTGCTCCCACTGACAGGTTCCGGTTGCATGCTCTCCTGCTCCGATTCGTTGCTGCGTGCAACGGACAGTGCACTAATGTGGCTGTCAATAAGGTTGTACTGCTGGTACGTGGCGGACCCAGGCAGAGTCTGCCCCTGCTTGTTCAAAGTTGGCGGTGATGGCGACTGCTCGCGAGATTTACTTCGGGACTTCATGCGCATCTTACGTTCTGCGCTCACCGACCGGATTTTATTAACGAGCTTCCGAAGCGAGTTGCCAATCACTTGACCCACCTTGGTGGACTTGTGCGATGTTACAGTCGATGTGGAAATAGTGGAGGGCGTGGTCTGCGTCATTTGCGTGGCCATCATCGGCCGCATATGTAGATGTGATTGTTGACCAGAGGACGGGTAGCTGGCGGTGGGTGTAGTGGGCGCAAAGCGCGTACGTTGGTTAGATTTGCGAGTCAATGTACTACTGTTGCCCGCGCCAGATGCCGTGTTGTCATAGGCCCCCGGATCGGGCACAGCATTACGGTAGTTTCGGGTGCGGGCACCAGTCACGTAATCAACCTGTGGCGATGAAGAACGGCTGCGTGGCGGCGGCGAGTAGTCGGGCGGCGGTTCCACCAGATCTCGCTGCACACTCAGCTCCAATGGCACTTTTGGGGGCTGCGGCGATATACTCTCTTGCTGGCGCAACTTCTTTTCAATGGCACGCCGGCGTTGCGGGACAGTTGGCCGTCCTAACGTATTCGCTTGTGGCTGCAGCTCGGGTGACGGCGACCGCCTGGCAGCGACACCTGCCGGTTTGAGGGTATGCGTTGATTTCACATCGTAGCGCATGGTGCCCTCGTTCAACGAGCGCTCGTAGCTCTTCGTGCGCCCATCGACAAATTCATATTTCTTCAGCGGAGTCGCATCATAGTGTGCGGGCGAATGCCGCACATCTGTATCAGTGCGCTCCTGGGTCCCCATATAGGTGCGTTTACTTTGCTCAGGCGCATCGAGCATGCCATAGTGCAAGTCATTGCGAGATCCACTCACGTGACGAGCACCGCCCACATCTCTTTGCAAGGCTGGCGTCGCAGCATTCAGATCATCCAGCCTGTCGCGGGAGTTGCGTGCCGTCTTCGCCAGAAATTGCGAGGACAAGCTGTGTCGTTGTTTTTGATGCAAAATATCTTCGCGACTGACGTAGTTGTCGTTCGCCTCCACCAAGTAACGACCGTCAGGTAGCTTGTCGCGCGATCGATAAATCTCGCCCTTTCGTAGGCGATTTCGCTCCACCGTTTCCTTGAGGTCATCGCGAAAGGCCTTCGATGCAAAATGGTTGGCGGGCGCCTCTTTGCGATCAGTCCAGTTGGAAATGCCTTGGTAGTACTTGGACCGACTGCTGGGACCAGCAGCTGCATGCGCCTCGGCCGAGTGCTCGTTCAGTAGCTTGCGCTCGTAGGTGCCGGTCGTGCGGTAACCATTTGTGGTGGCTGCATTCGGCGTTTGATTTGCAGATTTGATTGTAACGTTGAAGAAGGTCGTCTTCGTGGGCTCCACCTCGGTATCGTCGTCCCGAGAGTCATTCGACGCTGTCGATTCGCTGCCGAAGTGCGACTCCAGCCATTTCATCGTTTCGCCTTTTCGAGTCTCCTCTTCGCGGTCGAAGTCCAGCGGCCGCTTGGTGAGCGCATCCTTGCGATCGGCCAGTAGCACGGCTTCTTCAAGTAAACACCCCTTCAGAAAGGCACATGTGGGACAATTTTAGTTAGAAGACTTACCTTTGTGTGGCTGTAACAGCGCTTTTTGATGCGTCGGTCGACGCAGTTTGCGCATGCGATCTGACAGGCTATCCCAGTCGCCTGGCCGTTCCAGTGACCCGTCTTTTTCAACTTGCATCGTCTCTGCAGCGTAACGCATCTCGGTTCCTACCACTTGGCCCTCAGCGATCAGATCAACATGCTGTTCATCGCGCTGCTTGTAGTAGTGCTGCGACGCCTCCTATCAAAGTAAGATGTGGACGGTAGTCAGTGAATCAACCATTTATCGAAAGATATGCTACAAATATGTAAATAACACATTTAGTAACAACTTACAATCGTCTTGATTTTCTCCCGACTGCCTGTCGAGTGATCGTCCTTTTCAGGCAACTCCTTGTCTACAATTATCTCGTGTTCGGTGGTTTTCTTACTCTCCGTGACGATTTTGCCGTCGTCTTGCGCGAGAGAACGCTGCTGTGTGTCTTCCGAGTCGATCGTCTTAAAGGACTTGCACGTGTTGGCCACTACTCGCGGACCCAATGGCACTAATTGCTGCTGGCTTTCCGGCGACAAAAGGACTTCTTCCAAATTCTCAACGCCGCTGTTCACTGCCTTGACGTAGGTCTGCAAGTGCACAGCGCACGTAAAAGAACGCAAACGTAAGCAACAACAAAAACAGTGATGCACAAACCAAAAAATGTAGTACAATAAAAAAGCAACGTAATCGGCACTATTGAAATGTTGCATCATGATTATCGCTACCGACAAGCGCTTGAGACACCAATCGCTCTGAATGCTAAAGCGCTATTTAGAGCACAACAGAAACCCACAATGCGTTACTTTTCAAACGGCCGCAACAGCAGCAACACTAACAACAAATACGAATACAACGAATACAATTCACTTTTGGCCACAGACTGCAGATTCTTTGCTTTTACTTTTGCCGCTACCACGCTTGACTCTCCCCCCAACCGCCTGTCACTTCACTCCATAGCTCTGGCGTCTTTGTGCGTGAGACGGTTAAGAATTTTCCGCGCCACTTACCAGCGCGCAAACACACACGCTCACTCATTTCAGTCGCTGTATGTATGATTTAATGCCACATATGAAACTTTACTAGTTTGACTTCCATTCGGTGTGGATTGCCGCCGAGCAAGATAAGCACCGTTTCTGTTGGCTCAAGTACTTTCGGCTTCTTGTCCGATTTCTTATCAGATTTATATAAGCTAAAACAGAAGCAGAGCCATTAAAGCCATTTATGCTTCGAATTAAAAACATTTTCCTTGCGTTATGTGCATGTATGAACAAATTGAAGGTGGTTCTAGACATGCGGCGTTGTTTTGCTTCTGCGTTGGGAGCAGTTATTGTGTGAATATTCAATTTAATGCGAGCGGGTTTGCACCGAATTACTGCTTCGCTTCATCTTTGTGTATCTAGAAAAATTATTTTTTTTTTATGTAATAAATATTCGCCGTGTGACATTTAGGGCTTACTTTCAATTAAATGCGAACTTCCTTTCGACCAGTAGATGAGTAAATCCCATAGTAACTGCCATTGATTTTGCCAGCGAGTATCAAACACCGCTTAAGGCCGGCTATGCCCATAAGTGATCTCCACCACTGCAATTCGCAGCGTTTCATGGGCAATCGGCGTAGAAAGCGTGTTGTGCGTGCTGCTTCAATGGCAGTCGCACTCGTGCAGCAGATCGCAGCTCGCCGCGCACACCGGCCAATTATTACGTCAAATAAGTTGGTCGTGCGAACCGCTAAAGCAATGACAAGTTATGTACTTGTCTCTGCTTTGCCGCCTTTCGCCGCAGCCATATAGTGTAAACAACTTGTAAATGTTGTGATCTTCGTTTTCGTCGCTTTGCTGTTCAATGCTTTCTAGGCTACGACTCTCACACAAAGAGCAAAATAGCGAATGACCTAACTATTGATTTGCGAGACGGGTGGCAATAAGGCGGCGAGATGATGACAGCTCAACACTTAAGTCACTCCGGTTAACATTGGCCACTGCCAGTGCCTAAATGAAAAGGTGGCGTTGACAGCGGCGCTGGCGAAAGTCTGCGAAGCGAGCCACATTTAAAAGTCAAATCTCATCAAACAAACAAATGCAACCATATCTTCCAAACAACAACGGCAATAGCAATAAAAGTGAAAACAACAATTTCCCAACCAGGCGCGGTAACACTTGCAACAACAATCAAATAACATCAACAACGCGACAAATCAACATAAGCACTTATTATGTGGTAAGTACGTGCATATAAAGAGACAAACATGCGCGAAAGCAACAACACAACATGCAACTGCAACGTGCAACCACGGCACGAGCAGACAGATCGACATAACAACCTGCAATATCAACAACGTTGACCCTTCTCTCGCCCATCAATTGGTTGGCGCCGGTTTGCGATACCTTTTGGCACTTCATTTTTGGGTACTTAATTGTTTGAGGTCAGAGTACGGACCGCTTGATTGCTAAATTAGAAAGCTTCAAATCGCATAGAACAGCCGACATAGAGCGTCGAAGGGCGACAGGTCAGGTTGGCCCCTCCACGCTTTTAAGTCTGCAGTTGCGCTGCACTGTCAATTTTAACAACAACGGCAACCAACGCATCCCACATCAGCACAGCTCGCTGCGGTCCCTGACAGTACCACACTGTATGCGCTCTGCAAAGCAGTTTGAATAAATTGACAAAGGGGCAACGATCGACCGCTGATTTTCCCAAGACCCGTTTGCCTTGGGAGCTGTTCAGCGCGTGGCAGGCGGACCGGGCAGGGTGGTGTCTGCACAAAACCACACACGCACACACACACCCCAGCGAGTGCGACGCGTTGCCTTGTCCGGTCGTTTCTTGGCTGGTCACCGCGTTGCGTTCAGGTGTTTTGTCTGAGCAAGATTTGCGAGTGCGGCTGACTGCATGCAGCAAATCCGATATCCATGCATATGTAGGTATACACGACCACCTATATGCGAACGTAGTTTGCATGCAACACACGCACACACAGTGCCGAGTGTAAGTGCGACTGGTTTAGGTGGCAACGTTCTTAGGTATTCCACACATTCTTCGACAAACTGCAACCTCGGCGAGATCGGACACCGCGATAGGCCGACAAATATTAATATCCATACATGGCGTTACAGCGCGAACAGCGCGGACATCAGGGCACCTATGTTCATACCGAAGCCTGCCTCCAGTTTTAATGTATCAACGCAAGGAGAGCGACAATTATGCGCAGTTTTCGTCAGGACGCCAGCCAGATGGAAAAAAGTGGTGTGCGTGAAAATGCTCAACTTAAATCTTTATGAAGTTCAACTTTCAATGCTGTCGATGATCCGAGCGTCGATCTGCTCGCCGTTGCCCACTAATTGCAGTCACTGACAGGCAATTGCCTATTATCGCTGCTCGTGCCTCTTGCGCGCTTCTAAGGCCCTGAAGCGCCGTCACAGCTGTAGTGAGCCGAAGCCCATCCCCAAGAACCGGCACCACGATCATCAGCAGCAGCAGCGTTCAGCATCTTCAACAGCGGCGGCCCCACCAGCCACAGCCGAGTCGGCCACTCCTGCCTGCCCGCCTGCCTGTCGGTAATTGCCCCGTACCGGTTTGATAGACTGAGGCACGAAGAAGCAAAAAGACCGGCCAACCCACTAGCAACGCAAACGCAACGTTAGAGTTCTGAAAGGTTGGTTGGCCTACGCGACGGTTGTCGATGGCTGCTTCTAGTTCCGTGGCACTTTAATGTTCGAGTACATGGTGTGGATTTGCTGCTATGTATAAGCTCAATCATTGCGTTCTGCGGTGGTTGCTAGCGCTATTTAAATTGTGGTTATTGTTATTGTTGCAGCAGTAATACGATTGTGATCGGTTAACCTCCGCAGCTGAGTCAATCTGACCGAAATGAGGTAGGCTGTGCGGTTGCTTGTGGCGTTGTTGCGCAGAACAAAAGACCAAGTTCGCTGCTTGAGTCTTTTGTCTTGTCGCCAGTGAGTTTGTTGTTCGAATATGTTGCTTTACTGCTAGGAATAACAACTTTTGGCAACGACCACACCACCATTGACTTCACCGTCGCAGTCAGTAATAGCAACAACTAGACTACGATTATAATACTAACTACAAAAGCAAATACAACACTAAAACAAGACACCCATTTTACCAACAGGGCGTAGTTGCAACACTTTAAGCAACATCCTCAACAACACCAGCTGTGCAGCTGTACTGATTCAGGTTGGCTGAATACTGTCGCGACAGCAATGCGAATCAAATCGAAATTTTATGATACATAATTTTGCCTACACTTTTTGTTTTCACAATTTGTGTTTCACTGTTTTAGTTTTCGTGGTTTCTTTCTTCGCCTTCCTTGATATTGTCTTTTTGTAAATTCCAAGGTTTTTATTAATTGATTTTTGCCGCAATCACATTTTCAGACATTGTGTGTGTGCGGTTTTTTCCTATTTTCGTTTTTTCTCTCTTTTTTTGTTTTTGACTGTATGTATGTATTTTGCAGTTCAAGACATTTGATTCGAATAGGGGGCATAATTAGTGTGGAAGAAAGTTAAGGCCATCGCTTGAATGGTTCAAGTGAAGCAAATGATTCAAACAGAAAAAACTACCACATAAGTAACTTGAAACCAGATAAACACAACAAAAAAGACAACTCAAGTTATTTCGCGCAGTCTTTTAATGTTACTCGCACGCGCACCACAAACCTCGGTCCGGTCTACGCGCACTCTAAACACCAACTGAGACACAAAGCCGAACTTTTCGCTTGAGCCGCACTTTTCACTGTTTCTGCTTTGTCCGCGCGTCAGACTCAGCTTCAATTTCAGCCACAACTTCAACTCCAACTCGAGATGCAACTCGTTTTAGGCAGCATGCGGCAGCGACGGCAGCGGAGAGTAGTCGTTGTTGCCGACGGTGGCGGTGGCGGTGGCTGGCCTGTGCCAGCACCGTAGACTCACGATTAAATTTTTAACTTTTTGCCATTTAAGCGCACCACTTCGCGTTAACGCCGATGACGGGGCGATGCTGAGTGCCGATAACTTGTTGTGGTATCTGCTGTGACGTGCTGGTTCGCATTTGTTGTGCCTCTGCTGCTCTTCTTTGTACTGCGCTGCGCTGTACTTCGCAGCGGAGCCCAACTTGAGACTCTCTCCGGCCCAACAGCCGAACCGACGTCGAAAGACATCTTAAATCTGCTCACTGCAAATGCCAAACTGCGGTTATTGTGTTCGAGGAAGTTGCGAAAACTAAACCATGGATCGTCTTCTTCGGACGGTTGTGGAAATGATTTATTGCGAACTACCACAACACCATTATCATTGCACTATCATCATGCGGAGCGCCATCTCCATCACCAATCATCAGCATTATCACCTCGAGGCTGCTGATTCCTAACCACTAACGGACTGCGGCCAACTAGTGCAAGTCGCAAACAAATATTTGCTCAATTATGATAAATATTTGCTACTCGCCTTGCCATAAAATGCAAAAATTTGCCACTCGCACGAAACACGAAGCGGAGTAAGTAAATTGCTTGAAGCCAGAAATGCCTTTTGAATAGAAATTCAGTATAAAACGGGTACTTCAACTCCCATAACCGGACTAGCCGCCCGGTTTCTGACTGATATAGACCAAACGCCTGCGCTGTGCGACAAACTCAAAGCTATTTGCTTGCATTTTCGGCACATGCACGGCGACGCATTCTGACCACACACTCATTCGCATTGCATAACGACGACCACATGTCGTGCGGCGGTGTTTTCTTACCTCGTCCGAAAAGTCGCCGCGGTGGTGCACGTCCTCCGTCTCCAAGTAGTCCTTCACCTCTTCGTGTGAGACGACGCGCTTGTCGTTGCTTTCTCGCACCAGTCCGTTCGCTGGGCGTGGCACCATCTTCTTGATCACTTTACCTTGGCCGCCAGCCACAGCGATGCCGCCAGGCAGCTCGGCAATTTGCCCGTCAACTTGGTCGGGCGCCTCCAGTGCTTTTCCATGCACCGCATCGCCCACTGGTATTCCCAAATCTCGCTTCTGCAGGTCACATACGAAAAGAACAACAAACATCAATATCACAAATAAAAGTCAGCAAGAAGCTTCAATTGGCTGCGCACGCACCTCAGTGGTTTCCGTTTCCTGCTTGTCGGTATCCTCGGTGGTATTGGTCGAAACGATGGGTCCCGTATCGTCGACCACTTTGCCATCCTCCAGCACCACCTGCCGCTGAACGCGCGTTTCTATTTGGCGCGTCGTTGTGAGCTCCGTCTTTCGTTTCGTAATCCATTCTTCTGCAATGCGAAAAGCAGAAAAGACAAGACGTAAAACTACAACTAACACGAATTGGACCGTAGACCATAGCAACGAATTCGTGCCTAGAAGTATGCAAAAGAAACGACACTTAATACAAATGCACTGTGGAGCAATAGCCAATTGCACGCTATATTTTATCGGCACGAAAGCGGTCAGCGCGATTGCTTTGATGGCGTTCTCGGTCAGTGTTGGACGGTCTTGAATGCGACCTATTCGGAAGACTCGACAGCGCATATGTAAGCACACTAAATCTGCGTTTGCTATATGGTAACGATAGATCTGTTAAATACCTATGTACTAGGGATTGCAATCCCGGACAGGTTTTACAATCCCGGGATTTTCGGGACTGAAAATCACAATCCCGGGATCCCGGGATTTTTTTCGGGATTGAATATATAACTTTAAGGAACTAGTTCAGACTTTTTTTCAATCAAATAAATTATATCTATGTATTAAATACAATTCTGTGTACTGAATTTAAAACTAAGAACAAAATATTTATGACAAATAACTTAAAAACGCATTTAATTGCCAAATCACCTGGCTAACCTGCTAAAAAGGCATCTCTCTGGTTCAATACAAGTACATCAAATCGTATTATGTGTAAATCTTCAAGTTTTGGCCATTCAAAATAAGTGAAACTAGGTGTGAGTAATAACTATCAATAATTTAAGTTTCGCTATAGTTTTAATTCACAAATGCTGATGGTTTTATATTAACTTTTTCTTTCTTTATCCTCTTATTTACACCATTTTTCGTGCGTATTGTGAATGTGACAAGTCACATTAGTGTAAAGAAGAATTAAACTTGCATGTTTTTAGAAAATTCTGGTTGTTTACTTTTTTTAATGGATTCATTTCTGGGAGCGTAAGCTTGTTTGCACTTGTGATTTTAGTTACTGGCAAATATGTACTGGAAAAGTACCAAAACAGAGCTAGTTTGTACAAATTTTTAAAAAGTAGTTCTACACAAACAGAGCTATTGTTGCATTAACACTTATTCAAACGTAACAGGCAATGGGCAATTTATTTTTTATGTTAAATAAGAAGGGTTAAATTTTTTGAAATCAACGTGACAAAAGCAAAAAGTAAGCTTTTTTTTGTTTCGATCCCGGGATCGGATTTTGTCAATCCCGGGATTTTTCGGGACTGAAATTGTCCGGGATCCCGGGATTACGGGATTCGCGATCCCGGGATTGCAATCCCTACTATGTACATAACTGTTAAATATTGTGTTTCAATGCTGGAAATGGACAATTGAAAAACTACCTAACGCTACAGTTGCGCATCGCTGCAGGATGAACAAAATCATAAGTGGCACAAGTGGCAGAGAAATTTGTATTGGTTTGTAATTTAACTGATTCGTGATGGAGTCATAAAGCAAAGAATCAGGCGTGACAAAATTAAACCAGTTTTTGGTTTTTCATTTCATAATTCCCAAAGAAACAAACATATTTTCCCGAGAAAATGAGTACATGCCTCGTCGCTTAGTCATGCACCAAGGTGCAACGTGAGCGGGTGCGCTCCACTATGCAACAACTAAGTAAACAGGCAACCAGGCATGGAGACATGCAGACAGGCATCAAGTATCTGCTGGATGCCTAGCGGTTGTCTAGCTCCCATTGTTATTGTTGTTGCTTTGGCTGCGGCTGCCGTGCATGAGCGATTTTCGTTTAGTCGGACTGTTACGTAAGTTTTAAGTATTGAGAAACAGATACTCAGCACTCGCACTCCACAACCTGCTGCGCTCAGCCTGAAACCGAGGCCCGCAGCCTGCCAGCCTGCAGCTGGCACCAGCAACGGCAACGATGTGCAGCATCGTTTTGTTGAATGAAACCGTTTTTTCCGTTGTTCATTGTTCATTGTTCGTTTTTTAATTTGCTGTTCTGTTTTGTGTGCTGTTTTGTTTTTCCAAAATACACACACACACACAGCTAAGAACTGTGGGCTGCATTGAAGTCACTGGACCATTAAAGGTCACTTGTCTCCATGCGCGTTCGCACTCCGCCACCCTCGCTCAGTTTGCGTCTACGTGCACGCTGCTCCGATCTCTGCCTCGGACAAATGAAAACGAAATGTGCACAAACACACAATCGAAGTACGAATACATTTAAATCACATAGAGACCGAGATATCTGCATTTTCGCGAGAGACTCGAGACTTCGCTGTATATCGAGTCAGCAGCAACTCTAGCAACGTGGCATAAGTACGTTTCGCGGCGATCTGCGATCGACAATAGACACGGCTCAGCGGTCGTGCCATTTACTCAGCGATCCATTCATTTGTTCCTACAATTATAATCATCGTATTCAAGTATTTGGAATCTTATCATTTCATTTTATTTTTGCCAACGGCGAACCGTAGGCACAGAGCGACTCGCGAGCAAGCAAAGCTTCCGACAAAGTGTATGTACCCGTATGGGGAATGGCGAACGAGACAGTGCGGCCAGTTGGCTTGCTGCCGTAAACTCTACATTCTCAGCACACAAATGCTTCTGGGCACGTACTGGAGTTACCAAAGTGGGTACAATTCCAACGTACGGCTTCGCCATTTTATTAACTGCTAATTATGGCTAACTAACTGTTTAAACTCGCCACAGTACAATGCTAATTACCTGTGCCTAAAAGTTTTTGCAGTTCGACTCCAAACAAAGCCACTAAAAGGCAAACGTTGTCATTTCCTTTACAAGAGGGCACAACGAATTCAAATGCTGCTAACTACTTCCACCACGAACTAATTGCACGTTTCCTGCCCGCACATTCACGTAGAGGCTATAACTCTCCTAGTACTATTGCTATCATGACCAAGCTATTGGTTGCCCGTGGCTACATCCCAGATCAGCCATCATGGCTTTGAGTATAAAGACCCAGCTTTCCGCCTGCGGGGCCGCATTGGCTGCGACATTTTTCTCCAGCGCATTTTAATTATGGTAACTCTCACTTTTTCGTTTGCGTTTCCATTTGTTTGGTGGGAAAGGAAGTTTGCCACTGTCTGCATGCATTGCAATTAATTCAGCATTCACATAATTTGCACATAAGTATTGCATAACATGAAGGCACCGAAGAAGTGAGATTGTACGAAGGCAAAACAGAAAGTAACGAGGCGTAGTAGGAACGTCGGATATTGGTGTATTGGGTGCGCAATTATACACATTACGGCCGAAAGATCGGCCTGCTTGAGTTGCCTACTTATATATGAAAGCATGTAGAAGATTACGCTCAAGGTCACACCGAGTAGTATGCTAAGTGCATAGTGTATCTTACAATTATTGTTGTTAAGGGTCCTAATCGATTAGGTAGACGTGTAGTATTTGTTTGTAGCGTACATGCGTTAATCAGCTGACAGGTGGCTAGTGCGGTAATTGTGTACACAACTCACCTTCTTTGGTAATAGCTTCGGTATCGCATTCTTCATCACTGTCGTCTTTGGGCTCGAATTCGACCTGCGAAGTATCGACATCATAGAAATTAACACGTGTCACGTGGCGCACGTAGTCAGTGGTGTTAGTGGTAAAATTTGTGTTTGTGTTGCGAGCTGGTTGCGGGGGGGATTGCGGTCCGTGGTGGCGGCGCCAGTGCCTGTGGCCGATGGGCTCAACGGTGGGCGGCGAATGATGCTGTGGAGGCCAGCGCTGCGAAATGGACGACCAGCGCGCCAGCGGCGATGCCGCGGCGGCAGTCGCCGCTGGCATTGTTGCTGAAGGGGCCGCCACGAAGCTGACGTGCACACCGTCAGCAACAGTTCGGTGCAGCGGACCTTGGACGTTGGTGCGCGGTGGCTTCGGCAGCGGGTTGGTGGCGCACAGGCTATTGCCACAGCGACTGTAGTACGAGCTGTAGGGCGGCTCGCTTTTCGGCAGCGGCGGAGGCGGCGGCGATGAAGAGGATGTTTGTGATGTGGTTGACGGTCGTAGCGGGCGAGATATTCCGTCCTGTCGGCTGCCAGTGGTGCGGGGGCGTGTAGCATTATCGTTGCTGCGGGCAGTTGAGGGGGCAGTGATGCAGCTGCTTCCACTACGCGGATGACTAGAATATGCAAAGTGAGGCAGTTGGTGTGCGTCATCGGATGTGCGCTGACGCTTCTGCCAGTGACAGCGCGTCTGCACCTCCTGCGGTGTTTGGTACGGTGCGACGTGGTAGGCGGGTGCTGCGGGGAAGTAATTCGCAGTATGTGCATGTCCGAGGAGTGGAGCAGTATTGTGGGTGGTGCTGGTGCTGTTACTGTTGGTGGCAGTGGCGATTTGTTTGCGGGGTATGACGGTGTCGCCGGTGGATGCGGTGGAAACGGTGCTGCTCTCGTTCGATCCTCCATCACAGCCATTTGTTGTGTATGGTGGCGACAGTAGTAGAATCACCACCATTCGATCATTTGAGAGGCATTAATGTCGGCTCTTCAAATTGGGCGCGTCTTATTCGCTGGCGTGCGGCGTGTGCGGAATGCCAGCGCCATTGTGGGCATCTTCGGCTACTGTTATTCGCGCCACTTTTATTGTTGTCAACACTCAATTCTTTTGATAAACGTTTACGTATTCCGGAACACTGCAGACAACTGGAATACACACTAACACATACACACACGCAGTAACTCCCGATGCGGTACGGTAACTAAAATGCCAACAACAACATAAATAATAATAACAATAATAATAGCAGCAGCAACACTCGCTGTTGCGTGCATTGAAAGTGAAAAGATGCAAGATGAATTTCCATCCGAATTGTTGTGTGGAATTGCTCAGCCGTTTTGCTGTTGCAGTTGCTGCTGCTAGTATTGCTATTCTTGTTATTGCTATTAATGCTGCTGCTGCCGTTTTAGCCGCAGATGTTTCGTGCTTCCAAAACCGTTATTTGCCTTCTATGGTGCGCCGGCGCAGCGTCTGCAACGTTTTCCGACCACTATTTTACTCCGTTCGTTCTCTTATTTATTTATTTCTGTTGTAGCTGTTTTTTGTATTGTATTTTTTTTTCAATTTTTCACTCGGCTGTTTCTACATATTTCCCGCCCGTTGCAACGCATTTCGTGCTTTGTTTTACCCCGCCGTTGTGCTTTTCGTTTTCCTCCGTTTCATAGTTGTTTTATGCAAATTGACGCGCCGGAGTGCATGCGATCTCATTGTTGTGGCAATTGTTGTTTTTCTTTTGTCTGTGCTTTACGGCAGATGACTTCATGCCGGCGCTGCAGTCGCGCGTCGATTTCCTTGAGAGATGCGCGGCGCACTCAAACAACCCGAAACTGCACGTAACATACGCCGCGCTCGCAAAGTTCCCAGTGCGCGCTCTCGTTCGTGCCGCAGTCTCAATTTGTCTGCTTGCATTCATATTTTATTTATTGCATTATTTTCGAGTGCAAACGAACACAATAAATGCATACTGTATGCATTTTTAATTACTTCGCGTTGCTTCACTTTGCATTTGCCTGGCGGGCAGTTGCGCACAGCTGAACTATTCACACCCAGCTGCGCTTCCTGCATTGCGGCGAATTAAGTTCCTGCTTTCAATTGGGCACGTGGAAGTGTAGTGCGTAGTGATTCGGATAATTGCGAGCACAATCGAACTGAAAGTCGAGTAACTCCCTCGGTCGTATGAGTGATATGTGTGAAGCCAATTGCCGACGCAGCGCTTTGGGCAATTCCACGGTTTGGTCACGCTCCCCCACGATATCGGGTGTGCCTTGAGCACAATGCAAACACACGTTTCCGCATTTTTAGAAACCGAAAATCGCAACAAAATTGCAGACAAGTGAAAACAATTTGCGCTGTGGGAATCCCATCATCGTCACTTTGTCCCCTCGACAATTGTTGTATTTCAGATGTGACTAGGTCTTTAAACACACCGAAAGAAGAGGAAATTGCAGTGTAAACCCACAGTATATGTTTCCGAATGAGACTGACTGAAACATATCGGCTTGGTTTTGACGTTGCTGCCTGATAGTGCTGATATCGGAACAAGTACAACAGTTGGGAGAACAGTTCGGTCATTTTCGAGTCTTTTCATATTTCTGCACGTTTTATGTTTTCACTTTTCTTCGAGGTTTGCTGCCGGAACGACAAAGCGGCATCAACAACAGCAATCACTATAGCAAAAAATCGCAGTGCAAATAATGAGCGAGTATCTCTCGTGCCTCGCAACGCGCCGCTCTGTATGACTTTAACCGCAAATATGATTGCGCAACTGGCCCAGATCTCACGATGATCATGGCGCACTGCACTGCGTTGAACTGCGCTGCGTCGAGGTGAAGCCAACCCAACTCGACTCGACTAAACTGAACTGAACTGAACTGATTTGCTTCAAGCTGGCTTGAATCGAATCGAGCTGAGTTGCGCCGAGTTGGGTCAAAAGGAAATGGAAGCATTTGTACATGAAAATAGTCACCGCTGGCAAATAGCTGTGCGGCTTAGTTGCGACGGAAACCTCTAACCTCGGCGGTTGACTGGCTGCTGACGTTTGCGTTTTCATGGCAAGCAGCAATGACGGCGGGCTAGTCGGTCGTAAACACAAACTCATCTGCACCGAAAATGGGGGCGAGGAGCTCCGCGAGCATTGCATGTTGGTGTTGGTGTGGTGTGGTTGTTGGATGTTGGCCGTTTACTGATGCCCAGCCATGGCGCGTTTTTAGCTCAAACGGCGCACAAAACATTGTGCTCCAAAGTCTCAAGTCCAAACATAAACGCACACCAGGCAACGGTCGTGCCGAAAACAATTGGGGTCGCCTGACGTGGAGTGGGTCGGGGTGGTGCTTGGACGCCATGGCTACACTGAAACGACACCTTGTTCTTATTTAACAGCAACTAGCGACAAACGCAACAATCAAATGCACGGCTGGGTTAGGTGGTGAATTTTTGTTTTCGAAAATGTTCGCCAGTCACGAACATTTCAAAATTTACGCCAATGCAAATAAATTTGTGTGTGATTTGTTGGTTTGCCTTTGTTGTTGCTGTTGATTTTTTAATAACACATAAAGTACTCATTTGTCGTACAAAAATGTTGTTGCTTGCTTATTGGGGACGGTTCTGGAATTTACGATTAAGAATTCAATAACAATGTTGTTTTTTGTTTTTGTTTTTTCGCTAATAAGTGCCGGCCTATACAGTATGGCAGTTGAGTGGCCAAGAGTGACGAACCCACACTTGTATGGAAAACGCAAATGAGCAACGAATGGCTTCCGACGAAAGTGTGCAAACTTTTACAGAAGTAACTACAAAAAAATTCTCGTGTATATGGGCTGAAGAACGTGCAGCCAGGTTTTAAGCGCGAAGCGGGAAAACGACAGAAACGTGGTTTTGTGATATGGTGTTCCTTGCAAAATGCTCTAATTACCAACTCAGTGTTCGAAACCGAACAGGGAGTCCCAATTGTTCGCCTGTCTGTCCCGGCCCGTCGCGTATACATCATCACCTACACCCGCACATAAACAGCAACAACAGTTGACACAAACGCACGTTGTGCGCGCTTTCTGCCGCCTCCATTGCCACCTCCGGTGCGGCCGTTGTTGACGTTGAAGCGGAATTTCATGTCAGTTGTCAAGCAAAGCGAGTTGCTTGCTGACTGAAAATGAGGCGTGCAGCATGGCGAGCGGAACGGCTCGAAGCGGATCGGAGCCAGTGAACAGCGAGTGGCCATCAGCGTCGCGACACCGCAACTGGGCTACGGCGCACACCGAAAGCGCCAAATTCGAAAAGACAGTTTTCCATTTTAGGCAAAGAATTTCCACTGTTTCTTGCGGTAGCGCAGCGCAATAACAACAACACGAAGGCAAAATAACAAGACGGCAGCACCAGCAACACAGGCAAAACAATTTATAACTTTACTTTAAATGTGAAAAGGTGAACACGCTAACGCCACATCGCCACAACGCGAACACGGCCAAAGTGGCCAGCAGGGCCGCGAACACTGTGCAACACGAACAAACAATCTAATTGTACGCGTGTGTGTGTGTGAGTGGCGCGCGCGCGCGTATGGGTGGACAAATAATGTGGGAACATTTTTTCGTTTCTTGGTGATTTAAACTGTTGGTTTGGGGTTTGCTTTTAGCAGTGAATTCAGCTCATGCACTTGCTGTGAAATTAATAGAAACAGAAAACTATTTTCTACTCAAACTTGACTTGTTTGCGATTACGACAGATAACAAAAGCTCATTCTGTAAGGTTCCATTAAAACTTTGCACTCCGACATTGCTTCGCCGAGATTACGTAACCGCAGCACAGCAGCGCACAGCGCTGGCTCAAAGTGCACCGCTAGAACTGAGTATGTAAATTGCAATAACAAAAGCGGATGGCAATTTGATTTCAAATACCGATCGCCAGCAGTCAATAACGATTATGGCGTCTGTGAACAAAACATAGTTAATGAGCTGGTCCGTAACTGGCGAGCTCAGCCGCGAAATAAAGACTGCCACTAATTTTTTCCAATGAAATAATTTTGTGCTTACTCCTAAAATTCATTGAATTGATGTTTGAGAACACTTTAAAGATGTAGCAAATGTCGCATCCTCGTCTCTAGGTTCACAATTTGACGAATACAGAGTATTTAAAACTTAACTCTTTGGGTTGCACCTCGATGCTTTCTAGCCACAACAAGTTTACAACGCACTATGCTCTCTATTCTACGTGTATCATTTTATTATTATTTATAAATAAATTTACTCGAAATACGAATTATCTACGAGGCCATTTTCAAAAGACATTTCCTGAATTTTGGAATGGTAAGTCAAACTCTGTCGCGATAAAAACATGTTATTACAAGCCAATTGGATAGTTTTGAGCTTTCACAATTCGTTTGAGTTTCTCAAGATCTGAACAACTTTTACATAAACTTTACGTTTTTTTTCAATTTTTTGTAAACTCTATTACGCTGCTCTATAAATAAAGAAACTACAAATATCTCATACGATTGTTTGGTATTTGAATTAGCGTTAGCCATAGATTACCACAACCATATCGAAGGTCCTGCTCCATGACACTAAAGCAACATGTCTCTCAGGCCTAAGCGCAACTAATCCATTCATATGTTTCTACGTTTCAGTATGTCAATATGCCAACAGTATCTCAGGAACTCATTTGCCATTGTCCCCTCCTCGTTTTCCCATTCAACAAAATCCGCTTCACGCTGCTGACAGTAACGTGTGACGTGCGGCGACTCTTTGTCAACTCAATTAGCTTAATTGCGTTTTCGCATTTTTCTTTGTCCCTCCAAACACTTTTTCGAACTGTTTTCCAACTTCACTGTAATTGACGTGCACGCACGTACTTCTGCGCTGCTATCAAAACGTTACAATCGAGCCGAATTGACCAAAATCAAATAACACAGCCAACACAAAAACGTCTCGTTGATGCGACGCGCCATCGACATGACACGAACGTACACCTGATCGCAGCTTAAGCGGCTGGTGGTGGGAAAACGCTGCAACGTGCAACTAACTGGCTGACTAGCCGTCAACTGACAGGGACAACACCTCAGCTCGCGCTTGGCGCTTCGGCGACTTGCAGCTGCCTCAAATTTTGAGCGCGAAACTGAAACTTAAACTGAAACGTTGCTGGATGCGCGCGCGCGCCTGCATCCACTGGCTGTGTGCTGGAAAATGAAGTTGAGCCGCGTATACGCGCGCACACAGACCGGCTTCAGCGATTCATACGACAAAACAAACGACTTGCATTGGAAGAAACTTTTGCTCGCCACATCGTACAACTCCAAAAACTTTGCGCCGTACTCTCTCCCACTTCCTGCACCCCAGTCACGTTGCTGCTATTGTGCTCCGACATTGGTCGATCGTGTGCGATACTCTGAAAGCTTCTATTACTTGTCTGCTTCTGTGCTCTTAGCACTTCCTTCACGTGCTGCCAACAAGCGCCGTTATCCACACACACAGCCATAGCTCCGGCATTCCGCCTCCGCCCACTTGCCCACATCGCCAGTCGCCACCTCCAACTGCTGCGGAGCGGAGCGCAATTCACCTGCCACAAGCCACTATGTTGTTGCTCGCGGCATTGTAGTTGATCGCAACAACAACACCATAAAAGTAGAGAAAATCGCGCTCAGCACGCGCACTTTGCTGCATGCTAAGCGCAGCTTCAAACCCCACAGCCGCCCAACTCAGCGCTAACTAGTCGAGGTGCCTCTTTCGACTGTTGGCGTTCTTGTTTTTGCTTTTGTTGTCAGCTGCCGCCACGTTCTGAGTACATTTTTTGCTGATGATTGGATTCCCTCAGCACGTTCGTCAACAGTTTCTGCCATTTCTGTTTTTGTCTCTGTTTTGGCTACGCGAGCCACTACTACCGCGTTTCGTAGCTCTTGTCGTTGGATTTTTTGCCACTGCTATTGTTATTTATTGCTGCGGTTGCTCAGTAGTTAAGTGCTGTGCACATTTGGCCGGCCGCCCGCTCGCTGCTATATTTGCTTTTGAGTTCGGGCTAATTTTGGGCTGTGCTTGCATCAGCGTTCTGCTTTCACGTTGCAGCGTTCGGAATTCCGTTGGCCGTATTTCAAAATATGGCAAAGGTTAAACCTGCGCCCGCTGCTTTCGTTGCCATTACTTCTGTGTTTCCAATTGGGCTGCTTTCCACTGTCAGCAGCTTTTAGGGGCTCTGCATCCGCCATTCGTCATCGGCCATCCGCCTCCAGTCGCGCGTCGTCATGCATTCCCTATTGGCTATTCTTAGCGGCAGGCCTGGGCCGAAAGCCCCATACACAGACGCTTACCACTCCCTCCGCAAATCACAATTTCCAGCACGATTCGCGGTTATCGTCAATTTTTTCTTGCTTTCGAGTTTCTTGTTTTCTCATTCGATTTGATACATTATTTATTTTGTATTTAGTTAAAATGACAGAAAACAATTATAATAGAAATGGTTGGAATGTACTTACCATTGCTTTGTCCTCGTCCGCATTCGCTTTCTTCACCAAAGCTTGTCGCGCTGTGCCGCTGTGGCTTTTGCCGCTCCTCGCCGGCTTCTTCGTGACAACATTGGCACATTTTTCGTTGTCGCTCATTATTACTGATTTCCTTTGTCAATCGTATCGGGTGTATTACTAATATTTTACTTTTTGTGTGCGGTGCATAGCAAAATAGTCTCGACTGCGATTTTAAATTGCCTCGTTCTCAGTTGCCAGTGCTCAGCAGTGATGGATATTGCATATTTTTAGGCGTGATGATCACACATACACTTAGTCAGAATAAGTTTGCGCATCGGTTGCGAATTTCGTTGCAGTGAAACGATGAATTTTTACACTGCAATGAAAATGGAATGATGAACAACTTCATTCATATTTCGAAAACTACTTTTAAATATTTTGTCATCTACCATAATGTTGCAGTGCGACTGTGAGTAAACTGTGAACTGTGTGTAACTGAATCCCGATTCTTGGTTGGGTGTGCGGTAGGCATATTGAAGCAGAAGGTACACCTCGCTTAGTGCGAAAAATATGCTAATGGAAAACGCCGTGCTAAGCGAAACCGTGATAAGCGAGGTCTGCATGAGCAGGATATCAAATTGTGGATAAAAGTTTAGATTTCATAGGCCTTTGGAGGATGATTAACCGGAAGGAACTTATCTATTACACGAGGTGCAATATTGCCGTTTCGAAACTTTCAAATCGTATTGAGGCAAGACTGCAGCCTAATGCAATAGCACATAATTTTGTAATGTTTGTTTTCATTTGCATGTCACTGACTTTACGCAATCGGGGCCAGAGTGATCCGCCCGAAAGCAGACGGACAACCACGCACACACGCACACTCAATGGACTTGCATTGTCATAGTCCGAGGAACGCAACGTCCCGCGGTACTTCCACTGTCAAACGCAGCAGATCGTAAACAGCGAATGCGCACCTTAGCATTCGCTAAACAAATGCAAAATGTTTGAGAAGGTTGTTTGTCGATTGGCATGGAAAATTTTGTCGTTGCTTGAAACGCTGCAAAACAAACACCAAACTAGCAACAAGCTTCGCATTCGGATTCTTTAAATTGTTTTATCAACCCACGCGGCTGACTTATGTGCAGATTCCATAAGAAACGACAATAACAACAACGGCACAGACAACAGCACAAAATCAACATCAAATAGGTGTATACATATATGTATGTATACATAAAAACACAAACACAACCAAAACCACAGATAAACAGCAAACTGGGCAAAAAGGAAAAATTCGCCAAACCAAACGAAATGTTGAAATGGAATAAGAAAAAATTACAAGAACAAAAGCAGCAGCAACAACGACAACAACAATCACAACAACTACAACTCACAAACTCAAATTCAAATTGTTAATGGCACATGAAGTGGTGGTGGCCATTTATGGAATTTTCATATTTGTGTTATGTGCGCATTTTTGCGAGTACACTGTAAAAAATTCTGCTGTATTCGGACAATGTGTTATTTCTTCGTTTCCTATATTAAATACTTGTGAACTGTTTACATCAGGAGAATCATCCACTCATTTACAAAGCGGCAGGAAGGAATGGAAATGGAAATGAGTTGTGAGGGAATCTGAAGCATTCAGGATTTGTTTTCAATCAAGATAATTGAAATTTATATATTGAAGTGGGTGTATTGTAATTTACAATTACGAGGCATTGCTTTCACACTTGTATGCCGAAAATCGAAATGATATAAAATTAAGTAAGGCTGACTGAAACACTTATATACTTAGCACGAACGGGAGCCCCGCTCAAAAAGTGCTTTTGATTTCATTTGATTTAATTGGCCAAGTAACAGATTAAGCAAATTGTTTTCCGCAAAATACACACATTTTCTTCATAAATGTAAGTGCCTGCAAGCCAGTCTCTGAATTTCGTATTTGGTTTTAATGTGTGGGCCCCTTTAGATGCTTCGTATCCAAATCGTTTGCTTTTGAGATGAGTTTTTCCCTCAGTGTTCACTACCTGTGTGTGTGTTTGTTTGTGTGCGTTTAATTTGAATTTGATTTTTTCCATTGGTTTTTGATTTCTTCAATTCAAATTTATTTATTGCGCGCACTCACTGCAGGTACTTGAACTCTGCGGCACTCGACGCTATGTATGGAACTTTTTGTCTATGTTTTAATGAGGTTATCACAAATTCGAAATCTGTGCGTAATCTTGGAAATGGTGAAATGGTAATGTTGAAATTTGAATGCAGTCAAATGCACACACGAACGAACACATGCACGAACACTGGGCAATAGGCAGCAGTCGGGGCACACACTCACGCGCAGCTCGGATTACAGCATTAACATTGACATCAAGGTCGGCGCTGTTTGCTATTCCAAGTGCATATGGACGTGGCCGATGTGAAAACTCCGTAATAGCATTAAAGTAAACGAGGAGCGACAGACAGGCAGAATGACGGATGTGGCGGATGAATGAATGAATGGGCGCCAATAGCCAATGCGCGCACATGCGCCCAGCCGCTGGACGGACAACTGACTAGCTGGATGGTTGGTGGGCACGTTTTGACAACATCGAAGTTTTACCATATTTATTAAATAAATATGAATATCGCTACGCCATCATATATTGACCATTATTTTTGTTTAGTTCAGCGCACAGAGACAACAATTTTAAAACTAGGAATGCCAACGGTGGTCAACAATGGCCAACAACTACCCAAGACAACTGCCACAAATACTAATTTAAATGCAAAATGACAAGAGCAACAACAGCAACGACAACAACAAATAGCCGAGAACGGTCAAACTTCCGCCCATGTCCCCAATGGTCGCCCCTCCTACATACCGACGCCAAACGACTACCATTTGTGGCAGTTCCAAATAAAGCGAGAAATAAAATATAATAAAATGCCTGCTTTGAGAAAGAAATAAGAAACAAACACACGAATGTATGTAAATCAAAATCAAAACAAAAGCTGTGATATTCCCGCTGCTGCGAAAAATTGGGTTGGCAATCAGCAAATCGAAAGACATAAGCAACAAACTTGAGATGCGGAAACAAATGCGTGCAGTCGGCAGTTGCGGGTAGTTTAACGTTGACGGGCTGATCAGTGCATGCGTGCCAACTGTGGGCCGACACTCAACACTGGCTGCGTGTGAGCGCAAACATAAACGCCTAAACGCCAGCCAAACAAACAACAAATAATAACAACAACAACAGCCAAAATAACTACTCCAATAGCAAAAACAACAACGGACCGTGTGTGCATCATACGTTGCACAGTGGTCAAATCAGTTCAGAAACAAGAGGTTACAAAAATGCAACGCCTTCGCAGATTGTAAGCCCATTAACACAAAACTAAGAAGATGACCCGCTTTGGTGTTTGACAACAGAGGGCAGCAGGTTTTAAAGCTCTGGGCTCTTTTGGCCGTCCTACGCATAGCATGAATAATAATAATGAACCCGTACTGGACCCATTTACATATATCTTTCGTCAACTACTCGAATATTTTGCCACAAAACAGTTGCAGTTGCCCAAATGCGACCACTGTGCGTCGCGGAGGTCGCGCCGCAAGCAGGTTTGGCTCGATGACGACAGCAGCATGGCGCGCGCTTCAATGCAAACTCGACTTCGAGTCTGAGAGTCTGTCTTCGATGCTGATTGCGTGTTCGCAAGCGGAGTCTCAAGCTGAATCTGACGCCGATGGCGCACCAGGCAAAGTGATTAAGCACGAGCCGACGTGGTGATTCCAAATTGTCGTTGATGGCGCTAGTCTTGTTGTTGACGGCAACTTTGCTGTTCTTGTTGTTATCCATTTTTCTAATTGCCAACACAAACACTTCGTTACAACAACCGCAAACGCAATTCATAAAAACAGATGGTAGAAAAGTGGGATTTTCGATAGTGAAAAGTGCGTCGAAAGGGCTTAGTTCACGCGCCGACCTCGCTGCTCCCGCGCAAATGCACTGATCATTGTCAGTTGCACTCCAAAACTAACACGATAGCCTGTTATCTATTATTGTTTGTTATTACTTCTCCTGCACTCCTCGCTGACAATGCTGTTGTACACTTGAAGCCTGTGACTGCTAGTTATATAATTTTGCAATAAATAGTTTCACTTTTGCTCGATTGCTCGAGCCGCGTTCTATATTTCGCACTGCTTCTGTTTTGTCGTTATTAAAAAAAAACTTGTAAACCTGTGCAATTAACACTTGTTTTGCAATTCGAGCCGACTAACCGAGCCATTCAAACCCTATCATGAGGGCGCGAGCACCACGCGCGTCCCAACCACCGCTTGTTCGTTCGTTCGGTCGATCGATCGATCGATGCGCTCGTTACGCTTTTTTATGCAATTCCATTGCATTCAAAACTCATCCAGTCGCTTGAGTTCGGTTCGTTGCGTGGTGTCTCAGTTCAGTTTAATTGGATTCGTTTCGGTTTTTATTCTATGAGTTTGCGGTGTGTGTGCTGATCGAGCCAGTATCGCGTCACAACTGATCTGTCTATCTACCTGCTTACAATTTTCAAGCGTGTTGCGGTCCATCTGCGCCGCGCTGACTGACGTCCATTCAATCGCTGCTATATGGCGCACCGCACACCGCACACCACGCGCCACCTCCCTCAACGCCGACTGGAAGCACAGCTGCCCCGCTTCGCCCCCTACCAAAAGCTTCTACTCACACACCTTGTTGCCCCAAAGCGCTCCGCGCCGCAAATGCTTTGTTTTTACTTTCAAGCGGGCCAGCGACAGCAACAACAACAACAGCCTTAGCCGCAACAAGCAAACAAAAACAGCAGCGACAACTACGACCACGACGCCGGGACCGCCAACATGCTGTGCGCACTTTCACAGCGGCGGCGGCAAGCGAGCCTCCCATGAATGTGGGGGGTGGAGGAGAGCTGCTGTTAGCTTTCGAAGTAACTCAACCTGACAACATATTCAAATTTTAACGAGGACAATAATTGGTTGGGGGACAATAATGCTTGCAGAACTAGTTTCGAGAAACAAAGCTAAGTAGATATTTGATTTGATCTGTAGCTGGAGCACTCGACAACGACTTTTTTTAGATACTAAAAGTTCCAACAAGTTCCCTGTTTTTATTTTCTTGGCTGGCGGAGGGAAAAATGTTAGTTCTGTCTTGGGACGCGATGCTTGTTTTCAAGGCACAACCCCCTGAGAGGAATTCTCGGCTACGCCGCTGTGAGCCGCGCTCTTCAGTTTACTGCTGCTTCCAGTTTTTCAAATACGGCAAACAAGCAAAATTACTTATTACAAAGCAAGTTCGAAATTTTGCCTGAGCGCCAACAAAGCAACAACAAGCGCTTGATATTTATTCATTTTTTAGTTGGACTTGCAATTTCTTCTTCACAGATTCTTGCTGAAAATTTATGACTTATCGAACAGTTAAAGGGGAAGTTACGGGCAGCAGTAAGTTGTACCGGAAAGGGGTTAACTCGCTGTGAATAGAGGCTTGAGCTGTCTACAGTTCTGAGGTCTATGGATACGATTTAATCTTTTAAAAATATTTCAAAAACTTCCAAGACTTATATTCATTCATATGTGTCGCGGTAAATACAAGTGCGATGCTTTGTCATGTTCGTCTCACATATAGCTTGAATCCAAACAGATTACACAGCTCGACCGCAATCGGACACAAGCATGGCCTCGTAATTCCCAAAAATCTTGCAAAGCAGTCATTTCCTGATTTGTAAAGACAACCACGCCCCGCACCTGCTGGCGCGCGCTCAGGCATTGAGTCGAACATTGGCTCAGAACTGCACTCACTAATTTGAGTGAGAGCAGCCGGTGAAACGGAAGGGAACATTGTTCGGGATGGCTGCAGCGACGGTGGCAGTCAACCTGAGCAAAATGAAACACTAAAAAATAAATAAACCTACATTTTGTATTGTGCTGCGCACTGAGCGGCTGCGGTTGCCGTTCTGTTGACTTGGCCGACTGTAAAAGCCGAACGTACAGTTTGGCGTTGGTGTTGACAGCAGCGACAATGATGGCTTCAATAGCTGTGCCTAAACTGTCTCAAAAAACTGCGCCAGTTCCGAGACATTTTCAAGCTAGTAAATGTGTAAATGCCTGTACGATGATGCCATTTGCCTGCAGAAGCAGCCAAACACCAAACAGTTGCTATAATTTGGAGTGCATCTTAAGATATACATTTTACAAAAGAAACACGGCCAGTAACAATGTCAAGGAAACGGTTTTTTTCTTAGTGTATTAAAGAAATTACCGCAACACATTTCTTCAGGCACCTGCAAATATACATAAAGTTCATATGGACGTGGTAAGCTCAACTTGTGTGCCCACTCAAGATTCGCATTTGGCTTTTAGCACGTTCTCAACTCTCGTATTATTTCATTAACAATTTTAATGCAAGAATTCTCTCTGTCTCCTCACATTTTACAGCCCAAATAGTGTAGTTGTTTTCAACTCAGAATTGCTTTTTTATTCCAGACTGTTTGCTCAATGTGGTACCAGAGTTTGTTAATTTTCAGCATGTGTGGGTGTTAGTGTTACTACGACACAAACAAGCAACAAAAATATAGGCAATATGGAACTGAACAAATACATTCATTTTTGTTGTTGTTGTGAACAGATGACCAGTTGGCTTGCTTAAAGTTCAGTGTGGTTTGTTTTAGCTGTTGTAATTATATTTACGAATAATACGTTAAGTAAATTAATGTAAAAGTAAAACTTACAATTAAACGGCATTAAACAATAATTATACTATTTTTGTTAATTTAGCGAATTAAATCGTTTTAAAGTAGTAGAAGAAATTCATGGGATTTGTCGAGTGGTGTATTATTCAGGTGTTCACTGTGTGCATGTGGGTAACACGAAGGAAATTGGCTGTGATGTTGCGTTGATGACGCTGCAGGGCGGCGACAAACACGCGCGAACCAACATTTTGTCGGTGCATGGTTTTCGACTTTTCGAACATTTCTTTGGATAACACCTTTATTACACTTCATGTATTCGGCTTTCACTCGTTTGGCATTGAACATGTGTTGGTATGAGTTAAATCAATCGAGTTTATATTGACTCCTATATGTAGCGATGTGACTGTTTGGGGTTTTGTTAGTGTTGATTACGTTGCAGTGTCCTTAATTGCTTAGTTTGTATTTTTCGTAATATGTATTTGAAATTGAACGCGAAGGTGACTCGAACCCAAACACTCCAAACATTAACGGCAACACCGCCTCATAATCGCTTTAACATGCGCTTTTTCTCCTTTATTAGCTTTTCTTTCTTCTTATCCTGCAGCTTCTTGTCGACGGCGTGCTTTTTGGATGAAGGCCCGTCGTCGTCTTTCAGATCCGCTGTACCCTTAGCAGGCTTAAAAGATGAGAAAAAACAAGGTTCAGAGGTATGGATATGTAAGTATGTGGTTTGGTTAGAAGTAGGATGTCTTCCATTGCTCAAACTATGAATTGTTTCTTGGGTTCTGACCACAACCCGACAGAGACCAACCTGTGCGTGAATTTCAGTCATCATTTTGGCGCGCTGTGAATAGTCATCGTACCGCTCGAGAAGCAGCTTGCCGGCCTCCTCATTTAGCGCAGACTCTGCATTGGGCACAATCAGAAGGCATTTTATGGTCAGCAGGATGTGCTTGATGCCTAGATCGGGTTTCCAGTCCTTCTTCAGTGTATTCACGCAAATCTCACCATTTGCCGCCACGTTCGGATGAAAAATTTTCGTTATGAAATAGGCCTTTGGCGGTGACTGCGGAAAATCTTTTCCGAGTGTTAGCTTGACTCGAAAAATTCCGCCAGCATAGGGTGTACCAGCTGCAAAAGCCAAACAAATTCAATCATTATCACACAATAAGAAACTTCTAAATCTCAAACTATCGCCGCCAATTCCGTTTTCATACGCGTTTGCCTACGTTTGTACCATCGTCTCAATAGAGACCCCATTTCAAGGGCAACGCAATTGATTTTTTCTGCGTTTTAATTTCCTCCCACCTCAAACGCTTCTTGGTCGCCCTTCACACACTCACCAGGACCCTCAATAAGCGCCTGTATGTCCGTCACATCAGCATCGTTTATTTGTATTTTGATCCCCTCCAGAGGCGACTCGCTCATCTGCTGCATTTCCTTCATCACTTGGCGTATGGTCTGCGGCGAGAGGTTCTCCACGTTCGAGATCTGAAATGACCATACAATCACTCTTAAAAATTGCTGCAACTGCCCGCAAGTCACATCGACTGCTCCGCCAGGCACACTCACCGAACTCATGGCTGGCTGTTTTCTGGAGAATTCTGCTCGTTTGTTGTGTTCCTCCTGGCCCGTGTTTGTGTTCCGTTTACTCCGTGTTGGTGTTGCTGCTGCTGTTGATGTGGTTGTGGCTTCCTTACGGTTTTTGTTTTTATTTTACTGTTTTTAGATTTTTTGTTTTGAATATTGTAGGACTGTGTTGTTCTTGCTAATTTGCACGTACTCAAATAACTAAAATTTTTACGGGTCTCGAGCAGTTCCCAAAATGAAAAAAACAATAATCAGTGACAGGTGAAAGAAACTTTTTCTCAACAGCAGTGGCGACAGCATACCAGTGTTGCCAGTATGGCACAACAACGATCCAAATAGTGCGTCGGCCGTTAAATGCCGTAGCCATTTCAAACAGTGATCCGGAGCTACCCTACCACCACCTTTATCAGAAAACAAAATAAACCCTACATAATCTCAATAATCTCAAAAGTTTTCGATTCAGTGTGGGTGTAATTTACAACTTGGAGAACTTGATTACTTTAAGTTGTCATCGAGTTTAACGGCGGAAGTGTGATTTGTGTGGGCTATTAAGTTTATTAATAGTGAAGACGTCGGTGAAGGGTACGTTTTAAGCAACACTGTAGACGCGAATGTCGAAAGATGCGGACTGGAATTGCCTTGTGCGCCATCTAGCGCCCGATAGCAGTACAACGGAGCGTTAGAGTGCACACGAATATTCGTAGATAGCGAGAAAACCCCAATTGGAATGTTCGGAATACCGCGTGCTTGGATGCTTTCAGATACGTTATGAGGGTTTGTGAAAATCTGTTGGAATTCAAATAAGCATTTGTATCTCGATATGAAGTTAGGTTGTGACGGAATTTCTTGCTTTTCAGTCTAGTTTTTACATTTGGGTTCAATTGCAAAAGGGTATCTATTCGTATGAATTAAAGGGGTTGAATCGAGCAAGTTGAGTTGTGAAGTTGAGTAATTACAAAGCCAGTCAGTCACAATGTTGAATAGTAACATCGCGGACTTAATGCATATTTTTTCCAATCAATGTCTAACGAGCAGCAAATGCTGGTAACAAATAAGACAACAACAAGCAAAATCATCATTTAAAAGCAAACTCAGCGTTCAAGTGAAGTAAAGGTTTTCATATTTGATTACCGAATTGGTATTTGACGTGCCGCTAAAAAAAACTACCTCTGGGTTTGTCCGCCCGCTCGTCACTTTGAATATCTTCAATAACTGAGCAAAAATGTTACTGCGGATGGTGCGCATGGAAGATAATGGCTGAGGATTTGATAAGCTGACAGTCAGACTGCCAAACCGGCCACACGTCGATGCATACTGCGTAATTATAGTGAAAAGCAGGGGCCAAAGGTGCCATTATTCAACACTTGACTGCGTCACAGTGAAATTTTCTCTACCCTTTTCTATTATTTTAAAACAAAAAATTTCTTTTCATACTACTTAATTTCTACTTGTTTGTGTTAGTATTCAATTTCTGCTTTATTGTAATTTTCATTTTCTTCGCATTTATGTACTTTAATTGTCGAAAATATCTAATCTTTGAATTTTCATCGACAGAGTAGCACAAGGTGCGCCAGCAAAGGTTTACTTTGTTCGCCAGCTTGGGCCGACGTTGAGCTGTAAGAGGGAAAATAAAATGTAAAAAACTTTTCAATTGACAGCTTGCAGAAAAAGAGCGGCGCAATGTCGTTGCCATGAGTTGGTTCATTTTTGCAATGCAGTTTTTGCATTATGTCCGTTCAGCAATTTTAGAGATATGTATTTCTAGGCAAATAATTGCAACACGTGCCGTCGACTGGAGGGAGGGAAGAAGGCAGAGTGCGAGTGAGATGCTTTCTTTTTGGCGGGATGAGAGCAACAGTTGGCAAGGTTATTGTGTTTATAATTGATGATATTGTTGTTGTTGTTATTGCTGCCTATATGAAGCAACAGTGCATAAAGTGGAAAGAAACTACAAGTGGGAAGTGCTGGACTTGTGCGGTGCTGTCATTATGGTTTTTGATGTTCGAGGTGAAGTGCTGAAAACTGTTGTTGTTGGTAATTTCTGTAATTATTGTTTGCGGACTGCGCGAGTACGTAGCGCAATTAGAAACTCATTGCAGATGGTCAGTTGGGCATTTAATGAACGAAGCAAAGTGCAGTTAGACATGAAGGCCGGAAATGCATTTTGCACGCTACAAGTAAATGCAAATTCTTGCAAATACATACATACATATTTTACAAGTGGGAGGGGAGGAAAGACGAGCTAAAGACAAGAATACAATAAAACAATTGTTTATAAATTTTATGAAAATCAGTGGACGAACAACAGAAGCAGAAAAACAGGGCAACTAATAACAACAACAAGCAGTTTTAATAAGTGAGAGTTAATGCAAAGGAACTGCGAAATAAGCGCTTCCACAACTCCTGGCCGCGGTTGCCACTCAACTAAAATTTTGTTGTACCAAAATGTTTACCAGAAAAGGCCCAAAGTGGAAACGAATGGACCATTTTATGTTTTCGGCAAATTGCAAAATATAGCTTTTATTTCGAAATTTTTACCGCTGGCCCTAAATATGTTAGTTTTTTTTTTTTCTTTGCTTTTGCACTTTTGTATAAAAAAGACCAAAATTACACAAAAGCTACCGTGCGGCTGACAGGCGTAAACGACTGCAGGTAACTGCTGCCTTATTTTCAGTTGCGGAAAAGTTCGAAATTACAACAACATAGAGTAACGAAAAAGACAAAAGAGTCAAAATCCTACGCGTCGCACTGACAGGCAGGCTGTGTTGACAAGCACAGATGAACGGCTGGGCGGACGCAAGGACTTGGCTTGGTGGTGTGTGATAATATTGACATCGCCGAAGCGAAACACTTGGAAGCTGTAGCAGTAAAAGCCCGAACCGCTTCCTTTTGTGGTGACGTCGCTCGAGTTGGGGCTGGCAAAAACCTGCGAAACTTTGAAGCAATTTTCATTTTATTGCCAGCAAATTTCTACTTGCCAACATTCGTTCAACCTGCTAAAGCCATTGCGAGTCGCTCTCAGGCAGACCACTGCAACTTGGCCGCTCAGCACACAGCCCGACTCGGCTGACAGTTCTGTTGCTCCGTGTTATTTATTTCGTTTACAAAATATTTTTCACCGCGAGCGCAATGTTGCGGTGTTCGTTGGTGTAATTGGAGTTGCGCCTGCGCGGTTCGACAGCACTTCGGCAGTTGCACACGGGCGAGTCAGCCGTTGCAGTAGCTGCAGCTGCCGTTGGCGCTGGCGTAGTCGACATTTTTTGCATGCCAACCATTCTTTAGCTGTGGTTGAGATTTTAAGACATTCAATATGAGCTCATATAAAGATACACTGAAAAAGACAATGTATTTTTTATACTATGGCAGTTATGACCATTTTGCTACTCGCAAGTGGTAGAATGATTTAGATTAAGACGCTGGTTTTTAACGACTTTGTGGGACTATAAATATCAGGCCCACGGTTTTCGTAGTTGTGCAGGGCCATCCGTTCGTCCGTCGAACTTGATTTCGATATAATGATTATTTGGTTATTCATTTTGATGGGTGTCGTTTTTTACGGTGATCAGTGATCAGTTATGTGCGGAGTAATAGCGGAGCGCTGCACGAAGGCAAAGCGAAGCAGTCTCTTAAAAATATGCCGGCGAAGCATTTAAAGTTTTCTGAGAGCGCAAAGGTGGCAAACGCCACAGCAATATCAACACCTTTAAAAGCGGCTGTCACAACAACAACCGACAGCACCTTTGGCAACTAATCGGGCAGGCAAACGACGAAAAAGCTTATTACCATGGCGTCGGCGCAGCCAACAACACTCCGGCGTCGGCGTCAGCACTGGCGCCGACAGCGCAGTCGTTGGTGGCGTTCGCTTCGTAAGCAAATTCTCGCACTCAGCTGCTTAAGCCGGGCCTCGGTCTTTTCGGTTGGCGCGACGTCTTTTCGTCTGTTTGTGTTTTTGTTTTAACAAAGCACAAGCAGCGCCAACAATAACAACGCCTGCATACACATTTTTTGTTTTCGTCTCCGTGCCCAGCAAAGAAGAGCGGCGAGTGGCGGCACCGCGTCGAACGCCAAGTTTCAGGCGGTTTCAGTCGCCGACTTGAAACTGAATGAGCTGTACGCGCACTCAGCGACCGTTATATGCCAAGTGGAATTGCAAACCCGCCAACGAGCCAGCAAGTCAGCCTGCTAGCCAGCTGTCGAACGAACGTGGTAACGGCGCCGCTGAGGAAGTCGTGTCGCGTTTTCGCGTTTCTGCAATCCAATCCGATTCAGGTGAAGACGAGCAGTGCAATACGAAATTTCACGGCAATCCGATAGATGTGCGCTGCAGCTAGCACAATTAAGCTGCCAAGTGATTTGTTGTGTTTTTCTAGTGGTTGTTGTTAGCATTGCAATGCTTGTGTGCATGTGCAGCGAATGCGTTTCGTGAAAGAAAAAATAAAGAAAACAAAAAAGTAGAAACGAAAGAAAGCAGCGAAAATTTCATTTCGCGTATGTGCCAAAGTGGCTGTTGATCGCACCGAAGTGTGGTTGTGGAGCATCCCAGCCGGACAAGCGTTGGCCATGCAGCCAGCAAAAGTCATGGAAAACGAAAAACAATAAAACCGAGACGCAACAAAAAACCAATACACTAAAGTAGAGCCTACAGAATTGAAGCCATAAAAGAAACAAGTAAGTTGGCAATCGGCGGCTCTGCAGGCATTGTGCGAGTGTTTGCTACACGTCTGTGTCCAAGTGGCGCTAGCAATAAAAATAACTGCACTTGCAGCAGACTAAACAGAAAATAGAATTGCTTCCAAGACGAATTATTTTCTTGGGCCCAGATTCAACCTATGCATCCTAATTAACAGGAAAGCACTTACATACATGTATGGAAAAACTGAAAACAAAAAGTTGTAAAAGCATAAATTAAGTTAATCCCAACCCAACTAATTTCCACCTGACTTTTTGAAATATATGTATAAGAAAATATATTAGCTAACCAGTCAATTGGATTCTTTTATCGTTAAAAATTAAATAAAAAAGTAGTAAAAATAGCCACTGCAAAGAAAATACCACCTAATACGTCTCGAAAAGGTATACGGTAATTTCTCAAAATATTTACAACTTCACCTACACATATACATACCTGTACATAAAGGTATTGTTGAAATCTTAGTATTTTTACTGATCTATCGAGAGTTAAATACCGCAAGACACAACTTTGCATACATGAGAAATCCTATGCATTCAAAAAGTAGAGTTACAAAATAAAATACCGATTTTTAAAATGCACTTTTGTTTATTTATAGTTTTTAATGTGTAGTATTTCGTTTTGATTGTCTCTTGTTAGGACCTCTTTACAAACGACATATTGCCAACAATCTGTTAGCGCGTCCTTGAACATATCACTACCCTCCACGTATCGCACGCCTCTGGCGTGAGCAGTTTTTGTTTACAACTTCAAAGAACTTGTTGTTTTTAATCAATGACCACCAATTAATTCTATAAACTCGTTTACAATATATATGAAACAGCGTTACCTCCAACAACAACAACAAGTTTCGCATTCCTTCGCAACAATCTGAGCTGAAAATTTCTACAAGGCACCACGTACTGGCCTCGCGAAAATACCCGTCGTCACGAGCAGCCGACATAGCGCAAGCCACCAACGCGGTCGCGTTGCGGAGAAAAACGCGCCAGCATGCACCTTACGCTGCGGATGATCGCTTTGTTGTTGTTAGTATTTCTCGCATAAACATTCAGGTGTGTTGCCAAACGGTGACTGACAACGCACTGCGACCGCGCAAGAAGGACGCCAGAGCAGTGGTGCGCCGCGCGACCGCAGACCGGTTTCACCTTCAATGCAGGCCGTCTCATCAATAAAAATGTAAATGTCGGCTTACATTTCACATTAAACAATTTTTAGTTTAAGCGTTTTGCTTCCTTTACGAGCCGTTCCCCTTTCCCCGATCGAACTGGCCGCTTTTGTTTTAGGTACCCGTCGCTGCTGTCATTCTACATACATTTATTTAACAACGCCATCATTAAATTAGTCTTAAACCCCATTTAACTTGTTGCTTAGACGCCATTAAAAGCAACAATTCGTACTGGTTCTCGTTTGCGCGCTGAGCACTGCTGGCAGAATAGCGGCGGCCGGTAACTGCGCTTGTTGTTTTTGCGCAGCTTTTATTATTGGCTTTTAGTATCATAGCATCGCCAAATGTACTTTCCTATCTGCCATCTTTTATCTGAAATCCGAATTGCCGATTCGCAGTCACATTCGGAGTGCTTCAGAAAGTAAAATCAAACAGCAGCAACTTTTGCCTTCAGGCCTCGAACAGACTTACGACATAGAGTTGGATAAACGACCTAAGTAGGCTTTTCGTCAGCAACACAACAAAAATGCCGCAGCGCTTCGACATTTGCATGACAATTGAGCTCCCTAGCTGCCAAGAAATCGACGTCAGGGGTGTTCGTCCACTCAGCGACAGCGAAATTTAAGCTCTTCCTTCCAAAACGTAACACAACTTTTAAATGTTCCAATATTTCGCGGCGGCACTTCTTGAAATGTGATAATATTTAAGCTCATTAAAACGTGGTATTTCTGCGGCGTGATGGGCTTTTTATGCTGATTCCCACTAATTTAGTATTAAGAATTCTTAATACTTCCATGTCGCTTATCGCTCTGAACGTGTTTCAGTGCATAGACAGCGGCAGCGGCAGCTGAATCCAACAGCATACTTGGACCGTTTTGTATGATTGGCTCGACGCGGCCGAAAGCAGCTTTCGACTGATATTGCAATGTGACAAACATGTGGCAGCTAAAATTTAATTTGAATTTAGGTTTTCTCTTAATTCAGTTCTGTCACGACTTTTGAATTCATTTGTGTTAATATTTAACTGTTTAACCATTTAATCTGCTCGAAAATTGGTTGTTATATCAAGGAAAGAGTACCCAAAACGTTTGCTAAGTAATTTGATTTGAGAAGCTTCATATGTACAGTAATAAGTATAGGGTGTTTTTTTAGAGGTTTGTTTTTCGAATAGAGATAAAACTGGCATTTTGTGGTCAAATCTGGCAACTCTAATGTCATTTATGTTCAGTTTGGTTTGCCATTTCATCATGAACAGGTTGACAAAAGAACAACGCTTGCAAATCGTGCAAATTTATTTCGAAAATAATGGTTCAGTTCGCGAAGTTTACCGCAAGCTCCCCATTTTATGGTCGACATAATCGTCCATCAGAGCAATTAATTCGGTTAACCATGGGTCGTTTTCGCACTACGTTTACTCTATGTGATAATACGCATCCGCAGAGACGTCGAACAGTGCGCACCGAAGAAACAATTGCCGCTGTAGAGCAAAATGTTGAAGAGGACCCGAATGAATCGATTCGCCACCGTGCACAGCAATTGGAGCTTTGTCCATCAACTTGAAAATTGGACCTGTAGAATTGGCTTTATTCGAGCCAGCCGCGGCGGCCACATGCCCGAAATCATATTTAAACATTAATGGCATAAAATTATCCTTCCAATAAAGCCAAATTGATGGACATTAAAACGATTTTCTTGTGTTTTATTTCAATTCGAAGTTCTATACCTCTAAAAAACACCCTATATAAAAAAGTGCGTGTAACATAAGTAACAATAAATATACAATTAATTATAATTAAATATGAAATCATTAAATATTTTTCAATATATTTTTTTTATTTAAATATTTTTCGTATCCAGCTATAACAATGAGTTTATTGTTGAAATACCCGTAAAATTATAATTTATATAATTTGCTAAAAATTATAAAAAAGTCATAATTTATACAATTGTTTTATTTCCAGCGGTGATAACGTGTAAATCTAACAATTTTTACGAATGGCAGCAATCGTCAATGACGCAATGAATATTATGCGTACACCCGATTCGGCGAATGGTTGCAAAAACACAGCATCAGTGCAGCACACAGAACTTCCGCATGCGGTCAACTTCCACGCAAAATTGTAGCGCAAAGAAGAAGAAAATAAAAGCCCTAACGTAATTAGATACTTGGGCTAGTTGTGGTAGCAATAATAAGCACCCAGCGCGCATACTACGGGAGGAAATTCACAGGGACCACAGATCAACCAAAGAAAAATCGCCGAGTCATACGAACATAAGGAAGTAAGAGCCGCGTACGCAGGCAGCGATCGCATTACACGTCACAAATTACATAACTGCACTTCACGCTGCCACAGACAACAGGTCCGACAAAGGCGAAAACAAAGAAAGCACAAAGAACAACGACGAATACACCGAAGAATACCAAGCAGCACCAGTAGCTACAACTCACACGGAGAACAATTGTTGCGCGTGCGCACTGCCCAGCGTCCATGGTGTACCGGACGAGTCCAGAAAGTCAAGCAATGGCAACGAAAACTGTTATAAGCACGAACATGTCAGCGGCGCGTGGAATTTCAATTGCAATTGACCAAGATGGGGTGTCGCAGAGGGGGCAGCAGATTGCCGTAGGCTACAAGCAGCAGCCGCCGCAGCTGGATGCGGGCAAGATCACCATTTATCAGCACAGCAACAACAAAATGGTCACATCACCAACACAAGCAGCCATAATTAGAACAGCAGGCGACGAAGAGCAACAGCAGCAAGTGTCGCCAAAGTCTCCAGCATCTTCTACGACATTCATCGGCCTCAAACGTCATAATCATAATGGTGCCAACAAAAGCGGCGAGTTGGAGCGAGGCCGTAATGATCGTGATGATAATGACGTAGAAGAGCAACGGCGTGTTTCCAGCGCAGAAACTGGTTATACGACAGCAACTTTTCCACAAATGTTGCTCAAAGTGGCAACAAGTGAAAGAGGAAAATGCAACAGCAACGGGAATGGCCAAGTGAAAGAAGGCGAAGACTACGACGGCGACGACAACGATGAAGAAAAATCGCAAATGAATGGAAAAGGCGCTTGGAACGGTGCTGGTGTTAGTGCAACACACGGACGCCGTGAGAGCGGCGACGCAAACGATGAGGCCGACAATGGCGTTGCGTCTAATATGCAGGCCGCCGTCTCCAACGCCAGCAGCGTGTGTGTGCGCAGCAAGCGCACAATGATAATTCAGTGCAATGACGCTGATGATGAGCGCGCCGATCACGATGTCGAAAGCGCAAACTGCCGTAACCACATCGTGCATAATGATGACGAGGAGCAGGTTGAGCATAATGACGACAAGCGCTGCAATGGTAACGGCAACCACAGTCACAGCTACAGCTACAGCCACAGCCACAATCACAGTCAGAGCCAGAGCAGCAGCTATGTCGGTGTTGGTGTTGATGATGTTGGTGAAAATGGTCAAAACGCGTTTGATCGTCTCGCTGGTAGTGGTGGTAGCGGTAGTGCTGGCGTTGAGGACGGACACCGTGGACGGCAGCTGGAAAGCGTTCACGCCGCGATCAGTCCAAACAGTCTAACGACGAAAGCAGATTGTGCAAGTGCACTGACCGAGACAGTAAGATACGCGGACGACGCTTCGCATGTGGTGAAGATACAGATCAATCGGAACGCAGTCATCGCCAACGAAGCGCTCGAAGTCGAGAAGCAAGTAACAGTGGTCACTCTGAACGACCAGGATCGTTTGCCGCTCGAACGCGTAGTCGAAAGAAAACCTAGTGAAATTGTGCATAGTGTGCCAAAGCGACCCGAAATCGCCGTCGCTCACACGGATTTGAGTTTGAACATCGAGAAAATGGTGCAGAAACCGCTGCCGGCGTGCGTTTCCACGGTCACCACAGCCGCCACGGTCATACCGCATGGCCGGAGTGCAAGCGTAAGTGCAAACGCGAGCACGGGCTCGGGTACGGGCACGAGTTCGGTTCCGCTTCCGGTTTCTATATCGGGAAACATCAGCTCGGGCGGCACCACTGTCACCGAGCTGAATGTCTCCCATCCCTCGTACTACTATGTCATGTCGAGCGGCCAGTTTTCGCCGTGCGACACGTTGGACAGCGGCACGGGCAGCGACCTGGAGACAGGCAACACTGTAAACAACTCACTGCCAAAGGCCGCGACAAACGGCATTTCGTGTGGTGGCGCCCCCAAATTGGAGCTGCACCTGAAGACCACGAAAATTCGCGTGAACAACGCAAAAACCGCGAAAGCATCGGAGAAGCAGCATTGTAATGGCGTCGAGCATGCGCGCGCTGGCAGCCTCACCGACAGTGAGGAGAGCGAGTCGTCCTCGCTCAGCTGCGACTCGCTGCACTCGGCCGACTACGTGCGCCAGAGCTCACTGTCGCCCACCGCGCCCAAACCGCCCGCAGCGCACGCCAAAATGTTGAACTCCTTTCTGCCCGACTCGCTGCTGCGTGACATACGCGATCGCAAATTCCCCACAAACGACTTCGAAACGAAATACGGCAACGGCAGTGATGCGGCACCACCACCGGCCGCACCCGAAACGGTCAACGAGCAGGACTTTGCCGCTCTCGAACATGTGAAATTCTTACAGGAGCGCAACTCCAACAACACCAGCGTCAACACGAACGCCAACGCAAATACCAACAAACGCAACTCGCTGCCCGGCAAAACGTTCGTGCTAAACACCGAGAACGGCACATTTGTTGACACGAAGATGAACTCGATGCCACGTCGCTACGAGGCGGACAAATACTACAATTTCCATGTGAACGAGCACGAGAACTTCCGCAGCTTCGGCAACGGCACGAGCAATGCGGACGACCTGGAAAGCCTCCCCGAGTACGACGGAAAGATCATAAACGACGACGCTTTCGCCGGCTACAAGGACATACGGTGCGGATCAGCAACGTCCACAATCCGTTCGTCGAAGGGCACAGTGCGCGGCGTCAAGAATCGTGTGCGTAATGGAATAGCCACATTCTTGCAGTTGCAACAGCCAAACGTCAAGGTGAGTTAGTTCTACATGAAACAGGTCTTTATTCTACAAAGAAAAGAAGGAAAATAGTCCGAAAAAGCGAAAAGGAAGATGATGGAAATTGTTGAATAGTTCGGTAATGCGCTTTGCGCTGAAAATTCTCTCTCCCGGCTACACCGCGACAATATTTGGTGTGATGGCCTTGCCATCTCATAAGCTTCTGGACTCTAAAATGTGCCCTCCTCCTATCATATTCATATTCATTTTCTGATATTTAGACAAGTGTTTTAAATGTCCTTTCATAAAAAAGTCCTCTCCCTTTTGTTGATTCTTTCTGTGTGCCTTTCAGCAAATTTTTTTGCAAAACACGCCCGTTGATATATCTGGTTGACTTTTCTGAACTTCTCGGCCCGAATTGTTCAAACGAAAAGTGTTAAAAAATTGGGCACCATTGGTCTCTAGAAAACCAAACAACAAAGAGTTAATCTCAAAATCGACCTGCGATGTCAACGCTTTGTCTTGTAAATTTTTAAACTTTTGCATTAAATCAAACAATCGAATATATTAATGGGCTCAAAAGTAGCACAACGATTTGAATACCTGCATTCAAGCAGCTGTGTCGGCCGAAATTCGTAGCCCACCTTAAAAATTACAATTTCGTTAGACAATTCCACGCACTCATTCAATTCATTTGTCACATCATCTACTTTTGAAGCGAATTCAAATCGGGAGCATAACGAAATGTTGATGTGGGCTAAACTTGTGTGGTAAAGACAACTGTTATTGTTATAATTGTTGGGACAATGTCAAGCCCCAACAAATGACAAAAACAACCAGCGACAGTCGCAATTGTCGTCAAACGTTTTAAGCTGACAAACAACTCCAGTGAAGAGCTGTGACCGCATAAATCAATGCGTAAATGTGCGCATAATTGGCGCAATTTAAATGCTAATGGCCGAGGACAGAGGACGGTTGACAGAGAACTGGTTGTCAGAGCTGACTGGCTGGCAGCTCTTTTACAGCCACCATCGCATTTGAATAGTTGGGAAAATAGTTTGAGGTGCAAGTTGACGTGCCCAAAATCAAATACCAACCCACACAACACATCCAACCGCTGAGAAATTCGCATTAGCCAGATTCAGGCGCAACGTTACTGGATGCCTTCTTTTTCCCCGTCGGAGGCCACAGTCAAGCAGCAAGTGGCAGTCGTAAGACGAAAATATGAGCGACAGACCCCAGCCTGCCTTGTGACAGTCTGACAATCGAGTTGACAACATTTGCATTTCGCGTTCGTCTTGGATTGCACGCAATGCGACGGCAATGCCGCGCCAGCACTCGGCGACATGACATTAATTTATGTACTTGTGCATTTTTCCCATGGAAAAGTGTCTCTGATGCTCTGCTGTATTTTTGCTGTCGTTGTTTGTTGTTGCCTCAAAGGTTTCGCAAATGCGCGCAGTGCATTTGTGTTTATATTAATGGCAGCCAACAAACCAAGTGAGAAAATCCTCAACATGCCCGCACGTTACTTGCGCGCAATATGCTGCAATCCAGCTAATGTCTGTATTAGTTGAATGTGTAGCCATTAATTTGCCATAATTGAACTAAGGAATTACGATCTGTTGAACGCGACCCGTGTGCGCCTACAGTGAAAGTAGAAATTATGAATACTTTTCGTAATCCATCGCAGAGCTGCTTCAGCCAATTGGCGCAAACAGAATTGAAAATCAAGATCGAATACAGAAACTTGACGAATTGTGTTTTCGATTTGCTGCGGACCAATCAGTCGCAAATGCTCACAACGCCTTTTTCAATTGCGGAGAATATTTTATAAATTTGGTATTTGCCTTTTCACTTGGAGGTCGCTGTCGCAAGAAAGCGCGAAAATGTGCCAAGTGCGTTTCGGCATTGGTGCGCTCCCCACTTTCGCCTATTTCTCTGCTTCCAGTTCGGCGGCAGCGTCTTCGATTTGTAGTTTCGAACGCTCTGTACAACTTTTAAGGAGCGACAAAATTTGATTATAACTTTTGAGCTGCCAGCTGCTGACTGCCCCTTTTGAAGGTGCACAATTTTTACACAATTTTTCCTTACTTTTTTGTGAGAAATCAGCCGATTTTTAGCACCGCAACGTTTTTATTGCAAAGTCAGACGCGGCAATTTTGTGTGGTAGGCGAACATATGCAAATTGTTACCAATATTCCGATGTAAATTATGCATTATTGCGCAAATTTTCTAAAAACACTAAAACCGTCACGCCCACTTTGCCCGAACAACATTTGAACTAGTCAGCTTTTTTGCTGCATCACATAAATGCGCAACGCAAAGTGAATATTTCCCAATAGAAAACTATTCAAAAACCACGTCAAATCAATCAAGAAATTTCGCTACACTAATAGCAACAATGCTTTTTTGCCGTAATTACATTCACGCCCTACAACAAGCAACAACACCGACAACTGTTAAACCAGCTAGTGTCGATGTTATTGTTGTTTGTTGCCGCTGGTGTTAAAAAATAAATAACCACTGAGTTTCTGAATAAAAGTCAAGTCCTCGGTAAAAAAATTCACAACTCAAAATGAAAACACCAAACCAAACATTTACATAAGAAAATCAAATCGAATCAATGGCTTTGTACTTTGCATATTGCGAAATATATGCTGAAAAAAACAACTGCAAATAACTTTGACAACAATTATTTGTTTGTTGCAGTTGTGTTGAGACTTTATTTGCTTTAACTTGTTTGCTTCTTTTGCTAAAAGTTTCAGCAACGACGCACAAGAGACAGAAATCAATAACACACATTTCCAAAAGCTACAAAATTAATTCATTGTCGTCATTGGAACTGTAAGCTTGCCACGCGCTATGCCGAAACGTTCTACTGTGCGACAGCCACAAGCGAGACAAGTACCTGCCATCAGCATACAGAAGAATTAACATTTTTTAAAGCCTCACAGAGCCGTTCCTTTTGCTTGTTTCTTTGTTGAATTTTTCATAGTTGGGCGGTTTGTTGGCTTTCAATGGTTTACCCATTTGTTTTCGGCTTTATGAATATTGTTGCCCAATAATTAATTATAGTTCGATGTTGAAATGCCAAGAATATTTGCTTTTGTCTGCCTTCGACGATTTATGAGTTTGCCTAAGGGGAGAAGTGGAGTGTGTTGGCCTGTTTGGATAGGACAGCAATAATTATGGATTTCGGATTTCGGTAGAGAAAACCTCTACTGGGCGGAGTGTGAAGGCTCCTGCTACTCCATAGAAATGGTGTTGAGGTGTTGGGCGACCACTTGAACAAACTGTGGCTGCGCTTATAACCGAAACAAAAGAATTGCAAACCAATACATTTCATATACCTACGGACGTATGGTATGTTTGGAATAAGCGACATCAATACAAAATGACGTAAACTTGCCGTCGAGTCATCTGCAGCAAACCTAAATCGACATAAACAAGCGAACGTTAACAGCGATTACTGCTACGTTGATCCATACCGAAAGACGAAATTATTATAAAAACAAAGAATTGCGGCGACCGCAACTGACGCTAATTTGTTTAAGTTGCTTAATTGATATCACCTCGATGGGTAACACCAATTGCGGCCGCCGCGGCGGTGCGTCTGTGACTGCAGCTGCAGATTCATTTTGTTGCTGCGCTGCGTTTTGGCCGCGCGAGTCGTGATTTCACAATGTTATCAACAATTATTGAGTGTTGCATACGTGCAGCAAACATATTAAGCTGGCGGTGCGGTAATTTTCGACCGAATCGGTCGAACCGATCGAATACACAGGTGAGGAGTGGAGTTTCGCCAGAAAAACAAATTGACACATATTGGAGTTAATGCCACTTTTTGAGCCAAATCGGAGTAGCGCAATCGATTTCCAGTCTTACTGCAATAATTATTTTCATTGTCTTGACAGTATTTCAATTTGCAAATCTATAACTCAGTGTGTAATTTGAAGAAAAAAATCATAAAGCAATTCTTTACCGACCTTCAGTTTTGAAGCTAAAAAAGACCCAGCTGAGCGCTCTTCCATGAAGTGCTCAAGAACGTGTTCGCCGCTCGGAGCTGAGTGTTCATGGAACAACGCTTTCTAAGCAGTATCGGAATTGTACAAAAAGCAACAACCACCCGCCGAAAAATGGCCACAGACACGAACAATCAAGCTCAAAGAAATTATACGAGTTTCGCTAATGACAAATCTAATCAAACGCTCAGGGTCGCTGCAGCGATTTGGCGATTGCAAGCGGCGAAAACAACTCGACCCGTTTTGCTTCATTTAAGCCAAATGCAGCAATTACAAATACCAAAAGCAACAAACAAAGCGATTGTGAATAAAAACCCACAAAAGGAAAGAGACACAAATGTTGCCTAATTTAAAAACAATTAGAGAAAAGAGAGCGCGTGCTCCGGCTCATTTCAATTGCAAAGTAGTGTCATAAATTCTTAATTTTTTAGTAGTTTTTGTTATTGCTTTACAGTCGATTAATATAAATAAGCAACAGCTAAACATTCAGTAAAAATTCGGAAAAAAAAACCACAAAAACCAGCAATTCTCTACACATTCTGTTGCAAATCCATTTCGTATGTTAATTAAGACGACTTTAAAAATTTTAAATTGTATAATTTTGTATTGGTTTTGTCATAATAAACACACACAACTTGACTTGTGTTTCGCTTTGTTTTAGATTTAAACCGAATCGATGCCATGCACGCTAAAAAATGTGAAAGGTGGAAAGATATAAATTAGGTTTGATCAAAATCTGAAACATTATGTAACCTATTCACTCAGCGCCATGGCTGCATTTTCTTAAGAAATTTAAAAATCGGCAGGGAAAAAATCACATTTATTGTGATTTTCAAGGTTGTGCATTTGTTTTCAAAGAGATTTTGAGCAACAACGAAAGTAATGCGGCGTGAATCGCTCATGAGCAAACTAAAATAACAATGGTAAATACCGAAAATTGGCGTTTAGTTGGGCTTATTTGAGAGTAATGCAGGAAATGCTTGGTTAACCCATTCGAAACGATGATTTTTTTCGAACACGGTCCCCAGGAGCGAAATTGTATTTTTCTTTGTATTGTACACAGTAAAACCAATGCCAAATTTTATTTTTCTGTACTTTCATTAGTTCCAGAAAAATGTTATTTCGACGACTAGTTTACTTAGAATAACTGATAATTGCACATTTCTGTCTTAAAGTCTCGGTGCAATCGGTCTCGAATGTGTTAATCGGTGCTGCGGTACGCTCTCAAATTGCGTGGGTACAGATGTCAATATTTCGACCCATAGAGTGAGTGTTTAAGTGTTTAAGCTTCTGAATTTGTAATCGACTACAATTTCGGAAAAGTCACATTTTTCGAGATATTTGCCATTTCCTTTTTTTTGAAAAGAAATGTCAGCTTATTAATTTGGAACCTCTAAATAGTGCACATTTTCGATCTCTTGACCTCATGTTTTTAATCATTTTCTTTTAAAAACCTTCACATATATACTAAAAGTGTGTGTTTTGTTCAAGTTATGCATTTAAAGTTATGCTCCCATATCACCGCATACAAAGCCTCCATTGTCCTTGTTTTAAAACATGTGACCGCATTGTCAATTTTATCAAATAAATCCATTGAAACTGAACACGATTAATTCAAAACTTCAACTGTTTTGTGCTCTGTTGTTTACTATACCTCAAATGTTGGTCACATTTGAATAAAAACAAATTAAAAATTCAAAAATACACACATTGCCATCAATGTGCATGCATTAAAAATAAAAAGCGACCGAGAGTGAGGACAACGTACCAAATCAGACATTTTTATCAAAGCAAATGGTCAGTCATTAATTTCGGTGAAGCAAATAAAGAGCAGCATTAGCACAAAGTTTTCACATTAATTTTGCTGCCGTTAGCTACTCATAAAAATGCTGAATCAAAATCCATTGAGCAACAAACCAAAAATACATGAAGATGGCCAACAACGTGAATAGCAACAATAAAAATTATTGACAGAGGAATTTTTCACGGTTTGGTATGCCAAGTGACCAAACGGGGAAGTGTTGGGGAAATGTGATGCAGTTTTCATATTCGTAGTGAAGTAGAAACGTATGCAGAGGAATGTTGTTGGATTCGATATCAGTTACGTGCTTAAATACGACTTTGAATAGTGCGGTATGATTTTTTATACATTGTTTAGATAGTCTTAAATAAATGTCTGCTAATGTGCTTTAAGACCAATTTTCAACATATGTATGCGCCGAAACATTTCTGCTTGAATTTCAATACAAAACAGGCCACAAGTTGAACAATAAAAGATCGCTTCAAATTTGCACATTTTCCCACATTGCACTTGAATGCACTTTCATGACGCGAAAATCGGGAATCCACATAATGTTTCCCTGTTGTTTGCACATTGCAAGTCTCGCAGTTCCTCTAAATTCCTTCTCTGCTCAGTAAGTGATTAAACTCTTCTTTTCTACTTTCCCGCTTCCAGCACGCGACTTTCCGAGACAATTGCCGGCTTCCTCATTTGGTTGGCTTTGGCTCTGGCCACCACTTCTCACTGTCCACTTCTGGATTTTCGCATTTCACTTCGTTGCCGTTTACGTCGTCGAATTGTTAAGTTTCTTACGTGACTGTCATAATTTCACGTCATTAACGGCCACTTTTCAACATTCATACTTTAAATATTCCCGCGTTGGGCTCGATTGAAAGTAAGAAATTGTGCCAAAATTGGTGCGATTTCCTCAATTTGATGGTAAACGCGGGGTATTACAAGAAATTTACATTTCACTTATCCGATTTTCATTATGGCAGCGCGCATTTCCTGATTAATCATTTGCTGGTGGGTGCTTATAGAAAGTGTGTTTTCATGCGCACCTAAGCGGCGCGCCAAAGCGGCTGACCGCTCATTATAGTCAATGGAAAGAGGAAAAATTGCGAATATTAAGTGCGGTACGCAGTTTTGAGGCCTTTTTATACATTTTTACTTGTTCGATGCCGACGAGCAGCCACAAATCAAAGTCATATTTCTCCGATGAATGTTTGGAATACGTAAATGATTTGCCTAGGGTCAGATAAATGTACAGTTAAAAGGGCCATTAGCCAGTGGAACAGGTAACTGCTGGGCGAGTATGAAATCTTTTCGCCAACCAACTCACCAAGGCAACAACAAATTGCCATCAGCGACGGCGCGTGGAAGCGAAACGATTTCTGCTGAAAGAGCTCAACAAATAAATGTACGCCTATGACCCCAAGCCATTAATTTTTATTAACTATTTAAGATACAAAACTCACAGTAATCACAAAATTCAATTAACTTTTGCGCATTTGTTTAAAATCTTGAGCAATTGAAATGTTGTTCAAAAAGAAAAACCAGAAAAGGACAATTTTAAATTCAATAACTAAAAAAGAAATGAACATCTGTTCAGTTGAGAATTGCACTGGTCATTTGTTATTAATTTCTTACTTATTACATTGAGTAGTGTGTATACTTTGGTTATCTTTGCAAAATATTGGCTATGGTTTTGGATTAAGCGTCCAGTAGCATGCGCGGTATGCTTCGGGACATTGCCAGCATAAAGTTTAAATGTGTTCAAAATACCCATTTTCTTGGCACTTCTTTAAAGGTTATTCTTTAGTATATCTAAATACTTCCATTGATCGATGCGGCCGTTTAGAAAAACTAGATTTACAACGCCAAGATATGACATACTCCCCCACACCATTAATGACTCCCCACCATGTTGTATTGTGGGTCGCTAATTTTTGGGATCCATTTTTGTATTTGGTTTTCTCCAAACATTCACCTCACCATCCAATGTAAACATATTAAATTTTGATTCGTCTGTAAAAACTACTTCATTCCAGAACGCTGGAGGCTGTTTAAGGTACTCTTTTGCAAATTCCAAACGCAATTTTCTATTTCGCTGGTTGATGAGTGGTTTATTGCGTGCAGTGTGTCCATGGTAATCAATTTTTTTTTTAGAACTCTTCGTACTGTGAAGTCGCTCACATCCTTATTTAGGTAAATTTTAAGGTCTGCGGCAATTTAAGGAGCGAAAATGCCTGGATTAGTTTTAACTTTCTTTATTATCCAACGTTCATCACTTCCAGTTAGCTTTTTCATCGAGGTTTTTTTTTTTTATTTGCGAGTCGGTTTTCTTTTTTATATCTCGACACTATGTATTGAACTGTGCTTCGACTTCGATTAATAATTTTAGCAATTTCACCATAAGATTTACCGTTTTAGTGGTGCTCGATTGCAAGTTCACGAAAATCAATAGTTGTCTGCTTCATTTTTTGTTTAAGAAATAATTAAGAAATAATTAAGAAATAAATAAATATAAAAAATAGAAATTTGTAAATAAATAAAATAATTAAGAAATAAAGAAGAAGAATTCTTTATAAACTACTCAAAATTAAATTTCAAGTAACAAATTGCGCTCAGTTTCCTCTACGAATTTTTTTAGGGAAATACCTGAATTTTTCATACTAATAATCAGCATTTTCAGTGACGCCCACTTACCGTACGTTTTACAGTTTTATCAAAATTTTTGCAAAAAATGGTAAACATTATGAACATTATTTTTATTGCAAACAAACCTTGATTATATATAACACCAAAAATTGTATTGTGTTTTTTAATCATAAACGGAAACACATAAAGATATTGTTAAAAGTGAAGTAATGACTGCTGTACGATTTTGGATGACACTCAAAGTATGTACTGCAAGTTTCTTTAGAAGTGAAGAAACATCACAACGAAATCAGTCTATCTTTCACGAGCTTGGTTTGCAATAATTTTTTGTAATTTGAAAATCCTATACGGAATTCTTCCACGAAACCCAATTGTTACAATTAGTCAAAACATTTGAGTTTGTATTTCTCAATTTTATGTGCATTCGCTCCACAACAATTTTATCATATCACGTGTCCTTCTGCCTTTGGGTGCGGGAGACATTAAATGTGACACAAAAAAAACACAGAAAATGTGTGCTAAATGTTGGTGTATGTGCGCAGTAACACTTTGTTGTCTCTCCGCTGCAATGCACCGCGACCGACGGTTACGCATGCGCAATTAAGGGCACCGCGCTCAACAAAAAACAGCACCGCAACAACGACCACAAGCAGTGATGGAAGGCCCTTAAAATTGTATTGTGTCATATTTTACAGTTATCAACAAGCAAATAAGCCAAACAATAGGAAATATTTTGTGAAATTTGCTGCTACAGTTGCGCAGCAGCAACAAATCAGCCGCTGCACTGCAGCGCCATTGCATTGTGGCACAACGCGCCGCGTACGTGCCATACGTGTCGGCGCAACGATGGCCCGATCAATAGGCAGCCACTCAGGCAAACAGACAGTCTGGCTGACGGATGGACGGCGCCATCATATTGCGGTCACTGCATAATCTCTGAAAATTCATGTTTGGCTGGCGTCCTATTACGAAATGCCGGCAGGGTTTTATAACTGCAACCTGCAGCCACACATCGGCGCTCGCGCGCGCTTCAAGTGGATGCTGCATTTTGAGTTTTGTAACAATTTCACTCAGTATGTCTTTATAAGATGTTAATTTCACAGCCGGCCGAGCTGTGTAACCGATTAACGCAGATTGAGTTGTTAGGCTGAGGAATTCGGCTGTTGTTTCTGTGGAAAATTTAACGCTACGTTGGACAAAGCGCGTCAAAAGGCAGCGTTGCCCATTTGCTAAAGTGTGGCTTGAAAGAAGATTTCGAAAGTCTGCTAACCGTTTGACTGCCAGGGCCGTTGGTTAGTAAGACACAAAAGCAAATAAGTCAAGCATACTTCGAATAAAGTATTTTCTTTGATGCGCCACAGCACCGTTATTTAAATCACCTCATTTAATTCAATCATGGCCATTAGTTGCACAAACAAGTGATCTCATTTTAGCTCAGATAGAATATTGGTTGCAATTTGGCCACCACAACGCGGTCGCAACTCGCAAATTGACAGACTGCAACGCGCATTGCGGACTCGTTGCAATCGGCATCTTTGCTGGTCATCAGCAACACGATACTACCGCCAACCAGTTCCCAGTGGCCACATTTCGACTGCACATACGCAGCGCTGGTGATCGGAGATCGGCGCTCGCGAGCCATGCAGATTTGGCGCTCACTTGCGGGCATTGAGCTTTTGATGTTATTTGTTTGGCTTGCTTTCGTCGATAAGAGCTACACACGCGAAAGCATTGTGTGCAGCACTGGCAACAATAAAAACCAAAACAACTGTTGCCACTACACGATCATCTTATCGCCAGCGTGATAAAGCGTCTACAAGCGCTGCAACAATTGTCGAACCGTTGTTTGGTGTCAAAGCTGGACAAACCAGCACAACCTCCCCATCCCGCCATCACCTCTGGCGGCTTTGCTTCGGTCCATTAGCCGATCACCGCTGACAGCGCTCTGCTGGCGAGTTGATCGCACTGCACCAGCAACAACGCCATCTGACACCTGAGAGCTGCCAGCGGCAGCGAGCAGCGGCCGCGCCACAAGACGGTGGCGAAGAAGAAGTGGCAGAAAAGAGAAAGCAGGTCACTTGTATGACGACAACGACTATTGGCAACGATTGCCGATCGTTTGGTGTTCGTTGAACGTTGGGGAATTTTTTATTCGATTTCTGAATATCGATGCGAAACGGCAACAAATTACACATGAGTCATGCTGCTTGGCTGTGTGTTGGGCGCTGTGAAAATTCGGTGAAAAGCCCCACCGACAGTAAATATTTCAGTGCTAATTATGGCAGCGAAGACGCAAAAACTCCTCAAAATCCGCCACCTTTGTTTTCCAGCAATTTCAGTCATGTGCTTATTTTTGCAGTTCGGCTTTCTTTTCTTTCTTTTGTTAGCGAAGTCTGTGTGTATGTTTTTGAAAATGTTCAAAAGTATCATACATATGCTCAGTATTAATGTTCATGTAAACAGTAAAAGCCGCTTGCTGCCACACCTTCCCTCGGCGTTTTCTACTCTCCGTTCGAGCGCTTTTCACTTTACAATCTGCACATCCAATTGAATTGCATATCAAGCTCGGAAATGTTTCACTTGTTTTCAATCAAATTCCGTAAAAACGAACGCATCCCAAACTCCTCGACCCTCCCGTCTCCTGCTCCAGGCACGCCGCAGAGCGCATGCGCACCGCCACGAATTATGTCAATGGGGAAAAAACTATGCGAGCAGAAAACAAAAACAATAAACTGTAAAAAGACAAATTGAAAAAACAATTTACAGCACCAACACATTACAAAAAAACAACAATAACATAAAAACACTAATTATTGCTTTTGGCGTCAAATCTGTGGTTTTGTGCCTATCTGTGTTGCGTCTGCCGCGCTGGAGTGCCAGTCGCCAACAATTGTGTGCTTTGTGCGTTTAGCGTATTTGTGTTCGGCTTTTTGTATGCGTATTTGCATTGTGTGCTACTATTTTTACTTTTCATTTCTGTGTGAATTCCATTGACTCCTTCAACGTAAAGTGCGCCCATCTCTTGTCGTTTTTTTGTTGCCGCTTGGAGTTTGACACGTGAAAGTCATTTCTGACATGGCTGAATACCTCTTCAAGTATTGGTTGTCCACGCCACCGAAGTGCTGCGAGAAGACGGTTCAATGATTCGTTGACAGTCGCAAGCACAAAGCTTGCTGGTGGCCGCGTGTGGACAACAATGACAACGATGAAACCTTCTCCCGCACGAAAATGCCAAAATGCATGACTTGTGCATAGTTTATCGCCAACACTCTTTATCGTTTACTCGTGAAGCAAATATTTGCAATGTTTCTCTCAGGCCACAAGACCACAAGTGTGGAGTCTGGACGTGGGAGATGATTTATTTACACTTTTGTGTGAAAATCCAAAGTGAGGCCTGTTAAGAAATTTGAACACCTAGCAGATCTGCTCTTCAAAGCATATTCAGTCAAAGTTTTATGCCGCATTTTCCATACGAGAAACGCCTTCTTCGGTACCTCGATTTTGTTTTTGTTTTGTCCAGATCAACAAAGGCAAATACAGCATCTAAATCATAGGGTGTCCTCTATATCGTATTACATTACATACGTGTAAGTGCAAAGTCTTAAAAACAGTGCAGAATATTTTTCAAGACGAGTACAGCACCGATTTCCTCCTTACGTCCGATCCTCGGCTTTAGAGGCGCAACGCATAGTAGAAGATGAAATGCCTGCTTTGTACTGTAGTAAATTCCGACTTTGTGCACAACTTTTCACTTGGATTATATCGCTAACAATTATAATAATGCCAGTCATAAGACATCAATATCAAAATAGCAATAGGACATGGGAATAAAGTTGGTACGCTGAGTGCACTCGTACATACCAGCATCAATACTTACATGCATACTGTCATAATGGCTTTCGCAGTTACGACATTGCTATGTGGGGCGATTGAAAATCAGGTTCCGCCACAAGTTCAAGAGATTAAAGTGCCCTGTTAACAACGAACGATACCTTTACTTATGGCAATTATTTCAGTTAAATGGAAACTGGTATTTGACGAGTGCGGCTGCCCAGTGAGCGAATGTGTCAAGCATCACGCCTGCGTAGTACAAACTTATACAACTTTATTGTGCTTTCGCTTTAACGTTTTGGCCGCAGAGAAGCAGTGAGCTGCCAAAATCAATCTGGCAGGGAGAAACAAATTTAGAACTGACGATGTGCCAAAAGATGTGTTGGTTGCAGTGAAGTGCCTACAAAAGAATGAGCTGGAGGCTGGTTTCTAATTCAATGATATTTATTTATATATTACTAGCTGGCCCCGCGAACTTTGTCTCGCACGACATTTGTTGTTTTTTTATAATGAAATACGCGAGGTGGCGAATCTATGGCGATGCAAATTGACGAAGAAAACCAACTGAAGGAAGAGGAGGAGCTACTGATTAACGCAATCAAGGCCCACAAATAAACAATGTTGCTGTTAAGATTCAGTAAAGAAATGGACTGCGCTTGAACCGGATTTAAATTATATGGGCGGTGCCATGCCCTCTTATTCAATGCCTGCCCCTTATTCAATGCCCTCTGTCAAAAGCAAAAATGGTAGTTCCGTACTAAGTTTCATTTCTGAGCGACTTATAGTTCAGCAAAATATTTGGGTCACAAAAAATGTGCCACGCCCCTTGTCCAACGCCCATAAAATCTTATTATTAGAATTACTCATCTATGGGACGACGGGGTACTAAATTTTAATGTTGTGCTACTTATAATTTCGAATATATTCTATTTTAAAGATTTTGCTTGTATGGGTGGTGCCACGCCCCCTCGTCCAATACTTGCCCCATTCCCTCTGTGGAAATATATGAATAAATGGTAGGTTCGTACTAAGTTTCATTGCTCAGCGACTTATAGTTCAACAAAATATTTGGGACACAAAAAATGTGCCACGCCCCTTGTCCAACGCCCATAAAATCTTATCATTAGAATGACTCATCTATGGGACGACGGGGTACTAAATTTTAATGTTGTGCTACTTATAATTTCGAAGATATTCTATTTTAAAGATTTTGCTTGTATGGGTGGTGCCACGCCCCGTTGTCTAAAACCCGCCTCATTCCGTCTGTCGAGAGATATGATTACATGATAGGTTCATGCTAAGCTTCATTCCTCTGTGACTTGTAGTTCAGCAGAATAATTTGGTCCAAAAATGTGCCACGCCCCTTAGGGGTATAAAAAATAGTTAGTAGCCGATTCTCAGACCTACTGAATATGCATGTAAAATTTCATAAAAATAGGTCAAGCCGTTTCGGAGGAGTACGGTAACAAACACTGTGACACGAGAATTTTACAACGCAACGCAACATCTGAGATTTTGTGGGAAGGCCACATTGTCTCCAGTGAAAGCTTAGTAAACTCCTGTTGCTTCAATGTCGATGTTGTTGAACCCCACGTGGGAATAACTTGAGCGCTGTTTGCAATGTTGTCGTTTTGTTTATTTATTGCTCTTCTTGTTGGCTGTACGTGTGTTCGGTTACTTAACATTTGTAAAACAAGTGTTAATTAAATACAATAATTTTATGGCACTGCTGCGCGACAAAGAAGTGTGCAAGAGTTTAAAGGAGAGCAACTATCCAGCTGACATTTATTGCACCGAAAGACAGCAATAAAATGGAAAAAATTTTAAATTGAATTTACAGCTCAAAAATACACTGCACACACATACCAACAACAACAACATAGTGCAAAACATGTAATAATTTCGACAACTGATTACTCAAGAAAAAGAGCAGCAATTAACAACAACTTTAACACAAACAACATTGGCAATGAAGCCTTAACCAAGGCGATTACACGCACCGAACGCCACAGACTGTCGCGCAGTTTGAATCCATTTCAAGCTTGTCTCACTACTTTCTGCTCGTTGTTTGTGATGTTTTTGGTATTTGGACGCTTGCAGCTCTGGTTTGATTATTTGAATCGGCGACTAACGGCCACTTTTGGCCGACTAATTCAACTGCTATAAGCAGCACTTCAACGCTCTGTTGCACATCTTGGCATGCGGCGTTGTGTCACTGTTGGCGTTTAAATCACTTATTCAATGTTGTGGCTCGCCAACAAAGTGCCAGACGCTTTTAGCTAATCTTCGGAGCCAATGCACCAAAACTGGTTGCTCGATGCGTTTTCGTCGCTTTTCTGTGTGCGTGGCTTTGAACTCTGCTGCCGATACAGCCGCTACATTAACGGTATCTCACAAACTGGATCTAATTTTGGGATTTGTTTCTTTTGCTTGGCGCGACACTTTTCTCGCATGGCTCGCTGCCGCTTTGAGTAGGATTTGCATTCGCCTGTTGCGATTTGTGCGCCAAACATTTTCCATTAATTACGTTGCCGCACGAGTATTTGGTATTAATCAACATTTCTTGCCCACGCCACAAGTTAATGAACCTGCATTTACAAATAAGAGTTTAGCAAACTCTGTACGCTTTTAATTAACTCATTTCGAATAGTATTCTAAACCTCGGTGAAAGCAAGGTTGTTGCATTGGATATTTCCAAGGCCTTTGACCGAGTGTGGCATAAAGCACTCGTGTCAAAATTGATTGCATATGGCGTCGGTAGTATCTTCTCTCGTTGGATAACGAGCTTCCTCTATGATCGCTCTTTTCGTGTTGTAATAGACGGCATAGCCTCGGAAAAGCATTCCCTTAGCGCGGGAGTGCCGCAGGGTTCGGTCCTTTCTCCAACCCTTTTCCTTATCTTCATTAACGACCTATTGTCGTCGACGAAGAATCCCATCTACTCGTTTGCGGATGACAGCACCATTTGTCATTCATACTCCTTCACAAAGCGCCCCAGCTCTGTGGAGATTGAGAGAGAACGGCGCCGTATGAATAATACACTTAATAGCGACCTACAAACAATTTCCAAGTGGGGTCAAGCGAACAGGGTCGATTTTAATCCTCGCAAGACCCAATGTTGCCTGTTATCCCACAAACGAGTCTCCACACATCCCAACACATCCCTGGTTATGGATGGTGTGCGTATTGCGGAATCGGCAGCTCTTGATGTTCTGGGCATGTCCATTAAGAACGATGTTCGTTGGAACGATCATATTTTTGGCGTGTCGAAAGAAGCAGCCAAGTGCCTCGGCTTTTTAAAGCGGTGCAAAAAATATTTCACTCCGTCCGATCTCCGCATCATTTATACCACCTATATCCGACCTAAAATGGAGTTTAACTCGCAGGGGCTTCAAAAACCCATTTGGAGCTCCTGGATCGGGTGCAAAACCGTGCGATTAAACTTATAGGGGACAGTAGGGCATCCAGCTCTATTGACTCCTTGGAACATCGTCGAAACGTGGCATGTGTGGTTTTATTTTACCGCTACTTTTTCGGCAATTGCTCAGTGGAGATGAGCAGCTTGCTGCCATCACTCCGGGTATTCCCCCGGGCAACCCGTTTGAACACTGGCGCCCATGCATTCCACGTTGAAACGATGTTCCAGCGCACTACGCACTACAGAGAAAGTTCGTTCCTGGCCCGAACAGTGCGATTGTGGAATGGTCTCCCTGCAGATGTTTTCCCCAGCACTTATGATCTTGATGGATTCAAGGCAATAGTCCATAAATTCTTCACCCAACATCCTTTCTCCCAACCTATATATCCTTCCTGAACCAGCGCAATGCCCGCATTTATAGGGGTTTCCCCTGCGCGTTGGCTCGTATTTAAAAAAAAAAAAAAAAAAAGACCAGTATTATTTTCAGCCTTCATGGGGAGCGGATGACAAATGCGTCGTTTTTTCATATCAGCAAAAATAACTTACTTTTGACCTTTATTTTATCGGTCTTTACCGGTTTTGTCGGTATTTTTTCGGTGAAATATATCAGGCAATTTTAATTTTTTTAAGTCCGTTTGACCGAATAAGAAACTATTGATACCATTTTTTTCGTCGCACAAGTCTTATAGCTCAGAATGTGCGGTCTGCTGAGACGAAAAAAATTGTATCAATAGTTTTTTAGTCGATCAGACGACCTTTAAAAAATTCAAATTGCCTGATATATTTGACCGAAAAATAAAAGTCACAAAATAACTTTTATTTTTGACCGATAAGCAAAAGTCAAAAGTAACAGTTCTGTTTGCCTGCAATAATGAAAGACACAAAATAACAGATAATTTTAACTTTTAAAGCAAAAGTCTAAAATTTAAATGCCGTTCAATATTTGAATAAGTCCACCGGCAATTTTTTCGTCATGCCTTTTTGATTTGAAAATTGTAAAAGAACAGAAGCTGCGCCTTGGGAAGAGGGGCCCGGATTTTTCGCTCCACGGCTCTGCATTTGGCCATTTGATTAGACATTGCCAATTTGTCAACAATAATCACGTCAATACATTCATTTAGCAGGTCACTATAAATCAACTTTACAGTCCTATCACTTTACCTTTCTTATAGTTTTCTGCATTTAACTGCATTTAACTCAATGTTATCTTTTTTCTGTCAATGTTTTTTATTTGTCAATTAATGTTCATTTACTTCAATGTGGTCGTTAAAACGGTATTTTTCATTTTCTTTTTACACATTGCAAAGTAAGCAAAAGCCAACAATAAAAAAATTCAAAATGGAAACTGCCATCCAGTCAACAACGACTGACAATTCAATTTGTTCCTTGTACGGGTGTCTGCTGCCCAAATCCTCGCCGCCGTCCGTTCACTCGCCTCCTTTCATGGCTGCACCCCTGTTTTAGCTTCCTCGGCTTCAGCTGGAGCTGAATGGAAATTGTGGCCAGTGATTAATGAACGCTTCTCGCACCCATCCGTGCGGCCGCCACACTTTCTTATACAATCGGCAACTTGTTCTGCCAGTTTGGCAGCCCAGGCCAGCTTCTCCGACTGCAGCCGACTTGGCCGGCAACAAATTGAAGTTGGTCACATAACGGAAGCGTTAATTACAGGCTGCAAGCCACACAGTCAACAGCCAACAGCCAGCAACAAATCGCCAGCTGTCGGCGAGCAGTAGTCATCAACCAAACCAGCAAGTTGCGCACATTTCTGTTTGCTGTCGCGGCAGCAGTGGGCTGACGGCGATACTTGGCTGCATTGCTGGCAGCAGCAAAACAAAATTTATTGCTTGCAATTTTTGAATTATCCACAAACCACAGGCGCACAGGCGTTTTTGCTACGGTTTCATTTACAATGTATTGCTGGCGATTTAAGTAATTTATTTGAAATTCCGTTTGCGCAAACTGTGGCCCAATTATTGTTTAAACACTTGTAAATATTTTCGAACTATCCATAATTTAAAATTAATCGATCAATCGTTGAAAAATGCCGCAGTCGCTGCAACTGTTGGATAACATTATATAACTTTGCAGCCTTTCCAACGTTGTTGGTAATTTAACATTTTCTCATGGTAAATAATGTTAAAGCATTCATTGCACCTCTCGTATTTGATTGAAATGCGACGCATTAACTGAGACCCTTTTCAATATTTGGCCTATTCACCGAAAGGGCGCAGTCCACTTAACCTTGGTGGAGGTGCAGGTACACCGACAACGCATTGGACAATCCAATTATAACCTCATGCCCACTCAGCTCTTGATTCCACTCACCCTTTCAGTGAATGACTGTCAGTATGGAGCCCAAGCGAAAAACTTTTGCAATGGTAATGCGCCAAGTCATGCTGTGCCTTGGATTGTGAACTAATTTTACGATAATTTAAAACTCGAAGTGAAGACTCCTTAAAATTGAGCCAATGGAAAATTAGCCAACGCTAAAAGACGCTCCGAGTTAATTAGGAACTTCAGTTTTTGAAATATGAAAACGTGCAATTTTACTTTTGGATACATTATTTTATATTAAACTGCCTTTTTTGTCCAATTCAGCGATCTTTTTAAATTATAAATTAACATACATATTTACATAAGTATATGAAAATGCTTGATGTATGTATTTGAATTAAATATTCGCGCCGCATTACGCCAAACAATGCAGGTAATAACATTTTATTTCTAATAAAAAAGGTCGCAAAAAATAAAGTTAAATAATAAACATCATTTTGGTGGCTCCTCCTCTCGGCCCGTTCTGCTCACTCACTAATGCGCCAAAATGAGTCTTTGTTCGAAATAAAAACAAAAAACAAACAAAATCCGGAAATTCTTCATCATGCTCGTCTTCATCACAGTCACCGTTGCACTTTGTTTCCTCAATCAACACCAAACGCCGTCCAGTCACAACAATCACAGCCATCCATCGTCTTTGTCGTCATCGGCATGAATAACCGTTTCTGTTTCGAGTGCATTTGATAGTTTTCCAAATAATAAGGCCATCATGTTTCATGTACGCGAGATTGCCGTTGTTGTTCTTGCTATTATTGCAGCCATTGCAGCGGGTTCTCCGCTTGGCGGGGCGCATGCTTACTGCGATAAGCTGGTGCGAAAGTGGACGCGCCTGCGTGTGTTTCCGGTTATGGGCAGTGTGGACACTTGTCCGCTGTTGATCCGCTGTGCAACTGTTCTTTCATTTCATTCGCTATAAATTGCTTGTGAGCTTAATCCAATTATTTTACGCCTCTGCGCTGCCGCAGGTCGTTGCGATTTATGCATTGCAGCCGTCACTTTCCGCTCACACATTCTAATGTATCTCACCGCATACAACTGTGCACACTTATAACTCATATTTCTTTCGCTTCCACTTTCGGCATTCACGTCGGGTCTGAATGGTGTTAAAACGCATTTAGCCTGCTCCGATCTGGCGCACAGTCGAAGTGGAAATCGAATTGGCAGCGCCAGTGCCGGCCGAAAGGGGGTCAGCCTGGCCAAAAGTGTTTATAATGTTCACTGCAAGAGCGTGTAGCTGTTGGCCTTATTGGCTGGCGGCTACTGCTGTGCCAGAATCAGCATTTTCTCCATTCTTTATTAGTTTTTAATTAACTTTACTTTTGCTGGCTTCGTTTTCAGTTTTTATTTCCCACTGTCCGCCATCTGTAGAGTGGAATACGGCAGCTATAGGCGAGATTACAAATGTATATATATAATATTTGATTGCGCCAACCAGTTCGTAGGTCGATCGCCTTCCAGGTGTATCGGCAATCTTTGTGTCAGACACCTTTTTGACGACCACCCTACCTGCGGAACGCCCCGGGCTCAGGCTTATCAATCGTGTGGAGAAACGGCAAATGCCCGAAACTTGTGCGCGCTCAAAGCAGAAAATTCGTCTGTGCTCTGCAAGACTGAAAAAAAAATCCAATGCACAAATAGCTGCAAATAAATGTTAGCCATGATCTTGATTCATGACTCGAATCGTGACTGGACTTGAAGGCTTTCCAATGCACAACGCACAGGACCGGCCAGACCGGATCGGTGTGCACACTCGTAGTCGCTGTTTTGGGCGCATTCATTATCCGCCGCAGACTTGTTAGCCAAACGCTGCAGCCGACTGCAGTGAAGTGCAGTGAAGTCAAGTGTAAAAAATGCGAACCAACAACAACTACAAAACAAATTTAACCAGCACTGGTCAATGCCGAGAGGAGTTGTTGGCTTGTAAGCTGAGTGCTTGAAAAATTATTTACACTGACAAATTCTACTGGAACTTTGAAAATGTAAATTAATGTTTTCTGTTGACAGTTACTTTTCCGATCGATCTTTTGGTTACATCTATAAAAATGCAACTCTAATCAAAAAACCAATCTGACCATTAACTGGTTACTAAAGATATAGAAAACTGCAGGCATACTTAAGTTTTCTTTGACCTATTGCGACTAGTGTTTCATTTAAATATTTTTGTAATGAGAGATACAAGAGGAAATTTTCTCTTACCACAGTTTTCTCCTCTTCGCATTCAGATATTTCTGTGACTATTGAAAACCAAACTTTCCATGCTGAAACACCGGCAACGCAGCACTGAATTGTACGCAGAAATACATTTAGTTGATGGAAATTACTTACAAATTAAAAGTCAAATAATATATGAAATAATCGTGATACGACGCAGATCTGCTGACGCAGTGTAGGGATGCATTGAACTCTTAGGTTGTCGCGTGTCAAATGCTGGCGAAAGTCCGAGTTCAACGCATTGCGCCTAACGGTAAACAGAAATGTTTACATCAGATATTTCACGATTGTTGTTTATACATATTCGTTCAGGTGGAAATCGATTAAAAACCTTAAATTTTTCCCTGGAATTGGAAATTTAGAAAATAAAAGTATTCGATATTTTGAATTAAACAGTTGCAACTACGATTGGCTCTTATGCATGCAATCATATGAAAATCTATGGTTCGTTTGTTCGATGGTCGACAACTCAAAATGCAAACATTTCTTACCAGCGAATTTCAATTCACTTCCACTCCATGGCACGCGATAGACACACACATTCAGTTTGTCAAGTCAATGTTTGCAAACTTAAAGAAGGTAGAAAAATTATTTTGAAAAGCTTATAAATATGTATAACAAAAATTACAATATTTTGAAATTTTTTAAAATATAGATTATAAGTAATGTCTATTTGATACGCGAAAACAGTGTAAAAAATCCAAAAAGGAATGAAGCTATATTTCAAACTGTCAAAAAATTCGTCTTATTTCAAAACCAAGATTGCAGTGAAAGTTGGGCGCCGTTCAGTTCCGAACAGTTTAATGAGCTACATTAGTTCCGCATTCTATTTTTGTATATCCAAAGCCATTTTCCTTATTGAGGTACGGGGGTTTTCACGAACTTTCCGGATGATTTTTCTTTCTTCTCTGTCAGACAGTTTTCTGGGTCATCCAGGAGATACTTTCAAATCAATTCGCCCTTCAATACGCGAATCAAATAGACATTACTTTGTTATTATATGAGAGTGAAATATTCAATTAATCTATATTTTTCAAATAATTTCAAAACATTGAAATTTCTGTTATAACATAAGCTTTTCAAAATAATTGTCTACCTTCTTTAAATTTGCAAACATTTACTTGACAAACTGTACATATGTACATCTTGCATACTCTTCTTTTATTAGGAGCCCATAAATAGAATTGATTAGGGTAAACTGCACTGAGACCAGAATTGATCTATTGTGCCCCCTACAAATGTTAGAGTACATCCCCTAGACCTACCGCCCCAAATAAACTTAGTAACTCGCGGGGGTCTAGGTGTAGGAGCCCATAAAAGGCCGTCAGCACTGATTAGCTATTTGTAATTATTTATTGTTTCTCTGCTGCCTCAACATTTTGCTGCACTGTCCGTTTTTCAATCCAAACTCCGTCATTTAACATTTTCCTTGAATGTCCCAAATTGTAGCCTACTCGTCTCAATAACCTTGATTGTGGCGTCATAAAGAATGACTTAAAACCGGAAAGCCGCAACCCAAAACCAGTTTTTGTCTGCCACTGAAGTGCAGTGCGAGATTGTTGTGTTGTGTGCGGCCACTGGTCGCAACGCCTCCACTAATAGCCACCTTACATTGCAGACACGATGCTTTGAATGTGTGTGCGTGTGTCTGGCGCACCGACACCCCTTTCCGGTGCCTGGCCTAGCTTTCGACGCAGACAGTTGGTCTCCTTGCTTGCCTTGTTGATCGTTTGAAAATTATTTGTATATGTACGCCACAAACTGCAGCAATTTACTGAGTACTCTCTTGTTGTTTTTGTTATAGTTGTTTTTTGTTTGTTTTTCTTTTATCGTCAAATCGAAGTGGAATTTGTTTGTGGCCCACTTGCCGCAGCGCTTTGGGATTTTTGTGTCACGTGCCAATTTCCATGTCTGCTGCTACCATTTGCAATTTGCATGGAGTGCGCGCTTATTTTATTTTAGGCAGTGTAGTCGATTCTATAAGTAAATACTCCATTTATCTGTTATTCTTCATTGGCTGATTAAATTAATTTAATTTATACAACTGTCTCTCTTGTGTTTTGCAGAACTACAAAGAAAAGGACCTGGGCAAGGTGGTGCTGTATACAACGAGCATGGGCATTATACGCGACACGTACGCCAAGTGTTCGAACGTCAAGCAGATTCTGCGCACGCTGCTGGTCAAATTCGAGGAGCGCGACGTTTTCATGAGCGTCGAGTACCAGGCGGAGATCAAGGAGCGCATGCATTCGGAAGCGATAAAAGTACCTCAGCTGTTTGTCGAAGGGCAGCACATCGGAGTAAGTAGCGATGCGGTGGCTGAGCTGCGGGACGGCTGTGCGAAGCTAAAATGCTGAGACAAATTTGACATTTTCGCTGAAAATTACAACTGCTGCCGCTGCCGCTGCTGCTGATGACGATGATTATTGTTATTGTGCTTGTCGGTTTTGTTGTTGCCGCCGATGCTGGCACGCAAATGTTAATTGCGCAGTTTCATTCTTTGTCCAATAACAGCAGCGGCACCGTTGAGAAGTGGCCACAAAAGTGCAATTTACAGCAAAAACGAAGGCAAATCACGAAGAAGCGTTTCTGTTGCTGTTGCCGTTGCCGTTGCTTTTCTGCTTCCTCCTTCACGGTGCATGCAAGGCCGAAGCAGCAGCAAGTCAACCGTGTGATTGTAGCTCTTTACTTCCATATTTGTGGGAAACTATATTTTCAATTTTCACTTATCTGGGCTCTTGGTCAAACTTGTTTGAGGTTTGCATTGTTTCAGTTTGCCAATTTGGATTTGTTTATTCACTAAAGCCAAAGTTGAAAAATTTATTCCATTTCTCTATTCTCTGGTCTTCTTGATTTTTCAAGCTTCGTGTTTTTATTTTATCCAAGTGGCGGTCATTTGGAGGAAATTCACTCTTAAAAACTGAAGCTGCAAACTGCAGCTCGATCCCAGTTCATGTGAAGCGAAAATTTGCAGCAACAGGTGTTTCTTCATTTCGAAACATCCGACAACCTCTTCTCCGACATGTTATGATGAAAACAATGGTTGGAGTGACGCTGCTCACATGAGCTGAACATCGTCACGACATTTCCGAAGATCAGTATCAGCAGCGATAGCACACTGCTAACAACTGCGAAAGCAACGTGCCATGTCAATGCGAGCCGAACAACCAACAGACATCACTTCAAGTCGATTAGCACGAGACCAGGTCGAAAATGCGAAATCGTTCAATACAGACGATTAAAATGCAATGAGGCGCTGCGACATTAAGCAAGTCTCAATTGGGACACTGGCTGCTGCCGCTATTGTTGTTATTATTATTATTGCCACTACTATTGTTGTTGGTGCAGCTGAGCTGGAACGCTGCCACTACACGCTCAACTGCTTTTGAAAGTGAAATTTTCAAATAATACAAACATAAATATTTAAGTAAAACTTCTTACGCGCCAACAGCAGCCGAGCGCCTACAATGAAGTTGGTAAAGCAGAAACTCAACAACAATTCAAGCGACACTTTTCAAGGGAAGTGCAAGGAGAAGTGTGGCGGCCAATAGGCGGGTCGGTGTGCAGCTTCGCTGGTGTATGGCATTTTGAATTAATGAGCCGCACGTTAGCGCCATCAGCTGCTCAAGGCTGCGCGTTGCTGGCGGAAAAATATTAAACTGTCGCCACATTATCATTTCCAGGCATGTAGGTTCACTTATCGCGCCAACGGCCGCCATCGGGCCGACGAATGCCGTAGCAGCAGCTATTTATCAGTGTCCGCTGTGCACAACAAAAAGCGGCGACTGCTTTGCAACCAAAGTGTAGCAAAACATTGCATTCACATTTACATTCACACAATGTGCAAATAAATAAATAAACGCTGACGGCACTTGTAGCCGTCAACAATCACGGCCAATACCACCGCCACCGCCAACACCAACGCCGGCACCGCACCTCATGCTCGTGTGCGCAGACACGCAGACGGCCGCTGCAATCGCACATGGCGGCATCTCGTAAACCACACACGCAGCAGAAAGTGAAATTGTTTAATGTTTGCGCATTTTTATTTCCAATCCTCTTCACTTTACTTTGTTAAAAATAAAAAATAATTGATTGTCCGTTGTTGCTGCCGCTGCTGCGCCAATATCTACATCTGATTTCACTCATATTTGGCACTTGATTGGCAAAAATTATTGACCATACTCGCGTTCACACTCGCCATAATGCCATAATGTTATTGGGAAATTTCAATTTCATAACACGAAAATAAATCTTAAATTAGCATTCCCAGTATTCGAATACACTGTTATACCTATTGATCCACAAGTGTGCGGACGATATTTCGGAATTGCTAACAATTATGAACACTTAACCTATTTTACTATGAAATTGTACTCCTAGTTCGAGCCAATTGATTCTGCATACAACGCAAGGGATTCGGGCTTTGTTGCTAGTTTCTGATTTTGAATTACAGCAAAATCTATAAAAACAAAACAAAATATATCTCTCACATTCATGAAAATTATTGGATGTGAAGGTAAATGCTCAAAGCGCTTAATTCGAAAAGACAAGTCTAGGCAGTTTTTACATTTTGTTTTCAATTTAACAGAATGAATCTGAAATTTCCTGATTGCACTAGCAGTGCTTTCCTCCATTCTTTTCTCCACTTGTTCAAACCAAAAACGAGCTACACCACCGCAACTCCACATATCTAACGAAAACCCCAGAGTATGTGCTGAAACCCTATGCAGTGCTATTGCATGACCAGACATGCCAACCAAAGCCAATCACCCTACACTTGTGTACAGCGTCACATAGCGCCTCATGCACACTCGTCTCAGCGGCACTCAAGCAGCTGGGCCAACGCAATCAATTTATCGATCGGCGTGATCCAATGCCACCTACCACAGTGCAGTGCGAAAACATGCACTGAAAGGTATGACATACAAGTATGTATAATGCCGCAAAGCACTGGCACACTTCGGAATTGTGCTGCAGCGGTCAGTTGACCTGCAACGCTGATTGGCCAATAGTTTCGGACTTTGGAAAACTTGGCCAAGTAAAAATATTCACGGTGCCTGCAAATGAATCCGATCTCCTATTCCCCTATTCCACCCAGCGCACTACTCAGATATTTTTCAAATGACAAATGAAGATATCAATATAACTTTTGTAAATTGCGAGACATTGCTGCCGCATTACGAAATTCAATAAAATGCCACACAATTGTAGTTTTAGCAATGCTACTGCGGCAAGCGCAGTCACACACCTGTGGATCTACTACTTAGATACTTTTCATGAAAAACAGCGCGTACGTAGCCACTATTTATATGCAGGCAGCACAGCCGTTTGAGCCGAACCACCACCAGCAGCAAGTTTCCTTCTTAAGTCTTCTGTTTGGCATTGCGCGCAATCGAGTGCTCATTTGTTTGTTGCTTGTTATGTTTGTCTTGCAGGATGCTGACACCGTGGAACGCCTCAACGAGTCCGGCGAGCTGCGTCAATTGCTTAAACCATATAAGGTAAGTGTGCGCATATTCCAACAACAACCACACCAGCAGCAACAACTACTAAAAACAAGAAACAGAGCACACACATACCGCGCAACATGCGTTCTCCGAACAATTTATGGCCGTATTTTCCAGCATCATTACGCTGGCGAGTTGTTAGTTGCGGTTGCTGTTGCTGTGGTAGTAGTAGTTGTTTGTTTTTTTGCTGACGCTTTTGCGAGCACAAATGAAATAAACTAACTAATGTCGGACTTTGCTTCGCAGTCAATCTCTTCCACGTACACCTGCCAGACATGTGGCGGCTACCGCCTGCTGCCCTGCCCCTCGTGCAATGGCTCCAAGAAGTCTGTGCATCGGAATCACTTCACGGCCGAATTTGTGGCACTCAAATGCATGAACTGCGACGAAGTGGGCCTGGTCAAGTGTCACAACTGCTAGGCGAACGATGCAACACCGCGCTACGCTGCTATGCGGAGTGCCGCGAGTCACACAGCCGCCGAGCGGTCTACCGCCGCAGGTCGTTCAGATAATACGGACAATTCGTTCGTCTCTGCTGTATTCCGACATTTGAACATATCCGATGGCGACGCGCTGACAATTAGCAATTTTGTGTGTGCAAATCTAGCAATTATTTTAATTACGTTTAAATATTTCCGTACGTTGACGAACTTTTCACGTTGTGTAATTATTGTGTATTTTCTGTATTTAACTTTTAATCATTGCAATAGTGCAATTTATTATTAAGGAACGACAAAGAACGAGTGAACGAGCGAGCAGAGGAGGTTCGACCAGCGCCGCAAGCACAATGCGAACACAACGCGCAGCGTGTGCCGTAATTTTGCGTTGGGCGTACGAATTGTTGTAAAGTTGCAAATGTGACGGTTGTGATAATTTAACAAACAAAGTAAATAAACCGAAGCGAGAAGAGAAGAAAAATCAACTAAAGCAAACGCACAAAACACAAATGGAACACAAACTAATCTAAAACAAACCAACAACGAAGTGCACACAAAGAATTTTACACAAATCTGAGCAAACAGTCAAATCCGCCTAAATGTTAATTAGTGGTTAACAATCACACTGTAGAATTTGCAAACTTGACTATTTTTATTAAGTTTGATTCTCTTATAGCTACTGGCATAGCATTAAGTCCAAACTCTGTTATTGTATTTATAAATTGTACTCTTATATTGTAAACGTTCGCGCGAGTTTCCAGCGGCTCGAATCGATGTTTGAACGGGTGCAACGAAAGTCCAGCAGACGGGGATTTCAGCAGAGCAAAGCGCAGTCGATAGATGCGGATGCAGCACTAAACAACTCGCTGGGCATATGAGAGCTTAGATTTAAATGGAAATTTGTTGCACGCGTTCTATTGGATTTTCGGCGAATCGACGAAATACTTCTAGCCATAGTTGCGGTTTCATTTGAATGCGTATATTTAGCAGCATTTCATTGTAATTATAGCGAGTGGAAAAAACGCAATCGCAGGCGTATAATTGCTGTGCGAGAGCTTCGAAAGAAGCCCGTAGGAAATTATTATTAAAGCAAATAAAGAACACTACTCAAACGAAAGAGAAGAGAATTTTAAATGGAGTTTCTATTGTGAAATCGAAATTATAAATTTGTTGTTTCCTACGGTTGAGGCGAAACCTAAAGAACAACACAACATAAAATATGACTGATTGTTTTTGTTTACGGGTGGTGCATTCGATGGGCCCTATCAGCGACTCATTACAGATTGTGGGAATTCTTACACTTTCAACTCTCGCAGCAACATCAAAAACCATAGTTGGAACGAGTATGACCCCAGCTGAGGCTTATTTTAGTTTAGTTTTTATATATCATTTAATACTATTGATTATGAGATAAACTAAGAAAATGCGAAATATTTGTATTCATCGACAGTGATAGAAACAAAAATGCATATTGAACAAGGACACATGCAAACTGTCGACTTTCCTCAATCTCGAGCTCGTGGAATGGTTTATTGATTTTATACTCAAATTTGGTTGGAAGCTCTTTGAAGTGAAGATGTCGATCGAACTGATTTGAAATCAATTGAATTGAACAGAACTGATTGCTTAAAAAAGCAGATACCACCGACTGCGCTCACGACATTTCGCCGCGAACTTTCGATCAACTAATTATAAACCCCGGCCACTATGCACCACAACCATCCTTGATATCATTGGCCTTTTTATCGATTTCTTAAAGTCGCTTGAAAAATATGTGAGACCGCTTGGACGTCCTCACGTGTATGTGCTCAGGAGTACGTTGTGTGCTTTTGCCATATGTAATCTCAACTAATGTGACACCTGCTACATAGAAACAATTTTCGCCACCTCTAGAGCCGCGATGGCTGTTGTTGATGTTAAATAGTTGTTATTGGGGTTATTGTTGGTGTTAATAATTTGCGGCGACGTCCTACATTTCGATTGACTTGAAGGCCGCAAAGCCACAAAACTTACAATGGCAACAACAGCAATACCAAAACAACATTGGCAGAGCAACTAAACGCGCGCAACTGCAGCAACAAAATATATATCCAAGAATAACAAACAAACAAACAACAGCACTCTTCGTTTTCCACTGTTGCGCCTTATTTTTTATGATTTTGCTTACAAATTGTTCACTCTTGGTTGTTGTTGTGTGGCATTCAACACACTTTATTAATGAAATGTAGTGTGTAGCGCGTAACGTGTAGCAATAGCAATTTCTGAAACACCTGAAGGCAAATAAGACGAGGCGCCTCCGCTCTGCGCGCCTCACTCTACGGAGCCAACAACACGCCACTCGGCACGTTTGCCAATTCCAAGAGTTTTAAGATCTTAATCTGCGCAGAGTCGGCAACGACAGCCACTTCGCATGCAGTGCACCAGCTGAAGATGTGCACCGCACCGCTCGCCACTCGACCTGACAGCGCACCGCCTGCAGTTCGTCGCTGGTTAAATGTGCCAGCAAGTGATGCGGTGTGTTTGTTGTTGTCGGTTCGAACGAAATCGAAATTGAGGCGCGGCAACTTCAACTACATTTTAACGACAGCCGCACTGACGACATTTGCGCAAAGGGAGTCGGTCGCGTCAGTCATCAGCCGGGCAAGGTGTGTCTCACTGATGCAGCGACAGGCTGGCAGCAACTGAAATTTGAACAGATGCCCGCAAGTCGGCAGGTCTGCTCTTTGTTGGTTTTCAGCTTAATTTTACACCAAAATCACATTTAGACATTCCACTTTCCCTCGGCCGTCCGCCACTCTACCCTTCTGCATCCTTTTCGCCCTTTATCACCAGTCGCTGCTTTCTATCTGCATATCTCTCAACTTTTTCTGGCCGAGTGATGTGTGTTGTATGTTTATGTAATCATCAGTTAATTGTCGTGTTTTGTTCGTCGACATTAATATCTGGTTTGATAAATGCCGCGATGTGGCTGTGAACAAGTGAGCGGCAAAGCATGGCCGGAGGATAGCGGCGAGTTGAAAATGCAAAACGAACAACTCAAGACACGAGCTTTTATTGATACGAAACAAAAGACTGAAGGCACAAACTGCATTCTGTGGAATGTTGTGCAATCAATAATAAGTTATTTGAATAGGTACAAAAGTTTAGTAAGTAATAAAAGGAGTAGGAGAAGTGGTGGGAAAACGCGATGACACAGCAAAGGCCAAACGTAATGATGTGACTTGACTACTGGCAATAATAATTATATAGTATTGGTTGATTGAATAGTTGGAGTCCATCAAAGCAGACAAGCTTTGCCCGCAATACTCAAATCTACGTCTGCAATATGCACATATTTATGTAGTATGGCTGAAGTTGTTGTTGAATTTGAAAGATTCCGCACCGTCATCACCACTCCTCTATCTAAAAATTAACCTTGAGTTTGTGTGCCCCAATATTAATTAAAATCGCATTTCAAAGAAAGCAACTCGCTCTGCGGCACCGCCACAATGTGACAATATTGGCGATTCGTCAATTACACCACGTCATCCTTGGCCATTAAGTTGCAAAGTTGAGAACTGAAATTCATCAAAGCATAATTGCTACAAATCGAAACATAACTAATGGCCGTCGCGTGCACCGGAAAAACCAGTTCGTACTCGAACAATGTAAACAGCAAAACAATACACACAAACAAAATGAATAGAATGCTGAAGCGTTGAATAGCAAGCGTTCGAAATTTTTACCGCCTTCCGGCTGTGCTGCATAAATTAATTGATCGCTAATAATTTCAAAGCAACATCACTCAGAAACCATAAATATCAAGCAACAAAGCAACGATCAACAAAGAACACAGAAACAAGTCGTTTATGCTAATCGTCAACACGCTAAGAAGACACTTGTGCCGAGCTTGAGCGCTTCTGCGGTAGTACGATTCATCGCTATTCTGAAAACGCCAACACAAACGCGAGTCATCGCCAAGGACTTGATGGCAGTACTAAAAATTTACCAGTGCTATGTTTCGCTTGAAAATGCCACTTGCTGGACGGCCAGCGAACTGGTCGCTGTTCTCCGCAGTTCTCGCAGAGCGGCAGCAACTCTGTCTAACCTGTTGCTCGGTCCTGTTTTTAATTAAAACTGAAACAACGCACTTCTCGAATATTCAAAACGGCAACCGAACTAAAAAAGCCTGTTTAGGAGCAAAATGTGAAATTGGCATAATTTGCGAACGTGTTGTCACCGGTCCGCAGCAACAAACACAATGACAGACCACGCACACAGAAGGCAGGCAGACAAAGCTCCAAATTAGCAGCGGACTCGATGCCTGCGGTCCGAGGTGCAAACGTTTATTTGTTTGACACTGACATTGAACCCAATTCAATTGATTCATTTATCATTCCATCAGGCGACCCGCTGTTTCGTTAACATCTTCGCAAAGATTTTGCTGCGGTTGTTAAGGCACAAACTAAATATTTTCTTTTTTCGCGTTAACAGTACAACTCTTTGTTGATGTTGTTATTAAGAAAATAAACATTTACATAAACGTATATAATGGTCTATGAAATATTTATCCAACTTAATTTTTATCGCTTGACTAACAATTGTACATTTTCAGCCTATTAAACAAATACTATTGTAATGCCAACTGTCATATATTTGTAACTATATATATTTTATTCTAGTTAAATATTTATTTACAGACTTAACATACTTTGAATCATCAAAGAAAAGCAACAATTACAATAAAAAGTTTGCGTTTTCTCTACTTCGATTTCAACGGCCTTAATTTATAATTGAGATAAAATATATACATATATAAATGTTTCGAAATCTTCTTCCATAGACGATGATTCAAACATTTGATCTGGTCGGGATATCCGACATGTTGACGTTTTCACATCGAATTATTTGTATTTTAACAAATCGACCAACAGATGAGTAGTAAAAGGGCAAAGGTTTGCGGTTTCAAGTTGCGTACGTCATCGGGTTAACGTAAACAATTGCAGAAATCTACACATACCAGAAAATCGTATTTTAGATATGTGAACCGCACTTTCATGATACCAAAATATGCAACCCTGTATGGCGTTAACATTTACATTCAATGTCACACCGGCGGCGAAATGTCAAAAATGTAATTTCCTATTTGAGTTGACCAAATTCTAAATTTTGCAGCAGTCTGAAATATGTAAAAATTGTGTGAGTTAGTAAAAAACCAAAAATCGCATGGAAACATAGGGCCGCCAAAGTTTCACAGCTACAACGAACCGAAACCCAGTCCGAAAGTATCACGGAGCACCTGCCAAGCAGTTTACGTATTTTCCTAGTTGGACGTGTGTGCGTGCTGTGTTGCCAGGCAGTGATTTAGCCTATTGATAAAAATTGGGAAAACAGCAACTACACCAGCTCCACCCACTCGAAACTGCATTCACGCTGCTGCGAAGTTACGTACGTCTACGCCGCCATGGACGCCAACTGGGACATACACGACGACATGAATCTGTAAGTGAGACGCGGCCAAGGGCATTGATGTGGCACTTGTGCCCAATTGCCAGGCGCTCTCGACAGGCCCTTAATGCGATAATTGATTTTTTGTGAGCCTTGTAACCGAGTAATGTGCAAATTCGCATCGCTTTGTTGGGTGCTTTTGCTTTTGGCAGGTACATCATGCCGGAACGCTTCATCGTCGAGCCCAATGGTAAGGACGAGCTCCTGGTAATCGATCGCATGACGAGCACGACGCGCGTGCAGAGTAAGCATTAAAATAGTGCCTCGTTACATTCTGCACCTATGTTTCATTGAACGTGTGTGCGTGTTTGCAGCGAAAACGAACCAACTGCACAACCAGATACCGACGCGCCGTGTCTGCGGCATACTGGGCACGATCCAGCTGCTAGGCGGCCATTATCTGCTGGTGGCTACGCACCGCCTCTACGTTGGCATGCTGAACGGCGTGATAATTTGGCGGCTGGCCGGTTTCGACATCATACCTTACATTCCAACCATCACGCATCTGACACAGAAGCAGCGTGAGCAGAACGAGACGTATTTGTACATGCTGCGCAAGGTGATGGACATGCGCTTCTTCTACTTCTCGTACTGGTACGATTTGACGCATACATTGCAGCGACTGCACGGCATGCCGCCTGATTTCCTGAAGGTAGATCACAGCCCGCCCCAAGCATTTCCATCCCAAAGTTTCATGAAACCTCCACTTCTAGCACGGCTTGTTCGAGCGAGCCGACCAGCGCTTTGTATGGAATAGTGCGCTGCTGCACAATTTTAACTGCAGCGAAATGCGCAAATTTCAACTGCCTCTGCTACTGGGATGTAAGTCTGCCCAGACACACGTGGCATTCGTATTAACAATTATCAAACAATGTTTACTTTTTGCAGTCGTCTCCATCAATCAGGTGCAAGTGAACGGACAAACGTTCTTCTGGTCGATAATATCGCGCCGCTCGATACATCGCGCCGGCACCCGTTTCTTTGCGCGTGGTGTAGACGAAAACGGGCATGTGGCCAATTTCGTGGAAACGGAACAAATTGTCGAGTACAATGGGCAGCGCATTTCGTTCGTGCAGGTATGTTGCTCTACTCAAATTATTACTAACGTCCTCAGCCGGTTATTTAATACATTGTTTAATTATAGACGCGCGGCAGTATGCCGTTCTTCTGGCGACAACTACCCAATTTGCGTTACAAACCGGATCCTGATCTGATTCCTGGAAAGGATCATCTGCAGGCTTGTATGCGACACTTTGAAGAGCAAATTATGCTCTACGGCCGCCAAGTGTTGGTTAATTTGGTAATGTCTAAATGTGAAAAACAAACACAGCAGTACGAATTATCTTGCATTTTCACATTAAGGTGGATCAAAAACGCGCTGAGGGCAACTTGGAGCAGGCGTTCCGCACTTTTGTGCAGCAAATGAACAATCCAAACGTCCGCTATGAAGCCTTCGACTTCCATGCCGAGTGCAAGAAAATGCGCTGGGACCGTCTGCAGATACTAATCGACCGCTTGGCGCACGAACAAGACGAGTTTGCGGTGTTCCATCTGCGCGACGATGGCGGTCTGGTGTCGGCGCAAGATGGGGTCTTCCGTACGAACTGCATTGATTGTTTGGATCGCACTAACGTTGTGCAGAGTATGCTGGCAAAGCGTTCGCTGAACCTTGTGCTCGAGAAGCTCGGCATACTGCAGCCGGGCCAGACCGTGGAACGTGCCTCCCGTGACTTTGAGCTTATATTTAAAGGGGTGAGTATACGAGTGTACAGGTAGGCTTTGCGCTGAACTAACTATGCGTTGCGCTCCTCCCAGGTTTGGGCTGACAATGCGGACATGTTGTCGTTGCAATATTCCGGCACTGGCGCACTAAAGACAGACTTTACGCGCACCGGCAAGCGCACTAAAGCTGGCCTACTGCAGGATGGCGCCAATTCGATGACGCGCTACTACCTGAATAACTTCGCCGATGGTTTTCGACAGGCAAGGGGAAAAGTTTTAATTTGCAAAAGAAACCAAATCGACTAAATCATTATTGTGCTTTACATGAAGGATAGTATTAATCTGTTTCTGGGCAAATATTTGGTGAAGTCGGACGAGGGAAGCCTGCTGCCATCACCGTTAGTAAAGCAGCGAAGCTGGCGATACAACACGGTGAGTTCGTATAATGTGCAATTGCAGAATTCAAAGTAACCAATCAAACTTCATAAATCTCCTCGAATGTTGCAGTTCCCTTCAGTGTTGGTATTTGCGGTTGCGATGCTCTTCATCTCCGCCGTCTTTCCACCGGAGTTTAACACGGAAAGCCTGCTCTTCCTGCTCTTCTGGGGCGCTATGATCGGCGTCAGCACAACTGGTATTCTGCATCACGGCCATGAGTTTGTGGATTGGCCGCGACTGCTGGCACCCGTAAAAGTCGAGGCTTAGCACCTGTGGCCGCCACACAACTTGGCGCATTAGACCGCTCGTTTTGCACGCTGTAGAAATTCTCACATTTGCCCACTCGGCCCGCTATAACATATAGCAATATACAATCTGACCGTATGTTAAAGTTGGCTAATCGCTCACTCTGTAAAAAGAGTATATTTCCCTATTTTGTTCTCGCCGCCTAGGTACCTTACTTTAATATAAAACAATTTATGCAATTTAAACTATATGAGAAACGAAAAATTTATGAAATAAAATTTAGGGGATTTTCTTTTATTAGGATGCTATCATCAGTTAATAAGCAACACTTTGTAGTAGACAAAAACCAAACGCAAACGTTGTTCATTTCTTAATAAAAACTACAAAACTAAAACGATCAGAAAAAACCCAGAAACTATACTTTCAATGTAATTGAAAAGCAAGATGGATGAAGAGTTAATTTCTCAACACAGTCTGTAATATGTAGTTTAAACAATCTGCAATGCGACTTTGAATATCTAATCGAATACAATCGCCACAACATTCTATAGCGATCGCGTCAGCTGCATTAGCGTGTACGGATTCTTATTGCTCAGATATTTGAGCTGCTCATCAAATCCTGATGGCGTCTTCTGTATCCAATTGCGATCAAGGTAGTACTGAATGCAGCTGCTAAACTCCTTTTCACTGAAATTCTCCACGCGCACCGGCACGAACGGATCCAAATGCTCGAAGCCCGCTTTGCCAAGCAGGTAACGCGGTAGGTACGAATCCATGTAGCCCTCTGTCATGCCAATTTTGTCCACGGACAGTATGCACACGCCATTGGTCCAGTCGTAACCGGTAATGTCGAGGAAAGGCTGTGTCAGGGTAATGTGATCGGGAGTGATGCGCTGTTTGTTGTCGCCGTAAATGCGTGTCTTCGGGTGAAAAAAAGCATTGAAGCCATCTATGGCCACCATCACTTTGCAGCGGCCCGCACTGGCATGCTGCTTTAGCTCGCTCAGCAACGCGGTCATGGTCTCTGAGGCAAACTTTATGCGCGTTATACCGTGCTCCACTAACTCGGTCAACATTGAGCCGGCCGCTGTGGATTCACGTTTACTCCACACGTAGTCTTTGCTAGTCTTTAATGACAACGTGGGCAGAAGCTTGGAGTTTTGTGCCTTGAAATGCAGTAGCCAGGCTGCCGCATCAAAGGGTAGGTCAATGTAGCCCTCCTGGCCAGCCGCATTTGCCGTCTCCTTGGGCCGTTTCATCCAGTTCGGCACCCAGGGCACGTGCACCAGAAGAAAATCATTTTGCAGTCCGTAGTGCAGCACGTGCGCCATAGTCAACGTCTTCCCGACACCATTCTCACCATACAGTACGTAGCGCACTGTCGGTCGACTCAAGTCCGTGTTACGTATGTAGTCGATGAGCTCCAGTGCAGGCGGACGCACCATCAGGCAAGCCTCAGCGAAGGTCTTGACTTGCTGCTCGAACTGGCGCGGTAACCCTCCACCCGCAAACAGCTGCTTCTTTTCCTCCGCCGGCAGTGTGTAGAACTTGGCCAAATGCACGGCTGTTTGCTGTGCGGTGTTGCCTTCTGCGGTGCGGTAATCACTCGGCGTTAGCTTTGGTCGATCATAGAGGGGCGGCTCCGCCACAGCTGCCTCCGCTGCCGATGTGCAGTACTTGACCGCAGGAAAACGGCGCAAAACAGGACATTTCTGCCAGTGCCGCGTTAGCATATCGCAAATTTTCGCCGTGGTTCACTTAATATTTACGAATAATTTTCCCTATGATTTGAGGACTGTCACATGCGGCTCGAAACAGTGTTGCCAGATAGTTGTCAAGCGATCCCCTACAATTAAGTCCCTTTCCCCCTAAAAACTAAATTTTTCAAATTTAAATCCGCACATAAAATTATTATTTCAGGAAAATTAATCATTTTGTTTGGTACAGTAAATTAAAGAAAGATCCACTAGCCAACATATCTGAGCAAGGTGTTGATGTAACATACATAATACAACCTGGTTGGCCACAGATATTTTTAAAACGTAAATTAAAAATGTTTGCAAAATATTTCCCCCAATCCAAACAAATAAACTTCAAAACTAGGGGAAACCCCCTAATCTGGCAGCACGGCTCGAAATCACTCTTGGATACAGGTTTGTTCAATCCAGTGCTGCATAACGAGCCATATTAATCAGTAATTAGAAATTATTTTGTCAAAAAGTGTGTTTATATTTTTTAATTATATCGTAGCGTAGTTCCCAGTTGCAGGCTACCTATCACAAATACTGAAACGATTTCCGACATTTTGTCGTTTTTAAAGGTTTCTTTCATTTTCTCTTACATTATATTATTGCAATTTTTTTTATAAATCTGACGTAAAATCATGTTTTTTGGGTGGCGCATCACGCATTTAGCAAAATTAAGAAGCTTGTTCGAAGACAACATGACATTTTCTACGCTGGTTTGTTTTGTATTTATTTGATAAATAAAACATAAACATATGTACGTGTGCATACATATACGTTTAAAGAAAACAAAGACAAACTTTGAAAAAAGTACATAAGTTAGCAAAACTTAAACTGCAATTTAGGCATTAAATACGGCTACACATTTTTCGCATAAGGTGAAACAACGTGCCTCACGCAATTCTCACAAGGTATGCTGTGTACATTAGCGTTTCAAACATAAGTGCACAAATGGCATCGAGCTCTTTTTTATTAGTGTATGAGTCAAAAAACTCGACATTTGAAATATCACAGGTGAATTTGGTTAAAAATTTAGAGTTAGGACTCCTCAAGTTAAAAATAGTATGAAACTCCGATTAGGCTCATTTCACAGTAAAATATGAAAATTTAAAAATAAATAACAAAAACAATAACAATAACCAAAAACAACCCTTTTCACAAATATCCAAATGACACAAAGGCAGAAATCATCGTATAACGGAATGCCAAATTACATTCCCAAAAGTTTATTCTTTAAAAAAATTTACATTAACGATATGCTATTACATACTGCCGCTTTTTCTATATAAGATCATTTACGGAATATGAAACTTGAAAAGAATCTAGTCAAATGTCGAATTACAGCAAATTCTTAATTTCGTCGTACAGCACCAGCACAATGGCGGCGCCGGTACCTCTCAGGATATTGGAGAAGGCCCCCTTGAAGAAGGCCGCCGGTCCCTCCACTTTACCTATTGTCATCCAGCAATGCGCAGTGTTCTTGTAGAGTCGCTCCTCCGCCTTCACGCCGGACTGCATCATCATGCGACGACGCACGGTGTCGAATGGATACGAGACGATGCCGGCTACTGTGGTCACAATTTCGGCAATGATGAAGCTGATCCAGAGGGGAGTGTTCTTCGGGTCGGGCAGCATGCCGCGCGCAGTGTCGTAGAAACCAAAGTATGCGGCACGGTAGATGATGATACCTTGCACGGACACACCGAAACCACGGTACAAGCCCACAAGACCGTCACTCTTGTAGACCTTAACCAAGCAATCACCAAGTCCTTTGAATTCCCGATCAGTGGTCTTGCCGACGTCTACCGCCAAACTGGGAACGCAAAAGTAAGAAAATAGGTGAGCACTTCGAAATAGAATAGTCACCACTCACCGTGTACGGGCAAAGTCAAGCGGGTAGACAAAGCAGAGGGATGTGGCACCAGCGGCGCCACCCGACGCCAAGTTACCAATGAAGTAGCGGAACCACATCGTTTTCTTATCCACATTGTTCAGAAAGATCTGTTTGTATTTGTCTTTAAAAGCGAAATTTAACGCTTGCGTCGGAAAGTATCGAATGACATTGGCCAAGTTGCCGCGCCAATAAGACAAAAAGCCCTGCTCTTTAGGGATACGTAGGAAGCAATCAACCATGCCTTTGTATCGCTGCGACTCTGCGATCTGCTTTGACACGTGCTGCACCTGCAGCAGCAACTTGACGCGCTCGATGGGCGCGACGGCAGTTTTTGCAATGGCCGCAGAGATGCCGCCGGCCATAAAATCCTTGAGGAAAGCAACTGGATCGGTAAGATCTCCACCACCACCACCCTCGCCATGTGCCATTTCGCTGCCACCACAATACACACAGAAACGAGAATAGAGAGAGAAACAAAAATTTTGTTAGGAATGTCACTGATTCACAGCAAGTTCCTTTGTTAATTAGCCGACTCGACAATACAGTAAAGTGCGGTTGAAATTTTCAATGCGTGTTTCGAGCAGGGGTCTTGAATGTGGACACCGCCTCCAGCACTGTGAACGCCACATTCGAGGTGGAGCTGGGAGCAGTCCTTTCGAATTACTTACTTGAATGCGTTAACGGCGCTGTCTGAAGCACTGAATCTCACAAAAAGCAAATATCCTCGGGAAAACAATTAGGATGAAAAATTTCTGTTAAAATTGAAAACTGGACGAGTGAGAAGAAAGCTTTTCAACAAATGCTGCCACCCAGTTGCAAATTGTGATTCGATTCGATGTATAGAAAAAAAGCCGAAATTGATTGCTTCACTCGATTCGCGGCATATGTAAACGACATGCATTGCGGAAAAATAACAATCCTTTACAAATTCCAGGTGTTCCTTACGCCGATTGTCCATCACCGTTCGTACTGAAAACAAGTAAATTTGCACTATCGCGAAAAAAAACAAGCATTTATCCTCTTCGTTTAGTGTTGCACATATTTCGCGCATAAACCAAAAGTAAAGCCGAATTTCAATTCTCAAACCAACAACTGGCGCAGGCAACAGAGAATGTAAACAGCGTTTTACTATTTTTATTAATTTTTGTATTTTTAACTTGACGTTGTGTTTGTGGGTGAACATGTACTAATAGTTGGTAATTTTCGCTCTTCCATGATGTTACAATTTGCAACCTTGTTCTTACGATTAATTACAATTTCTTTTCGCTTATGTCAATAATGTATGGTAACTGTTGTTGGTTTTAAATTAAATAATTTGTTTAGCTGAATTAGGTAGTTATTTAATTTACAAGAATTTCTTGATTTCATCGTAGAGCACAAGCACGAAAGCGCCGCCAGTACCTCTGAGGACATTGGAGAAGGCGCCCTTGAAGAAGGCACCGGTGCCCTCCTGCTTGGCAATGGTTCCCCAGCAGTGCAGTGTGTTCTTGTAGACAATATCAGTAGCCTTGCGACCGGACTGCATCATCATGCGACGACGCACAGTGTCGAATGGATAGGACACAATACCAGCAACAGTTGTAACACATTGAGCAATAGCCCAACTAATGTAGATGGGTGTATTCTTTGGATCGGGCAGCATACCGCGAGCGGTATCGTAGAATCCGAAGTAAGCGGCACGGTAGATGATGATACCTTGCACGGACACACCGAAACCACGGTACAAGCCAACCATGCCGTCACTCTTGAAGATTTTGCTCAGGCAGTTGCCCAGACCGGTGAACTCACGCTGTCCACCCTTGCCAGTATCGGCAGCCAAACTGCAAAACAAACAGCGCATTAAGCTATTGCAGGCAAAATAAAACAACAGCTGCGCCATGGGCGCCACTTACCGAGTACGAGCAAAGTCCAATGGGTAGACGAAGCAAAGCGAGGTAGCGCCAGCAGCACCACCGGAAGCCAAGTTACCCATGAAGTAACGCCAGAACTGCGTGTTCTTGTCAACACCGCCCAAGAAAACCTAGACCCGAAACACACAGACCCATTAGTATGTGCACCTCATAGTTCCGCTAACGTTGCCTTGGCTCGGCAACTTCACTCACTCCAAATTATGATTACACAACTTGGGCCATTCGAAAAACGAAACGACGAAGCTCGGTGTAATCGCTGATCAGAGTAAGAAAAATTGCCGCCAAAATCGGCGGAAGTTCCCATCGCTGCACTTACCTGCTTGTACTTATCCTTGAAGGCGAAGTTCAGAGCTTGGGTTGGGAAATATCTGATGACATTGGCCATGTTACCACGCCAGTATGATGAAAACCCTTGTTCTTTCGGAATGCGGACAAAGCAATCAATCATGCCCTTGTACTGCTTATCGGGACTGATCTGTTTTGAGATGTGTTGAACCTGCAACAGCAGCTTCACACGCTCAATGGGGGCGACGGCAGTCTTTGAAACGGCAGCAGAGATACCGCCAGCGGCGAAATCCTTCATGAAGGCAACGGGATCGACCAACGAGTCTTTACCCATTTTGCTGCAAGTACAAAAATAAATTTCATTAATATTCAATCAGAATTCAGCAACATTAAACAGTAAAACAGCACACCTCCAAAGCAAGAAAGTAAAATGCAAACGAGCCAAACCGTTTGCTTTCTCCCTCAAAAAGCACTACACACTAGCCCACGCTACATTTTTCAGCTCACAAAGCGGCTTGCAAAACGGCGCTCATGGCAACATAGGCGGGCTGAGTACACGAAAACGTGAGTGTGGGTCAGCCGTTGCTATCAGCGCTCTGCTGACATCATTAAAATGCGAAACTCGAGCCATGCGCCGCCGTTACCGCCGTCACCATTCGCACACCGAAGTGGCCCGGTACTTTTTCATATTGCATCAAACAAGTCGCCTGAACCACGCGCTGAACGCAAGCCGCAGACCGAAACTGGTTGCTCTTGTTTTGCGCTCTTTTTTGCCAAATCGCTTCTGGGAGGCGCCGTTGAGTCAGCCGCATGTGTACATTGACTTTTGCGGTTTGTCGTACACGTGGACGTTTTCGCTGGCAAGCAGAAACTTCCGAAAGTATTGCAGTTATAAGACCTTTGATGTCGTCGATATTTACACTTGACAGTGTGTAATGCAATCTTGTGATACATTGATTGCATTGTGCATTGCTTTTTGATAGTGTTGTTGATATCGGTGAGAGGAATGTAGCCTAACGTTGCATGCACTTCACCCCGCTCTCAAAGACAACACACATTTAGGCCTTAGGGGAATGCACGACATGATTTTCAAATCGAATTTAAAAATTACAACGATAGGTTATTACAAGACGTAAATCGGAAAATGTCTCAAATCGAATATTTATAGCACGCAATGTGAGGTCGTTGTCGCCTTAGGTATAAATGCACTTAAACGTACGCAATCGTTTTTCCAATATCCAAACACTATTACCTCGTTTGTTATTAAGCATTTCACATTTAAAAACCAAACTGAACCGAAAATGTGCAAAACCGTTCCAAAAACTTTCTCTATTTATTGTTGCATAAGGCTGCTCCTCCTGCTGTCGTTTCTCACCCAGCCCGCGTACATACATACATAATTCGCGTTACACAACACATAGTGAAATTGTGGGAAAAGAAGCAAGAAAAAAAATTAGGAAAATAATATTGAGAATGGCATTCATTGCCAAGAAATTATCTTAAGTCGAAAATTCAAAATAATTTCAAGAACAACGTAGTGTTCACTTTATATTTAGATTCGCTTTAAGAGCACGCAACGAATTAAACAAAGCGAGTATTGAGATTTGTGAAAATGAGAGCGTTCCTCAGACAACGCTACGATTCAGTTTAAATAAACAAATAACATATACATACAATAACACATATACTAAGCAATTTTTATGTAACCACCGAGATAACTCATAAATAAGCAACATAAGGAAAACAAAAACTTAACAACTCAACGGACCGACAACGGATGGCCCCGTGGCCTTGGTCATAGGTAGAAGAACAGACAACAAACGTCATATGCTCTGCCTCACCCACCACCACCACTTGCCGCTTACTATGTTGCGTACGTCAAATTCTCTGATGTTACCTCGCATTCTGATTTGCCCATTATCGACTTTGAACGTTCGCCCATTCACCGTCAGCCGACCACCCACCCAACCCGCGAGCAGTACCCAACCAATGTTCAGTTCGCGTCCGCGTTAATTTTTATGCTCTCATTTAATTTCCCTTTGGTGCTGAATGTTTTTCTTTTCGCCGCCGTATTTCTGCCTGGCCTATTATCTAATCGTGGTGGTAGCCGACGACTCACCAACACCACCAAGACTGTTCCCACGACCACACCGCCACCTACTCAAAAGCCTTTTCGATCCTAGACGCTCATAATGCTGTAGTCGTCGCTGTGACGTAACAATCCAGTGTTGACCGAAGAAAGCACGTGGCACAATCTTTGGGCAATTGCATAGCCAAACGTGGATAAGAAATCCCTAAACTAGGCTGCCTGAGCAGCAACTGCCCAATTTACTGCAATGAGGCAGCAGAGCGAAACTCTCCAAAATGCAGTCGGACAGCTGGTGCTGCTCTGCATACGACAGCTAGTGAACAGTCGGTCGGTGCATCGGAATTACATAAAGCCTTTATCAGCACGACGGGTTGTGGGCAACTCCGCCCCACTTCCCCCGCTGTCATGCGCCGCACTGCATTGTGGAATCGACCAAAGCCAATCACGTTGATTGCATAACGCGTTGCTTTTTCTCTTCATGCTTCGTTTTCGCAACCTTACTGTCTTTTTTTCGCTCTTGTGCTAGTGTGCGATATTCAAATGCTTCCGTGTTCTTAAAACGTAAATGCACTTATCGATTCATAACTTTTCAGGGCACTTTTCAAGAGTTATGTCATTCGTTGATTCACAAAAATTTGCAGCTTTAACTGCCAGTTGATTTACACAATTTTCTCGCCCTTTACGCTTTTCAAAACACCGAAACACTAAACGCTGCTTTACGTCTTCGAAACCAATCAAATCAGTGAATAATACTTAAACAAAATTTTAACATACTATTTCTTTAATTATATCTTTATCACAGTATCAAAAGATTCAAATTGCAATTGTCCTCTTCCTTCCGAACCAAAGGTCTGCACCGGGCGGCTACTGAATCGTTTATGGACAAAATCAAATTCTATAAAACGTCGTTGGCACTTGTTCGCCTTAATTTCAAGTTCGTCGATGCGTAGTCGTCGTCGCCGTCGTGGCCGCAATCGCGAGAGCACAGCGGCGCACGAGCAGTTTACGCGAGAGGTACTCCCCCACCCCCTCGCCTTGCTGTTGGCTTAAGGTGAAAGCTTTCATTGCGGCACAAGACTTGGCGGCCAATACCCACTTCAACGGCATATGGCGTGCTCGGTGGCGGAAGTGTAGGGGTTGCAATTCAGCGCTACAGGGAAAGCTCACAGGAGAGCTTCAGCTGCTCTTCTCTACGCCAAAATGTGGCAGGGGACTCTCCACTTTCTGCAACGCATTTTTATATGTTGGCTAATGTCACGATCACTTAAATTTAGTTGTCCTCCTCACGGCGTGCGCCTAGAAGTGTTGTTGGGCCCAAGAATTGCGCCGAGAGTGAAAAGCTTATTAGCATAACAATGTACGGACGCCCGCCCATCACCTCCTCCTTAGAACGCCATCGCTCACGCTCAATGTCATTACATTACATAATCTCTTACAACGCGGCGTTAGTGACATTGAGATAATTAAGTTCAGCGCATGTATTTAGAATGAACGGCAAAATTGCGTTCCATGATGCCGCCCGCACCCACATCTTTTAGGGGAGAAACTAAAGCCCCATTAAGTTCGGACCTTAATGCAGGCCTTAACATGACCTCAATAAATTCATTTAAGCAATAAAATTATCATAACTCCCCAACATGTCTTTAAAGGAAACTCAAATCAGTTTTGGCGCACCCAAACAACTACAAAAGATTTCACTCTTAAGATTTCATACAGGGTGAACACAGTATAGCGCGCAATTGGGAGAACGGGACGCCGCCGACCATATATTGTAGCGGGCGGAATATGATAAGCGGACCAGCTAACTTGTGCTAGAAACACTTTCGTTTTACGTAAAACAACAGAATAAACTTCTCTAGTTCTTCATTTACTTCGCTCCAGGCTCCGTGTTGATCGCCTTACCGCCCCATCAATCGGGTCTTCGTTGCACGCATTCGTCTCATTCTCAGCCTCCACGTGAAGCATGTGACGCGCCCAAAATGCTCGTCGCATTGCGTTACTACGTCAGTTACGCCGCAAGAAAAACGCCTATCTTATTGACAGTTTCGTTGCCAAGCCAAAAGCTTCCATCCGAATTGTCTGCTTCATATTGACGCCTCAGCGTCAGTCATAACAAAGTGTTAATTAACACTAACATTTTGTTGCGACGTATTGTGGCAAGGCGCACGACAACGGAAGCTTTGCTAATATTTTTTCGGAATAGCGTTTTCAAGATAAGATAAAAATTATGAATCTTTTACAGAAATACAATTTTAAATTCAAGTGCGAACATATTCAGGGTCAGCCGAAAGTCTTTTGAACCTAATGTTATGTAACACAAATTGTCGATCTTTTGCGTTTCGTTAAATACAAAGTCAAAGGCAGAAAAAAGGAATTTTAAATGAAATACATATGAGTGGGCAGAATAAACACATAAAATGTTCATCGAAGAAATACTTAGTACTTAGGATTTCCAAAGCCCATGAAGAAATAGATGCATCAAGAAATCTATTATGCATTTATGATTTTTTGTATGCGAAGTGAACACATCTCAATCATTATGAATGAATAACAATAAATGTACATTTGATATAGTATTTTTATGACACTGTACTTTTGATGACATGTACATTTGATATAGTATTTTTATGACACTTGGAGGAATTTTTTCCATACATAACAAGCAAACTCGAACCTGTATTTAGTTAGTTCTAAAGTTTACTCACTCACATTTAGGATTTTAAATTTAGGCTGAAAGGCAATGAACCCTGATTAGCCCAATTTTTAGCCGGAAATAAGTTTGAGCTTAAGCCTGTACACATAGTGAAAAGTAGAATGCGATGAGTAAACTTCGCCAATGCTTCTTGGCAGCGACATTGAAGCGATTCCATCGCACTCATACCGCGTACCTGCATTTTAGCGTACTTGCAGCTCTATTTGGCAGCGTGCCACGCTGCGTTTTGTGCGTTTGCTAATTGCAGCACTATTTATTGCCACTATCCCACCGATCGACGCAGGATCAAGGGCATCGCGGCGGCCCACTAGCCTCGAATGGCCTGGTTAGCATGTCGTTCCGCTCAATTTCAAGGCGAATTGCCGACACCACCATCTCAGAATGTATCTAAAAATATAATCACCGTGAAGCGACACAACGAATGCGCCGCTTGCTCCACTTTAGCCAGCTGCACATTAACTTTGTGTGGGTTGGCAACTTTGTGCTGCGTGCAGCGCATAAGTAAATCATGTACATATTGTTTGTTTAAGATACATTGACTTTTTAAATGTTCTAAAAACCTTTTCCTATCTCATAACAGTTAATAGCCAAACAAGATGGGGCTTTCATTCACTCATTTAAAGCTTCTTGTTCTGCGAAAAATTTCCACCATCGATTTCGAGCGCCAAATTGCGGGACTGACCACGACATTTAATTCATTCTAAAATATCAAATTTTCGTCTGGTTTTTTCAATGCAAGACAAACTCAGTAGGTAAAGCGTTTACTTCTAGTACACAAGTGAGTCGAAAAGACAACTCAACCCAACCAACGTTGAATCCAATTGATGAAAGTAAAAAAATTGCTAAATTATGATTGAATGGACTGTGTCAATCATGTAAACAGTAAAGCGTCGCTAATGCAAAAATAAACCCCGCATTGATTTTGCCCAATTGTCTCAGGTAGAACACTTGCCGAGGCCAGACTGGAATGAGGTCTCAAATGCAGGTACGGGCCTTCCAAGGGAATTCAATACACTTTGCCAGAGAGTCAAACATCAAGAAAAAGGTTGAAATGGCAAGGGAAAATATGGAGACAATGCGTCACAGCAACGTCAGTTAGGCGCATTCTGACGGCTGACCGAAGAAAAAAAAGAGCACATGAAAGTTGAGAGCGGGCGAGTGTGCTGGAGTACATCACAGCCGAACTGCTGGCAAATCAACTACTCGGTGGAGGTTTTTCTGCTGCCTTTGAGCACTGAGACAGCCGTGTACATTCGTATGTATATTCGGGCCGATAACATGCCGAGGACTGTAGAGAATGTCGCTGGAAATGCTGGAATGCCAATGTGCTCAGCCAATGTACAAATTTAAAGTATTGTGCGAGCCTTCCAGCAGAGCTATGACTTTTAAACAGAACACGATGGCCACGCACTGGCCCTTTATATTGGCTGAACAAGTGGCAAGTGAACCGCCGTGCTCCATCAATTTTTTTGTGTAGCACCAGTGCGGTGCGGGTATGTGGACTTGTGAACGCGGGGTTACGCTCTCTTGTTGGGACAGGCATACACAGTGTATCTGTGTATGCCTTGAGAGTATGCGTACCCAAACGCACACAAACGCCAACCCATACACATATACATACATACGTATGCCAGACAGTGTGCTCAGTGGCAGTTCTCGAAGATTATTTTATTTCACGTTTCTAGGTTAGGAATTATAACAAAACACAATTCGCAAACGCTGCTCTACCTTGTGACTACGGCGACGAACGAGTAATGGCCAGAAGGGAAAGAGGGGACCGACCACTGCCGCAGAGCGACTATAGTGCAACATCACTATTCCGACCGTCATGCAATTCCAGCAAACTGCTCACTTTTACCCGCATTTAACGCCTGTAATTTCAAGTGATCTCATGCTGCAACACAGTTAAAATTTGCACACCACTTGCCATCAATTTTGCGAATACTAGCGGCACTCATTACATAACCCACATCAGCCACGACCGCAATCACTCGGCGGCAATGGGCGGAAAATCAATGGCAGCTCTTGCAGCATCAGTGTTATTTTTCGATATTTCATTACTTCTCTACGCAACAAAATAATTAATTTTTTTCGATTTCCGATTTTTCATCTTGTTCACCATTCGAACAGTGCATTCACCCAACGATCTCATATTTCAATTATTTTATGTCTATTTAGTGCAAACATGGGAATTCGTATTTAAATTGGTTATTAATAAAGTGTACAGTACCTTTTTGGTTTTTCTTCAGAGAATTCTTACAAAAGATATAGAATGAAAATTTCTTTTGAAGAAATCAGGATTTTCCCACTCGGCGTTGACAAGTCGCGTGCTCGTGCTCGTGGCTTAACTTGAAATGAAAGAAAATGAATTGCCGAGCGAACTCGCAGCGATATGAATGAATCGGCGTGCAGTGAATTGGGCGACCGTAGTAGAGGCTGATGGCAGACACGGCACATGCCAGTATTAGCACCGGGTGCTCGCGATAAGCTACGCTTACTGCTTGTCATCTTATCTATCCAGTATAAGTTATAACATCCAGCGTCTGAGATAAATCCCTCTCGACACTGGACCCGCATCCAATCCAATGCAAATAGTATTGTAAAGAATCTGCTTAACTCGTACAGAATTTCTAATTACTTAAGTCTTGATTGGAACAGAAATTTTGCTCAATAGACATTTTCAGTACAACTAATGTTACATTTGCTGTTCATGTATTTAAACTTCAGGAAAAAATCGTATTTATAGTTCAAAATGTTAAACTCCAACACAACGTTGTCTTAAGGTTCCCGCAAGCACATATGTGTAACTAGATCCACTTTCTATTCGGAATCGTTTTAAATAGTTAACCCAAAGGAATATTTTCTAAAATTTCTATTTCATAATTGTTTTAGAGATGGCTTACTTTTTAAATAGAAATAGTGTACGGCACCAATGACTTTTATACTGGTTTAATCATGCATTTACCTAAATAAAAAAATGAAAAACATATTTCGCTCAATTTTTCCCACTTTTCGGAATTATAAAATCGTTGAAATTGTACTATATTCGGAATAAAAATTGTATCATTTGGTCCTAAAGCATATATATCATAATTATAAAAGAAAATTTCTTGCTCCTACGAAATTGTTACCAGCGTGACATTAGACCAACATTAGCGCAGTTATAAATTTGCGCGTTTGCCGTTTTCTTCCAATCTTTTCAAATTCTATTACAATTTTATGCATCCATTACATTTTTGACGTAGAAGCACAGTAAAGGAAAGCGAGCAGGCGGACTGGCAGTCATCTGCATTGAACTATTTATTGCCGTGTGCGCGTGTAAGGTATGGCACACGAATTTTCTTTTGTTGTTTACCTATAGCGCAAGCGAAACGTGATTTTCAATAGATATATTTTTATTTGCAGAGCAGTAGCAACAGCAACAAAATGACTGGCCGCGAGGGTGGCAAGAAGAAACCACTAAAAGCACCAAAAAAGGAATCCAAGGAAATGGACGACCAAGATATGGCTTTCAAGCAGAAGCAAAAGGAGCAGCAGAAGGCGCTAGAGGCGGCGAAGCAGAAGGCGTCGCAAAAGGGACCTTTAGTGGGTGGTGGCATTAAGAAGTCTGGCAAGAAGTGAGTGGGCAGCATCCTCCTGTATGGACATTCTACGTTGGCTTTGTTTTTATTTGAATTATATACATGGACTTTGTGTGACCAAATTTGAAAATATCACCAAGATTACAAACACCTCAATTTTTGCTAAATAAATTTTTGTAAATATCGTAAAGTGTGTGTATGTGCTGCACAATACCACCCCTGGGACTGATTCATATTTCGAGCCATTCGAATTTCTGCTGGCTAAGGTCAATCTTCAGTTGATCCGTGACTGGAAAGCTAGATTGCGTGCCAGGGTGTTGCACCGAATAGGAAGCAACATCGCAGGCCGCGCCGATTTGCTGATGCAACGGCCAGTCGGGATAGCGGGCAACGTAAAAGGCCAATGATCCGATGAAGGCGTCACCAGCGCCGGTGGTGTCCACCACATTGTCCACCTTGCAGGCAGGCACATGCACGTGCTTGCTGGGCTCCTCGCCACGCACATATACTGCGCCAAGTGGACCCAAAGTGATGATTACATTATTGGCACCTATATCAAGCAGTTGTTGGAGTGCCACCTTGGATTGCCTGCAAGAAAGGAAGTTATGTATTTGGTGAGCGGTAGGTGCATACGCCGTGGCCGTCAAGGGTTACTCTAGAGTGGATATCTGTTCGCAGCCTGTCATCAGAGCCGCTTCGCTCTCATTCACACATAAAATGCTTGCCGCCTGAAGTAACTCTTTAGGCGTGTTGGCCAAAGCAGGTGCTGCATTCAGTATCGATGTGCCGCGGAAGGCGCGCAATGCAGCCAGTGTGGCTTCAATAGGCGTTTCCAATTGGCATATCAGTATCTAGTTTCACCCAGAGCAAATAAACACATTAAATGGTTAGAGATCAAAGTTAGAGACTAGAAGCATGTACTTTGGCGGTCCGAAACAGTTCCTGCGCTTTCATTACGTCATCCGCGTTTAGCAGATTGTTGGCACCAACTACAATTACAATATGATTCTCGCCATTCGCTGAAACACAGATCTGCGCGATGCCCGTTGCCTGCCGCGTGGATTATTCAAAATAGACAGCAACAATAAATCAAGCACTTATCTACGCACAGCCAATCAGTCACCTCGCCCTTACACTGCTCCACGAACTCCACATTCACCCCCTCGCTTCGCAGCTGCTCCGCGTAGCTGCGGCCCCACGCATCGTCACCCAACTGTAAATGCAAAACTTTACAAATAACTTCGCCGGTCTGCGCACAGCGCCCTGCTAACCAAACCTTTGCAATCATTGCGGTCTTGGCACCCAGGCGTGCGGCCGCCACGCACTGGTTGGCCCCCTTGCCGCCGAAGCCTGTCGCAAACTTGTGGCCATGCAGCGTTTCGCCGGCCTTTGGCAGCCGCTGCACATAGCTGCAAAATATGAGGAAGCGCATAGGAAATCACACCTGAAGATCTGCCTCGCTGCGCTGTTTTTTACCACATAAAATCCACGATTGCCGAACCAAACACAAGCACCTCCATATTTCGTCACAGCGCACAAATGAACACAATTTTTACTGCCCGCAGCTATTTATATTTCATTATCGCGTACTGATTGTTTATTTAGAACTCGAAAAAATTGTTGCATATTATCATCACCCCGCTTAACGTCGTTCGCCCAGCCCACCCCTTCACCGATCCCATTCTTAACTACCAAATATCTAAAAGCAATGAAGTTTCACATTAGCTGCAATCCTAAAGGCCCCAAGCGGCACATGGAGAGGACGTGAGTATTTCTGTTGTATATATTTAGTGTAATTGTTTTTTCACCGCTTCATAGAAACATAGTTTTAGTCGTTATCTGTACCTGGATCGCTTCATTAAATTTTAGTTCATTGTAATAGATTCGCTGCGTTTTAAATATTTAATTGTAAAGCAGATCCTTTGAGTTTTACGAGATAACAGCTAAAAACCTCACTCATTCATGTCATTAAAGATTTCCAGTTATAGTTGTCAGTCGAAACAGCAACTATGAACCATAGTCAAATAGTTAATTATTCATTATTTGACTATGCTATGAACCAGAAATTCGAATGGATTCTTCAAAAAATAGATTGATTGATTGACTGCCTAAAGAAAAACGGATGAGAAGCTTAAAAAACTGCTTTTTGAAATTTTAATTTAATTTCTAACTACTCCAGCCTTCCTTTATCATACTCCACCCACTGAAAATATGTAATCAATCTCGAAATTTACTTAGTGTAGACTTAACCAAATTCCATTTTTTTTTAGTGTTACACTGGTTATTGTCACAAGTTTTGAATGCTTATAATTTTAAATCGATCTTAACCGAAGACGAATTTTACTTTTTCTTCAAAGCTTCATTTATGTAGTTGGATTTGGCGGATATTGAGAGATGTGAACTAACGTTAGCTTGCGATGGAATTATCGTTGACATGAAACATTATTCTGATTATTAAAGTTCCGTTTCATACTGGTTAAAAAACCAGCTGTTTGTCAGGTTTCCTTCATAAACTTTATTTAATTAAAAAAAAAACGAAATTTAAATTATGGCAGCACATAAGATACTGAAGACTACGATTCCGAAATTTTTGTTAGAAGTTTTATTTTCTAATTTCGAAACTCTTATCCAACCGAAACCAAGCTCGAAACCGTTATCCAAGGTTTAACCCTAATTCCCAGATTTTTAAAAGTAACGTAAGCCCAGAAGTGAGACCGTCAGGCTTATGTGAGCTAAATTACTGAAAACATTTGTTTAAAAAGTATAAAAACTGTCTAAAATGTTAAATTTATAAATGCAATATAATTCTAACATTCCATTAGAGGATTACATAAAATAATGGAATCGAAAACCATGGATTGGATTTATCACAATTTGATATCTTTACTGAGACTGTGAGGCTCACTTCTGAGAATTAGGGCTAAGCCCCGCTGCAGCCAACACTTAAAATATAAACGACAAAAAATGCGAAGAATAGATTCGCATGTAGATGCTTTCGAGGGGGATTATATGTCTATAAATGTATATTTAACTGTTTTAAATACAATTCGACTCACATTTATTTGCATACATTTTAAAAACAATCATGCCGCAAAAGAAAAGTGAAGTTCGATAGCAAATACCATTATATGAGATTATTATTCAACGAAACAACAGAACAAAAGAAAGAAAACAGATAAGATTACAAGAAAATATTGCACAACAATTATTAAAAAAAATTTAACTATTCATTATTGATTTGGAGATATGTAGAGATAATAAATAAATTGATGAAGCGAGTACCGACTACTCGTTAGTTATGTGACTTGAGGCTATGCCACATCTCGGTTTGGAGACTAATGAAATGAAAATATTGTCGATTAGTTTTAATTTCTTACCGTCAGAATTTCTTTTAGATGCTAAAATTTTAATTTCCTGCAAAATCGTATTAGTTGTGTTCGAAGTGAAAACCGCCTAAAGGAGCTCATGGGCATCATATTTAACTGTAAATTTTATTCGAGCCATGCGACAGGAATTATCTTCTTAATAGATTAAGCTGGACACCAGTAAACCGATTCTGGTGTGGTAAAAATCCATTGTGACCTTCAATTGAGCACGTGGGTTCGTTCAAAACAATTTCGAGCATAGGATATTTTCAAAAAAGAACAAGTACCCAACTTTCATAGGTTTTAAAACTCACATCATACGTGTCAGCAACTGTTTAAAATCGAATGCTGATTTGTTTTTGCCAATCACTGAGCATTCACACGAATTTCTTATGCATTATAAATATCAAATTAACATTATAGATATCGGCTGAGGCCAAACATCAATCATCATTAAACTAATGCAAAAACTTACCCTTGCGAAAGCGCCACCAAATTGCCGAACACACTCCCACATCGTTGCCACCCCGCCGTAATCGCAGTAACAAATGAAATATAATTTTGTATCTACGATATCCTTTATTAAGTTTTATATGAACGATTGTACACTCATTGGGATACAAATTGTATTGAATCGGACTTCAATTGGACGCCTTCAAGCCCTTCAATCAAACGGTTACCACTATGTTACGTGCTTCAAAAAGTTAAAATATAAGAGAAAAATATACCCGTTCTGCAACGTAGTCTATAAGAACGTCCTGCCCTATTCTGCTGCGGGCGGCATGCATGCCGGCAAGCTCACGGTACACAAGCCACTGATCCACTAAGCAAAACTGAACTAAACTGAGCTCAACTTCTTTTAATCTCTCCAAAAAATTGCATTTGGATTTTTTACAGTGTTAAGTAGATTAACGCTACAGTAATATAGTTAATTTAATGATAAAAATAATTAATAATGATGATTACAACAAACTTGAAACTGATGCGCGGCGTCGCTCCCGCTTTCTTGCTCACTGAGTGAACTTACAATAGGTATGGATATTTTTCAATTACTTCGTTTTCCGATGTTGTGCCAGTCTTCTGCGACTTCGGTTCCAGTGATCAGTAAAGTTCTTTGTAGTTTGAATTTTCGACCAACAGACATTGGCGTTCTTTTCGGATGTGCCGAGACCGCGTGTACGATGGTACGTGCGCCACGCGACTCGCATCACATCATCCTGACTTATGCGTGAGAATTTACACTACTTGCTCTTACGTAATTCAATTACAACTGATTGGGATCGAGGGGTTTGGGTTTTGGAACTTAAATTTAAAACTAATTTTAAATTAACGGATTTGTGGTTGTGGATTCATACAAAATGGGCGAGTTCGCTCCCATCCTCGGCCGCAGCGTGATGAGCACGAGCCATGGTCTAGTCTATTTCGGGGTAGCCTATTGCACCGTCGTCGCTGGCTCTACGAGGGCGCTCTGCAGCGTTAGCGCGTCAACTATCTGCAGCAGTATTTCCACCTCGGCGGGCGTGTCGACGGCGACGGGTGCACCCACTAGCTTCACGTTCTTGCCCTCGATGTTGGTGAAAAAGGTCTTGTTTTTGAAAATTACAGCGCGATCGTAGGGGAGCCGCGACAGCAGCCGGTCATCTACTGTACGCCGGAACATCACGCACGACGGCTGGTAGTGACCGCGCTCCTCCTCGGCGATGTTGTGCTCCTTCAGGTCGCCGGTGTACGTCGTCAGGTTCGGCTTGCCAACCATTGTGCTGGACAACTTATACAGCGTGACCTTGCTGCTCCACCTGTCCGAAGGCAGCTCGATCTCGTTCGCCATGTTTGCGAGCTGGATGAGCGGGATTTCCAACTGGTTGCGAATGCTTTTGGTGGGTCGCTCTTCTGGCATGTTAATTACGTACCACGTCTCAAAACAAGTGATCTTCTTGATGATTTTATCGCCCTGTCGCGAGATCACCACCTTTTCCGGCGACAGCTTGCGTTGCAGAGGTTTCACTGGCAGGCGGTTGGTGGCGGCGAGTGAGTTCTCTTTTGTGGCAGGCACCGGCTTTTTCACGGCGCTGTAGGGTGTGCTGGTTGGTAGCTTGCGCTTGCCTGCCGCGAACGTGTGCTCAACCTCGTCCCCTTCCGTTGCAGGCGCATCCTCCTCGTCGTCGTCCAATGACAGTGGGTAGCTCTCGTCGTCGGCAGAATCGTCCAGATTGGCGATCATCGGCTTCACTGGCTGTGTCTTCTTGGCTACCATGGCGTTTAATATGCGCGGCGCTGGCTTTTCAGGCGAGCTTGCACTTGCGTTCCCTTTGCCTCCGCCCACACGCTGGCTGTTGTTCGAGGATGGCGATGCCTTTCGGGCCAGTGTGTGGTTGAGAATTTTCTGTGTGGGCTTCTTGGCGATAGGGAAGGGTGTGCGCGGAAGTGGACTTTTGCCACGGTCTGGGTCCGATTTGTCCGAGAGCAGGATGGCGTGTACGGCCTTGCGCCGGCTCGACTTGGCATCAGCGGTCGCTGCGGCGACAACGGTGTCAGGGGATTGGCGACCCGCCTTACTACTATCCGCCTTTCTGGCTTTCGATATGAGCACGTCGGTCTTCTTGTTGATAATGTCGTTGATATTGACAATCGTAAATGTGGGCATAGTCTCAAAGTCGTCACCCGTCGACTGCGTCGAGTCATCAGACTTCTTTTCGCTGCTATTTTCCCGCTTCTCAGCGACTTTGGTCTGTTTTGGCGTGGCCGGCGAGGCACTGCGTTGCTTACCCGCTGCAAGTAAACGAGCGTTGGGCGACTTCGTTGACATGTTCGCGTTAGAAAGTCTGCCTGGCGACGGCCTGCTAACGGCGACACTTCCACTATTCACGCCCTCCGCTTGTAGTTTTCGCTTTTCTGACACACTCACCAACAACTTTTCCTGCAGCGACAGCGAACTATGCACAATTTTGCTGCCGTTCAGTGTCTGGTTGCTGAACGTTGCCGTTTTCCGCAGTGACAGCGCACTGTCACTCACATTTAAATTTCTGAATTCCCGCACTGACGTTTTCTGTTTGACGGGTGCTGCTGCTGCCGCCGACGAAAGCAAAACGCGTTTGCTGACCACTGTAGTCTCGTCACTGCTGTTAACCACCTCGCGTTTACGTTTTATGCCGCCGCCACCACCGCCGCCTTCCGTTGCACTCCGGTTCAAGCTGGCGGCGAAGCTCTTGCGCAGCAGTTGCAGTTGTGATGTACTGTTCTTCACCACCGTCGTAGACGGTTTGGTTATGAGCGAGGATGCACCGCCGGTGTCCTTGACAACCGAGTCTTCTCGTCGCGGACGCCCACGTTTGCGCACTGGCGTAGCCACTTTCACGTCCACGAAGTCTGCGTCCACGTCTTTTGCTGCTACGCTGAAACCCTTCTCCGGACGCGGAGCATTCAGCTCGTCAGCGCCCAGCTCATCACTGGACTCCTTGTTGTAAAAGTCCTCGGAGCTGCTGGTTGAACGCTTGCGCTGTTTCTCATGCGTTGTGGTGGTTCGCTTTTGTATGGACGCGCCCAGTATGGCCACGTTCCTGATTATCTTGGGTGTGACCATATCATCGCTGGCGTATTTCGGATTTGGCTTGATGGCACGACGCGAACGCCCGGCAGCTATGGTGGGTGGCGGCGTTTCGTCCACTACCGGCGCTCTAACTTTTCCACTCTTCTGTGGGGGAGTCGGTTTTACTTTGTCCTTCTCTTTGGCTTTGCCTGGAGTGCTGACGGCCGATGTAGAAGAGGCTGTCGATGGCGACGCGGTCTGAGTGACTGGGCGTTTCTTCAGAGGTCCTTTGAATTTCTTCTCTTCTTGTGTATGGGTGTGGACGCCACCGGCGCGGGGGCTAATGCCGCTTCTTGTCATTTTGCTCGGCGGCGAGGGGACCTTTTCCAAGCGCACAACACAGGACCGAGTCTTCTTCGCTTCGACAACGGTAGCTTTCTTGCCGACGCGCATCTCTACCAATTACACTAAAAGTAGGTTAGAGAAATTAAAACATTTTAATGAAAATTGTAATTACATTGCGGCAAATTGTTGGACTGACCCGAATTATCAACATGTCCAAAACAGATTAGCTGATATCACGGAGAAACCCCAAATTAACCACAAACTAGTAGAAATCCAACGCCACATAACAACAATTGAACAAAACACTCGCACCCCCATTTCGTTACACAGCAACAAACAGCTTGAACGCTATATTTTCTCGGAATCGAGGCTACATATATTTTCCCCGATATGATCCCGATATCGTCCAAGACGTGTTTTAAAATGCCAACTGGAGTAGACGTGTGTGTATACGTTGTACGACACCGTGTGGCAACCCTCCGGCCCATATTAGATTGTCAAATATTGGCGGGAATTTGACCCAATCAGATCATCCAATTTTAAGTAAAACTATTTATGTTTTTACGACGTGTGGCCGCCACCGCAACAATCGTCAGTTTGATGAAATAATAAGGATCCCAGCAGACAGCGATTTTTTCACCCTACTGTACCTAATTGGGGGAAGCGCGCCGTGCGAGGGCAACGCACAGCCGTCACCGTCGGCACTCTGCACCGCATTTGCGAGGTGAAACAATAAGAATGCTTACATTTTGCTAGACTCTGGAAGTTTTTACCAGCAACTGGAATGCCGCCAGTGCTAGTACAACGTCCTGGTGCGAAACCGGGCTGCCGCAGCACTAGCGCGGAAATTCCCGCGCTCCGAGGGCTGTTTGCTGAGCTATGGACGAAGCGATTTCACGGGCAAAAATTACGCACAGTTGCGTGAGTTGAAAACGCAGCAGCCGCACTACCACCAACAATTGGGCCAATCACGAATGTGGGCTCCAGTTGCAATGATTTTATTATGTTAACCACGTACAGCAATCAATTGCAGGGATTTAGTCTGCTTTGTGGAGATGTTAAACAATTCCAAATCACAAAATTTCCACCACTGCGATTTACATGCGACGAACAATCACCCAATAACGCTTTATGACATTTCGGAGTGAAGAAAACGAAAATGAATTTTCACAACACTAATTTCATGGAGGCGCAGTGCGAATGTGACGCAGATAGCTGGCTGTGAATAAGAAAAATGGCGCCAGTTTGACATTTGGCTGCGCACAATGTGCAAGTGGGAGCGAGAACAGTACATGAACAAGTTGATGGGAGAAAGCGTTGGAGAGTAGCGCTGTAGAAAATGGCGGACTTGTAGTTGAGTCGATCTATTACAAAGTAGAATATCTATTTTTGGACATTGGGAGTAGGATGAAAGTTTAATATCAATGTCTATTTACTGATGAGTTGAATTTTAATTAGTTTGTAAGCGCCATATATGTCTGTCGCATGTGATATACAATTTGAGGTGTACATGATTGAGTTGAGTGCAGGGTGACGCGCTTTTCTGCCATTGTAATAGATGATGTATAATGTATTTGTAATAGCGCAGCATTTTTTTCGGCGAATGTCAGAGCAAAAGAGAATCCCATGAGTCTACACTGTCAAACGATGACAGCAAAAACAAGAGTACAAGAGAAAACAATTTTGTAAATTCAGCGATTCATTGTGTTTACTCGAGTAGGACCAAAAATTAAATCACAACGTAATGGCTGCAAACTTGAGCTCAGTGGAGAACGTGTACAAGGAACTAAAGACGGAATGGGCGAAGCGGCCACAGAACGTGAGCAAGTGCGGTCAGTTGGTGGACAATTTGAAGGTACTAGGACAAAGCTAACCTCAAATGTAGTTTATGCGAAATCATACCCGGGCTTCGTGTTGCTTGCAGATCGCGCTGACCAAGATGGCCTTCTTGCCTACAAGTGAAGACGAGTCTAGCAAGTCTGAACTGGTGCTAGCGCGCGACATACTTGAAATCGCTGTCGAGTACAGTGTAACCACCAAGGATATACCCGCATTCGAGCGCTACATGTCCCAGCTCAAGTGCTACTACTACGACTACAAGTTCGTTGCACCAAAAAGTCGCAAATGAGAAGTTTTTGATTTTTCGAAATGATTTAAATTTTAGGCAAAAGATTGGTGAGTCAGCGAATATGTACAAATTGCTCGGCTTGAATTTGCTGTTCTTGTTGTCCGTGAACCGCGTCTCTGAATTCCACACAGAGTTAGAGTTACTGTCCGCCGAAATCATACAAAGCAACCAATACATACGGCCCATCTTGGCGTTGGAGCAGTACATTATGGAGGGGCGCTACAACAAGATCTTCCAAGCCAAGGTGCGTATCACGGCTGTCATTTGTTCATCTCGTGTACAATTTGTCATTTACAGAGTTCTGCACCCTCCGAAATTTACAACTATTTTATGGATATCCTACTAAACACTGTACGCGACGAGATTGGCGCCTGCATCGAAAAATCGTACGAAAAAATCTCCGCCAAGGAAGCTGCTAAGCGCCTCAATCTCAAATCCTTGGATGAGGTAAAGCAATTCGGACAAAAGCGCAATTGGACCTTACGCTCAAACGGGGTTTACAGCTTCGTTGATAAAACGGCTAAACCAAAGGAGGCATTGCCGTCTGTGGAGTTGGCCGAGCAAGCGATTTTCTACGCACGTGAGCTAGAAATGATTGTGTAGATATCCCTGTACCCGTTCTACACTGTTTTTCTGTAATATTAAAAACTGCACCGAGAGAAATACGAATACATATAACTTAAATTAATATAAAGCATAAAGCATTTTATTGTGAATTCATTTTATAACAAGACAGCATCCTGGGCCAAAACATCACTTTACTTCTGCAATGCAGAGGGTTGGGGCAGACGAAATTTGGCCATTTCCACCTCAGCCTCCGCGTAACTGAAGCGATTGAAAGAGTAGTATTCGGGCACTTTGTACTCGCCCGTGGTTGAAGCGCCGGGACCCAATTTGCCCGTTGCCGGGGGTTTCACTATTTTGCTGCTAAGGCCGGGCACGTTGGCATTGACACCCGCAGGGCTGGAAGCTGCACCAGAGGCTTGTGACTGTGAACCACCGGCACCCACCTGGCTATAGGCACGCAAAGACAGAGTGCACAAAGGACGTGAACGCACAAACATTTTAGGCTCCTTTCGCAAATGGTAATTTTAACTCAGTGCAGAAACAAGTAAAACAGAAATTCACGTAATCACAAATTCTATAACTGTCAATACCACTGTCAATCAGCACACAGAGTTGCAATTAGCCGCAACATTTGGTAAAGGAAAATATTCTTTTTATGTAGTTGTCATAGTAGTTCGCAGTTGAAGTTGCGTCACTGACTGGCTGCGTACTCTGCGTATTTTCAGAATATTTGTCAGGTTTGAGTCCTGCGTGCAATTGCGGTCAAGTTCTGTTGAGTTACGTTTACTTTCAGTTTATGTGTTTCCTCAAAATCATACAAATCGAGCGAATACAATTTCTTAGGAACCATTGCATAAAATTGAAACTGGAATACTTAATACAAAGGCAGTTTAATTCAAAGCTAATAGCCTCTATATGTATAAATGCTTTGGACTGTTGATAGCAACCCTGAAGTTCGTTATGGTGAATGGTTTTCTTTTATTTTGCCATGTTTTTTCATCCATGATCGGGTTTGGGGTTTATTTAGTATTAAGTATATACATATAAGAAATCCTATACGATAAACTATCACCAAATCATTTTTTTCTCAATTTTGGTCTGACTACACCATAATTCTGGTCAATGCCGGTAACTGGGGCTCGTTTCTTATTCTGTTTCTCCAGCTGCGTTTTGCTGCGGCACTTGACTGATGCGGCACCCGTTTGATTTTTGCCCAACTGATTGAATTTTCGGCGCTCCTCACGAATCTGTTTAAGACGCTTCCGCTCGTCCAACAATTCCTTGTAGTTTTTGTACTGCTTTTTAGGTGGCTTGGCCCCAAGCTTCACCGCATGGAAGATCTCCATTTTCTTTTTGTTCTTAATGACGCGCTGGTTGTTCATGGCAAAGCGGAGCACTTCATGGCGTGCTTGCTTGATGTCGAACTCCTGCTGTCTGTCTGATGGATGCTGTTTGCCATGTGCAATGAGCGTGTCTGAGGACCCGTCTGCATGGTTTTCACTAGCACTGAAGCGCCGTGTACCTGTTGTCGCTTTGGGCTCTTCGAAGACTAGCGCCTGAAAGTTGTTCGTCTTGTTTTTCTGCTCCAATGCTAGGGCGGCCCGAGTAAGCACAGGCTTGAGATTTCCACTTGCGCTCATTGCACTTTGCGTTATTTGTTTACTAACTGATAGGCAGAGACAAATAAGACATTACACTCGCTCATTTTGCCAAAAACAGCTGAAATTTCCTATACGTGTGATTATCTAGATAACCAAGATAAAAACTCCGTGAGAGCAAAGAAATCAGCTGTTTGCAATTTGGTTGCCGGGGAAAAAATTGAAAGCATTTGGTTTTATATGAAAAGGATTGCCGGTATAAATGTTTTTCACTCTGAACATCTCAGATAGTACATATATGTGGATCGCGTGCCTTACAATGTCTTAGAATGCGTCGATTGTCTGTTATTTGACGTAAAACTTTCGCCTTCTGCCATACAAATTTCCTTTTTATGTTGCATTCAATTCATGGTGAATTGGTGCTCAGCTTGTTTTTCTATTTATCGATTGTCCGGAGCAGCTCGCAGACTTATTTTGCTGCCGGAAAAATGATAATTAGTTTTCCAATAAAACAGCAATCGGAAGCATCTTACTGTATATTAATCAATAAATTATTCATATCTAAGAAAAACGCGATCATAAAATTGCTTACAGCTCATTCAAGTTTGCTATAATTTTGCATTGCTTATTGGCTATTTTTCATACAAGTTTCAATTCTGCAATGCGTTTACAATTCGTGGTGAAACCCAATCAGCTGTTTTCTGCTTGAAACTTTTTCGGGGATGGATGTTTGTGCACAAAATTATGATTTACAGTAAAATCGCTGCCGGAACAAGAATATGTGTTCATTCTGTAATCTAAATGTGATGTCAAAAAGTTTGCCAGTAATCAAAATTGTTGTGGTTCGTTCATATTGTTATATTTGTGCATTATTCTGCCTCCCTTTTGCATAGAAATTTTGTGCTGCCAATTGGTAAAAGTTGTGGTGAAAAAATATCAGCTGTTGGATTTGATATTTCATCGTCAACCTGATGCCGCCCGGGGTAATTTCGAAAAACAAAAAATTTAGAAGTATTGTGCTAAGTTTTGATATATTGTAATTTTTTGTTTTGCAAGTTCTTACAACCCAAACCACAAAAATTTTAAGATTCCTCTTATTGCAAGTAACTAATGTACATCACAATATGCTTGATTCATTTATAATAAAAATTTATTACACGTAATAGATATATCTTTATAAATGTCTTTACATTTCCGCACCACCATAGAGGTATGCAAAATAGGCGCATTACCGAATATTTTTTTTTTTTGGTGGTCGGTGCCCCTGTAGGCATATTTCACCCATTACAACATTTCATAAAATATAAGGAACATATAAGTCACATGTAGATTGCACCAATAAACAGAAAATAAAAAATTAATATTCATAAAGCAATAACACAAAACAAAAGATACAAAATGTGCAAAAAAAAATATTTCTCCAATAAACAGAAATCAGAAATTCATATTTTTAAAACAATAAAATGAAAACTAAAGATACAAAATGTGCACACAAAAAATGTAAAAAAAGCAAAAAGCATATAAGTGCAACAACTTAACAATTATATATACATAAGTACATATGAGAAGTGCATATAAGTACAATAAATACATTTGTTTAATACCAGCACCAAAATATTTACATGTGCCATATTACATACATGTCACATATAATACAATGCGAACTTATAAATTAAAGAAGTAGCATGCAAAACATATATACACAAGCAATATATACATATTAACCCTGAGCGGTTTTACGCGATTTACAGTATACAAAAATTCCGTCAAGTTTTTTGAATGAATTTGCTGAAAAACTGCACTGAAAATTTATAGTCTTTTAAGATGATAGTAGCATTACAAACATTAGTGTTAGTTCTACCTTTATCAACAAAAATTATTTTAAAAACTACAAATGCGATACACGCAAAATCTTATATTTCGACTTGGGAATAGTTTTTTATTAAAAAACTTTAAAACAAAAGAAATTCTAACTTGCACAAATAAAGCAAGAAGTTTGTCCGTGTTGCAATTACTGCAACAAACAAAGGGTTCGATATCGTGGAGTGCATCATAAATAAAAATATACCTACCCCGACTTTTCATCACATGCTACAGATACGAACGTTAATTTAACAGTCAAATTGGTATTTATTTTCTTTTTTAATCCTCGGTGTCCTCAGCGTAGTCTGCTGCACAATAAACAAACGATAAGAATTCAAATTATGTTCACCATGAAGTATGGTAGGAAGTTTATTTGGCAGCACCAGTAAAGCAATGCCGTATGTAGAAACGACTTCTATGATACATACTACATTCAATTTTTCGGGTACTCATGGGTACTCATGTACACACCACGAAATGTATCTATTGGCTCGGGGATTTATGTGACAGCGGGTATTTATTAGACAGCAAGAAATGAGTCTGTATAAGTGAGAACAACTCGAAGTGTAAAGTCTTTATTGTCTCTGTGATAGGGCTGAATGGGCAAAAACGTGTCAAGAAACTCACCTCAATTTCTACTAGAGTTGCCGACCCCCATATTTTGTATTGGCAATAAAATATATCTTTTATGATTTCCAGCAGCATAGCAGTTTTCGTTGATTTGCTTTATATCATAGTGAAATCCGAAACTGGCAGAGAATTTGTAGGTTCAAAACCAATTCATTCAAGACGTTGTGGAGAAGAAAGTTTGTATCGCGGAGCTGGCAGCCCTGATTTACATTTTGCATCGCGCATTGCTTACATCGCTTTGTTCTGTAGCTGCCCAAACACAGGGTTTTCTTTGGTTCTTAAGCAGTATCTACAGAGTTTAGTAACGATTGCCACTCGAGGACACTTCTGACACTTCCTCGACCGTCAAGTGCTTGAACTATCGACAGCAGTGTGAGCGCATCGCAACAAGGGCGCGAGAACGTGGTCGAACCGTGCGCAGGAACACCGAAACGCACAGCAAACACCCTGCGTTGCCTCCAATGATGGCTTCCGAGATGGCAAACGTTGCTGCCACGCCTCCCAATCAGCAGCAGGTGCTTAGGGCGCAAATATCCAAGGAGCTGCGTGCGAAAGCTAACGACTTCCTGAATTCACGACGTCACGCCAACAATCTAGTCGACATCATCGGCCATCTGGAGGTGAGTGAAGTGGCGAGATGTGACGGAGACTATAATGAGTTCATCAAATCGATGTGTTCGTGTTTGTTATTTCGCAACAGCAATGTATCCAAGAGAAAATGTCACTAATGGCGCCGCTGCTGACGCTTGAAGTGATGTTTGCGGAGTTGTTGAAGCGGCGCGAGTTGTGCATCGATATTACGCCATTGAAACAGAAGGGTGAGTATTGGTCGCACCAGTTATGAACAGTAATTAATGTCGGCTTTGCAGATGACGGGCCCGAGACCAAGTACCGCGAATGGCTGTGCGAGCGCTACGAGGAGGCGCTCAGCTTGATACTCGAAGCCATGGAGTACGAAAAGACGTCAGAGGCTGTGCAGGCGCTGGTCACTAGCATGAAGCTGCTGGCCGTTGAGGGAAAATATCCGATGGAACAGCGCGAGGAAAGCAAATTTCCGAAACTGCGCCTGCGTAATATACTGCAGCGGCTGGCGTCGTCTGCGAAATCGCAGACGGCACTTATACAGCGCTTCAGAGAGTACGCTGACTATGCGGATGTGGTCAGTTGCAGCTGGAAGTTACTACAGCAGCTGGCCACTCGCAAAGCCTTCGAGAACGAGACCTTTGCGTGCAATTACTTGGAATTGATCAGTGCGCTGCCCGTTACGAAGCAGCTACAGGACGAGCAGAAGCTGTTGTGTACCTTAGAGGCAAGTGCCCAGCCGCAGTGCTTTGACTACGTTCAGACGCGAAGGTGCATCAACAAAGTGTGGCATTGCATCATGCAGTGGATTGACGACATGCAGGAGTCGGTACACAAACAGGTGCTGATTGTGCTGCTCGAGCGAATATTGCCGCATCTGGACAAGCCAATTCTACTGACCGACTTTCTAATGGACTCACTGGACTGCGGTTTGTGTGCAAGATTTTCGAGTGTTGTGGTAGGGTTTAAATGGCAGTTTCTTTGTAGGTGGTCCCATAAGTCTGCTTGCCTTGCAGGGGATTTTTACGCTTATTCAAAAGCACAATATCACCTACCCCAACATCTACGAGAAGTTGTACTCCATGTTCGAGCCGGAGATATTTCACACCAAGTTCAAGGCGCGTCTCTTCTATTTGGCTGACATCTTTCTCAGCTCCACACACCTGCCGGAGGGGCTGGTGGCTGCGTTCGTAAAGCGCTTAGCGCGCCTTAGTCTGATAGCACCACCACAGGATGCTGTTATTATCCTGTACTTTATTGGGAATTTGATTTTACGTCATTCGGGTCTAAAGCGTCTTATTTGTGCCCAAGCCGCTGTCGAAGGTAAATAAGCAGAGCAGATTAAAATTAAATTATAAATTATAACTCGCATATTCAATTTTGGCTCTTACCAGTTTCGCGTGATCCCTTCATCATGGAAGAACGCGAGCCCACAAAGTCGAATGCTTTGGAGAGCTCATTGTGGGAGATTGTTTCGTTGCAGAAGCACGCCGTGCCCGCTGTAGCCACTGCCGCCCGATTCATATCACAGCCGCTGCCCTCCACCGAATGGGATCTATCGACAGTGCTGGAGCTGAAGGAGGATGATGTACGTTTGAAAATCCATTACTCTGAATGCTTTCATGAGATTTTTGTGTTTTCAGATTTTTGACCAGGAAATTGCCCGCAAGAGTAAACAGTTCGCGTTGGCGTTTGAGCGTCCGCAATCGCTGTACTTGGCGCATGACGACAAAGTGATACAGTACTGGAAGCTATTTTAACCCTTTCGACCCCAACGTTGTAGACTATTTTAAATGTTGAGCAACGCAAATGTTTGCAATTTTGTTTGGTAGCTGTGGCTTCCCCAGTGAGGGAGTAATCAGTCTCTGTAACTCTTGACTCGGTAAAGTTGTTTTAAGATTGCTACTGTTATAAGTACGAATGAAATTGTCTGTACAGTTTGAAAGTTTTCAATTATTCTATGTAGTTTTAATATATAAAAATAAAGAAGAAAACCCATGAAAAACTCGAGTTGTGTTGTTCAATATTAAAATAAGATTTGCTTACTTGAATGGCAGTGGGTATAAAGCAGTTTCAATAAGTCGAATACTTACAACTACCAGAGATTCGGCGTTTAACACGTTCACGCCGGCGCGGGCCACCGGTGGCCCGCGCTAGACTGTCTCATCGGGCGGCGTGTATCGCCGGTGGCCCGCACTAGATTGTCTCATCGGGCGGCGTGTATCGCCGGTGGCCCGCACTAAATTGTCTCATCGGTCGACGCGTACCGCCGGTGGTACGCATTCGATTGTGCTATTAGACGCTGAAAATTCAAATAATGAAAATTTAACGTATTTTCATTAAAAACATTTAAGAAAACCAGATGAAGCACAGCATTAATTTCAGCGCCGCCTCACAGCAAAGACAATGAAAATCGGCCCCGGCGTGAACGTGTTCATTAACACATTTTAAGCGGGTAGCCTAGTATATGAAACTATGCTGCGTAGCTGCGTAAATAAAACTTGAAATTTATGAAACTAAAATAATTATATGAAATAATACTTTCAGTTTTATATGAAAACCAATCCGGTAAAAATACCGTCTCCCGCTTTTAAAGTGCCTACATTCAAAAGGTAAAAATACCCGCCCGCTTATAAGCAGCAGTTTTCACAACGGGTAATTTTACCCGGCCCGCTTTTAATGTGTTAATATGTATCATAATTTACATGCGCCACTAACTTCACTAAAATGTGTAAAAAAGGCGAGGACATAAACTGAAGTAATCCTGATTAAAAATCTTCCGTATCCGTTGTTTTTTTTATCATATGACTGAATCAGTAATTATTTTAATTAATTCAAGCAGCCGCCGTGGCTCAGTTGGTTAGTGCGCGGTCCAGCGAGTCGAATGCAGAGCGACGCAAGCTTTTAGATTAGCTTTTTTTTAATTTCTGGTATATCATGGTGAAAGCTTTTCCACGTCCAATGCGATGTGTTCTTTGCTTGTATGATTTAGAAAAATTGTTCGCAGTGTAGAATCAAGGCAGAGGAAACTGTAATAGATTGAGTGGGCTTACCAACCCTGTTCTCAATTGGACATTCCACAGCTGAGTGTCATAGATCCGTAAACAAACTTTCCGACATGTCCAAACAGTAAGTTTAATTTTCTTTAAAAGAAATATTTTGAGTTTCACTCGCCTCCCATAGGTATGGGCTTATTATCCCGGGACAGCAGAAGAAGTCGGCTGCCCCAGCCGTACGCGAGACCGTCTGTAAGCCATCTATCTTCGATGAGAGCAGCTCTTCGGACGACGAGAACCGGCCGCAAATGAAGTTAAGAGCTGGTGCTGCGCAGGGACCCAGTCTAATGGAGCGTCGCATGGCACGCAACATGCAGGAGAAAGCGCTGAAAGAGGATCCGACCGTTTTCCAATACGACGAATTGTATGACGAGATGGAGCAGGAGCGCGAGCAGCAGCAGCAAGTAAAGAGCAACGAACCGAAAAAGCCAAAATACGTTGGTCGCTTGATGGAGTATGCCGAGCGACGCAAGCTGGAAAACGAGTTGCGCATTGAGCGACAAGTGCAAAAAGAGCGCGAGGAGGAGGGTGAACAGTTCAAGGATAAGGAGAGCTTCGTCACGGCAACATACCGCAAAAAGCTGGAAGAAATGCGCAAATTGCAGCAGGAGGAGAAACGAGACGAATATCTGGAGGCGATTGGCGATGTGACAAAGCAAAAGGACTTGGATGGTTTCTACCGTCATTTGTACGAGCAAAAAATTGGCACCGCGAAAGATGTACAGAAACCGGAACTGCCGAAGATGTCCGCCGGCGATGAAGCCGAGGTAGCCTACAAGCCCATCAAGTCTGGCAGATCGCAGCAGCAGCGCGCTTACCGCAAGCGATGTGCCACAGAGGAGGAGGACGAAGAAGCAGCTGCGCCGTCAACAGTGACCGGTGAGACGAAAAAGGTGCACTTGCAGAACAACATAGATGCGGATTCGGATTTCAGTATAGACTCGTCAACAGATGAGAGCGATGTAGAAAATGCTGACGATCTAAAGAAAGACAAGAGTGCTGCGGCGAAGCTGAAACACCAGAAAAACGGCAATCACGAAGGTGATTCCAAAGCCATGGGAAAGACTAATTCGGCGTCAATTGCACTTAACCTAGACGCTTTAAAGAAAGAAAAAGAGGAAGACCTTAATGAAAAAGTTGCAGCAAAAAACAGTGCCGAAGAGCTGGCTACTGCTGTGAAAGCAGAGCCAATGGCAGAGGAGCCAGCCAAACCCAAACGGGATAAGAACGAAATTTGGAAGAAACGCACTGTGGGTGAAGTGTACGAGGCGGCTGTTAAGCGATACTTTGAACGACGGGCGGCTAGGAGTGCTTAAGGAGTCTCCGTAAATGCTAAGTGTGTGCTGAACTACGTGGCAGGGGAAACGTATGTTTAGCTCGTTACTTTATAGTTTAGCTTAATCCTTCATTACATGTAACAACTAATGACGAGAACTATGTAAAAAAAATTAAACAGATATACACATAAAAAAATTTAAAAAAAGTTCAAGTAAATGTTTTGTTTGTTAATTTGTCGGTCGTTGACAAGCGGTCCGTGTTATTTAGTTACGTGCACTTTGCTACCGTCAGATCGGCAAAGAAAAAAAAAATGCATTGCGAAGTGGCTAAAAGACAGTCACTCCCTCCGTGCAGCTGACCTTACTGACTTGCAAAAATTTCACATTTCCACTGCGACTCTGCAAATAGAAATGGACAGTCACATTTGTCGTGTGTTGAAAAGATATAAAGGTTTTCACAGTTACGGTCGCGAGACCAGTATAAACGCGCTTATGATATCGCACAGCCACTCACAGTGACGAATTTCTAAACTGAAACAGAAAAATGTTTCGCTGTACTGGCCCACGAATTTACATATTGCTGGTGAATTACACAAATTTAATTGATTGATTGATTTTCGTTTACCAATATTTTGATTTCAGTGCATTCTACTACAGTCGCGCTCGTCCATTTTTGTCGCAGCGTCGAAAGTAAAACGCGGCATTCTGGGCTTGGACGTAGCCGGCCCTATCCTGCCAGCACCCTTGGGACCGACGCCATTTGCTCCATTCGGAGTAGGTTCACCATTTGCGTCACCTTTCGCATTGCCATTTCCGCTGCCTCCGGTGTACCCACCACCATTTCCGGCGCCATTTCCTGCTCCCTTCCCATTGCCACTGCCAGTTTTCACACCGCCGCAGCTCTATGCTGCATCCTACTATCCTCCATCATTTTATCCGTCCCCTCCATTGCCACATCCGCCAGCAGGACCAGCCGCATTGCCGCCTGCGCCCATTATAGTGCCCGCCAAAACAGCCGCCGCGCTGAGCGTAGCTTCGATCATTCATGCCCTCATCGCGCGCAAGTTTTACCCACCGGTTTTGCCTTTTCCCGTTGCGAATCCAGTGCCATTTCCGGTGCCAGTCAGGGTGCGTCATTGCCGAAACGCATTTTCGATGTTTAGATTTTTGTTTTTGCAGGTGCCCGTCACTGCAGCTGTGGAACGTCCGACACTGGTGCCGGCCAAGAAGCCTTTATTTTTAAGCTCCTCACACGCAGCTAGTCCGCCGTTTGAAGTGCATGACGTTGTGCGTGAGGAACTGCCAGCCGCGCAGGAAGAGTCTGAAGTGTTTTCTGCATTCCCTGCAACGCCACCATCTGAAGAAACGTGGAAGGCACAATTTATACCACTCCACGATTAGTTAATCGAATGAAGAAATCGAATTGTAACAAATTTCAGTTTTATTAAAATACTTGTATTAGATTCTCATTTATACATCAGTTAAAATGGTTAGCTCAACGAATTACAAATATGAAATACATGTACTAATTACAAATTAATTTGTTGCCAATTGTGAATCAATTGTTTAGCAAAAAAAATAGTTTATAACTAATCAAATCGGGTCATCCGTTCATCATTTGTTAACATCAATCCGCCTAACGTGGACACATCGCGTGCTTGCCGCCGTCAATGGGCAAGCACGCGCCGGTTATGAAACTTGCTGCGTCACTGGCCAGAAATGCGATCGTCTTCGCCACCTCAAACGGCTCGCCAACTCGTCCCATAGCATGCGTTTGCGTGGAGTGCTCCAAGTACTTGGCGTAGTCCACCTCCGACATGCCACTTCGCCGGTGAATGTCCGTGACGACGACGCCCGGATTGACGGCGTTCACACGCACGTTCTTCAGCGCCAGATCGAGCGCTACGCACTTGGTGAACTGATCCAGCGCTGCTTTCGACACACAGTAGCTGAGAGCACCCGGAAACGACCGCAGCCCGGCAACGCTGGACACGTTCACAATGTTGCCCTTGCTCGCAATGAGATGAGGCGCTGCCAGTTTGCTGAGCACGAAGACGGCGCGCAGGATGGTGTTGAGCACCCGGTCAAACTGTTCTATATCGGTGTCCAATATGTTGGAGGTCTCCAGAATACCAGCGTTATTGACCAGCACATCCAGGCGCCCGAACTTAGCGACGGTCGCATCGATGATGCGCGCTGAATCAGTGGTGACGTCGGCCGCGATGACCAGACAGTCCGCGGCGTTATTGGTTGTCTTGCAGGCCGCCTTGGCGGCTTCTAAATTCTGTTCATTGCGCCCCACCAGCACGACCTTGGCGCCTCGCTCGGCAAACGTCTGGGCGGTGGCAAAACCAATACCCGAACTGGCGCCAGTTACTAAAACAACTTTGTCCGTGAAATCCATGTTTGCGGTAAGGCAGAAGAGTCGCAAATGCGCAAATTATCGGCTTGTAGTGTTATATGAACAATTATCAGTTTAGTAGTTATCTATTAAACAGCTTCAACTCGTAAAATGACACTTGACAATTGCATACAACTGTTGGCTCCCTTCCGTTAACGTGTAAAGTCGTTGAAGTAACTTGGCCAGTCGCAGGCGTCAGATTCGTAGAGATAAGTGTAAAGTATGTATGCACATACTTATAGACAAGAATATATCGCACACCCACTACAAAAGTGACACAACTAAAAATTTTAAATTTTTCAGGAAACACAAAAAACTTTTTTTGAGCTGAATAAACATTTTTTTTTAAATAACGTATAGACCTTTTAGTAGAAAATCCGTACAGATTATACTTTAGGATAAGTTACAAAGTTTTTTCTATTTTACACTAGAAAATCCAAAAGTTTGAGTTGCGACTTTTTTGATGATATTTTACAAAATGACAGTTAAAAAGTTAAAAGACAAATTTTGAGATTTCGAAATAAATTTTTGTTTTGAAAATATATACTAAAATTGTCACAACTTTACTTAAAATTAACTTTAATAAAAATGTAGTTCGTCAAAAGTGTCACAATTTGAATTAGAACTCACTTGCATTGAGCTGCAGCGATTAAATAGCATCAAACTTCTCGGCATGAAGAGATACCTAACTGTATTTTGGTAATAGTAAACAACAACAAAATATACTGAGCTTTTGCTTATTAGTAGATAGATACATTGTGCACAGTATTAACACATAAACCCGGAATTGAAAAATTTTGAGTTGTGTCACTTTTGAAGTGGGTGTGCGATATGTACTTAGTTAGGTCGACCAATATGTGATAATAGTAAATTGTTTACATGTTGGTACATTATCTAATAAAGCTCTGCCCTCTATGACACGGTTCGCACGATGGCAGACATTGAATCAATCTGTCAGTATTTTATTGAACTTAAGAGTAAATATTGAGTGTTTTTTTTAATTATTTATTAGAACGCTATTAGTACGTACACCATAAACTCACAAGAGCTCATGGAGCACATGGCTCGTGAGTGATGAGCATTACTTCAGAGCTGTTTTGTTTGTGTTGGGCAGAAAGGCGGACAATAAACTGGCGGCTGAAAGCAAACAAATTCGCTAAGTACTCAAATTAATGCAAACAACTGAACTCCGCTGGAGAAAACTTACAGAACATGACGAAGCTAACCATAATAAATGGCGGAATGCAACCCAGTGACATGAGGGCCGGAAAGAGTACGTTGCCCAGTACGGAGCCACATCGGCCGAACATCATTAATAGCGAGACGATCATAGTGCTGGGGCCAAGGGCAATGCCAGATTAGCGCTTAGCTTCATAAATACGTAAAAGATTGTGGCCGCGAGAGACGGTGCCGTCACTTACCGCAGGGACGTGGGGAATAAATTAACCGATGCGCTGATCAGCGAGGTGGCTGAAATGCTGCCCATCGTCACGAATACAGCGGAGGTGATGAGCGTAGAGAGAGCGGACACTGAGAAGTACAGCAGTATGCCGCACGTGCCCGAAACCATTGCAGCAATAGCTGCAAAAACAACAACAAATATATACACACATCGAATGCGAAAGTGCGCGTCACTTGACTTACTGAGAATGCGCTTACTGCCGAGGCGATTTATCACCAAGCCAGCGATAATATAACCAACGAACCCCACAAAAGCGACAACTATGTTGTTCGTATACGAAGCGGCGGTGATGACCTGCAAGAGTCAAGCCACAGAAACGGAGTATGTTTGGGGTGAAAAAAAAGCGGAGGGCACAGCCTCGACTGCTTACCACTTCGCAGTTTGGCTCCGATGCAGCGGCGGTCCTTTGCACCGCTGCCGTCTTGTTGACGCTGTATTCCAAAATGGCACACATACTGGTGGTATCGCCGCCTGTCCTCTGCTCGAACTCAGCGATGGAGGCGAAGAGCTGCGGCAGCCACAAGCGCATCGTATTCTGTCTGTAATCACGCGGAAATTTTCTGTCTCTTATTCAGGTTCCAGTAACCAATGGCACAGCATACTCTACCCCAGTAGGACGGCAAAATTCATGAGGTAGGTCTGTAGCGACAGACCCAGGTAGGGTTTGGTGAAGAGCGGGCGCAGCTGTTGCAGACCCTGATGGAAGGTGATCTTCGAATGCTTGTGGTCGCGACTATCGGATTTCGGAGTTTCCAGCTCCTCTTGCTTCCCCCTGACGCCTTCAATTGTGGTTATCGTGGCGGTGGCGTCACTATCTGTCAATTCCGGCTCCGAGTTTTTCTCAGGCACTTCCGGCTTGAGTTCTTTAATCTGAGCAAGCAGTGATGGACTCAAAAATGTGTTAACGGTACTTGCCTGAATTGGATGTACTTACTGGGTAGGCGCTCTTCGGCTTGTTGTGGTTAATGGCGTACATTTTACGAAAGACCTCCAAAGCTTCGGCGTTTCGGTTCTGCGACATGAGAAATTTGGGACTCTCGGGAAACAGAGAAAGGCTCAGTCCACTAACAACGCTGGGGATGGCGCTTATGGCTAGGAACACTTGCCACGAGTGAACTGTTAAATAAAGAAAAGAAGATGCAACGTGCAAAAGCTGATGTCGTTGGATTTGTTATTGCAGACCTGGCATTTACTTGCATTAAATTTTCATACTTTGTGTGCTAAAAGCACGCTTTTCAGTCTGTCATCACTGTAAAGCGTGCATTGATAAAACTAACAAATATGTATGAATGCCATTTATGACTGAGTACTTACTCGCACCTATCTACAGGTATATGTGCCTTTGTACATACATATATTCAGCGTTATCTTCGGTATTAAATCAAAAGATTTGAATGCAAGTCACGCCAATGGGAAAAACTAATCTTTGCCAGCGCAGGATGTCTATGTGAAGGGGTTCTCAGTGAGGCACTAAATTTTGCATTTGCATCTTTGAGCGATTTCCCTAAGCGTCGCACATACAGTTTTGCATATGTTGCGCCTAACCTGCCATGATTGTTGTGAAATTCTGCATACTTACATCCGAGATTTCCAATTTTGAAATTCCACTCCTTGGGCAGAACAGCCAACGCCAGCAAAGGCAGCGACAGGGTGGCCGTGGTGAACATCATGCCGATTATCATCATGACACGCGCCCGAAACTGCTTCCCGTGCAATTCGGTCAGATAAGACATGAGGACGGCGAATGGGCCACACATGCTGCCAATCAAGACAATCGCAATACGTCGCTCAATGCTTTGTTCTTTAACCATCAGTTAACCAGAGACTTACAGAAAACCGCCGAAATATTTGAAAACCATCAACTGCACCACGTTCTGGCTCAGAGCACCGCCCAGCACACACACCGAATCTGCCAAGTAACCGAAGACCAAAATCTTCTTGCGGCCCTTCGTGTCGGCCAGGTAGCCCCAAAACACGGCCGACGTGATCATGCCTGAAATGTTTGTATGTTTCACGATGTCGATTTATTCGACTCAGTAGCCGCAGCACAGCCCACCTGCATATGTGATGGCATTCAATATGCCCTTGTCGAGCAGCGTTAGCTTGAGGTCACACTCGGCGCTGGGCAGTATGTAGGACACGACCGACGTTTCGAAGACGGTGCCGATGGCGGCCGGCAACGCGGCCAGCAGCAAAAGAATGTTGAAGGTTCCGAATCCGGCCGTGTCAATGGCACGTTCGAAGTCCGCTGGTCCATCCTCGCTATGTGGCTCCGAACTGCTACCTGCTATGAAAATTTCCGTTATTATTCGTCACACAATCTCGCAAGTCAGTTTTCCATGTTCCGGGTACGGACTTTGCCTTGTCGATTCCTTATTTTCGGGCATGTTTTCGTTTTGTATCGGTTTTCTGCCACTCACTGTTGGCGCGTTCTATGTTAATATTGCCAGCTGTTGATCTGCATAGCACTCGGTCCGAAGCTGTTGCCTTATCCGCGTTAACTGCCTAGCTGCTACTAATGTCGCTGGTATCGAGCATCTGACACCATTTCTGGCTATCTGTAAGTCTTTTCTCCCGTTGTTGTGCAATTCACGCCGATTAGGCGGATAGTACATATTTACGTGAAAAAAAACCGACGGGAATCAAATTATGCTTGCGTCAGTCAACACACTGGTGTCACACCGACACATAATAGCGCCAATGCACACACTTTCGGTCCGATTCCTTGTTTATTCATTCATCATCACTTACACAATGCCACCAACTGTTCCCAACTTTAGATTCGTGCAATCACCGGTTGCTTTGAGTTTTATCTTATCGGCATCTCTCTACAAACGATTCACACTCCAGTTTTGCCCACAAGGTCGTGCAGCAGTGAAACAGATTTTGTCTACGTATCTGCGAAGCTGCGTAAGTGCAGCTGAGAGCAGAATCAGACGACATTTTGCATTGGTTCAAATACACTGCTGTAAAGTCGTGTTAGATTTTCGTCATCTCTACGAGCATTTATTTCCTTAGTAACGGCTTTTTAAAGCAACGATGACTAATTTTGGCCGGTTTATGGCAGAAACTGTTGCAGGATAACATTAGTCGAACGCGCTAAGAAGTTGTGAAATGATCATTGCGCAATTTTCTATGCTGCAGGAATAGAAAAAACCTAAATATAGTGTGGATCACATTATGGGGATATCCACAAAATAATTTTCCGTACATACATTCATACATCCTTATATGGCAAACAAAATTTGAGGTGAGTTTTTTTATGGCTGCAAATATTTTGCCGTTTCGATTTTCCTTCCTTTTTTTCCTTCTGAATAACATTTATTTATTTATGCATCTATTTTATTTTAATTATTTATTCATCTATTTATGCAACCGAATGCGTTGATTCAGGAAGCATGTTAAGCTTGCGAGACAGGGTTTTGAAGGAAGTATTTGTGGACAGGAACCATTCAAGGTCATAGTTGCTGCCATGAATTGTTAAAGGAAGACTTTTCAATAGTGCAGGTCGAGTTGGAACGGATAGAGAAAACACATCAAAGGTTTAACTGGAGGGAATTTACCGTACCTTATCATACGGAGCCGCTGTCGTTGTCTCAAAGCTGAATCTCAGGATGTCTCACAGAATTTACAGGATTGACTGTTATAAGTTTTTTAAGAAAATAATTGCAATGTAACTATTACAATGTAACATAAATTTTATTTGTTGATTATAATTATTATTTGCGACAATTAATTATTACTTTGCGTAATAACTGTTATGAGAAACAAATTTATTTTGTCGTTCTTGATAATTATTATTTTGAGTTTATTTTGTTAACGTTGCTTCATAACTTTTATGAACGAAATTTTTTTTACGTTGCCTTACCACATTTTGAGTATGAATTGATTTTGAATTGTTTAGTTGTTGCTGGAATTTAGATTTCTGCAGTTAATTTGCGTTTGTCAATTTAAAACAATTAAAAATGCAATTCATATCCGAAATGTGGTAATTCAACGTAAAAAATGTCTTTAAAAAAAAGTTATCCGTATAAAAAAAAGGTAAGAATAAAAGTTATGAAGCAACGTAAAAAAAATTCTCAAAATAATAGTTATCGGCAACGTAAATTAAAAAAGTAATTAATACAAGTTATGAAGCAATGTAAACAAAAAAAGTGTCAAAATAATAATTATGAGCGTTATTACTCAAAAATATTTATTACATGAAATAACTATTATTTCTTATTGGGAATAATTATTACAAAGCAATAATTATAGAAATTTCTTAAATTAGGGCAATTTTTTATTCCCAAAAATATGGATAATAAATATTTTAGGTCTCTGGGTTGAAAAGAAAAGACAGCTGTTTTGTTTTTGTTGAAGTTTTCTTTTATTTGATATATTGTTATTGTAATAATACGGAACAATACACAATTTTGAAGAGTATATTTTTGTTTTGTTGTTCAATATTTTTGCTTTGCGGCTTTGTTGTGTTTGGTTGTTGGTTGGTTGTTCTGCTGCTGTTCTTGTGTACTTAATTCACAAAGTTGTAGTTAATGCTCGAATACATAATAAACATTTAAACTATATGTACTATATATGCGTGTATATATATATATGTATGTATATACGTTTCTTATTTGTTGCTGGTATATCATTTATATGTATTGTATATATATAAGTATATAGATTTTTTGGTTTGCTTGCTTATTCGTTACTAAATAGTTTAAAATATAAGTTGCCGTTTGTTTATGATTTGGTTTTTGGGTTTGTCTTTTGTAGTTCATGTCAATCATAAAATGGTGCAGCTGCTGCTTTGAGTAAATCGCTGATGACCGTTACTGAAGGAGTAAAATTGTGTATTTAGCCACAGTGCTTTATGTGTATACGTATAGAGCATAGTTAGTATGCATGTATGTGTGTGTGTGTGTGTGTGTATGGAGGTTGGAAGGTTGCCTGCTGGCATAGAATGAAGTATTTGTCTGTGATTGTTCTTATCCTGGAGGAGCAGTTCAAAGTACAAGTCGAATGGTTGCTCAGAGCATCGAATCTGCTCCACAGTCCCTCAAATTGCAGGGTGGTGGCAGGCGTTGCTGTGAGTTTCAAATGAATTGGCATAATTTTGACTGACTGCAATTTTAGCTCACTGAATATTTGTTTCAATTTAAGATGCGGATTTTTAGTGAATAATTATTGGGAATTTGTTTTAATTGACACCTGCTTTACCCGCACCGGTTCGACTTAGCTCGCTCGCAAATATGAACCTCAAGGTTGTAGGACTGCAACATAGTGTGCATGTGTGTGTGTGTGTGTGTGTGTGTGAGTGTATAGTTAATGTACTGCAAATTAGGGAAGTTTCCGTTGTAGTTGTTGCTGTTGCTGTTACGTAGGCCGTTCAACACAATATTTGTGTGTTTTATTTATAGTTTTAGGAAATTTCGTTTAAAATTATAAATTGTTATGTAGTTATTGTAAATTGCCTTGCTTACGTGCTTCTAAAAAGTTCAATTTTAATGAAAAAAGGCAATTTTATATGCAGTTTGCGATTTGTGCTTCGCTCCATTCTCTGTTTGCTGAAACAGGACTTGAGGTTGGAAATTATAATTGTAAATCAACAATTGCTTTAGTTACTTGTTGTTGTTGTTTAGTTAGTTTTGAATAATTATGCTTTTGCTCTCAATAAATTCGTTACGACAATGGACTAAGACACAGCAAAAATGTTCAATGAATAACTCGTAAAATGTTTTTTTTTTGCTTTTTTCTTATAATTTTTTTGTGCATTTTGTTGGTTTTTTAATTTTTTTAGTTGGTTTTTGTATTTTTTCTTAGCATTTAATGCATTCAAAATTAGAAATAAACAGCAAAAATGCATTAAAACTCACTTTTCTGTTTGGCGCTAATTAGTTTCATATTAATTTTTCGTTTCTTCATTAAATAAACACGCATTCACAAATTTGGTAAATTGTTAGTTTTTTTGGTTTTTGTTGTTGCTTTATTTTTCATTAAATGCGAGTGTAAACATTAACGTGTACAATTGTTTAAAACGTCATTTTGTTTTCTCTTTCACAAATAAAAACTCCAGCTACTTGAGAACGTCTTACATTTTTTTTTTGGATTTTTGTATTAGTTTTCATTTTTGGGTTTTTGTATACATAAAACTGCCTAAATATAATATGTATATATGATTTGTTTTTGTTTTGTTTTTTCTCTTTATATATGGTTTTCTTCTGCAATAATATATAGATATACTTTTGTTGTTGTTGTTTGTTGTTGTGGTTGATGCTTTGTATAAATATGTGTTTTAAATTGTAAAATTGTATGTTTACTCTTGCCAGTTGTTTGTTTATTTACTTTGAGAAACACCTGCAAGCCCACCCATACATAGGTTTTGAAACATTGGAAAAATGTTTCGGCTGCTTGCCACCAACTACTTGTTCACACCGTTATTACTTGCTAGTACATTTGTTCGTATATTTTTGTCTTTTAATAGAATTTGAATAAAATATGTTGCACCTAGCAATTATTATTATTATGATTTCTTGGGTTTTGTTTTACTTCTACGCACTGGCGAAAAATTTGTCAGAAAATCTCTAAATCTCTATGTTAATCATAATAATAGTTCGTAAAGTGTCGTCATTTGCCTTCGCTCTCCATAATATTAATTTCTTCTTTTCTTTTTGATATGTTAGCATTAAAAAATTGGGCTCAAAATCCAAAAAATTCAACTCGAATGCAAAACGCAAAGTTCCAACTCAGCTCGTGTATATGTAAGTAAATCTATAAGTAAACTTGTCATTTTCGTAATCCTTTAAGTTTACATGTTTTCCGTAAAACGTTTCAGTTTCAGTTGCAGTGTGTTGAGTATTTGATTTCCTAATGTTTCTCTCCTCCTCCGTACCAAACGTGTCAAAAAAGTGCACAAGTTTTCCGCATTGCTTTATGTCAGCCAGCGTACCAGCTGAAACTCCTCTGGCGGGCCTTAGCAATAGCCCGACGTCCTTCTCGAACTTGCTTCCTTGCCAACATGTATTTGGTTCGATTTAAAACTGCCGCTGCTACAGGTTTGACTAACGTTAAATTGTTCGTTTTCGTTTTTGCTGTTGCTTTCATGTTTCATTTAATTGTTTCTATTAAAAACCTCAACGCAAATACACAATGCTTTTGTTTTGTTTTGTTTTAAAAAGTGGCCAAAGCTTATTGTCAGAAGCGAATATACATTACTGTTCTTCTTTTTTGTCTTTTGGTTTTATATTTAATTTTTTATACTATTAAAAAATTACGTAACATCAGTGAACTGTAAAAATATTTGGAAATATGTTTGTTTGTCTGGTTGCTTGCTGCTTTGCCTATTTGCTGTTTGTTATGTACCATTTTTGCATGTAAAAATATTTTCTGTCTCATCGACATGCTAATAGTTACGAGAAAAGTCACATAAATTGGAAAAACTGGTGTATAAAATAATGTCATTTCATCCATTTCGTTCATTGTAAAACTGCTCGCCGTCTATCGCAGCGCTGTCGCACACATGTAAATACATACAGGTATGTGTGTGTAGGCGTGCGAGTGTGAGTATGTCTAATGTCTACGATGTATGTACGGTACGTAAGGCTATTTCACTTGTTTGGAGAGATGGCTGACGGTGCGCGCCGCGCTCGTCGCCGGCGTATTTTGGTCGGGGTAAGCATGGAAAATGTTGCGGTAAGCAGGGCGGGAGGAGAGCCAGCCACGCAGGCGCTGCGGACTAGTCGGGTGGCCTTGCCAGCGTTGCCGCTGGACGGGAGGTGGCGCAGGCCAGTCATTTGTTGGCATTCGTGTACTCACAGTCCTGGGCGGTGCTCAGTCCCGCTTTGGCGGAAATCAAAGTGCTTGCGTACGGCAACTAATCACTAACGATATACGTGTATAGTAGTTGTTGTTGTTGGTACACAGATGCATACATAGGCAGTTGTATGCATGCGTCTTGAAGCGCAATGCATTTGAAAGTTCTATCTAAAGTCATTGGGGATGCCGGGGGAGACCAGGGTAACGCGGGTAACTAGTGAGTAGTATGTATACAACTATGTATGTATATAGGTAAGTATGTGTAAATCACACTATGATAAATTTCAAAAGTTTTAGTGTTTAGTGCAAAATTCTCCATAAAATTCGCCGTACAAAATTCTCCTCATTCAACGGAAAAACTGATAAAAATTTTGATTCTTAGTACCTGATTGCATTAACTGTTAATTGTGTGTGTATGGTCACAATTAGTGAATTTGGTTTCAAGTTTTCGCGCTTAGCTTTTGCTGTACTGATTCACAAGATTGGGTGCATCTACATCGCCTCGATGCACCTACTACTACTTAGTTCGTACTGTGTGTGAATGCGTGCAATTCCAAATGTTGTTGTTGTATTGATTCTGCGTCTGTGTGTATATGATGCAATATCAGTAAATTGTTTCAAAATGTTCCGCCTCCGTTTGTCCTATTTGTCCTAAATGTTTGCTGCTTCATGAGTAATATTTGTGTTAATATTGTTTCACTTTTGTTGTAAACTTTAATATGTAAATACACAAATTCTACAATAGACTTCTAAATACAATTCGTAGGTATGTCTTACTTATAGTTATTATGTAGGTAAATGAGCAAAATATATACGTGTATTGTGTGTGTATGTAGGCGTGTGTACTTATAGGTAAGTACGCGCCTTAGGAGGGCACACACATACATACGCCGGGGTACACAATCTTACACCACAACACAACGTTTTACATTTCTACCATAAAATTTAAGCAAATTCCTTCAACTGGTGTTTGGTTAGATTGTGATTCTCTGTTTCTCTGTTTTCTTACATAACTCATTATCTACTCATTTCTTGTTTTCCTTTTGTTTTTATTATTTAAGTACGTTTGAAAATTGTGCAGTTTTTCCTTTCAAGAAAACAAAACACGATCATCATTGTTCTCAATTTTCGGCCATCAAAGTCATGTAGCAGCCGAGTAAAAGAATGACGACGCGATTTTCTTGTGTAAAACAAAAACTACATGTACGTAAATCTTCACAACCCACGCTCAAAAGCGTGAAAAGCCAATTGAAACGGGCAGCTAAGGCAAGCGAAAGTGGAGGAATAGACGTTGTGCGGCAACTCGCAACAAGCACTTCATAGCTCACCAATTCAGCTTTGTTTCGCGCAGAGCGAGAAGCGCGAAGGCGCTGCAAGTTTGAAGCCGTTGACAGTGGCTAATGTTGGCAAAGGCTTCAAGCTTCTGCTACGCACAGCGAAGTTGTCGAACATCAAATTGTCTAATTGTAAGTCTTACAAATATTGCACAGTATTCTTGAGGCAAACGCCACAGAATTGCTCCCTTCACATATTTTAATTCATCTGTTGAAACATTTTCCAGCAGCTTTTGTGGCTTTCTAAGCTACGATTTCACGTGCGTGTAAATAGTTCCAACGTTAAATTTGTGAATCTGCGCTATCTTAGCACCTTTCGAGGGCAAATGTCCTAAAGTCCTCGCGCCGTACTACGGCCACATTTGCTTTGCCTTTTCTCATTGCGACTTCGTTCGAGGGGGGTTCACATTAGTTACAAATACAGTACAGAGACAATTTTTGAAATCGTGTTTTTGTTACTAGTTTCTTTTTTCGCTTTCAGCTTGCAGTTACTGCTTTGTGATGAGAGAACCTTACGTTGCGATATTGAAAAGTGTCGTTTCTATTACATATAGTATATAGTTAAGTTAGACGTTGTGTGTTTGTGTGTGTGTATACGAAGGTGTGTATACAGATCCTTGCCAGTTCGGAATAGACGAGAAAACTTGTTTCGATATATGAAATAATTGATTTTGGTTTAGGCATTTCATTGCATTATATAGTCACTCGCATAGTGTGTACAGTGCGTGTGTGCTTAATCGCTATGTATGTATACAAATTATGGTAGTATTTGTGTGATAGAAGTAGTAGTAGTACATGCTCGCAATTGTTGCCGATCTCAAAGTGTCTTTTGGTAATATGCATGTATTTCTGAGCTAGTATCTATGTATGTAGTTAATAAGTAAATGCCTACGCTGTGTTGTTTCATATACAAAAAATTCGAAAATGCACTGTGTGTATATATGTAGGTATGTACTACATTATTTATCTCCACGTATATATGTATCTGGATATATATGTATGCATGTAGTTGTGTAGGAAGTAAATACGTATATGTATGTAGCTATGTATGAATGTCTACCTACGAAAATACTCGTAAACTTTGCGCTAAAACTACAAATGTATATAGTGGACATACATAGATGTTAGTATCTAAATGTTTTGTTGTTGTTGTTGTTGCAATTTGTGTAGTTGCTGCTTTCATTCATTGTTTGTTCGAAGGTAGAGAGGGCTTATTGCTTTCGCGTAACTGAGGGAACTACAAATGAACCTAACCTGAAAATGCACGCAAACTTGATGGTTGGTACAAGAATCAACGTAAATATGTTTACGCGGGATAGCGTTGAACTTGGTTTCCTGTACTTGAGCTGCTGTGCGATCCTTTAGTTCCTTTGCATTAATTGATTTATAGGGAAGACATAAAATTCGAATTTCAAGTATTTGTTGTTGTTGTAGTTGTAGATTTTGTTTTTGTTTAGTGCTCGGTTGCTTAAGAACCACTCTGCTTATGCTGCTGTTGCAAATTGTGTCTCTTAATATTGTAAATGGCCATTAAAGCATTTAGTATTTCAATACAATAAATTTGTTTTGGTTGTTGTTTGGTTTTTTGCCTGTGTTGTTCACCTGTTGTTGCTATTGCCAATACCAGTGAGTACGTGTACAACTAAACTGCGTGCAAAAGCACCCATAAAGGTCTCCATCGGGCACGACTACTCCAATGTGTTCAACTTTCTTATACCAAAAATTTTCAAATTGCCTATTGCCTCTTTCGCATTTAAGTTGGTTTATTGTTGTAGTTGGATTCGAATGTATTTTTTGAGGGTCTTGGCAAATGTTTGGAATTTTCAGCATTTGTTGCTGTTTTGCTATTTGGAGTTGTTGTCGCCGTCTTGCCTTGATTTGATTCGATTGAAATTTTACAATAGTTGTTTTAGCTTTGGATTTTTCTTCTTGTTTACTAAATGTATAGGTAGCATCTAATTATGGTTTTGGTTGCATTTAGAACATTTGGTTGTTGCTGTTTGTTAATTTGTTTGTTTGTGGTATTCAGAGAACATTCAAAGTTGCCGTTTTACGCTATTAGTATTCCTATTTATTATCATTATAATTATTAAAAAAATATCAAGTGGATGGAATGATGTGAATCTAAAATTACTATTCTTTCTTTCTTTCTTTCTCTTGTTCTCACTCTCGCTTCTTCTTTTTCGTTTTCAATTACTTTTGTTTTTCCCACCATCTCTATCTGAATCCTGCTGTGTTTGTTTCACTTTGTCTTGTTACATAAATTTCTTTCAATAGGAATCTAAAGTCTAAAATTTCACTATGTAAAAATTCATAAAATTGTCAAAATATCAAAATATTGTATTTCATTTATTTACACATAAATACATACACGTACGAGCACTATCATAGGTACACATGCACACATGTGTAATATGCAAAAAGGGGTTCAATGTATATGAAACCATTCAGCATTCAAAGTTACAAGTCCTTCAAGCAAATCGAAAAGGAAACACTGTACAATTCCTGAGAGAAAATTAGTGAACCGATAAGCAAATTTTCAAGTTGAATAGCAGGTAAATGTCAAGAGTTGCCAGCATATTAAATAGCAAAACAACAACAAAATAAATAAATAAATAAACAATCTAAAAGAAAGTGAATGTGGTCGCTATCACCAAACAATCGGACTTGCACACGCAGCTGAGCTGCACTGGAGTCAAACGAATTGTCCAGCGACTAGGTGCAGGCGGAAAGCCAATAAAACAACATCAGTATGCTATAGTCGAAATGAATAAAACATAATTTATTTGTCAAACATTCGTGCAAAGTATGGTAATGAAGTGTATAAGAAAAATTTGAAAGTATCGCAAAAAGGAAAACCAATAGAAGTCGATGTGTGGACTTACTAGAAACTAGAAATGTGCTTAAAGGCTAATTCGTGTATAACGTACAACACGTGCATACGCATGCATATGCGTAGCTTATTGTTTTGTATTAAAGTTACTAAGTGCTAATAAGATGTAAAAATCAAAAATAGTGCAACCGTAGATCAACCTGCTGGAGAAAAAAATTCCGTTAAATTTGAATTTTGCTTCGTTCCTCTTCGTGCTCTTTGATTTCACGTTGTTTTTGTAATTTTTAATGTATAAATAACACAATTTTGGCATTTTGGGTGGACTGACAGTTGAAAAGCAATGAAATATGAAACTAGGACACTGTGGAAAGTTCTCCGTTCAAATTCCAGATGCCGCACATTAGGGAAGAAACGAGTGAACGAAGGAGGTCGCGAAGTTGCGAGGGCACTCAGCGCGTCGCCGGCGGTCGGCGTTGCAGTTTTAAGCTTAGGTGTGAATGTGCCTCCGCGGCGGCGGATTCAGTGTTGTGGCCGTACAGACGCCGTGTTTCGCTCGTGTCTTCCCTTCGCGGTGCTTTTCCGCCGGTTGCCTTGCTGTTTGTGTTTGTATTGTTATCTAACTAACCTTACAATACTCAATAAAATATTGCAATTGGTATTTGTTTGTTAAAACTTTGTGAATTTGCGCCTCCCACAACTCGGCTTTGCAAGTGTGATCGACTTGTGATTTCTGTTCCTGCAGCTCTTCTTCGATTTTTACATGGGTGTATATATGTTTCTTATATGTTCGAATGCTGGTTTTCTTGTTCAACACTAAACTAGTAGGAGAAACTGACAATACTTTTGTTTTCTAATTTTTATAAACGTTATTATTTTATGCTTTGTTTTTTGGTTTTAGGCGTTTTTTTGTTGCTGCTGCTTGCATTGCTACAATACTTGCTCTTCGCTTGTGTTTCTTTGTATAAATAAGATGTATGCAGTTGGTTTTTCTTGTTCAAAAAGGTACATTAACATTTACAATAAAAATATAGCATTGTAATTACTGTTTTTTTTTTTCATTCAATAAATATTCATTTCGCTTCATTATACAAAGCTTTCTTTTCTCTAAAGGGGAATTTCCTTGTTTTTGTTTTTGTTTTCGACTTAACGAATACACTTGGTTTTTATTTCAAGATCTACTTGCTTTTTTGTTGTCTATTTGAGCCTCAAGGTTGATTATTTTCTTGGTTTTTTTTTGCGTAGTTGCAATATAAATTTTATAAATTTGTCTTCTAAGCTACGGTTTGTCTGGATTTAGGTGTTTGTAAAAAAGGCAAACGAGGAGTGAGTGGTTGAGGATGAGGATGTGATAAGTAACGGAAATTCTGCACTTGCATTGTTATTGCTGTTATTGTTTAAGTTGCTAGCTCTAGAAATGAGGATATGTCGTGGTGGCATCGAGTGGAAGGGGTTCGCGGACTTTCAAAAACATTTCGATATTGTCGTTTGGCAATTTGCGTTTTCTTGTTGGAAAAGAAGAACTGCGAGTCGCACTAAGTATATTTGTGTTTAAATCGTAACGGCAAATCACTCGTAAACAATGCAAAATTGATTTTGCTTGGATGTTTCCGTCATTAAATGTTATTTATTTATGTTACGCCTCTTCGTCAAAAAATAAATCATAAGAACGACTTTTCAATATTTGTTTACTTAATTATGTTATTAACTATCACAGGCGGGGGATTCAAAAATACACACAACAATTCAATACTTTAAGCTTCGGCTACTTCGAATATTCATGGGCCAAAACAATTCGAGCACACGCAAGAAACGAAAATCGCCAGCAAAGTAGGAGTTTAAGGAGGGAGTTGGAATCGGCAGGGAACTCGATCCGGCTGAACTAGCCAGCTGCGCCAGTGTTGGCGTGTGGAAATTAAAATCAGAAAGAACCAGAAAGTGTATCGATTCTCATCACCGAGTGTTTAGTATTTTCTCCTCCAGCACTTCATACTTATTACTTCCAATATACAATATTAATTCATATCTGCTTGCTTGCAGCTATATGCTATAAGAATATCGAGTATATAATATATGTATATATATATATATATATATATATGTATATGTATATGCATGTTTGTATTGTTTTGGGTTGTGGCATTAGTACGCCATAAGTATAATATTACAATAATTGTTAATAATATTTATTTGCATTGGCTCTGATTTATAGTTATTTGTTTGCTGCTTTTGTATTAATTAATGTTAATGATGTTGTTGTTGTTGTTTTTCTTTTTTTGTGATAAATGGTGGTGTAAAAAGCCTAAGGAATACAGTCACACAGCAGCAAAAATTTAGATATACAATTGAAGACAGCTGTGCACCGCCGTTTGCCGTTCGCCGATCTCGACACTCAGCGCCGGCCACAGCTCTTCACATTCCATCTAATGTTTTGCATTTAAAATTGTAAATAGTTTTGTGTTTTTGTTTTCATGGTTTAAAAAACAAACTATTGGTGTTCCACTCAAGTGTTCGTTTCGGTTTGTAAATGTTCACATTGTTTGTTGGTTAGAAAATTACGTGGGACGACAAAAACGGCAATGCTACAAAACTTAGTGCTCGAAAACCGAAAGGAGAAGAACGTGCGCCAAAAAGGGCGAAATTACGCGTAAATGGCATAAACGTGATTTTTCTAATCAGTAGTTGTTTTTTTGTTTCTTGTTATTCTTGTTATTTTTGTTGCTAACGTCTAAAAATACATATATATTTGGTTTATGATTTAAAATAATTTCTTGAGGCAGCATCAAAAGTTTTTCTTCTCATTTCCTTATTGGTTACAATGCATTATGCCATTTGTTATTGCAATTATTTGTGTTCTTATCATATTTTCCAATAGTATTTACTCGCAATAAGATTGTTGTTATTGGTTTTGTTATTATAAATATTACGAACGTTGTTGCTGCACATGCATTGCTTCATTCGCATAGTCCAACTTTGCATTGTTGTTGATTGGTTGCTGTTGAGAAAGTGAACTAACTGCCCGCTTGCTGCATTTTGCACAAATTTTCAGTGCATAAAAACTTTTCAATTAACGCTTAAATTGCTAATAAGAACCTAAAACAACAACAATACTTATTATCTTTATTTTTTACTTCACATATTTATGCACCCCACAAACTAGACATACAACATCGAAACTAATGCACACACATACACAATATTTACTTTTTTCGTTTACGCTAAAATAAGTATTTCCTCCTTTTCATCGCTGAGCAGTCAGTTCACTTTCTCGCTTGTCTGCAAACATTCAATAAAGTAAAATTTAGTTTGCGTTCTTAATATGTTTTCTTTTCGTTTCTTGTTTTTTTGTTGTGGAAAACCGCTTCGTAAAGTTTGTATACTAGACAATTCGAAAATGACGGCAAGTTGTGTTGCTGAAGCAAAATAACGAGGCGCTACGCTAGATTACCGATCCGCGACTACAGTGTCTATGTGTAGGTGTGCATGCATAAGAACAGTTAGAATGTGAGCGAGTTCTCATGACACGAGTGCGAATGCTGTCAACGGGCCGCAGTGCTGTCCAGAGGCGCTTACGCGTCAGGGGGAGACTTGGACGACGATGGACATTAGAGAATAGTCTACAGATATCTTCTCTGAAAATCAGCGATCCGCATATATATCGGCCAACTTTCGCAAAAGCTCTTAAAAGCGAGCAATAAATGTCCTTTTTTGGTTTTCTTCTTCTGATTGTGAAAGGATTAGCTTAGGTTAGGTTGGAATGGCAGCCTTCTTCCGAAAAGCTCATTTCAACACAAAGGGAGAATTGAATTTTCTCAAACTAATTTATTTTAGGCCAGCGATCTACATTGCATTAAGCTGTTTCGCTTGAACCTCCAATAGCTTCCGATATATTCATGTATGTATATAGTAGCAAAATGTGTCCAATGTTTACTTTGAATTTTTGCAATAATTATTGAGATGAACTATTTTTAGCAATGTTTTCCTTGTAATTTCTTCGCCAGCACTGGGCGCCATTGCACTTCGCTCCTCGGCTGCTGTAGTCGCCTAACGGTAGTGTTCAATGCAACCAATTTAAACTGTAAAATTCCTTACTAAGTGGTAATTAGCCTATTTATTATTTGTTGTTTGTTTGTTTGTTTCGAAAAAGTTAAAGCCATGAAACACAGATTGCAAATGTTGTTCTCAGCGTCTTTCGTTCTACTTTTCTTTGATTAGTTTTTTTGTCGGGATTCGTTTTGGTTATTTTGTAGATTGAATTTTTGGAAGTGTTTGTGTGTGTGTGTGTGTTTGTATGGGACATTAAGTACTTTTAGCGTTGTCCTCTTTACCGAATATATGTAGCATATATATATATATGTATATATGTATAATTGTATTATTGTTATTTGCAAAAACACTAAAGTAAATAATATTGTGTGTATAGTTATTCATCATGCACCTTGTGTGGATCGTCTGGGGCATTTCCACTATAGTTATTTATACAATACATGAGTGGTTTGCGCCGTTTGCTTTGCGCTTGTGTTCACTTTATAGTAGGTTTCAATTTGGTTTCGTTCCATAATGATGAGTGAAATTTTTGTTAAATTTTAATTGGCAATTTGTCTACGTTTTTTGTTATTATTAGTTTTGTTTTGTTTTGCTAGCTCTTATGTATGCTTTTCACAACAATACGAAGGTATACGAATATTACAATCATAATCATTGGTAATCAGTGATCAGTGATCTTGGCCGGTCGGCGACAGTGGACGGTTGGCGTGGCGCGAACGCTGTCACTGTCGCCGGCCCCGACGTCGTCGTGTATATATCTTATTGTATATGAATGTAAATATGTATATATATATAATATGTATGTATATATTTCATATATATATACTATATATGTGTATATCGCCTAAAAAGTGTATATTCGAGACAATAAAATGTAATGAACGAATCAATGCGGTAATAAGAGAGAATGCACACCCTACAATAAATACAACACATAAATGACAAATCAAAGTGCCGCGCCAGACTGCTGCCCGGCCGCGTCGTTGGTGGCACGCAGCTGCGGTTTTGGATGGAAACTCAGATACATATTGCGTTCAAGTCCAGAGGGCACACAAATACATTCACAGGTGTAAATACATAACTTGTTTGTTTGTGTTTTTGTATATACGAATTAAGTATAATATAAATATTTAGTAATATATATATATATATATAATGTATGCATTTTATATATGTATAAGGTAAATGATGTAAATAGAGGGGTAAATAGTCGTTTGTCGTCGGCGCACAGTCAAGCTTTGACGCCCGCAAAACCGACCCCAACCCAACCCAACCTAACCGAATCGAATCAAATCGAATCTTTGTAAAACTTATGCAATTACAAATACAATAAAATCAACGCAGGAGGCAACATTATATTTACGTTTCAGCACGTATGCGTGTGTGTTTATGCGCGGTGAGTGGGTGAGTGCGTCTCCACGCCTCCTCCAGTCGCGCTTAATTATTATCTTTTGTAATAGTTGTATTCGTAGTTGTTGTTGTTGTTTTCTTTTGTCTTGTGTATATAATACATATGTGTAGGTTGTTGTTTTTGTTCTGTCCTCTAATAACTGACAAAGTTGACAACTTCGCCGAGTGGCATTTAAAGTTTGCTCTCAACAATTTCATATTTTTCATTTATTGCTTATGTGATTTTCCGTTGCACTTCTTCAGCTTTTGCATGCACATACACATGTCCGTATAAACACTAAAACTATTCACTGCTATTCAAAAATTAATTATTCATTGCGTTATTGCGTTCGTTAACACACAATTAGTGTATGTGTGTGTGTGTGTATGAGTGAGAATGTCTGTGTCCATGCGACTAATGCATTAGTCCAACTGGCATTGCTTAGGTTGGTTTGTATGTACGTTTATGTAGAACATTTAATACAATATTATAGTAAAACGAAATATTGGTCGAAATGCTTAGCTACATACATACATATGTCCTTCAAAACGGCTTAGTGTTCAGCTCTTGTTTTTGTTTGGATGTTTGTTTCCTTGCTGTTGTAGTTTTTCATTGAAAGCACGGGTCGGCGCTTTTGTCTTAGGCCGGCAATATTTTCCTTTTCCTTCTTGCCGACCATTTCTAATGGCGCTAGGAAAATACATTTGTGTGTGTGTGTGTATCAAATGTCGGCTTTAGCTTTTCCATCTTGGCTTTCTGCTAATTTATTGTGTTTAGCTTTGCTTTTTCTTTTCCGTTGAACAACCCAGAGAAATGTGTCTGTGTGTGGTGTGGCTTTATGCACATTTAATGTGGGAGTTGTATGTGCGCTATGTACTTATGTATCTATTTATCTATCATACATATATATGTAAAGTGATTTTGTGTTTGAGTGATATTCCTGTTGTTGTTGCGGCAGCACAACAAACGATTGAAACGTACGTAAATCCCGTAGAAAGTAGAGGAAGCATACAGTGTGCTTGCTTAAGTTGAGTGCAGTTTGTTTTCTGTTTTTTTATTTTATACTGAGAGCATTTGGGAAGAGGCTGTAGGTGACATACCAATGATTCACGTATTTCGCTGTAGGCAATATATTTTCAAATACCTTTTGCTCATACTTGTGTGAGAATGTGTGTACAAATGCGGATAGATTCATGAATATTACAAATTTACAGTTGTCACATGTTTCCTCTTTTCACATATTTGTGGCTTGATGCTCGAGAACATGGAGTTTTGCTGTCTTTAGAGTTTTCATAAGAAACCTTTCGAACAATGACATACAATCGCTTTTCTCTGTGGGTGTGTATGGTCACCTTAATATAAGTAGAAAGGACGCAACTCATAATTTTTCGAAATTGTGGTTTTTGCATTTTCTGTCAGAATAACCTCAACTGTAAACCTGTTTATGATTTTACAGTCTTATGTTGAATAATAACGGTTTTAAAATGAATGAAAAAAGTACTTAATCAGTTTTATGCATGGCATGGAAACCATTTCGTTTCGGCCAGGTTATACTTTCCGTAATATGGTTTTAAAACATTAATTTGTTGACAATTTTGATTGCAATCTGCATTAAATAATTTTTAATTACAAAACATTTTCAGAAGTTCCACCTTTATATCGTCCTTTATATATTAAGGCGACGGTATGTATTTATGTATGAGTGTGTAGTTTTTACTTTTTTTTCAATTTTTTCGATGGAAAAATTTGCATGCTGCCAAAAATGTTGGACTCTTGTAATGAGTTACAATGATTTGTGCTTTGATTTCAGTTGTTGTGTTAAGAAAATATTTGATTGTAGCACAATAACTCAATTCGACTGCTTCTCACTTTGCTTTTAAGCTTAATTTGTTCACTATTCTGCTTTTGTTAGATATTCGAACAGTTGTTTACAGTTCGTAGCTGATTTGGTGTGTGTGTGTGTGTGTGTTGTGTCTGTTCAATGTTGACCAGTAATTAAACGTAATATTTACACAAGTATAAAACATAATTGCATGCATGGTTGTGTGTATATATTTTCGATATATAGTATTCTTGTGATATCTGCTGCCGAAGCGCCCACAAAATGAGAGAAATACAGAAAAATACGGAGACTTCAACTTGGTTGCATACATCACAATATATCTACATATGTTCATATATGTGTTTGTATATGTGCAGATTGCTTTCATATTATGTAGTCTGATGAAAATAGGAGCCTGGTATATTGAGAGTTACTAAACTATTCCGGCCTCCCTCGATATCTCTGTGCGCAGCTTTCTTCGCATTCTAGCATTTGTCTGAGGAAAAAGAAGCATGTAATACAAAATATTTTGCTGTTGAACTTCTCCTACATTATTGTTGTCTTCTTTGCTTTGATATGTTGGCAAGGTGTCATTACATTAAATTTTAATGATTCAGTTTATTTTGGAGTTTAAGTTGCATTTACAGTTTTGTGTGTCAGTGTTCGCCCTGTTCTCTCACTTCTGACACTTGCAGCTGCGAGTAAGGATCGTGTATAGTCTCAATTGGGGGGTTTTTATTGCTGATGTTGTTGTTGTTGCTTCTAAAAGTAATTAAAAGTAACAGACTTTGCTTTCCATGCGCCGAGAACCGCAACCACAAGCGACGGCAAAACGAAATGTGTAAGCAATATAGAGTTGTTCCGTTTATGTTTGTGTGAAAGTACTTTATATTGATGCATGGATCGCGTATGTAACGGCAGACCAAACTCGTGTTTGCACCAGTCCAACAGCCAACATTAATTTCGAACAAGTGCCGACAAAGAGGACCACAACTATGGTTACCAGATGGAATTCGAAACCAAAACCCGTTCTCCTTTCTCATGAAAAGCAAAATGGTCTTTTTTTAACCGTCGAAATGCTTAAATCAGGCGTATGAAATTTGACTATTGAAATTCTTAGTACCTGAAATAATTGGCCTTTTGTAATGTAAGTATTTTGCAAGAACATTTTCTGTTTTGTTCATTCTTTGTTTTCTTGGTAGCCCGGCGCACAGCAGTCGGCACAACTCGGCAGCTTAAATCCCAATAACAAAAAATCCAAACCAAGAAATGATAAACTCAAATAATTAAAAGAAACACAGTGTAATTTTGTAAAACTGTTGCGATTTTATTCAAAAAAGTAAAACAAAAACAAATAAAAATATTAAATAAAAAATTGTAATATATGATTGGCATAAAAGTGGTTTCATAAAAAATTTATCAAAACCAATAAAACTGGAACACAACGCTTGAGGATGCTTAAACGGATAATAAGTTGAAAAACATAAATTCAATTCAATTAAACTAAACTAGAGGCAAACTTAAAAGAACAAATGCAAACGAGTGAAAGGCAAAGGGACAAAACAAAAATTACACATTTAATTCCATATTTCAATTGATTATTGTTTGCCGTTCGCTTCTAATTGAATAAATTTAAATTTGTTGTTTAAATTAACAGTAATTCAATAAAAATGCCGAGTAGTAGATGCTGACACGCGTGCGTAGTGTCTCTCGCTCTCTCTTTAACTACAGTCGATGACGCGCTACACGAACGAATCGAAAAATCGTTATATATGTATATGTATAATATATTGTATGTATATAATATATATGTGTAGATATAATTTAAAAGTAAAGTAAAATGTAAACTTCAATAAAAATATGCGTAACGTAAAAATATAGTAGGTATAGCGTAGTAGGTAAGCACATGCACATACGTCTCCTATGTATTGATGTATGTATGCATATATGCGTGTGTGTGTGTGTGTATGTGCATGTATTGTTGTAGTACATTTGCATGTTTGTAAAATATTGTTTTTGTTGTTGTTTTGTTATTATTTCTCATTCACTTGTCATTCAATATTCATCATACTTTCGCTTGAGGAACTTATACACCACAGGTAAGCAATTATTTTGTTGTTGTTGCTTTGTTATTTTTTTTTTTTTAATTTTTCGTGAAATGAACTTTAACGGCATGCGGGAGTTGTTTGTCGTCTTGTTATGCTTTTTACTTGGGCAAATGAGAGGACAAGTTGAGAGCAAACTCCACAAACAATTTACATTGACTGTTGTTAAGTTTATTGCTATGTTTTGTTGTTGTCAAGTGGCAAATTGCAGCTTAAATTACTTTAATATGTAGCCATGTATGCATGTATTATTTATACATATACTACTAAGTGTTTGTTTATGTGTGTGTGTATGTGAATGTTTGATTATTAACGGCTACCAATTAAAATTGTAATTGTTCCTTGCGGTTTTTGCAAATATGAACATTCTTTCATTTTACTTTTTAATTTTTCGTTTGCCTTGTCTGTAGTTTTCACTATTATTGTTCTATATTCATGGTCTTACAAATCTTTCTATGGCATCACCGCAATTTGTGGGAATTTTCCAAAATGCTTCCAACATGACATTTTCAAATACATCAAACTTTTTGGTAGTTGGATTTGCCGCTGCCAGCATTTCTATTGCATACTACAAAAACTTACACCTCTTTCAGCACAAACCGAACAAAATGCTTTCAATTTGCTTCACATTGATTTGGTTTTGCCAGCTAAAATTCCTACTTGCGTACTTTTTGTTTTAAGTTCTCAAGTGTAAAACATGTAAATTGTTGTTTGTAGTTGCTGTTGTAATTTTGGTATGGTTCCGTCCCTGATGTCCGTACGTGCGTCTCATCGTCTCATGGTCGATATTTAAAATTGTTTGCTTAACATTTTTCTTTTTATAATTGTATTTTGTCTCTTTTTTTTTAATATTATATTGAATAAGGCGTAAAATATCATCGAAAAATTGACATATACTAGATTGTTGTTGTTCTTTTTATTACTATAAGTATTTATTATTATTAATTTTGTCCAACTTTCTAACTACATAGCTCAATTTCTCATCTTCCCTTATTGTATTGCATTTTCGTTAAGTGTGTGTGTGTGTTTGTGTGTGTGTGTGTAAGTTTAGTATGCTAGCTACCCAGTAAGAAACATCACGAGGCGCGACACAGAGATTTGAAGCAATTGGACCATTGCAATTTTACAAGTTAGATGAGGCCACTTAAAGCCGGAATCCTCAACATTGATTACCGAAATTTTCTACTTTAAAAATCCTAATTAGTTAACAATAAAAATAGTATAGCTTTTCAGACCTTAGAGGCATGAAAAGTCCCACTAATGATTCAGCACTGCGTCTGGCTTGGCTAGGGGGTTGCCTCGCGGTGCCAACCGCCCCCGAAGCTTTTTACTGGGCTTGTGTACAAGCATTTCGTACTGTCGCAATTCAATAAGAATTTGCTTAATTGCGTAAATTAGTTGTTATTTCTAGAGTAAAAGGAATTGTAAACATCTCAATAGTTTCTTTAGCTTTGGATTCCACAAAAATAATAAATCTGGCGTAGGGGATGCCTACTACAAGCCACCACATTTTCTCTTCTGCTGTCAGTGTGTGGGGATTGGAAGAGTCTGGCATAACTACTCGGGGGAAAACACCATTTCAAAGTGCTCTAGTGGTGCTGATCGATGAGATTAATGCGAGATTTGTCTTCAAGTGGAGTGCACAGTGCGGATGGAGAGGAAACGCGTTCAAAGATCACATTAAATGCATAAAAGAAATTTCTAAGGCAACAAAATGTCGAATAGAGACCTTAAAGAATTACATGAAAATTATAATATAGCTAACTAAAATGACTCCTTCTGCTGTCGAGTCGTGGGCGCCGGACGACGACGGAGTGAAGGACGAGGACGAGACTCGCTCTAGTTTTGCGTTTCAAGTGCGCGGCGATCGAGAACATTCGCAAATGTTAGTCACTAATTTCGATTTAATTTTTAATGTCACAGTGTCATCCACAATGCACCCCGACATTGTTGGCACCCCTCACGCCAATTACATACAACTATAAAATTCTAATTAGCAAACAGAAATCATGGAAAAAATCGCAACAAATACTCAAGTATCCCTGTAATGCGCCGCCAAAAAAGATGGCCGCGCTGTCGTTTCACTAGCATTGTGCAGAAATTTAAAAACACGCCCGGCAAAAAACTCCGCTCCATTCATTCACAAGTCTAAGCACAAAACAGCAATACGAACAATATAAATCTTTGGCAGCATTTCAATCGAATGCTCTCTTCGTCCGCACACGCAAAACGAAACCGCGACTCCGACTCTGCGCCTTTGCTTTCCTGCTCGTCGATCTCGACTCAGCCACACTGGCTTCAGCTGATGACAAAAAAATACTCTAACGTTTCAAATGCACAGTGGGAGGCGGGCAGGGGCTTAAATAGTTTTGTGTGTGTGTGTGAGTGTGTGTTGGTTAAAAAGTAAATGGAAAATCACATCAATTTGTAGCGCCCCCTGTTTTGAAGTGAGCGTGAGGGCGAGGGCACAGCCACCCCAGTGTAATTGACTAATTAAAAATACAAAATGAATAGCGTAATTAACAGTGTTAACTAAAGTTTAATTACCAGCAGTTGTGTTGGTTTGTCGTTTCGCAAAATTCCTTTCATTACTTTTCTTCAGTTTCACTCTTCAACTTCTAAACTAAACAAGTAATAATCATATAAAAATGTATATTTATGTATATATGTAAAGGTAGGTATCTGTATGTTTGTGTAAATATATGAATATTTGTTTCGTTTGTTTGTTGTTTTCTAATTTGATTTTAGTACTAAATTACAATAAAAATAAAAGGAAAATCACTAAAAATTAATTGTAAATAATAATAATAATTTAAAATTGGTGGAAAGTGTTAACAATTTCGTTTTGTTGTTGTTGCTGTTATTCATTTTGAAGCGCATAAAGACGGCACACGACGCACAGTGGACGGCAAAAGCGTTGGATAGGACAATATCGAAACGTCAAAGAACATGTTGATAGATAATGACCCCGCGGAGTGCTTGGGGGAGGAACAACTGTGCACATTTATTGAGTTTCGTTTTCACATTTGACTAGTTAACAACGCGAGTGGCCGAAATTACAGTTGATTGAAGAGAAGGAAAAATGGTGCAGCAACTAGGCGTGTCTTGATTTAGGCCATTGCAAGGTTTTAGTTAGTTTAGATTTAGTCGATTTTCTATTGCGAAACATTGCACACTCTCACATAACTCTATGATTTAAGTATTCTTATCTAATTTGGAATATTGCGACAATGAAAAGAAAATACATTGGCAGACAGTAGACTGGCCAGAAAGTTAGTTTTGCAATTAAATTTCGCTTTCAGCTGCTCCTGCGGTGCACCAATCGTACCGGCGTCGCGCTGTGCGCGTGTGCCCACTTGGGTGTGTGTTGTATTCGCACGCAGAACATTAATATGTCTGGGCATGAGTTGTAAATTCTTAATTTACTAACAAAAAAGCATCAAAGAACAAGAAAATTGTATATTACGTAAGAACTACTAAAGTAAAAAGCATATAAATTTAATTTTATGAATGTACATGTGTATGTGTTTGTAAAAAGTAAAAGCACAGCAAGTTAATTTTCGAGTACAAATTCAATATTTAACAATTTTTGGATTTTTCTTGCTTTCGTATGTTTTTAGTGAATACCAACATAAAACACAAATTAAACGAAAGTAGTAATGGGCATTAAAAACAGCTAATTTTTGTTTCAAGTACAAAAGTCTCACTACCACAAAGGACATAAAAAGCGCATCGATTTGCTCTTAACAATTATGAATTAAGATTACATTTCGTGTCTGTTACTCGAACAGCAAAAATAACGAAAACATTTTCAATTGTCGGACGACAACGCAAAAACTAAACTCAAATCGTATTTTTACAAACAGTTCATAAGCGAAATTTACAAATACAGCAGCGTAAAATAGTAGGAAAATAATATCAAGACGCTCTTCTCTTTACCGAAAACATGGGAAGGTTGAAATGCGTTTTACTCTTCTTTGCGTTTCTTTGTTGGTCGGTTAGTTTGTTTGGTGCTTCTCCCTAAAACTAATGAACTAATTAGCAACTAAACTAAATCATAAAAATTCACTAACAATACATATAGAGACAAGAAATTTAAAGGACTCGAGTTTTGTTTGACAAAACAGCACAACAATTTTTTTTTAATTACATTACATTAAATAAAACCAAACAAATTTATGAAAACACACCTGGGACACAATTAAAAAAATTTCTACTTTGCATACGAACAATGGAAACACGTGTAAAAGTAAACGTTAAAATTAAAAATACATAAAATAAAAGCGCGTGGAATTACAATTGGCGTGTGTGTTTGTGTGTCTGTGTAGGCTTCTCTTATGCATTACAAATAAATCACTTATAGGTATAATGTAAAAAAACTGAGGTGAATTTCACAAATTCCACTTCTCTTCAATAAAAAAAATGCTTTTCAAAATATTCCCTTCTGTTTCTCAACTTTCAAATTTGTCTCAGCAAATTGAAAATCGTAAAATACAGTTTCAGATATAATATTTTTATAATTATAAGTAAAAAAAAATGACTTGAAAATATGCGATTATTGGTTTTTGTTTTTGCTGGTTGCTGCGCGTTTTATTGCTCTTCTCTTTGCGCAATTACGACACAGCGTTTAATTTTCTTCTACCATTTCGTCAGTTTCCTATCATCACACAAATGACAAACAATTCATGAATACAACTAAGAATTGCAATAAAACAATCTAAGGTTGCTTTTTATGTTCGTATTGTTGATGTTTTACATTTACATTAAATTGTATAATATGGGGAGCAAACAAAAATAAAGTCACAAAATGTTTATTAAATACAAAAAATGACAAGAAAATATTTTAAACACGTAGGTCGTTGGTTTTGTGTTGGTGATTGTTAAATAAGTTATAATTTATAAAAAAAAACATTGTGAATTGTAATAGTGAATAAAATTGAATAAGTTAAATTTTTTTTTGTATTTTTGTGTTTTTTTCTATTGGTTTTGAAATAATAAAAAAGAGTGTTTTGTTGGTTTTGTTTGGGTTGTTTGTAGGTGTATAATATTTGTGTAGACGAGGGTTTGTGTATTATCTATATAGTCATCTGATTTTTTTGTTGTTGGTTTAGCAATGTAAATCGTAAAAAGTTGGGGATGGGAGGGGACCAGTTTTTTTTTTATGTTTTTAATCTAACCACGAGCGAGTAAAATCAAATAAAATAATAATTAATAATAATATGTATGTAATAGTAATGTCTTGGAAAACCAGCCTTCATATTTGTTATTTTCTTTTCGTTTTTCTCTTTGTTTGAAAAAGGAATTTCTGTTGTTTTGTTTTAAGTCTAATTAAAGGTATACAAGTTAAGATTAGCAAATAATAATAGTAATCAAATATTTGTTTATGCATTTCTTCTCATTCTTCTAGTCGATTTTGCTTTTGTTGTTGTTGAGTTTTGTAGTTTGATTTGAGTTCAATTTGTTAATTGAATCGCGCGATTGTTTGCGATGTTTTGTTTAACAAATCTATTCTTTAGCTCTATCTCTGTTCTAATATATATATATAAAAAAGAGTTAACAAAAGAAAACATATATATGTGTATATATATATTTCTTTGAAATAACAAAATTCTGGTATACGAATAGGAATAATATTAATAGTAATAATAATAATAAAAGAAAAAAATCAATAGATAAAGAGAATATCATCCTTTCTTTTTTTGCTTTTGTGTTTCTTAATGTTTCTTTTTTTTTGTAGAAGAATTGCAACGTTCGTTTGCTTTTTGTTGTAGTTTTGTAAGTTTGGTTTTAGTGATAGCGTTCTTGTAAAATAAAAACAAAAAATCATTGAGTAATTGCTTGACTGGCTTGCTGGCATCGTAGCCGGCTTGCTTATTGGGCGCATGGAGGGGTTAAAAGTTGACTTGAGAGACGAAGAAATAAACTTGCAAAGAGATCAAAAAAAATTCTAAATTTTCATGTTCAGTTTCGTTTTTGTTTGGTTCACGTTTGCTTATTTTTACCGCCGTTGAGATTGCATATTATTCAGTGTGATCATTGTAGTTTCTGTTGTGTGCTATTGGTTCATATGCTATTGTTTCACTTGTTGGTGTTTGTTTTGTTTTGCTTGGATAGTGCGGACCGAATCGCCATTGCTTGAAGGACGCAGTGGTTGGCGAGACCGGCACGACTTGTGCCAGTGCTAGTCAATGTTGATGGCAGCTGCTGAGCGTTCTTGTTGGCCAGACATTTTCAACTCCCGTGCACGGTATGTTTTTTGCTGCTGTTACTCTTATGGCAACAACAACGACTGCGATTGTTGCTGGGACAGCAGTTTCTCGACAAGACCTCCGCCAACAGTAGCACATCCACTTCCACCGCCAATACTAGCGGTGCCAGCGCCACCACTACCACCACCTAGTTCTCGGTTCGTCGTCAACCAGAATGCCGGCTTGTCACTCCGGCTGCTAGTGTTAGCGTTGGCTTGTTGGTTGTGATTATTGCTGCTACTGCTGCTGTTGTTGGTGTTGTGAAACTGGTGCTGATACTGCTGGTTATGGTGGTGGTGGTGATGTTGATGGTTGTGCTGATAGCTGTTGTGGTGATGGCTGCTGCCGGTGTATTTGCCGTTTTCGTAAACACTGCCGTTGGCGACGAGTGGTGCGTTGCTGCCACCGCTGATGCTGGTGTTGAAGCTGCTGTTGGTGGCGTTGCTGTTGTTATGGCTAGTGGCAAGGGAGTTGCTGCTGGCTTTGACTTGCAATCAGTGAACGTAGAGTGTATTGAGCACCAGCACATGATGATTATTCTTGGCCAGTGTGACCACATAACCCTCGGAGGTGATCTTCAGGCCGCAACAGCGCGATACCTAATTGTTGTTGTTTCGGTTTTAGTACAGTTTTTGACTTGAGCGGACAACAGAACTTTGCTATATTTAGCGCAAATTTCGCACGGACAATTCTTTTTAATAAATATGTGAAAATTTGTGCGGCAGAAAATCCGATTTTAATAAAATTGTTATAATTATGCGCTACCGATTTTCTGGTTTGCTTGATTTTTTTTTATGAAAGTGGACCGCGAGTACTCACCTTGACATGTGGACACTCGAACTCCGATTGTAAAACACCATCGCGAGAGTAGCAAGCCACGTGGAAGCGATTGCCGTGCGAGTCGCCGATCAGAATGTCTCCTGCATTCGATATATCAATGCCATTGGGGAAACAAGTGACCTTTTCGTTGCCGATGCGATACTGGAAAGTGCCATCCTCCTGAAAGACAGCAACGCAGTGACCTTTGAAGTCACATACGTAAAAATCGTTGTCTGCAAGACAAGTTTAAAGAGAAACAAATGTTATGAGCACGACGTACATTATTATTCACCTATTTACAAATATGCACACTTTCTAACGAAACTCACCTCGAATGGCAATGTCCGACGGCTCACGCATGTAGTCGCTGCAGTCGAACCAGCGCACCAGCTCACCGTCCTCCGAAATGACAAACACTGTCGGCGAGACACTGTCGACGGCGACAATGTGGCCTTTGGAAGTCACAGCCAAGCCAGCCACGATGTCAATGTACCTACGTATTGGAATTATTTGAGCATTATCAGAATATTTACGACTCATTTGATAAAAAGCACTCACCTAATGGCAATTTTCCGCATAAAGTGGCCGCACTTTGAGAAGATTTGCATACGCGAACGCTCATTGCCACGATCGCAGACCACGAACTTGCCGTTAGTATGCATCACGGCCACCTTACGCGGATACCACAACTGACCCTCTTCCTTGCCAGGCACTCCAAACTGGAATTTCAGGGTGCCCGTCTTATCAAACACCTCGATGCGATGATTGTTCGTGTCGGCGACGATAATCTCCTCGTCGACGCCGAGGCAGAAGCCGTGCGGCGAGTTAAACTGTCCTTTCGAAGTGCCTAAGGAGCCAAACTTGCAGCGGATCTGCATGGGCGTGGCCTTATTGCGACCGGTTACGATGTTGGTTGAGCCCGGTGTGGCGCCGGCGTGAAAGTTGCTGATGCTAATGTCGTCGACAGGCCCGCCCAGCGGGGTCAGGGTCGAGAGGCTGGGCGAGGTGGCTGCGGGTAGGCAGAAATCTGGTAAAAAACAATCAATGCCGGGTGAGGGTCCGCTCGATAAAAGCTGGTTGCTTGTCATGTCTGTGTGAAAATCTACTTGATTTATACCAATAACGAACGAACACACGGTGAGTACGGAGTTTGGTGGTGGGTGGGTAGGTGTGTAGGTAAGCAGTGAGCGTGGTTCGCATTTTTATTGGTGGGAAAATCAGCGGTTGGGGTGAGCGAATTCGTTGGAGTTGGTGGTTGTTTTTGTAGCAGTGTCAAATCAAACCAAATCATACGGAAGCCAATAAAAAAGGTAGAACAAAAAACGAAAAGGAAAAAGAATAAAGAGAAAACAAATTTAAAACTTCAAGTAATACGTATTACAATCAATACTTAAACTACCAACATAAGTTGCAGCAAATTAATTGAACATAACTTCAAATCGAACTCTCGAAATTCGCTCATTTTGAAGTTATGCTTCCATTCTTGATTAAAGCTAAAATTAAAGACGAAACACAACCTCAATAGCCTCTATCATCTTCTATCTAAGCTGAGGTCAGTTTGAGGTTATGTGTAAGTAAAATTACAAACGCAAAACAAAGCAAACGTACACAATTACAATAGTAGACTAATATGTGGTAAAGACGTATCAATTGAAACAGAGAGTACATACAAGAGCAATGGGAATCAAACTAAAATTAAAGCACCTAAATTTAAAACAGCGGTCACTGGAAAGTTAACTGAAATCAACTGAGCTCTTGGCTGTTGGTTGGTGGAGCGTGTTTGGAGATAGTGCCTGGGTCTATAAAAAGCTGTGCACACACTTACCATTGTTATTCAGACCCATTTTGGCCAGCGCTTGGAGATTGTTGAATGCGCGCTGGTCACCCGACAGGAAATCCACCAGCGTTATCGGTTGATTCGGAGCAGGCGAGGGCACCACTTGCTGGTGGTGGCCACCGGTGCCAGCACCGGCGCCTACTAGTGCATCATTCAATCCATCCGTGGTTGTCTCCGTCAAACTGGCAAGACGCGACAAGTTGTACTCGAGAATACTGTTGTAGACAGCTGGTGGTGCGCCACCGCCACTGCCATTTGAGGAACCATTGAGGCCGGAGCCGAGAGTGCCGTTCAGGCTGCCGCTTAGACCATTATTCATACCGCCGTTCAGTCCGTTGAGACCCTGGCCGAGAGGGGTACTTAGGCCGGTGTTCAGTGAGGCGGCGTTCAGGTTGCCGCCACCAGCGTTAGCGCCAATCAGGCCGTTCATGTTACTGCCAGTGCTGTTACCGGGCAAGCCGCCAACACCCCCGCCCATGCCGTTGAAACCATTCACGCCAGCATGTGATGGTGGTGGCTGTTGCTGTTGTTGTTGCTGCTGAATCTGGTGGTGTAGCGTGGACTGCTGTTGCGGTGGGGAGTCAGGTGTAAGTACGTTGGGCATAATGAACCCGTTTCCCAGCACAGAGAAATCCCCATCAAAGGAGCTCTGCATGGAAGTTGGCAGCGAGATGGGACTGCTAGCGGTCACTGAGCTGGCCAGTTGACCCTGCGAAGTGCTCGAGCTATTCATGCCACCACGGCTGCCCATCATGTTCGGCGGCATGCCGGGCAAAGTGGGTGGCGGAGTGCTCTCCTTGGGCGAAGGGGGCGTGGACTCAGTGCGAAACTTGCCGAATGTTTCCTGCGCGACCTGCTCGAATTTCTCCATTTTTGTGTCGAATGTGAGAGAATAGTTGATGTCACATTTCGGCGTGTTGTTGATTAAAGTGATGAATTGGGCACTAATCAGCTTCTTCATCGACAAGAACTCGGCCGCATTAGCCTGTTCAAGTACGCGATTGGTGAACTTGCAAGTTCCGTCAATTTTACCCATCGTATTCTCAATGTTCTGCAACAGGTCCATTATTTTTAACTCGCGCTCTGAGTGTAGTTTACCCAGTTCGGTAAGTGACTGATCGCGACATTTCTCTAGAATCTTCTTGTAAGTCTGGTAAGTCTCCTCAATGCGAGTGCGTGCAGAGTCGTGCTGCGTTTGCAGCTCAGTGAGGGCGCTAGACAGGTTGGCGGCAGCAGCATCGCAATATTGCACCTGAACAACGAATCACGATTAATGTGCGACTTTTCAGGTGCGCCATTTTTTGTCAACCTACCTTTGATTTGGCCTCCTTCATTAGATTTTCGACATCTCCGCGCACCGATTTTTCAGCCGTAGCAATGACGTCGTAGTGATGCTCGCTGCCCTTGTGGTCAGCAATTAGACAATCATTGCACACTGGAATCTGACAGTTGAAGCAATAGTACTTGAGATTTTCGGCAGTGTGCACGTTACAGAAGAGCGGCTTGTGTATGGTGAGCGGCTTATCGGCGGTGGCCTTCTGCAGGTCCTCTAGCTTCACCACCTTGTGGAATTGGAAGCAACGCATATATTTGTGAGCGTTGTCGCAACCACTGCATAGAAAGTTGGCGCAGTGACTGCAGCGTGAGATGGCCTTCTCCGTACTCTTGCATGAGGTGCAGGACAATTGTTCCGATTTGATGGTCGAGAGATCAAGAATATTGGTCAAAATGTAATCGCAGGTTAGCGATTCAACTCCCTTGCTACCAACCTGCAAACAGAGGGATAAAACAAAAAAAAAAGGCTCGTTGAAAAGCCGTCTACTTCCAACTTAAAATTCACTGTGGGCAACACATTTCCAGCGCATATCGAACCATTCCTAGAGAATTAGTTCGCATTCAATAGAGCTTATGGAATTTTTTTTCCAATTGAAAAATTTTCGTCGACAGAACATGCTGGAAATGTGAATTCCACGCGGCCCGTAACGAGCGTGAAAATTGTACACACACGCACCATAGTCTTTTGCTTGCAAGTGGGACATTCAATCAACGACTTGATCGGCGGAGGCGACATCAGGTCGCCAGCGTTCGAAGAGGTGGACGAGGCCGACGACAAGCTGCCAGCGGAGTCGGTGAGAAGCTTATTGAGGCACGACTCACAGAAAACATGCAGACAGGACAGAACTCGTGGCGTTACCATGCGCAAGCTGCAACCAAACGAAATTCCAATTTAGTAACTATTCAAACTGAGTGACTGTGTAACGTAGTCTCGCTCACCTGCACAACTTGCAGTTCTTGTCCATGCCATCGTCCATCGAGCCGCAAGTGTCCTCCAGTGAGCCCGATTCCAAATCGCCTGTCTTACTGTCGAACACCTCACTGAACATGTTGCCTGTCAGCGACGAGGAACGCGACGAGATGCTAGGCTCGGGGAACGCGTTGGGGGTTGCTTGGTCACCCGAATTGGCAGCGGCGTCCGTCTCAGCGGCCTCTTCCAGAGCCAGCGAGCTGACCAGCTTCTCCACAATGGAATCGACGGCGACACCAGAGGCGGAAGGCGAAGTAGGCGTAGCGGGGCTTAACGCAACGGGCTGCTCTTCCTGCGCCAGCAGCAGCAGATCCTCGGGGCTCGCGGCAGCGGCGACGGCGGCGGCGGCAGTAGCGGTGGACACAAAGTCCTGTTCCAGTGACAAGTTGACGGCTAGTGCGGTAGCGGTGCTAGATGAAGCGGCGGAAGAAATGGTGGCGGTGGAGGGGAGTTGTTCCTCGAGTGATGCCATAAGTGGCGGCTGCTGCGAGAGGGGAATCGAATCGAATCGAAGCAAAGCAAAGCTGGGCGAAATGCGGCGGAATTGGGCGGTGTTCAATCAAGTGTTTGAACTGGCTGCAGGCAGTTGATTTCTTTTGATGGTTGCCTTTTTGGTAGCGCTCGGCTTCGGCTTGTACTTGATTTGCAGTTTATCTCTTCTTCTTCGTCTGGCGCTGCAAATGCTGATTGCTGCTTTGGTCTTTTTTGCTTTTGTTTTTATAAATATTTGCTATTTGATTTTTGATTATTTCTATTCTTCGTTTGGGTACATTGATTTTTTTAAGATTTTTGTAAGCAATTTTTTGGTTTGTTTGTAAATTTAAAATCAATTCAAAATAATACAAATATGGCGCTCGCGTCGTCTTCAAAGGGCGGGGTACATAAATGGCGGCGTAGTGGACGCGATTTATAAAATAACAGGAAAAAAACGCGAAAACGATTTGAATAAACGCTTTAAAACGGCTCAGAAAAGCAAATAAAATAACGCTGAAAAATATCGGCGCTCGATTTAAAATGGCTTGTGAGTAAAAGTCTTAATAGAATAGATTGCGGTTGGATGTCAGTTGCTTCGGTTGAGATTTCCTCCGTCAAATTGTAGCTTGTAAAGTTGCACAATTCGATGCGTTGGCGTTTGCTCGGCTATTGAGCTTATTGTTGTTTTCGAATGCTGGCAGCAAATTCGCGCTTGGTCGCTATTGCCGGGAGGGCGGCAAAAATGGAGTGGCTCTAGCGCTATCGGCGCCGTTAATCTTGCGTCGATCAGTGCGTCCTCTGCTCCTTTCGTTCGCTGTCGTCGCTCCCAGCAGTATTGTTCGACGAAACGTTGTATGTATAAGTTTGCTTGCTTCTTGCTCTCGGTTATTGGATCTTTTTGTTGTTGTGTAGTTTATAATTTATATGGTTTAAAATAAAACTTGTTTAATGTATATAATTAAATGTATAATTAAAATATTTGTTATTTAAGTTAAAAACTTTGTTTAAATTTGCATTGTTTTCTCTTGCGGCGCTGACCGTAATTCTGCCTCAGCCCTCTGGCGAGAAATACCGATACGAAATGTGTGTCCGCTCGCAATACTTATATTTACTAAAGTTGTTGCTTTATGTTTATTTTTCAATAAAAGTTGAATTATTGTTCTTTTTCTTTTAATATGATTAGTCGATTTGTTTGTTATGGTAGTTGGAGTCGAAGCTTTACCTCTTCTTCCGCACTGATTGCACTCCGACAGCCAGCGCACTGAACTTTGCCTCTCTTTTCGTTACGGCTGCGGCCCTCCTCAAACTAACAAGCGTGTGAATTTGTGTCTGCGCGTAATATGTTTGTGTGTGTGTGTGTCTCGCAGTGTGACGTTGCTATTGTTGAATGATTGCAGTGGTTCTCGCTAATTGTCCTGATTATCCTCGCACAATTGCACCGTCTCCGCAATTGCAGTGGTGCGCGCCGTACGTCAACCTGCGACTCTTCTCAATTCTCTTGTTTTGTTCCGACCGGCAAACGAGGCGTATGGACTTGGATTTGTTGTTGTTGTTCGTGGCTATTGGTTCAACACAAGCCCTCTCCGTCGTATTCCTCTTAAGCACTTGCTCCACTCTCTCTGCTTTGTTGCTATGATGTTGGAGTTAAAGTTGTTGTTGTTTTTGTTATTTGGGACCTCTAGTGAACAGTCTGTTGTACACCCAAACTCTGTAAAATTAAAAATACGAGCGTTTGTTTAGACGGTAAACGAATGTCGAGTTTTGCAGCGCATTCAACGAAACGAGAATATGATTTTTTTTACATTAAAAAAAGTTTCTCGAAAAAATTTTTGCTCTTACATTAACTACTTTGACCTTTGAAAAATTCCCAACAAGTAGAAATCATTCGCAGCACTCACAAGTGCTCTAGTTTTCAATTCGAAGTAAATATCGAAAAGTTTGAGAACGATTGGACGACGCCGGCTCAGCGTTTGTTGTCAGTTTTGATGGACTATCCAATGCTGGCTGGGAAATTGCCGGTACGACAAGTGATGCACGTAGCAAGGGTTTCGCCGTTTACTGCGCCCGGCAGCGGCACTTTTCAAACGCTTTTTCGCCCGTAGTTTCCGACATTTTTAGGGTCCTTGCTCAACGTACTCACAGCTCCTTAAAATGCCCCGCCTAAAAAGAGCTAAGTTTCGATCAAATGCAGCATACATATACAACTGCTGAAGGCATGAAAATTCCTCATCTCATGTGTACGATCTGAACTAAACTAAATAATTGTCGGGCTTGCACGTGCCTCAGAGCGCGACTGTCCGCTGCCGCCAACAATATACGAAATGAGCTGCTTAATTGGCAAATACGGCCGGTTAGCATTGCTCGGAAAACGCTAAACTTTTCAGCAGCTGTAAACGAGGCCTCAATTCCAACTCACGAAGGCATGAAAAGTCAGAAATGTAAAATGTAAATCGCAGACACTGCACGCAAGCCGTTCATTGATTGCGGTCAACGAGAACATTTAAATTTCAATTAAACACCGAAGAAATGCGAGTTTTCCAACTGAACACATCACGAGGCAAACACAATCGACACTGCACGCAGCACAGTGGAACGAAACGCAGATACACTGGGAAATGAGGGGCCGCAAAGATTGGGGCCGGCACGACCCTACATGAAAATTGATGCAACGAATTGCGAATGAGTGATGATAGTTAAATGGTGACAACACTTCCGGGCTGAAGGAATAGCGCGAAGACAGTTGCGAGTCGTCCAATGCCAACCAAAATCCAAACCCTGGCAACAAATGAATGGCTTATCGCACTATTTGGTTGTTATTAACAGACGTTCCTCATATTCTCGAAGGTCAGATTCGCTTTCCCTATTGTTTTACTCAGTTTCTTGTTTGGTATTCAGTACGCTTAAATATTCAGGGCTTCACTAATGGTCATTAATTGATTTTTCACTCAAGCCGCAGTACGTTTACCTGCGACCACAAGTTGTAGTTAAGTTTACACGCTTGTTTGGGTGTAATTAATTTCACATCAACTTCGAACTTCGCTTCGAACTAATTTAAATTGTTTTTCGTAAATCAAATTTTCATTGTCTCACACAAAAGTGAGCCAGCTTCTAAGTAGTATGTAGCTTTAACTTGTGAGTGAGAATGTATTCGCTGCGAGCGTTAATTTTCCATAATTCATTTACATTCTCTAACTTTAAAGGATATATTCTAAATTGATTCTAGTTCGTGTGTCACTGGCACTTTCTCAGTTCAAGCGAGAATTTTCCCATTCAAAGTTTAGGTTTGCTTATCGAAAATTGGCAACGTTTACATTTCTGAGGTGCTGTGGAGCAGACACCAGAGACGAAGGCGGCAAGCACAGTTGCACCCTCAAGTTTTCAAACAACTAAGTGTAAGTCTGTGCTGCACGCGTTTCAACCAAGCGGACGTTTTAATTGAATGCGCATATTTCATTCATAAAGAACCAAAAACGCAACAAAGAAAGGAGCAAGCAAAGTGTATGCCAGCAGCAAAATTGCCGCAACAATAATGACGCTGGTCAACTAATTTCGAAAACAAAAATGCTCACACAGATATGCACACATGAAGTGGGTTCGTGCGCAAGATCGCACCACGTGAGCGCCTCGCGAACGTTGCAAACTGCGACAGCGCAGCCCAGCACTTGCGGGCGGGGAACAGGTGCAGTCGGAGGAACCGATAAATAAAAAAAGAGTGGAAATGCGCTAGAAACGCGAGAAGCGAAAAACTGGTTAGCGGCCAGCGTAGAATTCTGCGAAAGCGGCGCAAAAATTAAATTAAAATGCAACAAAAGATGATGCGAAGCAGCAACCAAAGTGGGGGAAAACTGTTTCGTGACATGACAACAGAACCGCGGCAACAACGCAAACATGAGGGGCGCACAATCAATCAGCAGCACCGGCAGCAGCTGACTTTGTGGGCGGCTGGGGAAATAGGTGCAAAGCGAGTGCGAGTAGGGGGAGGGGCCAAATTCGCTAAAGTGGAAAAACAATAAGCAACGCGAGCCGACAGAGTGCAATGGGCATTACGTATACGCCAGCGCGTACGAATCTCTCACAGTCCGCGCCGCGTTCGCCTTGTGTGCGGTGCAGCGGGGCGAGGCTTTGTGCGCTGTGTGGCATGTGGAATGACGGACGCTGACTGCAATTCAAGGTGGCGGCATGCAATGAATATGGAGCAAGCAAATTTGCAGCACCAGCAGCGACTGTGACGAAGCAGCTGTGTTGTTGTTGTTGGTGGTGCTCACGAAGACCCGACGGGGCTGCATGCCACCAGCGCAACTTAGAGAGAAGGGAAACACCTTGAGCAGAAATCGGGCACCAGACTGCAATGCCATGTCGCAATGAAATCAATTCTACCAAAACTGGCTGCCGCTGCCTCCACGCGCCATGTGCCACACGACCGTGTCGCGCTACCTTCGCCTTCGTGGTGTTTCTGTTTGCCTGCTTCACAATACCTACACAATTTTTCCGCACTTCTTGCGCCCCACCTCCGCCCCAACGTAGGCAACGTAGCAGCGGCAGCGAACCAAGATTCCTTCTAATTTAAGCGAAAACAAATGCAAAGAGAACTAGCAAGCGCAGGCAGAATACAAGAAAACTCGAGCGAAAGTGGCAAACAAGCAGCACTGATAAACGCAAATACCAACGTACACACCAACAACAATAGCAATGTGAATAATGACGACAATAACAAATGAAATATACACAAATAAATTATATAATTGACATTTAAGTGTTTCACATCAACAGGCAGCAGTCGGCGGGCATAACAACGGCACCGGCGCTGCGGACACCAGTGGCGTTTTCCCATTTAATGGCGTGCGCGCTGCTGTGCCAGAGATGGCGACAGCCAGAAATGGCCACGCGGGGTGAGGCTTCTCAGCGGACTATGGCAACCCAAAAACAACACGGAACAAGTAGAGCTTATGGGGGCACAAATGGTGAGCAGGAAATGATTGTCAAGAGTGCCAATGTGCTTTATTGTTTTTGATTTTTCTAGTGATACACGTTTCACCATTCGCAGGAAATTCGCTGTTGTTTTTTCTAGAAACATTTGCCAAATGCAATTTGAAAGCCCGCCAAGGCTCTTCTGTGGGAAAAGGGGCTACGTCCTCTGGTAATAACGCGTTAATTGCACACTTTCTGAACTATCGAGTGGACATGTTGGAAAATAGAGCACATCACGATGCGCAAAATCCATTGTTTACGGCGTGTCCAGCGCCCGAAGCGAAACCACGTTACCCGGGGGTGCAAATCGAGATTGCGTCTCGGCAACCCTGCCGCACTGCAATTGCGACTACGGCGGATCTGACGCCCTTGTGTCCGCTTGCGGATTTCTTTTCTTCACAATGGTGCAGCTGCTGCGTCTTTTCGTTTGCCTGCGCCTTTTCGCTCTCCCATTGCCGCGCCACACTTTTCTAACAGATTGCTGCCTTTCCACTTTCGTTCTCTGGTTTTCGCTATTTTTGCACATCGTTCGCCTCGTTATTACTCGTACTTTACTCAACGCGCGTGTGCGCCCCGCAAGCCCCGCGCCCAACTGCAGCAACTGCGTCTGTGGCTGCCCAGCGCCGCAAAACATGCCCCGACGCCTGCTGCGACCCCCTGGCTAAATGCTTTTTTATTTTTGATAATGTATGTATATGTTTTTATCTCATTTTATCAAATATTTCACTTCTTTGCCGTTGTTTTCGATTTACTTTGACTTGCACAAATTTTGTTCACTTAATTGCATTTTTCGGTTTGCCTTGCGAAAAGAATGAAGATCGGCAAATCGGAAAAAACCGAATTCGGCGCTGCACGCAGCGTGACTGAATTTCTGCACATCCAGTAGCCAGCACGGCAAGTCCTGCTGCCTGCCATTCCCTCTCCTAGGCAGCACATGGCCCGGAGGCTAGCGCCCACCCACCCACTTGCGCAGTACGCCGTTTGCTCTGCCCAAGCAGACACACACACTTTAGCTCCCCAACCACTTTTCACTCTGCCACCGCCGGTCCCACATCTAACCTTCCTCACTGCAGACGAACACACCAGGCGCCCTCGTAGCCCGTGCCCCCTGGCCGGCCTCCCCGACCCTTCCAACCGTCTCATCCAAACCCGTTTGTTCGCGTGTCCTTGAACGCAATTTCCACTTTTTCGCCTGCACAGCCGAGTGTCCTTCAGCGTGAAAATTTCGCACGGAAAAAACACATCATGCGCCGCAGTAATCCCAATCGCTACAATATTTGCATTTTCTTCACTTTTCCACGCGTTTTCTAGATTTTTTCACGCACTCTTCCCCTCAGGCCGCACCGCAGCGAAAAAGAACATTTTTTCAGCCGCTCGCGAAAAAGTATTCACTTTTCGCTCACGTTTTTGCAGCGTTTGCACCGCTTACCGCTGCTTCCAGCGCAATTCGCACTGCAGCAATTGCAATTGGGAAATTCTGCAAGTTTGTTGAAATTTTTGTGAAATTTTCGCACTCACCTTTGCCATCACAAGATTTTTTCACTATTAATGGAATGGCCTTTAAAGGAGTACTAGATGTGACACAAGCAATATCGGCAAAGTAGAATGGAATCGGCAGCGGGCAGCTCGCTACGGACACAGGGTGTAGTGCGGCGGCAAAACGAGCACGATGTCTGGTGCTCGGGTTTGGCGAGCAGCGCACTCTGGTGGTCAAGTTTCGTGCGCTAAAAATCAGCTGGTCAACTGACAGCTGGTTGGCTTTGTGTCTTGCCGCTTCTACGGTTATTCGTATTGGATTCTGTCTGCCAGTTTCGGCATTTTCGCACTTTCGCGTGGTATTTTGCCGATTGTTTGTAGGCTTTCAAAAGAACAGCGGAAGTCGGTAGCCTGGAATGCGTATTTAATTGTGGGTGAAACATGCAGGGTACATCGATGAAGCAGATTGGAGCGCGCAATATGGGCTGCGTGGTGGAGCGCATGGAGTGGAGCAACAAGATGGATTTGATAGCCTATGGCACGGAAAAGGGTAGCGCATGAAATGCAAATGTTGAAAGATATTGTGAACATGGAATTTAAATTACTTAGGTGAGGTGATCATACAGCGCCTGAATTGGCAGAAGATTGTTACGTTCCCCTGCCCAGGCGAGGATGTGGCTGTGCGTTCTCTGAGTTGGCAATTGGACGAGACTATGTTGGCAGTGGGTGAGTGTAGGAGTAGCTTTTCGCATTCAGCTCTGAACTAACCTCACAATATGTTAATTTCAGGTTACAGCAATGGCAAAGTGGCGCTCTTGGATGCAGAGCGTGAGGATCAGGTATCGACCCTCAATTTTGACGAGGACATACAGAGTGTCTTCTTCAGCAAAGCCATCAATGTCACAGACTACCGCAACAGCTACCGCAATCGCACTGAGGTGACAACTTGGTTCTGATATAAAATTTCCTGCAGTTTACTCAATTCTTCTAACCACTTCCACTTTTTAGCTAACCTTTGATTTCTTTTTGCCACAATTGCCTGTGCTAAGTGGCATTGGTGCGCCTACTAAGTCGCTGGACGAGCAAAAGTCCTTCGCCAAAGGCTCACCCTGCTTCCTGGTGGTGACTACAGTCAGCGGCAAAGTGCACCTGCTGCTGCTGGGCGCCCTTAAGGCGGGGACCATCGATCTCGCGCAGCATGTCAAGCACCCGCAAGACTTTCAAGTGCACGATGTGCGTTTGAGCGGCGAATTCGACGCGATCTACGCATTGGTGCGCGATGGAACACAATTGAAACTGCTGCACTTTCGCAACGCCGTGCTGCAGGAGTACATCTCGCCCATGCTGCACCTGGCTGTACACTGCGCCAATATACTGGAGACCAAAAAGTATGCTTTATGACAAAATTAAAAAAATATATTAAAAATTGTTCGCCGCTGGTGCGCAGCTACATCAACGATACAATTCAATGCATGCTGGAGGCGTGGGAGACGGTGTTGCTGGAAATGGACAATAAACTAACCAAGTATGCAAATCAGCAGCCGGAGGGCTCGTTGTCGGCCGATTTTCTCGAACTGCTAGTATTCGGCTACGCTACCCACGAAATCGAGGAGTTCCTTATGGAGTGAGTGGCAGACGCGAATTGCCACAAAGCCAAATACAAATCGAGTTTATCTGTTACAGCGATCTCACTGAAAAAGGTCTAAAGAAGCTCGCGAATTCCGTGGACCTAAGCTACTCGACCATCGAAAGCCTTGTTACCAAGCCGCTGCAAAGCGCCTCTGTCAACATGTTTTACTTTCTGAATACGTTGAAGGGCCTGAGTCGCATAACTTACTTCTTTGAGGTAAGCTAAAGTCAAAAATATCACCAATCATCAGTAACGGATCTGACCTTCCATTACAGTCGTTGATTTCTTGCGAGGCTGCTGAGGAGGCGCTGCGCATGTGTGGCGCATTTCTCATGAAGGTGCTGGAGCTGCAGCAGGTCATTGATCAGTGTGTTAACGACATGAAGTTGTTTTTCTCCTGGCTATGCCTGGTCATATTGCATCTCCATCAGCAGGACATACCCGAAGACGTGACCCAAGTGACACCCGAGGACACCATTTACCTGGCCGAGTATCTGAACAGCTTTGAGGATAGAGTCGTGGAAAATGGTAACCCATTCTCAATGATCCAACGTAATTGGAATACAAGTTTTGGCAAAAACTTACCACCCAATTTCCTTAGAGGACGGCACGGTCACCAAGCGCAAGTTTAATTTGGAGAAGGTCGGCCAGTATCTGGAGAATCGAAATCTTCAGCAAGTGGTGAAATCGGATGTGCACCATCTGTGGAACAAGCTGCTTGAGGAGAACGACTGCCTGCGCAACTGCCCTCTGCTTTTTCCGCACGAACGGCACACCTCGCTTATGCAGCAGCGCGATAAAATGCTGCTCGCCATTGAGTCGCTCTTCCAGCGCCCGAACGACAGCATTAGCGCCAGCTTCACGCTGGATGCCAGCATTGTCTGCTCCACGCTGCCATCGGACGCGGTGGACTGCGACTTCGTGTGCAGCTCCTACCACGTGAACGAGACGGCGCACACGGACATGCTGGTGACTACCATTGGCTGGCAGGAGGTGCTGGTGCTCGATTTCGACAAGCGCTGCACGCTGCTCAAGTGCACACGCATTCTGCTGCAGCCGAGTCCGTTCACTAGCGAGCCGCGTAGCTCTGTTTTCCACAACTTGCGTTTCCTCGATTTGCAGTTCTACAACCAGAACGTCATTTCGCTGCTGCTGCAGAGTGGCTCAGCTGATGGATGCAGGCAGTGTCACTTTGTGCAGTTCCCGTTGGACGTGGCAAGCGGCAAGAGTACGCAGCACATAATGCCCAGCAGTCCGAATCTGCAGGAAATCGCGGTAGCGCATAGCATACACGACATGGTAGACAGCAGCGGCTTCAAGCAGCTGGATGGCGATTGCATCCAGCTAGCGGTATCCGGTAGCAGGAAGGTGAGGTTTCCCTTTCACAAGTCTGTAGTTTTGAATTCATTTTCAAAATATTTCTGAATTCCATTAATTAAATTTTTCTGCGCACTTTCAGGTGGTCACCATTCTGTCAGAGCAACGCAAAAAGATGACCATTTTTGAAATGGAAATCGAGGACGACGAGGACGAGACTGAAATGTCGCAGAATTCTTTGCTGGAAATCAGCAAAGAATCGGCGACTTCGTCGCATGAGTAATTCCAATATAGAAGCCGTGAGCTATGTTTTTCTCCAGGTTTCACATAAATTACATGATTTATTGAGTGGTAAAATTTCATACAATAATTAATTTATTTCTTAAATTGCATATGGCCGGGCTGGAAGGCATCTAATTTGGATTTCCTCAAGGGGATATAGTAGAAAAGCATCGTGCTATGGCCAAACCACATACCGCAGTAGTATTTTTCTTTGTAGTAGTTTAATACACTATAAAAATATAAACTTAAATTAAACGGAGATACCTTAATGTACAAATGATCAACATCACTAGCGTAACGGTAATAGAAAATTTTGAACATAGCCTAAGAAAGTTCGTACTGATATGCATCGTCGGAGTCTTCGCCACTGGACAAATCGCGCCGGCGGCGTCGCTCTTTGCGTTTGCTTCGTTTTTTGCTGCCCTTTTCGGTGGACGCCAGTACTTCTTCCACATTGTCCCCCTCATCAGCAACATCCGCGATTGTGGTTGCTTCTGCTGAGGGCGCCTGTTTCGGTACAAGTACCTGTTCAACGTCGGTGACTGCCTTTGGTTCTTCAGTGGCGCCGTTCTCTGGCTCCCCTTCGCTTTTCTTCTGCAATTTCACCAGCTCGTACAGGTACTTGTAGCGTACCAGGCACTCGTCCTTCGTTTTGCCGGGCACACAGTTCGCAATTTTCTGCCAACGGTCGCCCGTCGCACTTTTGCGGTGCTTCATTATCGCGGCTTCTAGCGCGCGTTGTTGCTCCTGCGTCCAATTCGTTTCCGGTATAAGAATGTTCTTATCTGATGCATTTCGCTTCACTTTTTCCTTTTTCAATGCCTCCTCTGTTTGCTGGAGGCTAAGCTCAGAAACTTCGTCGCTCTGCCCCGGTATGCGGTATCCATTTTCCTTCATTTTGGCCGCCATGAAAGTGACTTCATGCACTGTGCGATTCATGGTTTCGGCGATGGTGTTCCACCGACTACTGGAGCCACTCGGATACTTTTTCACCAGCCGTATCAGTTCGGCGAGATCTTCGTCGGACCAAAATCCGCCACTTGGCGCTGTCTGAAATGGGAAGTTGGTTAAAGAGAATGTCACAGCTGCAATTTAGGGTCTACCTTGTGAGATGCGGGCTTCACTGCATCGTCCTCGGTTAGCTCGCGCGCATGAATTTGTGCGTAGCCGCGCAGATCCTCGTCCGTTTTCTCAGGCGCTTTTGTATTCTGTCGACGCTTGCGTAAGTTTTCTTTTTTCTCCTTACGCAAGCGCACCTGCTCCTCGAGTTCTTTCTCTAATTCCTCCTGACGCCTGATCTCCTCGAGTTCCCTGTAATGATGAAGGATGTTAGGGAAGCTTTCCCCAGCCACTAGAAGAACTCACAATCGCCGCTTTTCCAGCGCAATTTCTTTCAGCTCATTCGCCTTGTGGAATGCGTCTTTAATGGTGCTGGGTAAGTTCCAAACGGCGAGCGGGATTTGAAATGGCAAAGTGTTCTGCAAGTAGGAACATGTAGAAATAATTTCCTTCACTGCCTATGGAAACAGCTAGTTTCTCGAAAATTGCAAACCCACCTTTATTGACGGCATTGGGATCTCGTTGAGAATGACATCCATGTCAATGTTTTTGTTCTTCTTTTGTAGCTTCTTTAGCTTAGAGCCGATGACTTGTTCCTGCAATAAATGCCACATATGAATCATATTCTATTGGGTCACAGTCACGTCGACACCTACCGCCGTGTACTTTTTCTCCAAGTACGCGGCCCACGCAAACAAGTACTGTCCAATGGTCACAATGATAAACAGTATGAGCGCCCCTTCGTACAGACCGATCTTCCGCATGCGTCGGTAGTAGTACAGCGCCGACTTCCAATTGGGCAGACCATCGCGCAGCACCTTGTTGTACTTTTCCCGCTTGGATGGGTCCTTAAGGACCTCGTAGATGGAGACCAAGTTGCGAAACTGTATGTTTGCGTCCTCGGCTGAATTCTTGTCCGGGTGCAACACTATGGTCAGGTTGCGAAAGGCGCGCTTGATCTCATTGTTGGATGCATCCTGGGTGCGCGCGGCAGACCATGTGGTAGCAGTTATCAATTAGTTGTTGTTTTACTGTTGGTTTGTCAGTGCAGTCGCAGCTCACCTGAGCAATGTCCATGAACTCGTAAAAGTTCCGGTTTATCTCCTCGACTAGATCGAATATCTCCAGCTCCTCCGAGTCCCAAGCTTGTGCGCCCATCATCAGGCCGCACAGCAGCAACACATTCATGTAAACTCTCATTATGGAATTTTGTTCAGGAATTTTTACAACCAAATTTTGCTCCAAAACGTATGGGAAAAAGCGTGCGAGCCCAGCTCGAACCGCAAAACTGACAACGTTAACAAACGGTCAAACTGCAGCGTTGCCACACGCTGACAATGTGCTCAAACAAAAAACAAAAAAAATTATGGTTCATTAGTGGTTCATAGTCTAATAATAAAGTCGGATGGGTAGCAATGACAATTTCCCTTCCATACCCAATATTTTGGCATTTTTTCTTTTATACTCTCTCGTCCTTATGTTTTCGAAATTGTATTCATAAAATAACAATTACCTATTAGTCCGTTCGTGTGCTTTCATTTAAAAAATATATATGTAGACAGGCGCGGAAAAATATTTCGGGGGGTTTTAAAAAGTAAATCGTTAATATTTATAAAATTCTGTATGTATAGTCGATCCAAATATTTCGGGGGCGGGTGGTTTAGACCCCAAAACACCCCGCTGGATCCGCCACTGTATGTAGACAATCCATTCAACTTTGTTTCTAGACTGTGACAACAAACAACTACATTGTTCCAAAACAACCAAAGAACTGTAATTGGCGAGTTTTGATATTTTCATCCTTCAAAAGGATCTTTATTCGAAATTTATTTTTTCATGTCATACATATCTATGTTTGCTATACATACATATGTGCACTTTGTGTATGTAAGTTCTTAATAAAAACAATTATCTATATCTGTCTGATTTGTTCGAAGCGTTAATTTTGGAATATCTTTAAAGAAATTGCATTATATGCGGCCGACAAGTCAATCCACCGAATTGCACTTGTAAACACATTTCCCATTGATCCAGGTCGATTGCACGTGCAGGTCGTTGGACAGCATTATGAAATCGGCATCTGCTCCGAAATTCAAAGTGCCTTTCTGCTTTTCTATTTTTAAGCAAGTGGCCGGATGCAGCGTGGCACATTCGATCGCGTCTACGGCGGAGCAGCCTGCAAATAACTCAACTCGGTCAATTTCGATTGGCCAACATGCCATACTACACAAATGCACCGACCCGTTGCATGCTGGAAGATGCGCACACACTCATCCAACGGCGTAATGCTGCCGCACAGTGTATGGGTGCCGGCCACGAACGCCTTGCCGCCGCGTACTTCCATCTGCAACTGGCCGATGTTGTGCATGCCCTCCTCCAGACCCATCGCCGATATGGCGTCGGTGACCAGAATCAGGCCGTCGGGGTGCGTGCGATGTGCAATGCGCAAGGCGGCCGGGTGCGTATGCACCCCATCGCTAATGATGCCATAATAGACAGTTCGGCCTTTGGGTATTTCTTGCGAGGCCAGCAGTCCCACCAACCCCGGATCGCGGTGGTGAAACTGCAAACAGAATGGCATTGCTGTAAAGCCAACATACATAATTTACAAAAGTCGAAAGGAACTCGGCCATACGGGCAACATTGCGTTGAAGAGATGCGTTATTAGCGCGGCACCGTGCTTGACCGCCTCTTCGCCAACTGCCAAATTAGCGATGGAGTGCCCCAACGACACGGTGATGCCCATTTTGGTAAGTGCACTGGTCACAGCACCGCCGGGGTCCTTTTCGGGCGCCAACGTCAAAATTTTGCAAGTATCCAAGCTGCCGTACGTGTCCAGTATGGTTTGTATGCCCTGAAATTTCGGTACTTTTTCAGAGTATCGCACAAGAGATATATTTATATTTGGTATACGTTACATTATCAATGTCTTTAATGCAGTTTTCCGGATGAGCACCCTTCTTCTGGGGACTGATGAAGGGCCCCTCTAAGTGCACGCCTAGAACTTGGGCGCCGCCCGTCACTTTCGGTATGCGCGGCAGTATCTGGTGATAGCTCTCTGGCGGAGAGGTGACTAGTGTCGGGCAAAATGCAGTTACGCCATTTGTTACGAGGCCACGCGCGACTTTCTTTACACCGTCCTCGACTGTGCCGGTGTCGTGCGAGAAGTCGACCCCATAGCCACCTGCAAAGAGCATTTTCCATTAGAGTAACGTAATAGGGCTTTTGAAAATTTTCGACAAGTGTGCGGCTGTGTTGTTGCAGATTATGCAGGTTGCTTAAATTGCATTGTCGTATCGCGCTGCGATGCATTTTGCACCCAGTGCACACTAGACACGCAGATTGGTGCTCGACAACGTACACTGATAATCAGCGCAAATGAGCTTTGGAGCTTTATCAGCTCTTCACTTCGGACATGCACTTGAGCGGCTGTGCGTCCGAGTCGATAAGATAAACCCTGAACTAAATTCTCTGCGACTCTTTATCAATATAGACTGAACCAGGGGAAGATCGGCCGAAACGAGAACAACGGTATGCCTATTCATTATTGGGGAGATTGTGGAATATGTAGGTTATGATGAACGAACTGCGATTTACGAAAAAATAATATGGTGGTAGCCATACTACATAAGATTGCATTGGTGTTAATGACATAAAAATTTTACATATAAATAACTTCTGCTACAAGGAGCCACAGCAAAGTATTTAGTTTCTATTATGATTTCTAGTATTAAATTACAGTTCTGCTGCCATTTACATATTCCGAAATAAATCTTCTGAGAATCTCATCACAAATAAAACTGATCGAATTGATTGAATATTTTGTTTAGAACCCAACAAAGAATCAATTTGTTCTGATCGGGAGAACCATTTCGCTGAAGCATAGATATGAACTGATTTGATGCAAATATGCTCAGTGAAGTAATACCCGGTGCAGGGCGTAAACAGAAATAAATACAAATCTGTGGCCACATTGGAGCTTTGACAGTTGGACTCCACTTTCGCACTGAATGCATGTTACTGTGTCTGCGCTCGGTGCCCTCCACATCTACAACAGCACTTTCACAAATTTGCGGCTCCAATTGGATTGTTTACCATTGATTTGGAGGTCAATGTACCCAGCCGCAATGATTGCATCCTCACAGTCGATCTTCTTGTGTGCCTGCGGCGAATTCACACCGGAAACGGTTCATTACTGAAAATAGCCAATGCATTTGCTTCGAACTTGCAGCACTGCGTACCTGCCGTTTTTCGTCGAAGAACACCGGCTCCGGATTGATTATCTTGCCGTCGCGTATCCACAGGTCCTCGCGCACGAGCTGATGGTGACGCACTACACGGCAGTTGATGAACTGTATCAACTCGCCTTGGGACGTGCGCATTCTGCCTTTCTTCAAACAAGCAACCAAACGAAAGTCAAACTTAAACCAAAACGAAATGTGCAGTGAGTACAACAAAACAAGAACTGTTTGTGTGGAACGACGAAACAATACTGCTGTGGGTCACTCCAGCCACTTCGGAGGGAGCGAACAGTGCCGTCGCGCGATAAGCGAAAGACCGCACAGCTGTTTCGTTGCGGGCTTAGGGTGTGTGTGGTAAATGCGGTTGGCGCCGGAATTGCGGCTTGGGAGTTTTGTGATAAAAGCTCCAAGCAGTTCAGCTGCTCGGTGCGATTTTGGCCAACACTCAGCGCACTCTGACCGCATATTGATTGAAGTATCTGCTAAAGCTCTGCGTGCAGATGATAGCTCAGCACACGGTGTATCTATTGTTCGACGAGTGTTACCAGTATATGTACACAAGTATTTGTTTTCGCTTTCAAAAGCGACAATCGCTCCTATAAAGCCAATGACGGATTTGTTCTAAGTCTCCATTCTATCCCAGAAACAATAAAAATTCTATTAACTTTTACAATTTAATCATGGTTTAGCCGTAGACCACTTGTAAGTGTGCGATATACTAATCAGAAATTACACACGTTTGATAAGAGTTTTTTGAACCCCAACGCACATGCGCCAACATTTGCATACACTGTTAAAAAGGCAACTAAATATTTCCGATTGTTTAACTTCTATGGTGATAAAAGTTTTTGCTGTACCAGCAAAAACCCGGAAACAAGAAAAGATTCATAGAAAGTTAACTTTTATAAAACTTAAATTTTTATTTCATTAATCTTCGTTCAATAATGTGTGTGACTAACTAATTAAAACACATTTTTTTGCCAAAATTCGTTTTTATTCATCAACATAGTCCCCTTTTAGGGAGATACAATCATTCCAACGCTTTTCCAATCTTTCGATACCGCCTTTGTAGAACGATTTTTCTTTGCCTTCAAAATAGGCGTTAGTTTCGGCGATTACTTCATCATTTGAGCCAAATCTCTTACCACGGAGCATCTTTTTGAGGTCTGCGAAGAGCCAGTAGTCGCTGGGGGCCAGATCTGGAGAATACGGGGGATGAGAAAGCAATTCGAAGCCCAATTCATGCATTTTTGCCATCGGTTTCATCGACTTGTGACACGGTGCATTGTCTTGGTGAAACAACACTTTTTTCTTCTTCATATGCTTAATCGCGATTTCTTCTTTCCAACGTTCCAACAACGCTATATAATAGTCGCTATTGATTGTTTTCCCTTTCTCAAGATAGTCGATGAATATTATTCCGTGCACATAACAAAATACTGACGCCATAACCTTGCCAGCCGATGTTTGTGCCTTTGGACGCTTTGGGCGGCTTTCACCGGTTGCATGCCACTCAGCAGACTGCCGATTTGACTCTGGAGTGAAATGGTGGATCCATGTTTCATCCATTGTGATGTACCGATGCAAAAACTCCGACTTATTGCGCGTAAACATGTCCAAACAGCTCTTTGAATCATCGATTCGTTGTTGTTTTTGCTCCGGTGTGAGCAAACGCGGCACCCATTTCGAAAACACCTTTTTCATAACCAAATGTTCGTGTATTATGGTGTGTACACTGCCTGCTGATATCTTTAGAATGTCAGCAATCTCCTCCACTTTCACTTTACGGTCGGACATAATGATTTTCAATGTTTTTTCAACGTTTTCCGGAATAACAGCGTCATTTGGCCGTCCAGTAGATGGAATGTCATCGGTGTCTGTACGACCACGTTTGAATTCGGCATACCAATAACAAATGGTTCTTTTTGATGGAGCAGAGTCCGAATAATGTTTTTCAAGCCATTCCTGGCATTGAACAGTATTTTTTTTCATTAAAAAACAATGATAAATCAGCACACGGAATTGCTTTGAATTCATTTTTTTTGAAAACTCAAAAGTAGTGTCACTTAAAACACTGTAACTTGTAAACTAATGGTCGGATTGACATATAATTTTGACAGTAAGCCTAAAAAGGTTCACAATTTCGAAAAAAATATTGATTTAGTATTAGTGCCGTCTTCCAAAAGTTAAGCGTCTTACGGAAGGATTTAAGCCTGGGGCATCTTCTTGCAGAGACGAAAACGGGGATCTGGTTACGGATGCGCAGGGTGTGCTGAGGTTGTGGAAGGAGCACTTCACCAAGCTGCTCGCAGGCGACGAAAGGAACAATACCGCCAGTGGTGAAGATGTCCAGATGGCACCAATCGACGACGACGGTGTGAATGTGCCACCGCCCAGCCATGACGAGGTCCGGGTCGCTATCCAGCGACTCAAGAACAACAAAGCTGCAGGGCCGGATGGGCTACCAGCTGAATTGTTCAAGGCCGGCGGCGGTGAGCTGATTGGGTGCATGCATCAGCTCATTTGCAAAATATGGCTGGAGGAACGAATGCCCAACGATTGGAACCTCAGTGCCCTTTGTCCTGTGCTGAAGAAAGGCGACCCAACAATATGCGCCAACTACAGGGGTATCAGCCTACTTCCCATTGCATACAAGGTCCTGACGAGCGTATTATGTGAAAGACTAAAGCCACTCGCCAAGGCGCTGATTGGACCTTATCAGTGCGGCTTTAGACCTGGTAAGTCCACCATCGACCAGATATTCACTCTACGCCAAATCCTGGAGAAGACCCATGAGAATCAAATCGATACACACCATCTCTTCATCGATTACAAGGCAGCATTCGATAGCCCGATAAGGGATCGCCTATATGCCGCATTGTCTGAACTTGGTATCCCTGCAAAGCTCGTTAGACTTTGCAGAGCGACGTTGAGCAATACGCGCAGCTCCGTCAAGGTTGGAAGTGACCTCTCCGACCCCTTTGATACCGTTCGAGGTTTCAGACAGGGTGATCCTTTGTCCTGCGACCTCTTCAACTTCACCATGGAGAGTGTTCTGCGCAAGGCCGGTGTACATCGTAATGGCACAATCTTCAACAAAAGTGTCCAGCTCCTTGCTTACGCTGATGATATTGATGTCATCGGACGTAACAAGCGAGATGTCACCGCTGCCTTTGCGGCTATCGAAAGAGAATCTGCCAAAATGGGTCTGGTGGTAAATGAGGGCAAGACGAAGTATATGCTGTCTACACGCAGGGACTCGCAGCGGCTAGGGTCTCACGTCGAGGCCGACAGGTATGCTTTTGAAGTTGTCAAGGAATTCGTCTACCTTGGCACCGCCATCAACAGCAGCAATGATGTCAGTCTGGAGATAAAGCGAAGGATAACTCTTGCCAACAGGTGCTACTACGGTCTCGGTAGGCAATTGAGAAGTAGAGACCTCTCTCTACCGACAAAACTTTCACTCTATAGGACGCTTATCTTGCCCGTGCTCCTCTATGGCGCTGAAGCATGGACAATGACACGAAACGACATAGCGGCCCTTGGAGTGTTCGAGAGGAAGGTGCTTCGCAAAATCTTCGGCCCTGTTCGGGTTGGTGACGACTATCGCATACGAACCAATAACGAGCTGTATGAGCTGTATAAGGACATGGACGTAGCGCAGCGAATTAACATCCAGCGGCTACGCTGGCTCGGTCATGTCTGCCGCATGGACGACGAAGCTCCGGCGAAAAAGGTATTCGATGCGATGGTTGGAGGTCGACGGCGAAGAGGGAGGCCGTGTCTCCGGTGGAAGGACCAAGTGGAAGAGGCCCTGGTATCTCTTGGTGTGACCAACTGGAGAAGGCGCGCGCGAAGCAGAGGCGCCTGGAGAGAAGTTTTGCGGCAGGCCGTAACCCGATAACGGGTTGTTATGGCCAGTTAAGTAAGTAAGTAAGTATTAGTGCCGCCATCTATGTGTCAGTCATACACATTATTGAACGAAGTGTTACATACATTATTTTTAATTTCACATATTTTATTCTTAAATTAGTCTTTATTCCTGTAGAAGGTGCGTACCTTTGCCGTGAGTCCTGCAATTAAGATCCGCACAGTGGTTTCATCAATAGTAAATAGTCTTTTGAAATATTTAATGGCCTTTGCTGTTACTCTGTTGCTGTTTTTTTAGTTCTCGTTTAATGTACCGCTCAATAGGCCTCAACATTGGGGTATTTGGGGGACTGTAATCTTTAGCAACAAATTGTATTTTATTTGCAGTATACCACTCCAAAGTCTTCCTGGCATAAAGGGAAGTTGCTAACTCGGGCTAAAATACTATCGAATCCCGGTAGGATTTAATAAAAGGCAAAATTATTTTTTCCAAACATTTTTTAATATAAATTTCTTGGTTAATAGTGCCTTGGATAATAAAAGAATCGGTTTTCAATCCACAAGAGCAAATTGCTTGCCAAGCCATGTATTTGGAATGAAATTTTTCAGTTCCTATTTCTTTATATTTTTCCTTGACCCGCCCTTTTTAGAAGCCGTGTAAAATTTTTTGCCAGGAAGCTGTTCAAAATCAGACTTAATCCATTGCTGCCGGGTACCAGTTTCGCCCATACGATTTTGATAAAATTTCATACACGACCTGGAATTGACCCAAAATGATCACAAACAATTTCAGTTTTCTATCTTTGCACGTTGCTGAGATATTCATTGGGTATTTTGTACCCATTAGGCAGCAATGGTAGCTTTTTTCCATACTTTTTAAAGTGATCAGCTAAACACAGGCGCGGGCCCAGAAAAATATTTCGGAGGGGTTTTAAAAAGTAATTCTTTAATATTTATAAAATTCTTTTTAATTTGTATGTAGTTTTATAGTCGATCCAAATATTTCGGGGGGTTTCGACCCCAAAACACCCCCCTGGATCCGCCACTGGCCAAACACGTGAACAAAAGAAGAATTGTTTACAGGTGAGTTAGGCAGATTTTTGTGAGGTTCTAGGCCACTACGTTTCACCACATTTTCCACCTCCGGAAAATTCACAATTTTTGGAGTCTGGTAACTCCAGCTAAATGGCGGAATTTTAGAGTGACCTCCACTAGACTCAGGTAGTTCCATCTTTACCCCAAACATCCCTTTTAATGATTTTGAAATATCTCTACCACGAACTTTTTTGTGTTTTTTTTTAAAAGTCAGTTTTCATGGTTAAAATTTTACCTATTAGGCAGCAATGGGTCAAAGTACGTTTCGCCATTCATTTAAACGCATTCAAATTGTGGTAAACATTTTTTGTATAACTTTCTGCAGCGCGTTTTACTGCACGTTCCTGCTTTTCAGTTCTCTTTGGTACCTTCTGAGCTACAAATGTTTTCATCCCTCCTTCCTTTTTGTATCTCTTTATAGTTGATGGCGATACTCCAAATTTTAAGGCCATATCTCTTACAGAAGTGTTTGGGTGTTTCTTGAACTCCTTTAAAACTTCTTTCTGTAAGTCAGGATGCTGAAATCCCTTTTTACGGCCAGAACCAGCGGCTCTTTCGACAGTAAAACGTTCTTCATACCTATTTTTGACATCATAAACAATCGATTTGGGTAAATTAATTGTGTAGGCAATTTCATTTTGCGATAATTGCCTATGTTGCTGATAAGTGCAAAATAATATTTCGGTTAGCGTTTTCGTTCGATTCCATTTTTAGTAAAAACCCGATTAAAATAATAAATTAAATTTAGAAAATATGTGTAAGAATTAAAGAATCAGGGCGCTGACAATTTTAAAGTTGTCAGACAAACCCTTTCGTAGTTACAGGTCCGGATTTTTTCTGGCACAGTCCTTAGGTACTCTAAGATTTTTGGGTGAATAACTGCATACATATAAAATATTCAAAAATGTCCCTAACGCATACAATAACTAAACGGTTGATCGGATTTATCACCAGTTCAATAACGCTGCTGCCCATTGATATCTGTCGGAGTTGCGAAGCAGTCCAAGAACGACGATTTGAACTATAGAATATAGAATAGAATACAGAGGAAGTACAGTGGCATAATTAAGGGGTTTGAAGTATTAAAAATTAAAGTAAAAATTAGAGTAAACAAATTAAAATCTTGAAAGGACTCACAGGCTTCCGAGGGAAGTTTGGCTGCCGTGGCATATGAACAATTCAGTAATAAATGATAAGTAATTGAATAACAAAATATTATTATTGTTTTGTGAAAATAATAGACTAATGACGGTTACCCGTCACACCAAAAACAGATCGTACTTGTACAATTCTGCGAAGGACTCTCATTAAATGAAGTGGCTGATACACGCACACCTACTCGAATTTTTTTTGCTGAGCACCTGCGCCTGCACGCATCGCATAGAAGAGCACATGCCGGTGCAGTGAAGCAGCAACAATACACACGCCAACAACCACAACATTGCGAAACATCAACAGCACAAAAATGAACATCGCTGCTTGTCGTTGCCCATTGTGTGGCGAATTTAGGTGCCGCAAAGGAGTTAAGTTTTCCCCTTGCTCGCTTTATGGTTTTTCGCACTTTTGTAGCTGTTAGTAGTAGTCTTTTTTCCTGTTTTTCTTTTGGTTAGCTTAGAGATAAAATGTTATTGCCTGGTGTTTGTTCAAGTGCTTTTGTTGCTGCTTTTGGCTATCCGCCGCCTTAGTTGGCAGCCAAGCTGGGATATTTCCGAGAAGCAGCAGACAAATTTGAATCCAGAGCGGCACAGCATATTTTAATGAATACATTTATTCGCTCGCTCACTTGTTCGTTCGTTCGTTCGTTCGTATTCCTCTAACACCTAATGAAATTTCTTAATTATACTTGATTAACATGAAAATGACAATCCCACGCAACGCCCGCAGTAGAACGTCGTGAACGCGGAGGAAACAGGCATCCGGCATCTCTTTAGGTCGTACGGGTGGACTTACTCAAAAGGACGTTGGTCTAGCGGACCGGCCTGTGTTCACACCGAACGGAAACCACTACACCGGCAGGACCCAGGACTGCTGACCGCGAGGCACACAGCCGTATGGAAAGTTCCTGTGGCGGCTATCGATGCGACTATTCTCTGAGACTTTACCCATTATGCGTCGAAAGCAGACCCCTTCTTCGACTTGTTTTGCTCGGCGATTTATTTAACTGCGTCACTGCGCGTATGTGTGTGTGTGCGTATGCACTTGCCTGGTAATTATGTGTGCCTAGTGCATTTGGCAGCAAGCATGCGCGCGTGCGTCGCTGTCTGCACAGGACAAGTCGTCGTCGACAGCCACGGATTGCACTCAGCCTATTTTTTGCTCGATTGTTTTGGGCGGCAGCGTGCGGAAGACGTTCTGCTGTAGCCTTGTGTTGCCAGCGGGTGGCAAAACCAAACTTATTCAACGCTGCCGTCATGCTGTGTTAGTGCTTGGCGTGGCGCTCGCGGTCGCTGTGTTGTTGCACTGCACGGTGCAGCACCGGCGCGGCCGGGCGTCGCCGGAGCCGGCACAGGAAACGTGACTAAAATTGCAAAGCCGTGCCGTGCCGTGTCGCTGCAAAAGTCGTGTTTGGAGCGTGGCAATGGCAGCCGCCGCCGCCGCACGACGGAGGAAGAGCGGCAACTGTGACTGCTTCTTGTCCTTGTCTACTCGCAGCTCCCCGGCAAAGACTGCGTGCGGTAACGACAACAACAGCGGCAGCAAGTTGATGAAATGCGCTGCGCTGTAATGAAGACGCCACAGCCCAAACGTTTTATGCCAAGTCGTGGGTGGTGTGGGCGCGCGCATCTCCCAGATAGTTGTAGTGTTAGATAAGCACGTGAGCGCCTTTCATCTGCTGCTGCTGTGTGTGTGCGCGCGCGTGCGATTCGGCGGGTGGGCGCAGCATTAAAATTTTTAATTACATCAAATGCAAGTGGCTTTCGCCTATTTGTTGTGCTGCTTGTTGGTCTTTTTGTTATTATTGTGGTTGTTATTGTTTTTGTTGTGAAATAATCGCAGTGTTTTCGCTTTGCGGTTGATGAGGGAAATTAATATTCAAGGAGCTTTGCCACTGCCGCAAGATGAATGTTGTCTTGTGTGCCGCGTTGCGGTGCGGCTGACGGGGGGCGGGCGGCGACGCGCTCTCACACATTTGCATATACCTGCTAAGCAAGTTGCTTGCCGTTGAATATCTTTGTGTTATGCGGAAACTTTAAATTGAATTTGCCGGCTCCCAAAAAGGAAGTCGGACGAGCGGTGGTTTCGCCTTGCAGCGACGCGGCAGCGTGTAATCTGAGCTGTTTGAACAAGCAAGGCAGCAAATTTGCTTGTTATTTACTTTCGGCATAAATTAAGATTTGTTTATTGTAATTTGAAAGTGACCTGAACAGATTTAACAATTTTTGCATTCTGTCAATGAGACTTTTCCAGAATCGATTGAGCCTACTTGGCAGTTAGTATCAACAGCATCAACATGGGGCAAATACATGTAGCAGCACTGTGAAGGATTAAGACACTGGACAAAGAATTAGCAGGAATGACCTTTCATCTAATACACTTTTCTCATAGGGAATGAAGACTACCGAACCTACCTTTGCGTTGATGTCAGCTGCTGAAGGGGTTATTGTCGTCTAGATAAAAATACTTGTAGCTACTTTTGCAGACAAATGTGTTAAATTATAATTTTATTTATAATGTGTCTTTAGTCACATTTGAAATTAAGAAAAATTCAAAAGAATGATTTTTAAACTCACGAAGCTCCTAGTTTACGTGTGCCATCCCAATGAAAGTCTGGCAGAAGTGCCCACGATCCAAGCTGTTCCATTAATCGTAAACAAATTCTTTAAAGTCTTGTGTGGCTATTGCCAGAAGCAGAGGGGTAAACAAATACTTAAATTTGAAATCACCAAAAAACTCAGCTATTTGGAAGCTGATGTCTGATTTTAAAATATTGTGTTCACTTTCACAACTGGAAAAATTAGAATTTATTATCACAAAACTATTCTGTGGCTTGCAAAATTGTCCAGAATCCTTTCAAAATTGTTTTACATTTTAGCGCAAACCCCGTTTAGCTGCTCCTGCAGGTCGTATGCACACTTTGAACCTTATTTACTCTCGCATTTGTACGTAAATTACAACAATAATGTGCGACTTTGTTTTAATAAAAAACACAATTGGCCCACAGCAGTGGTCGTTGCAGCAACAATCCTAGCAACAACATTTGGCAGTGCCACGAAATTAATGAAATGAAATGATTGTTTGTGTGGTTGCGAGCGGTTGTGTGTGGGTGTAATTCAGCGTAAACTTGTACACATACACATGTAGGTACATATGCATGTATGTATCTGTGTAAAAAGCCTAACAAAACGAGAAAAGCGCAAAATTGAATTTACAAAAAGGTAAGGAAAACCTTTAAGCGGCTTTGCACAGCACCGAATATGCGCAAACGCGACGCGGAAACGGTTATTTGGCAATGCAGGCAAAAATTTATTTTTTATTTAATCAACAAACGAAATGTGCGCACACATAATATTAAAATAGTTGCGGTAAAGTGTGCACATAACCGCAGGCAAACGCGCCAACAGCGAGCGGCAGACGCGCCGTCGTTGCCGGTGCAAAAAGTGCAATTAACCACACACAAACACCGACAGAGAGCAGCACAGACAGAGCTGCTCAGGGTGCACGGTGCGCGCCGTCGTCGCGCTGACACGGACGCCCGGCGGGCGCGCTGTTATGATTGCGTTAAACAAACACCAGTAATTTAAATTAAAAAGCAAAGACAGAAACTGCCAGCGCAACCGTAGTGAGCGCCACTTTACTGACTGACGCGCGGGTGGCTTTGGCGTTGGCGGTGGAAGTGGGGTACTGTCTGCTGCTGCTGCTGCTGCCAAACGTAGTGTGGAGTATAAAAACGACGGGGACTTGTCAAATTTACAAATGAGCGAAACTGCAATTTTCGCATTTGCATTCGGTGTTTTGGGCGCAGTCATTATTTCAATTTGCGATTCAAGTGCGACGCGGCAAACTATGCGAGTTTGTGAGTGTGTGTTTGCTTGGGGCTGTGCGGGTGTGTGACTGGCTTTTCTTGGGGAATTTGCACAAAATTGCTCACAAGCTTGTAATGTGCCGAAAGACGAGGCCTTGCGAAGGGGAGGGCGACGGGTTGAGGTAGGCGGCTGCTAGTTAGCGGCACAACGAGAAAAGTCGGCGGCTGGTAATTGTGTAAGTGCGGCAGTTGGGTGAGTGCGTGGCGTTGCCTTTGAGCGAAACGCCGCTAGCCCTACGGACGGAATACTAAGTCCTGATGTCTCTGCAAGCTAACAACTTCTTGATATTTCCAACTGCAAGACACGTGCTTCACAAATGGACGCATTATGATACCACAAATGTTCTCCGTTGGCACTGATAGATTCGCAAATTTTTCCTCAATGGTCCTTGCTACTGCAGTCTTTTGTCCTTCGCGGTCGCTTTTTCATTCTCGCTACAGGTTTTCGAACTATCAGCAGTGAACTTTTAGCTGTAAATATGATATTCTCATACAGATATAGGCACACATATAAAAAATTCTGCACTGTATGCAATGACGAGCAATAGTACTGACACAGCAACAATTGTTCAACAGCAAATTTCAGATAAAACCGTTCACGCTAAAACCAAAGTAATATGCAAAATAATGTCCTAAAATTTACTAAATAAATAATAATAAATAATAAAAATTAATAAATTTCATATTTTCTATTATTTTATCTCAAAATTGCTGTTTTGTTTTGTTGGCTGTGATACTTACCCTGCATTTTGCTTTACGTATTTTTGCCTACAACTTTTATCACAGAATGCACTCAATGTCCATGGCAAACCTAATCATGCTATCTGCCATAAGTTATAATCATTAAATCTCGTTGGCATCATACTACTATATATGACGTGCATATTACGTGGGCAGTCCGATAAGTACTTAGCCCCACCGCCCGATGGTGCCACTATCGTCACTATGGCTACTGTCAAAATTTCAGCCATATTGGATTTGTAGTTTTGTTTTGACCGGGTGTGGAAACGAACGTGTCCGCGGATTTTAGAAAAATGGAAAAAGAGCAATATCGGTCGGTGATTTGCCAAATTGGTCGCATTAGGCTACGAACAGCTGCCCCATCCACCGTATTCTCCAGATTTGGCCCCGTGTGACTGGTTTTTGTTTCCAAACTTGAAAAAGTCACTCGCCGGGCAGAAATTTGAGTCGAATGAGGAGGTTATCGCCGCCACGGAGGCCTCCAGACAACGTATTTTTCAGACGGGTTAAAGAAGTTGGAGCATTGCTGGGTCAAATGTTGAAAGGAGACTACGTTGAGAAATAAATCGCCACTTTTCCAAGGCTAAGTACTTATCGGACCACCCACGTATATTATATCGCACATGTTACAGTCAAGACTCTAATAGACAGACTCTTTAAGCACTGCACGTGCGGAGCGTAGAGTGCGAACGTGCACTTCAATGACGTCTATTTACGCGACGTGGGTGGCCACTCAACGCTCGTTCCACGGGCGGACAACGCACACAAGTTGCAATGAAATTAAGTGCACAACGAAGAAGTTAAATAAGAACTTTTGACCAAAGTAAATGAAAAATATTTTAATTTTCATTAAGAATGGCTCGTTCGAGGCATCACTGCCGCCGCCCCATTCGCCTGTCATGTGGCAGTCACAACTGGCACCGAGCAATTCCACGGCAACTGTGTATTTGCGTGTGTGTGTGTGTGGGGCCCTTGCAAATGTTGGTTGTCTATCTGGCAAACGATGCGCACAGTTTCATTCGAACAAGAGAAACATTGGTTGGAAAGCGCAGTCGAAAGTTTAATAATCTTAAAAGGTGCCCGAACATTGTTCGCAGCAGCGCTTGATGGCTTTATTTGGTGCGATTTTTCGTCTCTGCAAACTTCGCAAATGCCAAACTTGCGACATGCCGTTGCACTGCCGCCAAATAATGCCAATTCCAGTTTGGCAGAAAGAGTTCAAAACGGATTTGCAAAAAACAACTACAAACACAAAACAAAAATACAATTGCAATGCAGGATAGTAGTAACAACAACAATAATAGCAAGCAATATCAAACAAGTTTGAAAGAATTGCTGCCAGCGAAACTGTTGCTTCCAATGTCCTTATGATGCACGTCGCTGTTATTGTTGTTGTTGTGACTGTTGAACTGAAACGGCACTTGTGCGTTGGAGTTGTTGTTGTTGTTGGCGGATGTTGTTATTGTTTTCGTAAACAATCAAATCTGTTACACTCGAAGAGAAACACCAAAACATCACAACAACTACAAAAACAAAAATAACAACAACAACGGAAACAATAGCACACAACAATGTCGGCAGCAAAATACTTGAGCCCAATCCAAGTAAAGTGCTGTCAAAGCGCGCCGCCATTGCACTCCAGCTTTGGCCGTATTTCGGTTGTGGTTGCCACCTGTTCAAAAGCGCCGCTCCCATACTTGTGCGCATAGAACTTGACTTGAAACTTTAGTAAACTACTGGAATTGTGTTGCAACTTTTGCAATATGTGTGCGGCATTATGACAATCTGACTTGGATTTGTGATAATGTTTCGAACAAAATAAATTACAATTACAGCATCAGAACGATTAGACATAATTTCTCGAACAAATGGCGTCGGCGTTGACGCGAGAACTAAACCAAATAATTTCTTCAACGCAGGACAACAACTATAACAAAATTTGAGTCTCTCTTCTCGACTGCATGTATGCAACTTTAAAGCGTCTTGCGTGATTTTGATCGCCTCTTCGCCGCGCCACCTTCAGCCGCTTTCATTAAACGTCGCCGACATGAAACTTAAAACCTGTGTGTGCTTAAAAATGGCTTTTAACACAATGTTCAGTGCTTTTCTATGGTCGTAAAGAACTCAATAAACCTTTTCAGTGCCCGAAACACAGTGCGCCCAGTTTACCACTTTTCCCCACAGCGTTGCGCAATTACGGCCATAAAAGTTAATAACGTAGAATCGCGGACGAAAGAGAGCGCAAAACAATGCGGAGCAAAACTTACCATAAATTAACAGCTTAAAGTACACGTGTTCATCAAAAAACAGACGCGCCTCACATGTGCACACTGTGACGCTCCGCGGAATGGGGTTGTTGGCGAATTAAAAGCGAAAAACGAAAAAAAGCAACTGCGTCGAGGGGAAGCTGACGTCGACGCTGGCGCTGGAGCTGCACATGACTTGCTTACAAATGCGCCTGGCCTTGCATAAGGACGCTAAGGACACGTAAATAGGGTGCTGTGTCCTCGAGCTGAGTGCGTGTGGATGCGCGCACATTGGACGGCGGCAAGTGCCGCTGAATATCGCACGCGATAAATTAATTCAAATCACTGTAATGAGGTCGTCGGCGTTGTCGTTCTCGTTGTTGCTTATTGGTCGTTTTAAATTTGAAGTTTGGCACAAGGGTCTCGCTTCCATTTATATATTTGTGCATGTGTGCGCAATGCTGATTAGGAGTGCTGCTTTGCTTTCGGGGATCGCTTTCTCCAAAAACGCATTTCAGGCAACGTCGCTTACATGCTTTGCGCGAGGCTTAGTGCCGAGCAACATTATGGGCAATGCAAATATTTGTCGGAGTCTGCTGCTACTCACTCACATAATTTACACTTTGGCAAAGTGCACAAGTGTGGCTTCTGCTAGCCGATTCGTGGGCTAATTAAAATATTGAAAGAGCGCCGAGTTGAGTGAGGAGAGTCACAGCTGGCGTCGTCATTCTGCCGGATTTAACGATGACTTCAGTGGGTTTTTGATAAAGAAATATTCCACCTGCAGACAACAAAGCAGGAAAGCAGACAAACTGTCTCAGTGAACAGTATGATTTTTGGGATTGGGAAAGGGTTACTTTCGCTTTTTTGCTGCCATACGTGCAGCACTCAACCTTGTAAAGTTTTTCGAAAGTCCCAGTTTGTTTGGAAGAGTGTCTTGGCGAGTATGGACTTGTATCGATGGTTTTGAGGTCTCTCGGTCACCCAACTCTTACCCAGCTCAAACCCTGCATGTTTCAAAGCCAGAACGAGGCGTTGCTGATTAGCGTCTTAAACCTTCTTCTCAATGGGGCTGAGGATGTTCAGTGGTCAGAGCAAAGTCCTCGGACACTGCAATTCTCGTCCTGCATTCGATTTGGTACGGAGTTGGATTACGAATGAAAAGTTGAGTTGAGTTTTCAATTATAATTGTTCTGCATATAGGCGGCAATTAATTGTGCATTTGTTGTTAGCGCAACTGCAATTAAGCGCTGCCATCTGTCATCCGCTCGCCAACCAAATTAATTGGAATTACTTGCTCGCCGCATTTGAGCAATTAGCAAGCGGTCATTACGAAAATAGAAACTTACCTGCTGCCGGCTGACGGATGCGGATGCGGGCTGGTGGTGGTGCAATTATATTTTTGCCGCTGTAATTGGCATGGCAATTATTTATGTGTGCGTGCGTGAGGAATGCGCCGGCAAAAAGGCGCAGCGAGCAGCACGAAAATGTAATGATTATGCTTCTTTGTCATCGGCTGTGGGAGATTAATTGCGAGCGACCGCATAGTTTGTTCAAATATATGAAGACGGCGCCGGTGAGCGCGTGGCTGTGCGGGGGAGGGGCGCGGGGCTTTGCTGCACATATGTAAATGTGGCCATAATTACGTGCGCCTATCAAATTCCACCTATGAATTTTTGCGCGCAACCTCCGATGCCAATAAAGCGACGCATAAATCACTGAGCGGCAGGTGCCGGCGGGCCGAGGCCGAGCGCCGCCGACCATTAATTTTTATTAATTCATTAACTTTTATTGCAGTGACAGCGATAGCGCACGCCGATGCCGTAATTAATTGCTCTCTATCATTTTAATTAATGCATTTGTCTAACATACCCCTGCAACAGCAGCGGCAACAGCCAAAGCAACAACAAATGTGCGCGAATAGAAAATATTGAATTTTCGCCCGAGTTCCGTTGTGAGGCGAAGCAAACAAAGTTAAATGTTTAAATGTTTATTAAATTGAAAAATAATTGCCACAATTAGCGGTGAGCGCGCTGCGTTGAGCGCGTTAATTAAGTTTTCATTAGGCAGAATGTTGGGCAAATGTTTCGAAAAAAGTGTGCACTGAGGCGAATTTCGAAATTGAAATGATTCGAAAATATGAATAATCAAAAACCAATTTCAATAAACCAAATGCGTTACTTTGACTTTAATGAGAGTTGCGCGAAGTTTAGCGATGCGCGAAAATTTGAGTAGACATAACAAAAACTAATGACAACTGCTGTGTTATTAGTTGGAATTGAATCGTTGCAGCTGCGAAATTGTTGGCAACTTTAAGTCGCGCAGCTCGTAGTGGCGATTGCAAAACTAATAATGTAGCTGGTTGGGTTTGTTCGTCGCCACAAGTCGCAACGGACCGAGTTGTGTTTTAATTTTCGCTGTTCTCATTTTCATTACCGAGCTACGAAGTAAATACGCCAAATACGCCAGTTGTGGAGTGTAGTAATACCTGAAACACATTGTCGACGACAGCGGCACGGCCACATATTTTGAAACATAGAACTGCAACGTTCTCGCGGGGCTGATCATTCTAACGACTACACAATCGGCGATCACAGTTGTGGTCTATCTCTTCTCTCTTTCTATTTGACAAGTGGCAAAACCAAATTAGTTGCAATTTCCTCTTAATTTTTCAGCGTGCCCTGACCGAATTTGGTGGCATTTTAATTGAAATTTTCTATGTATGTATGTACGTAGTTTTATAAATAATTACACATTGTAATTTGTTTTAAATTAATGCAGTGAGACACTCTGGATTTATTTGTGTGAGGTTTGAAACCTCAAGCAAGCACGTTTCACTCGGCGATTTGGCGCTGTTGCTGCCGCTTTCATTGTAACCAAGTGGTCAGTTACACGGCAACGTTTGCAGCCGATCCATTTTGTAGCATTGTCGGCGATACCCAACCGCAGCCAACTTCGCCCATTGTCATTAAATGCAGATTTCAACACATTGCAATGCATTGTTGCCGGCAGAGTGCGTGTCTACGCGTCCCTCGTGTCGAACATCAAATGGCCAAAAATGAAGCAAGTAAACAAATTGAAAAGCGCTCCAAAAAAATATTGCACAGCAAATAAATTGCACTCAATTAATTCGAAAAGCGACGACTGAGGCGCGGTGACGACCAGCAGCGACAGGCGCGCGCGGCACGGACAACTTTGGAATTGCGATAATGCCGCAAATTAAATGCGCAAATTGGCGCCAAGTGGTTGAAGGGGACGTGCCGACGGACGCGCTGACTGAACGGCGGACGGCTGAGTGTCGGCGGCAATTAATTTCAAATTTTCGCTTTCGACATTTTTGCTTCCGCTGGCGTTTTCGGCCGCGCTTGCAATTTGTCAAAAGTGTTGATATCTGTTGTCGCTTGCCGCTTGCCGCTCGTGGTCCGCTGTTCACTCTTCACTGTTTTTTAGTGTAACAAATTGTTGCTCTGCTTTTGTTGTGGCACAAATCGATGCGAATCGGTTTTCTGATTTTTTGTGCGATTCGTCGGGCTTTTCTATGTAGCTGCAGTTAGTTGTTGCTTTGTTTGGTTGCATCTGCTCTTGAAGTGGAACTGGAAAAATTGCCGCTGACAGCGCGCTTTTTAGGAGCTGCTGCAGCGTCGCCGGCCGATGCAATCGCTGCATGAATGGCGAGAGCGGTGTGGTGTGCGGCAGGCGGCAGCAATTAAATTCAATCGAGTGTGCGCTGCTGATGCGCGATGTGCAGTCCGGTGGCGCCATTTTGAGCGGAAATACAATTTTCGCTTTTCACTCAAGCGACAACACGCTTGCTGCGTTCGCGTTCCGCTTTCGGGCTGTCGCTGTCGTTTTGTAGCTTTTGTAGCTTTTTGCATGTCGGCTGCTCGATTATGTTTGTTGTTTTTCATGTTGTTATCGCACATTACGGCGCAATGACAGCGCCGGCGGAGGCAACAACAACAACGGCAGACACAACGACAGCGGCAGCTTCGAAAATATGAAACAAAAAGCGACAGCGACAGCAGTTGCCGATGCAATGCCGGAAGTTGCATTGCTTGTAATTTATTTATGAGCGCAGTGCAATTGTTGATATGCGCGACCGATCCCCGCGGCCCCGCATGCCGCTTGCAGTGCGGTGCAAATGTGTGGCAGTGGCATTAAAAGCACGCGGCGCCCGAGTCAGCTCCAGCAGCAGCGGATGCGCTGGGTGCAAGCGCTGAAAGCTGTGTGAAATATGGCCAACAAAGCGGAGGGTGGATGCGCGACGAATGGAGAGGGGGTGGCGATGGCCATTTAAAGTAAATAAACAGCCTGAACCTGCGCAGCGAATGCATTACCTATGTTGTTCTTATTGTGTTGGCTGATGTTCAATTGGCTGCTGCAATTGTTGTTGTTGTTGCGCTTTTTCGTAATTTGTGTTTATTTTTTCTGCTGTTGGTTTGCTTTTTTGTTCGAAAATGTAAATGTTGCATATATATTGTTGTTGTTATTGTTTATTTTATTTGACAAATTCTACTTTTCGGTGTTTGTTTTGCTTATATTTAGTGTTGTTGTAGCATTTCATTTGGCAAATGTTGATTTTTCGTTGCTTGTTGCTGGCTTTTCGGTCATATTGTCATCGTATCGTTGTTATTGTTCTTGTAATAAATGTGGATAATAAATGTAATGTTACTGTTTTTGTTGTTGCAAGTGTAACTTTTGCAACTTTTGCATTTTGTGTTGTTTTTGTCGTTCATATTGCGTCGCCGAAAGATGACAGCAACTTTGTCGTCGTTGTTGTTGCTGGCTAAATATTCAGGCATTTGTTTTTACAAATTAATGTCTCTCGTAATTGTTGTTTCTACAGTTTGACAATTCCGAGAATTTCGCTTTCGTCGAGGGCCATGCGGACAAATTAAAAACGTTTGGCAACGAGCAAGCGATGGAATTACGGCACCGAATTAAAAGTCGCTCATACGCACTGATGACTCTGGCGGCCGCAACAAAATGTAACAAAAACAGACGACCGAGAGCAAAGTACCGTCGAATAGGCTGAAGTATTGAATAAATGAAAATCAATAAATTATTGCAATGAATGTTTGCGAGAGTGCGAGCGTGCGTGCGTGTGTGTGTGTATGTTGTGGGAGAGTTGAGGAATTTAAATTATTCATTATTCGCACTAAATGCGGCAAATTTATTCATTAGCTTTTTCTTAGCTGCAGCAATAAATAACGTCGGCATTGTTTTTGTTGCTGCTTCTTGCTTTGATTTTCGTGCTGCATCTAATTAAATGCGTAACAACATGCAACATATGTTGCATCTACATTGCAGCTGCAACGCAACATAGAAACTTATTAATGCGCTTTGCACACATTCAAGCATCTAATTTCCTAACTAGAACCGTGCAAAAACAATTGAAAACCGGCGCTCAAGCAACATGAACAACAACCATGGGGTGGTCGGCGGGGTATACATTTTATTCCTCTATTTTCGCCTGCACATTTATTTACCCCCTCTGCCGTCGTCTGTTGGGGGTGCAGCAACAGCAGCGGCGCTGACAAGATGAATGTCTGTTTGCGCAACTCCAAGTGAATCGTACGCACGTCTATAGCCGTCAGTTTGCATAAATGTTGTTTGTATGTATGTGGGATTGTGGCTGTGGCTGTGTGTGCGTGTGCGTGTGCATTAGTGCGGCAAAGGCAAAAGTTGCTAACCGAATTGCACCTTCTTGCAACGTAATTAATATTCAGCAGTTGCGGCAACAGTTGTTTGGTATGCGGCACTCGCTGCTGCTGCTGCTGGGATGGTTGGCTGCCGTTAATCTGGCCCCTGCAGGTCGCACATCGCTCTTTTGGACTGAAGGGAAGTCAGTTTGTAGTTATTGACAAATGGTCGCTTTCTTGCATGGATGAGGTCACTTGTTGTTGCTGCATTGCTAAGGCGCAGGAGAAGGAGCTGGTGTGGTGCTTGGCTTTTTGCTGCAGCTAATGATTTTTTTGAAAGCGCCCCAAAACTCGTAGAAGGAGCTGTTGCAATTGCATTTTATTCCATTTCGACTGCTGTTCTTGGTGTTGTGTGTATCATTGTCGTGGCGTGGCGTTAACAATTTGTAGTCGTTGCAATTTATGTGGTGCCGAAAACAGCGCAAGGAACAATCGTCCGAGCGAACGTCTACTGTTGTGGGCACAAATAGCACACATCATACTACTCACACACACACACATAGATGCATGTATGTATGTTTTTTTCTGTAGAAAGCCAAATGCCAAAGTGGCCATATCCAACGAAAGTCCAAAATTGCAATGCATATTTTCAGGTCTGGTGTTTGCAGGTGGCTGCTTCGTCAGTTGTCCTCGGCTGAATTATTTCTGGCAAGCATTACGCAAATAACACACCGAAGACATCGAAATCAGGGAAGTTCCCCGAGGAGCGGCAGCGCACAGAAGCGGAATGTGAGCAGGAAATGAAGAAAGCTGCGGCAACCACGGAAAATTGCAGTGTGACGCTGACGGAAAAGTGGTAGAGTGCAGACCGAAAGCCGCCTATTCGGGAAGTGCATAGCTGCGCAACAACAAACTACGCCGGCTCAGCAAATTTGAAATGCCGCAATGGTGCGGCGACAGCACCAGCCACTGCAGCAATTATTGCCGCCAACAAGAGCAACAACAAAAATGCCAACCAACCGTCATTACCGTCGTCATCGCGGCCGACATTATCATCATTATGGGGCGATGTCAGCAGCAAAAGCAGCAGCAGCAGTAGCACCTTCGAGGTATAATAGCAACAATTTCTCAGCCGTTGCACGAAATAGAATTGAAAAAGCGGAATGTTGCCACATTTCGTTGGCGATATGCAGGTAGTAAACGTCTTGCCGGAGTGGAGGCGCTAGGGGGCGTGGCCCAAAGGAGGCTACAGGCAGGAAATATGAAAAGCAAACGGAATGGAAAAGCTCGGCGGCAACAGAGTGAAAATCAGTCTCTCGTCGCCGGCGCTGCGGCAGCTTTTATGCATTTTAGAGCATTTTGTTGCAGCTTTTGTTGTCGTGGTTGTTGTTTTTGCATTACTTGTTAATGCATTTGTGGTTGCCAGTGGCGGGTTGGTTGGTTGTTTGTTGATCGTTTAAGAGGCACCGAAATGTGCTCACCTGGCCGCAGCTGTAGCTGCTTCCATCAGTCGCTTTGTTGCGCTGCTCTCACTGCCATTAAACTGTTCATTTTGTCGTTGTTGTTGTTTGTATTATTTTTGCTATAGACACGCTTGAATGGCCAAGAAACGTCAGCAAATAATTGAAATGCAGCAAGGTGCCAGCCGAAGCACAAGCAAATTTCTAGCTATAAGTAAGTAACAACAACAATATGAACGATAACGACAACAACACCGACACCGACAACATCAACATCAACCATAACTCGGACCTGGCAGCAAGCGACAGCAATGAGCACAGAAATTCACAGCAATAAATGCCTTTTGCTGGTTGCCGCAGCATATTGCCAAAGTGATGACTACAACAACAACAACAACAACAGCTACGCAAACAGATTTTGCAGCAGTACAAAAACGGCGCGGCCGGCATACTTTTCGTGTGCGGTCGCCTGCGGCTGGCAGCTCGCCGTGCTGTGCTGCGTCCGTGTCCGTGTCCTGCCGCCTTAGTCATTTTAGCTGGTCGCTTATGCGCGAGTGTGTGTGTGCGTGTATTGATGTTGGTGTTGGTATTTGTGTGGTTTCAATTGCGTTGTTCCATTTTCGTCTCTAACACCAGCCCCGCCCCTCCAACCCAGCAGCTTTGGTAGTTCTTTGTGTTTACGTTGCTGTTGTTGGTATTTTGTCGCTGGCTGCCGTCGCCGTCGCCGCTGCTGCCGCGCTCACGTTGCCACAATAACAAATTGCTGCAATTGCGCTTTGAATGCTTCTTGGGAAATTGCATCACACTTTGCTTCGCTGCACTTCTGCTGTTGTTCTTGTCATTGTTATTGTTGCTATTGCTTTAGTTGTTCAAGTTAAGGTTGCTGCCGCTTTTGGTGTGATCGTTGTACTACTTGTTTTTGTTGTGGCGTTTTTGTGATTGCCTTCGGTGGCGTGTTGCAGCTTCGCGGCTGTCGTTCTTTTCGTTTGTTATTCTCGCTGCTGTTGCTTGTTTGTTGTAGGTTATTTTGTTGTTGTTGTTGTGGCTCTTAGGGTTGTTTGTGCGGCTGTTGTTTTTGCGTTAAGACCGTAATTGTTTAAGCAATTCTTGTCATGTTCGATGGGCGGTTTGCTGGCTTCCGCTTTCTACTTTGACATTTGTCCTTCTGTTGTGCATTACCATAGTTGTTGTTGTTGCTATTTGCCATTTCACTGTTGTGGCACGTGGTGACTTTTTGAGATTTTAACGATCTGGCCAAGTACACAAGTCCGACTATGTATGGAAATGCAATGGAAAATACAAATAAGTAGCTGTAAGCGTTCGACGGACATGGCCTCCTCACTCGTGCACGTTTATCTCACTCACTCCCTGTAACGATCCCCGACTGTCTGTCTTTATTTGTAGACAGTGCACAGTGTGTCGTGCCATTCTAATTTTGTGTGTAGCGGTACCGTTGTCTGCTATTGTTGCAATTTAAATGTACATATATTCTGATTGCTTGTTTGAATGAAAGTTGAAGAATATTAAAGCACGCAACACAACCGCAGTGACCTACAGTGGCTTAAGTAATGGCAAAAGGACGGAGATAAGTAGACCGCAGTGTGTGTCAAAGTTGTAGGTCTTCTTTTGGTGGCTACAGGACTTAAAATTCTTATGTCAAGACTGCGACTCAGTTTCTTACGCTTCTTTTACTGAATCAAATCGTTTCGATCAACTGAATCAAATCGATTAGCCAAAAGTCCTGGAACCAGCTGCTGCTTCTTCTGTTTCGCAGGCTGCCCGCATGCGAATTCAATTAACTCTTTCGACCCCAAAGTTGCCTGAGAGCAACTTCACCTATTTGTCATCTTATAGCAAAAGCTACGATACGCAAGTTTGTGTTCTTATTGAAGTCTACGAATTGGGTGCGTTTGATAAAAAGCCTGTTTCTTTAATAATGGTTAACTAAAATCAAAAAGAGATAATTTTGTATTTTTCCACAAATATTAAATAATTTGTCTGTAACTAAAAAAATATTGATACAAAATTTATTTAACCCATTTTAAAGTAAGCTCTAACAAAGAGGCGTGGTGACTTCAAATGTCGTGTGCACACTTCTTAGACAAGTGTCTCATGATTTAAGTACCTAAAAGTAATATCGAGACACAATGTAAAATTGGGAGTCGAAGGGGTTAAAATAATTTTCATTTAAAGTGTAAAATATTTCAAATGATTTCTAATATTGAAAACTTTTACTCGATTGACAAGAACTGCTGTATTTCCTGAACCTCATATGTAAACTTTTTTTTACTAAATTGTTGCATAATTTCAAAGAGCTGCTGCTGGTGTCAGTCAGTAGAACGTGTTACGAAAGTGGAATTCAGTGTTGCCAGAGCGCATCATTTTTATGACAACTGCAGTCGTTTGCAGTGCACGAGGGGAACGCATAACACATAAGCAGAGACAAGAAGCAATCGTAAAAATGGTAAGAAGAAAAGTCTCGAAGCGAGACGGCGAAAAAGTACAAATACTGCAATAAAAGCAGACAGTTTTCGACGGACGGCAGCCACGGGCGAAGTGAGAGCATACACATGTATGTGCAGCTTCGATGCGCTTTCTCGATGCACGCCGTTTATATTCAATTTCGAGGTTAGTGTCGCCTTTATTGCGTGCATTTTGTGTATTTATTGTACATATTTTCTGTTAAATTGTGCCACTGCAGTTAAAAAAGTTGGGTTAGGTTCAGGTTCAGTCAGTCGTTCCATTTAGAAACGTCAAATGAAGTAGTCGGTACGAGTCGGATAGAAGACAAAAAGTAAAATATTTTCACGCAAAGCGCTGTGCCTCAGCCTCAGAGCGACCAGAATGTGCAGCAACTTTTTTTTAGAATGGAGAAAGCCGCCGAGTCGGAGCGCGCCTTGAAACGGATACTTTGTGCAGAAGATAAACAAAAAATATATCAGAAACAAATGCATTTCTCCTATTTGCAATTGGCACAGCTCTGCCGTAGAATGTCGTAAAAAATTTTAAACACGTTCGTAACGTGCGCGCAGCGGGCAGGAAGCGCACAAGGATACATAAAACTACCACAGAGTAGAACGAGCGCCAGACCGCAGTGCCAAATCCAAAGAGAAAGCAAACGAATTGCTTTGTGCATTTTTTGCGGCGTCTTCAGTGGCGCACGGGGCGAAACGAAATAAGGGCAGTAATTTTGTTAGAGTAATGCGAGCAGCAGCCGCAGCCGCAGCGAGTTGTGCACAAGTGTAGTTGGCAACGCGATTACGAGCGAACGTTGCAGCAGCGTTTGGCAGTGCAATTCGGAATTGCTGTCAGCGAGCAGGTGGCCGGCGGTGACAGTGGCGATGGCGGCAGCATTTTATTGCGCTGAACGCTCGAACTGAAAGTTCTATTGCCTTCCTTGTTGCGCCACTCCACGCCACTTGCGTCATTATGACGGAAATTGCCATATTGCATTACAAGTGTTTCCGCTTCCGCTGGCGAGGCGGACCCTGGGCTGCGGCGCTGTTGCTGCTGAAATGTTGGGGCGAATCCCACTCGTCCATTCACCCGCCGTCGGCTGTTCATTTGCCCATTGATTTTTATGCATCCGACATTGGCTGCGGCCCGTTCAGCTGCTGCAAATTACTTTGGCGGCCACTTTCTGGCCGAGTTTCACGGCCTGGTTATTGGCCCGTATTACACGCGTTGGCCCAGCAACAATGCCAACTACATATCTGCGGTGCGTTTCACACTTTGCACTTCAGCTTCTTCGGCTCCTTATTCAGCTGCGCAAATATTTGTTGTGTTTGCTTGTTTGTGATTCGGCCACCAAAAAAATGTTGGCATCCTTTGCGTTTTTTTCGGCCGGATTTATTTATTTTATTTGCACATTGCTTTTGTTGCTGTTTTCGATTTGTTTTGCGGCACTGGTTGCGTTTGGCTGAGCCTTCGGTGCGAGTGCGGTCAAGCGAAAATTTTATGATTGCAATTTTTTGTTGATTGAACCGCGTGAAATTAAATTTTGTTGCCGTTTTTATTTCGTCTGTTGTTGTGGGCTGCTGGTTGTTGTAGTCACTCTCATTATGTGAATCTGTCTAATTTTCCGAGTTTTTACTTTGCTCTTCCACATTCGCGGACTTGCACTTAATGCGGCTCGTCCTTCCGGGGCCGCACGCAAATTGACAAATATCCTTTTGGGATTGTTAATTCTGTATGCTTATCGCTGTGGTTAATTTCGAGCTACAATCTGCGTGTCAGTGGCATAGCTCGAACTTGGAATTCGTTTGTGTTGTGTTGCTGAGTGCTCTTTGAAAGCCGTCACGAAGTTGAAGCGAAGTAGCGTTTGTGTAGAATTTTCATTGAGGGCAAACGAACAGAGACAAACATAAATAATTACGTGGACTAATAAACAGTTATTCAACCTAACCTCAAATTTTTGCAAATAATTGAAAACTTTATTGAATATGGTGGAGTTTTAGTGTTCGGTATTTTTCGCTACTATATACTTACGAATCGGGCAGCTGCACACTTAAAGAGTCTCTCGAAGTAGCAACACTTAACTTCTTCTTAACTTCTTTCAGTGATTTTTTCAAGATTTCCAAGATTTTGAATCTAAAGAATCAGCTCAACTTTAATCGTTCTTTTGTTGTTCTTTTGTTCTTATTTTTTGTCTCTCTGCATCTGTCTTTCTTCTTCTTCTGGTCCGGCAGCCATTTGCTAGTTCGCAATTAGTTAATCGATTGCTTAATTTTTAATTAACCGCAAATCTGCCGTCACGCCTGCTGCCCCTCCTCGGCTCCTCCTCGCTGGTGTCATTAAAGCGCCACGAAACCTTTAATTATCGCATTTCGTCGTTCAGCGTTTGTCGCTTGTCACTCGTCGCTCGACTTTTGTCTTGGGTGCACATCTGTGACGCATAAAGTAGCGAACATCTTTTATTGACCAGAAAATCCATTTTCACGCCAATTCACATAAAACTGCGATTTTGCCACTCGCCCGTCTGCTCCATCAGTCTTTCCGCCGATCGTTGGCGGCTAATTAAATAAACAGGAAAATTCATTAGCACAGCCAATAGCATTGTGACTGTTGTTGTAGCTGGCTTGCTAGAGCTGCTGCTGTTGCCATTTGTGTTGTTGGGGCGAAGGCGTGGAAGAGGTCGTCGGGTAAGCGGCGGCAAGTACGCTTTAAAAATTAAAAAGCACAACACAGCACAAGCAACAACAACCACTATTACAACAACATCGCAGCAACAATGAGTTTGCATTTAATATGTGCTGCTGCTGAAGGACAACACTGACGTTCCGTTCGGCTTCATCGACACTCAAAGCGCAAACGTAGCAACAGTGTGCAGCGGCGAGCGGCAGCACAGCAGCGCTGCCCATCAGCGGCTGCTGGTGTCAACAATGCCAACTAATGGCCATGGCTGCCAGCAGCGCCCAACGGCCGGGCGGAAGTTGCATGCGACATAGCGAGCGGCCAGCGGCGGCGCAAAGCGCCACTCTTGGGTGCGGGGCGGGGCGCCATGGAATTGTTCAGTAAACATCAGCTAAACAGAGGAATAATAACAGGAACAGGTGTCTTATTAGCATTTAAATGAAATTGGCGCCGTTAAAGCGGGCGGGTTAGGCAGGGGGTGGGCGCTGGCAAACTGCCGATGCAGCGCCGACGCTTCCAGATTCGAAACGAGCTGGATGATGCGATGGTGCGCTGACTCTGTTGTCGGGGTAATGTAAAATGATGCCCAGCCCATCGAGTGGGACCCCTTCGCTGCAACAATGACGCAACGCAAAGCAATGGCAACGTCTGTCAGAGTATGGCGCAACTGTTGTTTGTTGGCGTTGTTGTTGTTGTTGCTTTTATGTATATTGCTGAGCTAGGTTGTTGGCAGCTCTTGCTTGCTGCCGCTGTTGCTGTTGTTGTCTTTGCCGTTAATGTTGTCGATGATGAAGTGATGAAAGTGTTTTTGTTGTTGCTACTGATACCCGATGTCGATGATGCTAATGCCAGCATGTTTACGTTTTATTGTTTTTGGTGTTGCTTTTGTTACTGTTGGTGTTGTTTTTGTTGCCGTTGCTCTCGCTGAAGCTTTGCAATTGTTTTCTGGTTTCTCGTTGTGTTGCTATGGAGAAGTTGGAGCACTGCTGCTGCCAATCGCATGGGCGCTGCTCTGAGAGGAGCTTTTGGGGCGCGTTCAGCTGTGTGAATCTTCGTTGCGAGTATGCAACTTGTTAGGAAGGAATTAGAAATAACCATATTTACTTATGTTTATGTGCCACTCGGACTCGAAAGAACAAGCAGGACGAGATGACTACGAACAAACTCGGCATTGCGCCTGTATCGGTGAAACAATTCACAATTGTGGATCGCCAGAACCGGACATGGCTTGAATTTAAATGAAAATAAAAGATTGTACAACTAAAAAGGATATATTTTATGATAAAGAATTCACATGCGCATCCGCTTGAGAAACATTTTCTCGGCGTTGCCATCCGTTGAAATTGACCGTCGCTGGCGGCTGCAAGCATTTTGATTTTATTACCTCGAGTCTATAATTTGCCCCTAAAGCACTGTATTGATAATAGTTATAACAACAACAATTGCAACTATTATTCGAACAGCAACAACATTAGCCAGAACAACAAGGACGGCATCGAGTAACGCCGACTCGCTGGCCGCTTTTGCAGTTCAACTGGTGCCGTGTGCACAAAGTGTGGAAATTAATAGGTCGCTGCCATCGCCACCTCTCTCCTCCGGCTCTGGCTGCGCACAAAAGTTCAAAAGTGTACGCAAATCTGCTTTTGCTAAGTTGGCTGTCGTTGTTTTTGTTATTGGCGGTATTCACGCGCACGTTAAATGAGCGAGCGCAACACCGTAACGCAATTTCCAGGGTGGTTCTTGTCGTTGGGCCCAGAGATTTATATTAGAACTTATAGAAGAGTCGAGATTGTACATAGAAAGCATAGACATAGTCGAAAAGTTACACATCTTCGTACTGACTTCTACTATGCCTGACACGCCTATTTTGGGATTTTTGAAAGTTCCTGAGAAATTTCTTAGCGAAAAGGACACAACTACATCAGAGTCAGTAAGAGACCCCGAGCGGCCTTCACACACGATGACCCACCGCACAAATTCTGCTGCAATAATCGAATGTGCGTCCATATGTCAATGACAAAACATGTGGCGAGTGCGTTGAGGTATGTGTGTGTTGATTACTGGCGCCAATTGCTGTGCGCTCGCTTGTGTGTGTCGCTTTAAGGTTGAATTTTATTTCGGCAAATAGCTAATTTGTTCTGCAAAAACTTTACTTTCTCTTCGCTTTGTTCATGGAACTTTTGTTGTTGTGCTGGAGCTATAACTAGTTGCTGTTGCCGCTTGGCTGTGCCCTCGCCGGCGTCGCCAACTTGCTGCTGCTTCACTTTTTATTGCTTCTCTTATTGTTGTTCAGTCTGGTGGTCGTTTGTTCTGTTGCCGACACACTATTTTCATTCTCTGCTGGCGGGCTGGCTGACTGGCTGGCTGACTGACTGGCCAACTTGAACTGAATGGAGTGTAGCGGAGTGCGGTGTCGATAGTAAATTCAATTAAACTCAGCCTTTGATAGTCGGGATTTCAGTCGGCGCGCCGTCTCGCTCGCCAATTGAGTGATTCTGGCACAATGACACTTTGTTCGTTTACTTTACAATTTCGCTGAAGCCTCATAACGAGTTTAAACCGTTAAAAGTCAATTGATTGTTATTTAATTAACCGGTCAATATTTGTGCTCTGCATATTTTTTCTGTCTCTTGTTTTTTTGTTGTTGTGTTGTGCATATTCCTCAACTTTTTGCGACTCTGTGTTGCAGCTGTTGCTGGGTTGAAGTTCCGCTTTGTTGTTGGAATTGGCAAATTTTTTGATGAACTTTTACAAATAATCGAAACAGAGAGACAGTTGTCGATATCTCGCTTAGTTTTGGAGTATGAAGGAGCGATACATGGAGCTCATATTAACTACTTCCGACCTTTTGATGAAGCCAACTAGATCCGATAACTGCACTTCCCCGTCGTTTCTAAAAGTAGTTTGTGTAAATTGTCAATGGTTCTGTCGTCTGGACACAATGCGACAGCGCGACACACTTCGCGCAGTTGCCTGACTACCATTCAGCTCAATCACAATACAACATACAACAAAAAAGGCAGCAAATTGTAGGGCAAAAATTGTAAGAAATGCAAAGTGAGAGACGAGAAGCGGGAGCAAGTAGAAAACTTTGCAAATGCTCATAAGAGCTCCATGCAAAAACTTTTTGATCGCAGTCATTGGCTTTTTATTCGCTGCGAGGGAGCAGCGCGCGCGGGGTGTGAGGCATGCAACGACATTCAAACCAACAGCGACGTCAGCTCAAACTTCATAAGTCGGCAAGCGGATGAGGATGACGTGGCGCAAGCGACGCACAATCAGCCGCGGCCGCTCAGCTACATGGCTACCAACTGTCTAAGTATGTGTCCGCCATGTGTGTGTTTGTGTGTGTGAATGCGCGCGTCCATTCACAAAGTGAAAAACTTTTGCCAAGTTGGCGAATAACTGTAGCTCTTGCTGTGGTTGTTGCTACTACTACTGTGTACATATATGTAGCAGTGTTTGCTATTATCATTGCTGTTGTTGTTGTTGGTAGAGTTCGCTCTTGTTGTTATTGCAGTTTGAATGTGCTTTCAGTTTCGAAGGAAACGTGAAATTTTCTCTCCTGTTGCGCACCATTTAACAGCAACGCGCAGTGGTGCCAAAAGTGAGTTTTTAGTGCAAATAGTAAAATTGTATGTTAGCCATAATTTTTATGAATTTTTTAGAGAAATTTTGTTAGGCAAAGACAGTCGATTTTATATTTTTATGGACACAAATTTAAATGGAAAATATTTTCATGATTTTGTTTACTAATTTATGCTTAGCGATCTGAATTTCGTTCTAAATTTTAGTTCAGTTCGTTACAATTCGATTTTTGTGAGCAGTAGGGGGGGCTGCGGGGTGCGGGTTTAAGCCCCCGAAATATTTTCGATCGACTCAAAAAATGCACCTAAAATAAAGTGTTTTCTAGACTAACTTTGGGCTGCTGAACACGAAACTCAAGATCAAAAAAATTTTTTTAAAAATTTGAAAACATTTTTGTTTTTGTTGATTTTTTTTTCGTTTTCAAATCTTCGAAAAACCAGTTTTTACCCTGTTGTTTCAGTTATGAGCACATATCTCGTAAACAAACCATCCGACTAACACAAGATATCCGTCGGTCAGAAGATAATACCTTAGCTTTTCCAGATATATACAGATTATCCAAATCAGATGAGATTTGGAGAAATTACTGACGATGAAAGTTGTAAAAAAGTGAATTTTTCGACCATTTTCAAAAATCATAAATGTTTGAATGTTTTTTATTTATTTTTATTTATTCAGTTTTTCATTTTCTGACCCATAGTGATTTTTAAAAGACTTTAAAATTTTAAGGACATATACATTTCAAACATTTTTTAAATACTTGCGATTGTGCAATAATGAAGATATGGGTATCAAAGAAAAGAGACAAATTTTCTCCTTTCAATAAATTTTCTATTTTGAACTTTCAGGGCCAAAATATGTCAGGTAGGGGAAACATACATGTTTTGGATTTCAGTCTGTAGATTCATACATCTAAATTTTATTCTATCTCAAAGTTATCAAAACAGTTACACGAAACCTCCCCCCCAAAACAAAATCCTGCGTGCGCCACTGATTGTGAGAAGACTTAAAGTTTTACGCCGATTCTGAATGACAGTTTCGGAGTTTCCTGCTGAGAGGGCAGCGGTCGATTGAATTGGGATTTAAACCAAATACTCTAATTCGAACACACTAATCCTTGAGCTCTTAGACTTAAATGTCTCGATGGTCCACTGACAAAGCATTTCTTCAAAGACACAAACTGATTAGCCCATTGTAAATAAGATATTCCTGTTATGTTGCTAATTTCAATTGTGATCTAATGTTAAAGGGTCCAGATATCATTGGAGTCCACTATCCTTTCCGTGTTGGCTTTATTCTCACATCATAAAATTACATTCTTTTCTGTGATGCATAGATGGTATGGAAAGTCTTTCTCATTTGCAAATCTCTCATGCGAACATTCTGACAAAATAAATTACACTATTTTCTTGGTTATGGAACGAACGATGATCTGTGGTTGCCAATGTGGCAAGAATCATATTACGCCATTGACCATTAATTGTATTAGCCGATCGATCGCCAAACTAGTCGATTGAGCAGTTTAGCTTAACCTAATCATTTACCAAAAATGTCTATCAATTTTGTCTTTCGACTTTGCGAAGAAGCACCACTGTGCAGTGGCGTCGTGTGCTTTCTCGCATGTGGCTCCTTTCGGTGTTGGATCTTGCAGTTCTTTGCCTTCGTGCTGTTTGTGTTTTATTTGATATTTGCTGGCAACAGCGAACAAACAAACAAAGAAGCAAACAAACAACGGAAATCAATTCAATCAATCCCTTCACTGGCAGCGCGTGCGGAGAAACTTTTCGCTGTACATTTATTTGTTGCTCGCACAAAGTTTGCCCCTTTGGCAACAGTTTCGCACTGCTTTGCTGGCCGCTCCACTGCGGCGCCGTTCTGCTGCTTCCATTGAGTTTCTTTACCTGAATTGCAGTAATTAAAATCCACACCGTCTGCGACAAGTCTTGGCATTGAAGTTCACGCCGCCCCACTTTCGGCGCAACGGTGTTCGGCAGTGCGCCGCTGGTGCAACAGCTTAAAATTTTCGTCCACGGTCACACTTTGTTTATTTGTTTATTGTTTGTGGTTTATTAACCCGAACCGTGTCCTCACCACCGTCGCACCGCAGGCGGAGCCCGAGCCAAATGCAGCTGGCCAATGCATTTGGCATTGGCATAAAATAATTTAGAAAAGTTCCCTAACGAGCTGGCACATATGTTAACAACGCCATTTGTGATATAACAATAAATGTTGTTGTCACACCATCATCGGACCACACCTCCCGCAGTCGGCGCACCTTCGCATTTGCCGCCAGCACCTTTTCCGCCCCCTGACAGCGGCCCATTGTCGGTGCCGAAAAGTTTGTTGCCAGTTTTATGTGCAGTCGAATTGAGTATTTTGTCTCGTTGTTGTCGTTGCCGTTGTTGCTGTTGGCGGCATGCGCCAGCACAATTCGTCGCACACGTCCGCACACCTCGTCCGTCGTCGGTCGTCCATTGCAGGTTCGCTTTTCAACCTGATTTCCGTGCTCGTCCACAAGCTGTCTGTCCATTCGTCTGTGTGTGTCTGTGTGTGTTTCCGTTGTCTGCCTGCCAGCGTGTGTGTCTGTTTGCTCTGCCAGCCGGCTGGCCTCGGTTTGCTCTCGTATTGTCGTATGCGGTGTTAACAACGTGTTATTATAATAGTTTCACCGTGATCTGCTCGTCCATTGCTCCCCGCTGCACACTGCATGCCTCGCTCCTTTCGGTGTGCACCAGCCAACACGACGGCACCGAGCAACCGCCGGCGCCATCAGGTGTGTTTGTGCTGCGCTGTTTGCGACTTTGCAATTTTGAGGATGTGTCTGTGTTGTTGGTGCTGCTTCGGCATTTTTGGTCTGGTATATTTTAGTGTGTGTTGTTGCTCTCGTTGCCATTTCTCACTTGCAGGTCGATGTTAGTTGTTAAACACGCTTGGCTTCGGCTCGAGTTGCTGCAGCACGACTTGACTTTAGCTGTCGTTTGTTGCTGTTATTGTTATTACTACTATTGGTGCTCTTGGCTTTGGCATTTGGCTAATGTGACCAACTAACAAAAACAAGAAATAAATAAAATAAAAACAACAAACAAACCAAACAATCCGACTTAACTTTTTCCGCAATTTTTCGCCGCCCTTTTTGTCTCGCCTTGCATTGTCGCACTGGGCGATGGGATGTTTCAGTCGTCGATCTGAAAAATCAACCTCATAAAGGCAAAAGTTAACCCATTGCCGCAAATGCGCCGCTGCGCTGCCAGCTTAATTTACTCCCTGTGGACTCAAAAATTCTGCGTCGACCTTGGGTGGCGCCGCGACTCAACTGCGCCCCTCTGAGTTGCGCCGCCCCGAAAATTGAACGAGGTAGCTGGGCAGCGAAAACTTTTGGCAATTTGGCAAATTTATGCTTGGCACTTGGAATGTCAACTTTGTACCTGTTGTTGTTACGCTTGCATTGAAATAAACTTGTGGAATATTGAGTGAATGAAAGTTACAGTAAGTTTGCGTCTTTGCGTCAGCCTTCTTTTGCATTTGTTTACTTTTTCATGTCAAAATAGAATCATCAAATATTTGCTTGTGTTGGTGCAGTTGGAATGGCGCACTTTGTCTAATGACTTTCGCCTTGTTGTGCGCAATCGATGTGCACTGCTTTGGCCTTTGAGCTACTGAGTTCCGCAACTCCTCACTTCTCTTTCGCCAGTTTCGAGAGTAATTTATGTGTTGGATAAATCAAGCCAATAAAAATTGCATTAATTGAGTTGCAAATGGCCAGCAACACCTGTCACCGGCTGAATGATGGAAGTGCCGCTGCGGCTGCACACTTCACTGCCATTGCATGCTGGTTGTTGCTGCGATTGCTGCCGTATCTGTGATGACTGTAAGTGGGGCTACGGTCGCTGTTGTTGCAAGATGCTACATGGCAAAAATGCCAGATTTATGTAAATGTTAATTATTCCAATATTTCGGGGAATTTTCACAATGGAATTCTTTACGGTTGTTATTGTTGTTGCTGTATATGAGAGTACGTACGTTAACAAGTCAATATTTAAATGCCTGCAACATTCATTCACCCAGGAAGCATTTTTTGCACATTCAAGTCAAATGTCGATCGAGCGGCAAGTGTGTCCATGTTCTTGAATCAAATTACAAAGCGAAACACTGATATTAGTTATGCCGCATCAGAGACCCACGAAAATCATTGAAATATCAGCAATAAGGGTTGCCAACATTTTGTACGCATCTATTTGGTTCCTATTGGGCACACGCAGTTATCAGCCCCGCTTATGGCTTTTTTAACTGAACGGAGCTTATAGAGCGAAAGTGTCTGTATCGAGACATGTTCGCAGCCAAGGCCACACACGTACTGGGAAGTGTGTGTGTGTGTGTGTAAGGGGATGGTCCAGGCAACGTTTCATTTCCCATTGGGAGCATTTCATCAGATAATGGGATATGCAGGACATTATTCGCAGGAAGCCGACGCGTCAAGGTGGACTCTGTCCGGGCACTGTTGCACCGTTTCCACTCCTTACTTACGGTTTTTTCTTTGTAGTCATTGTTGTTAAAATCGCAGCAAATTAAATAAATAAAGTAGCCAAGCAGTCGACAGTCGACCTGATTGTTGTTGTTGCATTCGATGAGCGAGTATGTGGAATTTATTTGTTGTTCTCGCTGCCACTGTTGTTGTCGCAAAGTTGCACTTCTTGTCGCTGCTGCTGTCAGAAGCATTCGCAAGTTTTATATCACTTTTCTTTGCGACATTTTCGCTTTCCCTCTCTCGATACGTTGCATTCATCAGCGAACGCACAAACCGGCCGCAGCAAAATTGCGAGTGCGACGAAACAGCAAGAAGAGCAGTGGGTGGTGGGCGGATAGTGTACGCGAACGTTATAAATAAAAACACATAAAAAATCTTTATGAAGCCGAAGCTCGGGAACGGACGCAGAAATGGACGAACTGAAATTTTCACTGTGCCGCTCTGGTTTTTGTTGCTTGAGTTCTTAGTGCAGCTGTGAAGATTTCAGCTTTTGTTGCCTCATAAATCAGCGCTTCTTGTGCGGACTTTACATGTTTTCAAAAAATAAAAGAACAAAAGAATGGATCGAACTTTAAGGTTTTGTAGTTGGTTGGTTTTGTTCGTCTGGAAGAGAACAAACTGCGAAATCATTGCCGCTTAAATTACGCATTTATGTTGAGATTCTATTATCATCCGCACACACACACACCACTAAAGTGAGGTTAAGAACTGCACAGCTTCATAAAAAATTAATTGAAAATTTTCCAAAAACTAAAAATAAAGAAATACTGATATGAAAATTAAAAAATTGTAAATTGAATTGAAGATTAACATTTTTGTAATCTAATTTTTTAAATCTCAAAATATACTCGTAGAAGACAAATGTGCACACTTTGTGTCGTAATGTGAGCCTTAAAGTCGTAGTTCCATGAGGCTAAGGAGTGTTTTTGGGTTTATTGGTTCGAAAACGGCATTTTGTTTTCAGCATTTGAGGTCAGAGAGAAACATGGCATAACGTTTTCTTAAGTTAATTTGTTTAATTTAATAAGTTATTATAATTATTTGAATGCCACATCCGTTCACGTCAACGATAGAAACTTGAAACTCTCGTTCAATACTTTTTTCCTCTTCCTCGTTCGTTCAAACTGGTTGCCATATATGTATATGGCAATTCTGATGGCCCCTTCAGTTGGAGTTACCACCAGCAGAGACCAATCAGCCCTTCTCGGCTATAACTTTCTTCAGAAGAGAATTTAATAATGTATTTAAATTAATCTTTGGTTTTGTCGCAACTTAGACCTGCATTTGTAGTTGCGTCGATGGTTGAATGCCATCAATCAGCGGTGAATCGCTATTCATTGCAAAAACTCAAATTTAAAAATACTTCAAAAATCCATCGCCGATCACATATCCGAATAAAGCCGCAAAACAAGCGTGTAATTGCCTGAACGTTTGCCAATTAACTTTTCAGCAGCCACCACACGCAAATTGAATTGCTCCTTCAAGGTAAACAACGACAGCTGCACCTGCCAAGCGCACAGCCGACCGACATGTGAGCATTTGCGTCTTGCACTGCGCTCTGCTTTCACCTTTCACCTCTCACCAGATTTTGGCAGCTCTGAATCCGCTTAATCGAAGAAATTGAAAAAACCGCCACTTCTGGCTGGTTTTTCTTCTCGGCAGCGCCGTATTAGACAAAAGTGTAAAAGCTAAAAGTCGCAGCGGTAGCAGAGGAGGAAGAGCGGCAGCGAAATAAGACATCAGCTTCGATGGCATTTAAAGCATCCGAGTGCCAGGGATCACTGGTGCATCAAAGTACTATCGCCAGTGTTATTTTCGGCAGCGGCAGCCTGTAGAAAAAACTTGGCCGCAGACACGTGGGGAGTGGGAGAGGCGGGAACTTGAGTGGCGGGTAGTGGGGGAGCGATGCGACAGGAAGCGTATTGTCTCTGACAGATGATGAAGAAAATAGAATTTAAATGTCGCACGCACTCACACACGCTCGCATTCACAGCCACAGAGCAGCCGGCAGGCATCAGGAGCGGCAGCGTCAGCAGCGGGAGCGCCAACAAAACAAAGCGACGCATGCAGAATATGCAAAGTGACACTTTTGGAGCAGTAGTTGACATTTCTGCTTAAACGAGAAGACTGCTGCGACGGCGGCACACACACACACACAGTAAAAAGAAAAGTAAAAATTTCTGAAGGCGAGCTCAAGACGGCAGCCAGTAGCGCGGGCGACGTGTGGACGGGCAGCCGGCACTGATTCACAACAATGCGGCACCCACTCGGCTGACGTCGTCGTGACGTGTGCGCGAACGGGGAAAAGATGAGCGACGGAAGGCTCCCTGGAGTGCGGCGCTGAGTGTGGTTATGTGGGTGCGACATTGCGACATTTTGTCAGTTCGTCAGGCGGCAGTTGGCGGCTGCCACAGCCAGCGATCCGCACAAGGCAAAGTTGGCGCCGAGTGCGCGGCCGGCGAAGGATGCTGCAAAGAAAACACAAATGCGCAAAAAATTCCCAAGTCAGCAGCAACAACAAGAATACGACACGCAACAACACCCAACATGTGGGAGTATGTGGAACGCTGTTCGACTTGTATGCGGCAATAACGTGCGAAATACAGTCTGCGTCTAGTTGGAGCTGTGCGGCCGCGAGAGCGAGACAGCGAACGAGTGCGGCTGGCTGGATGAATGGCAGCAGTTTGTATGACATTTAAATCGCTTAATTTCGCGCTGTCACAATACGCGTTGCCAGCATGAAGCTCGCCTGCGGTTGAGGCCTGGCTGCAGTGGGGATGCGCGCGGCGTGCGGCGAGTAAAAGGCAGCTGCAGTTCATTTTTATGGCAATGCTGACGGCGTTTAAGCGACACGCCACTCAATGACTGTTTGTGGCGGACGCGCTCGTTGTGTCGGCTTTCGCCACATAATAAACGCTTTCGCGGTTCTCCAGTGCTTAATTCAATCGAATTTTAATGCCGCGAAGCACAGTGGCGACTGCCTTGCATGCTGCTTGCGAAAGACTCAAAGTTGCGCTTTAAAGACACTAAGTCTTAGTTGTTAATTCTCTACGCGCATCGTCCGCTGGCGAAATGCAAATGTGCAGCCTTCTGCTCGAGTGCCAATTATCTGCAAAAGGAAATGTTACCTTAATGCCGCGCGTCCTTTACGCAACAGCGCAGAAAACGCAGCGTTGCAAATTTGCGCGGACTTTTTGCGTCGTCGAAATGACGCACAGCAGGTAATTCCATTACATGGCAGCAAATTATTCCGCTAACAAATGGCCTGATTGCGCAGATTTTTTGCGACTTCATCTGCCGTGCGTCTCGGCCACGCGGAGCGAGCGAAAAGCACAACTTGGCGAATTATTCAAACATGTTTCCACCTCTTTAATTTACAAATTCAATTTGCCCACGCTTCCACTTACTCAGCACAGCCACAGCCGCAGTTCAGTTCAGTTCAGTTCCAGCGAGCTGAACTCGGCTGAAGTGAGTCGGAGCGAACTGGATTCTGGCGCGCCACACTTTGAGGCCAAATAAGCAGTGCACGAAATCTAAAAGAAGAAGACGAAGAACGAAGAAGATGACGAGCTGTTGAGATGCTCGCGGGCGGAAGAGGTGAGTGGGTCCGCTGTGAAAAATGCTACAATTTGGCCCTTTAGCCATTTGGCTGCTGCAGACACGACACATGCCGCACGCATAAGAAATGTTGCTGGTTGAGTTCGCGTTCGTTGCCGAAATAAAAACGCATAGCCGACAGTTTTGTCGAAAAGTGAAAACCCAGAAAATGCAACGCGTATAAATTCAAACCAATGAAAGTGTTGCGCGCCCGAGCGAGGCGACTGCACAACGGGAGTTTTGGTCTTGGCGGGACCAGCACTAGTAAGACGACCGCTTTTACGTGTATCGACTGCAGTTCCTATGAGCGTTTCTGCTGCCAGCCATGGCCGAGTGTGGGGAAACGTGTTTGAAAAAATTAAATATGCCGGAAACTGCAGTAAATTCTCATTTATGTCCAATTCAACTTTTCCACTTTATATTCGCGTACGGCGAATGCTGAACACTTGCTGCCTTAAACGTCCGACGCTGCGCCGTCTTCGCTCCAAAGTGCGTTGCGCTGACTGGCTGTGGGCAGTGAGGTCGCCCTGGGGGCAGTTGGCACTGAGCGTGCGGCGGTGTGCATGTGTGTGTGTGTGTTGTTTATTTGCATCAGCATAAACAAGCGCAACGGAATAAAAACGCGCGAACGCGCTCGCATAAAGGACCATCATCATGAATAAAAACGCGAAAAAGGTTGTTGTTGTTGTTTATGTTATCGTTTCGCCGCTTGCTGTGTTTGCAAAATGTGCAGCATGCAGCAGGCAGCGTAGTCGGCATGTCAGTGACGGCACGCGGCAAAAAAGAATGTGGCAAAATAATATGAAACAATAACAACATCAGAACATGAATGCACCAGTCGAGAACTCATGTAGGCAATTTAACGTGCAAGGAAGGTCGCGATAAGTCGACAGCGGCGACAGAAACGGCGATAAGGCCAGTTAATCCGGTTGGCGGGGTGCGGCAGAAGTTGAGGTTGCGTGTGGAGCATTTTCCAGTAGACATGGCTTCAGGAAGTCATTGCACTACCGAGCTTCGGGCAGTGCGATCCCATTGTTCTTTTGATTACCTTTCAGTTGCGATAATTTGCAGAGTTCACTTGAGCCGTTGGAGTTTTTTTTGAGCCGCTTTCGCTTTGGCCGCGCCTCGACAGAATTAGCATAGCTGCGCGCTCTGGCACTCAATGCGCTTGTGCCACTCGTACGCCACTCGTTCGCCACTAGTCCCACGCGGCGTTTGCTGCTTAACCCTTCAGACGCCGGCTCGTTGCACAGCACGTGCTTGCGGCCGCTCACGTCGCCGTCCAGTCGAAATTTCATTTATTCAAGCTTTGGCGCGCAAGATAATATTTGTGGAAGCGCGCCGATGCGCGGTAGGGCGGTGAGCGGGCGTAATTTTTTTTAATTGACTGTTGGCCGAAGAGCGTGTAATGCAAAATGTTAATTAATTCGTGGCAGCAGCGAGCAAAAGTTCATTTGAGCATTTCCGTTATTGAATTTAATCCCTCGCCGCTGCTGCGCTTTCAGGCTGCAGCTGGCGGTAATTGCCAGCTGTAAATGCAATTACCGCAATTTTGCTGCGCCACGTCAAGTCGCCTGTGAATGGCAGAGCGCGACTCAGTCGCACAATGAGCCACTTAAATGCGTTAAAACGGCGCTGACGACGACGATTAAGGCAGCGCTTTGTGCGACTTCAAAGCATCGGTGCTGTCAGATTTGAAGTAATTCAGCGCAGCTCTCGTACATTGCAAGCTGCAATTATGTGTCCGTTGTTGCCAAAAATATGCTTCAATATACACCAATTTAACCCGATAATTTGTTGTTGGGATCCGCAGCCCACTGGGTGCATGGGGCGCATTTCTTCGGTCACAATTGGCTAAGGACAATTTCGCCGCATGAAGTTGTGTGGAAAAATATTTCCGACGTGTTCGCTAGTAATTTTTTGCCCCGTTGCCAACAAAAGCCGGAATTTATTTTGCTCAGCAATTTGCGCCAAAAATGGTGAACGAGCCGGTGACAAAGGGGCAAAAATCTGCCAAAAGCGTCGTTGCTGTGGCGAAGTAAAAAATAAAATTTAAGCGAAATGTTGTCATCGATGCTGCCAAATTTGTGGCGCTTACCACTTCACGCACACATCCACAGAAACGAATTTGGCGGAATCATACTCGCCGCCAGTGATTGTGCACGTTGCACGCGCCGGCTGCTCATTGTTGGCTGCATCGTTGTTGCGTCGCAGCTGTTGGCTGCTCGACTTTCAATACTCATTGTGTCAGTGGCTGCGACAGACGCGGCCAGCGAGTCAGTCTAAAGAAGTGCACCGCTTGTTGTTGCGTCCCGCAGGATTACGCTGCATCAGCGAGGCGGCAACGAACCGTGCGCAAGCGCCTTGCGCTCGCTGGGTGTCGGTGCCGTTGTGCAGGTGAGTGCCGCCATTACTACGTGCTTAAAGCTGCGCTGTCATGCCGCACCACACCCCGTCCTACTCTACGCCGGGTCGAAATATTGCGCTGTCTGGCTGGCTGTACGCGCGTGTTCATATTTCCGCAATGGGTGCGTCGGTGTGCGTTTGCTGCGCGCTGGTGCGGATGAGAATTCAATCAGTGGCAAAAATAGAATACACGTTCAATGCGCTGCGGCGGTGTTTTTGTGGTCGCTTATTCCGGCCGTAAGAAGCTCGTGCAAGCAGAAAATGTGCGAATTTGCGCTGATAAAAGCACATCCCGTTACTCGCCGTTCCCAGGCGCGCCGACACGGCTTATGGCTGCGCTTGTGTTGAATTCATAACAAGCAACGCGTACACGCTCGTAAACCAGCGCTTTTTAATAAGGGCTCAGATACGAACGATAGTTTGAAAAAAAATAACAGAAATGGCTGCAAAAAGTCGAATTTTATGATCCATCAAAGGAGCCATACGGGTCGTATGAGTGATGGCGAATTTCGGATGGGAGCTGGTTGTGTGGTAGAATTCAGTAGTTTGTGTTGAACTGAACTGTTGGCGGTCGAAACTAACAGCTGCGCAGATGCCTAATGGCATCGGAAAACATATCAGGTCGGTGTGGGTAAAAGGTCAGAGATTTTATGAGAAGAATGATTATCAACCTGGAATGCCTCAGATCAGTCAACATCAGAGACTTGCAACGATTTTTTTCATAAATCGAATTGGCTTCTGTAGGCTTTCCAACTTACAGTAAGACAAGTCACTTTCTGCTTGGGCTTCCGTCAAACTTCTGTGGCAACACAGCTACATAAACCTAACCAAACCTATGGATGAAAGTAACCAACGTTCTAATTAGGTAGAGTTTCGAGTTTCACGCTCAGCTCATTTTAAGATCTTTAAGTATACATGAAATTTTAAGAGTAAAGAAAGCAAATTTGTAAAACTACATCACCTACTTCGAAAGTAATGCTTTGCCCCATCTGCCGCCTGGACTTTGACATATCAGACTGCGTCGCACTACGGTTGAACGAGTTCTTCCTCAGAAGATGGTTTGATGAATATTGCTTGCTCGAATTTTTTGGTGATACCGATATGAAAACACAAAAGACAGATGTATTTAGTTCTTGTAAGATCTGCTTGGAGTCTTATTGGGTGTTTGATGTTGATCAATTCAAAGTCATTCGGAGAAAAGTTGTGCTGACTGCTGTGAAGATACATTTTGGTGCTTGAAAGAGATTGCGTTATGAGTCCTGAAAGTAAAGGGAGTCTAACTGCCCTCAAAGCTTGAACCAACGAAACAGTTCAAGAAAGAACATTCTAGGTGTTTCTATTTATAGAATTGCTTACTTTCAATCGTTAAGATCGTAGCTAAAGAGGCGAATGAGACGAAGTTAAAAGATATTTCGTTGTCTTGTTGCCCATTTAAGGGGTTATATACCTTTTTCTGTAGGGAAATACAGTGTTTTAATTTTTTTTTTAAGCATGTTACCATAGCTTTATTCAAATGTAATACAAAGTTTATAAAAGTACATGTCCTTATGTGAATTTGTATAAAATTTCAAGCGAAAATTCGAAAAACTGGGGAAGTTACAGTCCTTCCCGCAGAACTCCTTTTGTTAGCAGTGGTTGACGGTGAGCATGAAATCGAGGTAACGGCTCAGCTGAAAAACAAAAAAAAAACCCACGTTAGTACATAGTGTTAACTTGTTCGTGAACGAAGGATTTTCCAAAAAAATTTTTTTACAGTTACAGTGCTATTTTTTCCAAAAATGTCGATTTTTTAAGCTCGAAAAATTGAGTTTTTTGCCCAAAAAAATAGAAGAATTTGTCGAAAAAAAAATTCCTTGGTTCAGGAATTAGCTATTATATGTACAAACAACCCCTCAAAATTTCAAATTGATCGATGTAGTGGTTAGCGGGATATCGTGCTCACCGAGATGGCATTTTTCAAAGAACATCATTTGGAGAAAATCACGTTTAAAATTTGAGTTGAATACTTGAGTTCCGGAAACTGCGCGCTATGAACGGCCGTATCTTAGGTTCTAGTGCCCCGATCTCGATGAAATTTTGCAGAAAAATTGTTAAAAGTATGTACTTCAAAAATAAGTCATAACAATTTTTTTCGATTTTTGAGCCACAAAAAGGTATATAACCCCTTAAATACCTGTCACTGTTTTGTTTAGCCTTTCTCAATCAACTGATTGCACGGAAATGTGAGCTGTGGCTAGCAAAACTCTTCCTTTCACTCCTTCTTCCGTCCTTTTCAAAATATCAACCGCCCAAAATAAAACAAATTGGCTTTCCATCATATTTAGTAATTTAATTTAATTTGTAGTTTAGCATAGTTTATTTCATTTGTAGTTTGTTATTTGTTGATGTGCTGCTTTGCTCTCCAATCTGCCACACCCTCCACATTTGCATGTGTGCGAGTGTGGGCGAAGTGTGTGTGAGTGCTTGCAGCAAGTGAAATACAATACACTTTGTTCGCTGCAAAGTTTTGACATTTATAGCTGGCAATATTAATTATAGTTTCGTTTGCTGTCTGTCATTGCCGCCGGCCATGCTGGCCAGACAGTCGTTTGCCGCAACTCGGATTGCGATTCGATTGCATGCAACAATTTAATTTAATTAAGTTTCGTTCGGCTGCCGCTTCATTTCAATTAGCCGGCCGCTCGCTGCGTCTTAACTAGAAAACACAGAGCCTCATTCGGGCCGCCGCGCGTGTGCAGGTGCGCAGTTGCGTCCGCCCAGCCGCTCCAATTCCAATTACAAACTACGAATTACAATTACAATTTCTTTCGTACACAAACTGAATTAATTAGCTATAGTCTTGGCTGAGCACTGCAGTCGGCTTACGTTGCCGCTTCTTCGTTTGCCGCCCGTGCAGCTCGCACGTACTCGGCGCGCCGCTTTCCACAATAATTCCCCGGCCTATTCCTAATTGAATTTGTGGTATGTACAAATTTGTTGCCTAAGCTTTGACTGACCTTCGCGCGTGTGTGTGTGTGAGTGTGTGAGTGTGAGTGTGGGGCCCAATGGCCCATCTTTTGCCCACATATTTACAATGTTCATTTCTAGCTGCTGTGTATGTGTGTGTGTGTTGCTCTGTGCCTGTTTACGTTTATCACAATAGGCACTGTTAAAACTACCTAAACTTAGTTGAGTCGCTTGGAATGCGTCGCTAGTTGCGCTCCTCGACGTTGTTTTCTAGTAACTTTTTCATGCATAACTTGAAGTCGGTTTTACTTATTCCTAATGCTTTGGCGATCTGCTGTTGCACTTTACATCCTGCGGCTCACGTGTCCGCGCGTAACTGCAGACTTTCTTACATAAACTGTTTGTGCAATACGGACGCAAGTCTGAGCGCCATTTTGACATTTTCACATTTGTTAGGTAGAAAATCTTTGTTAGTGAGTTCGTAATTGTTTCTATAAATGTATGAAAAGGAATGTCGTGTTTGGTTTTTCTTTAGGTTTTCTCATGGCAGTTTGTTTGAGTTTTTAACTATAATTTAATTTAGAGTTATTTCAAGGTTTGTCTATAACTTATTTAACTACACCGTTCGTGGGGGTTTCCCTTTTGTTGATGTGTTTGTATTTGTTTTTCATAATTGACTACATTGCGAGAAGTGTAACGATTTTTACAATAGCTTTGAGGTGGATTTCTCTTGGAGAATGCTTTGGGCAAAGTGTATATTACAATTAATTAATTAGTTGTGAACTTGGCTTAAGTGATTTCCATATTAGTTGATTACTTTACGAGTATTTGGCAGATTTCGAGCTTTGTGCTTAATGCATTCTATTTGTATGCGCTTCGCTTACTTCAGCCGCTTGAGCCGAAAGTGCAGCGCAGGAAATGTGTTAACTAAAATAATGAAAGTTTCGAAATTATCAGAATAACTAATAAAAGATGATAAGTAATCAGTATTAGAAAAATATTGACAAGAAAATGTAGAATATGTAGAAATATTTTAAACTAGTGCAATATTTAATGTGAATTATTAAATTTCGTTGTAAAGAACGTTTTTGAAAATTCGAACCAAATATGTCAACAAATCCAGCGTGACTATATAGTTAAGGTTTCATTTAAACGAGTTGAGGGTATAAAGTTAATCATGTTAATCATTCATCAATCAACTCAACTAATGAATCAAGTTGATGTCACGCGAAATCAATTCAATTAACTAATTAATTACATTTAAGTAGTTAATTGATTAGTATGAAAGTATCAGAGAAAAATATTAAGATAAATGAAATGAGTTGAGGTTATAAAGTTAGTCATAATAATTAATCATGTTAATTCAATAATAAATCAATTAATCAATCAACCGCCAAACCCATTAATTCAATTAATTAATTAATTATATAATAAGAAGTTATAATAAGAAGTTAATTGATTGGTTAGAAAGCAACAGAGAAAATATTAAGACAAATTAAATGAGTTGAAGTTATAAGGATTAATCATATAAATTAATTATGTTAATTCTTTAAATAATCAATTAATCAATGAAGTTCGCGCCACACCATATTAATTAACTAATTAATTGCAATGAAGTAGTTAAATGATTGGTTAGAAAGTATGAGAGATAAATATTGATATAAATAAAATGAGTTGAGGTTATAAATTTAATCATATTAATTTATCATATTACTTCATTAATCAATCAATTAATGAATAATTATCAATGTATATTTGCAATTAGTTAGTTGCAAATCAGTTAGAAAGTATCAGAGAAAAATTTTGAAATAAATTAAATAAAAAAGGCACTCTGCATCCTGTAATTTTGTCTAATGAAACCAGACAAAGTTCCACGAGTTGTTGATCAGTGCTTGTAGCAATAAATAGTTGAATTATAAATTTCCATATTGGAGCAATTCTGGAATAATTTTAAATTGAATTTTATGAAAATTCAGCAGTTAAACCTTCTTTGGGTGAATTCTGCATCCAGAAGCACTTCAAACTTAGTGTCGCTTTGACGTCGCCTGGTTGACATCGCAGCAACTCTTCAACATTTGATTGATTAACAATGCAACACCGTTGCTGACAGCTTTCAACTTTTTGCCTTTACTTGGCTCAAAACTTGCGTTTGATATCCAATAAAAATCACTTAAAGTTGTAGCTGCTGGTTAGCTGCCGCTTTAATCAAGTTTACATCACGCCAAAACCGTTCCAACAACATCGCACATCCACCCAGCCGCGCCTCCTGCACGCCGCTGTCAATTTTACCTTTTGAAAGTTTTCGATAAAAAAATGACATCAATTGAATCTAACAAATGTAACCAGCAAACACAGTCGCACGCACACAAACACACACTCAACCAGCAAAAGTGGCAAGTCGACAACGCCGGTCGGGGGGGAGGGACGCGTGGGCGGTCGCAGTCTGATAAAATGTGCGCTCAATTCCGTTAAGTGTTTGCCTTATACCTTTGAGTCCGCTGCGCTGCCCGCCACCCACCTGGCGCCATTTCGCTTGCCTGTTTACATATTTTATTCGGCGTTTTGTACATTATTTTTCTTGTGCGTCGCTTTGCCTTCGCCATTCGCTATTTTTAAATTTCATCAAGCGGAAATCGAAGTCAGCAAACAAATATAAATGCGCGCACAATGTAAATCCGCACACGCGCGCAGGCACACAGCCACAACATAGAACGTTCTACCACTGCGCCCGCACTCACGCACACACACACACACACGCAAGCGCGCCAAGCCGCCTAATACACTTGGAGGCGCACGCGGCGGCAGCGAAAATTTATGGCATATGTCGCAATCGAATGTCAAACGGCCCGCAGACCCAGCGCCAACCGGCGCTGCCCTTCGCCCTTCGCCACACAACATTCACCACTGCTGTCTGTGTTCAGCGTCCGTTGTGCTGATGATGGCGTATCAAAGCAATACGAATGTATGTCTGTGTGTTTGTGTGTGTCTGTGCTTGTTGATGTAAACAACATTTAAATGAGGTTTACTGTAGCATTCCATATATGTATGTAGGTACGTATGTATGAATGTATGTCGAGTCGGTTTGTTACTGTATTTGCAGCCGCGTAGGTGAGCGTGTGTGTGTGCGGCGCAGCTTGGAGTACTTAAGACACAAATATTGCGCGCCAGCATTCCTTCACTGTTCCGTGCGAACGTGTGTGCCAGCAGTTCTGGCCGCGTATACTACATAGAAATTTGTGTGTTTGCGTGTTTGTGTGTACATATGTTTGTGCGAGCGTAAATGCTTTTGCCGTCGCCGCCACTGCCACTGCCACTGCCTCCGCGTTGCCTAACCACCTAACAAGCGCATTCCTTGTAATAAATTTACTGTAAACAAATCTAAAGGCGAGAATTTTAAATGAACTGCAAGAAATCGCATTTGATGCCGGCGCGGCCGCTTTCAGCCGCTTACCGAGCCCGCGGCGCTGTGTGCGCAGGTACGTCGAGCGAACCAAGTCAGCCTTGAAGAGTTCTATTAATTTGCATTTGCAAGTGGATCACCGTGAAAGTTTACTTCATATGAATCTTCAAGTAAACATTTACTACAAGAAATTCGAGTTCACTCTTTTAGGATCTCAATAAGGAGGTTTCTCCATCTAAACCTATCGGAAACCGTGCGTTCCTTGAATCACTTTTCAATAAAGAATTTTCTGAAGAACTAAATTAGTGAAAGACTATAAGAAAAAGTTTTGAAGACTATAACTGGTTAGGATTGTGTCTGTGACTCACTTTCAGTTGTTAAAATCTATAAATAAGCAAATTTCTAACTCCGTTTTAAACGATAACTACCACATAGAATCTATGAAGGAATTCAACACTGAAGGAAATTGATTTGGCCTGCGTTTAGTTACATCAAGTGGTCCAAATCAACAATTGAGTGGTGCGAAACGAAAGTCTGTGACTGCTAAACATTTCGTAATTTCCAACAAGTTTGCCTTAGTCGAGCGTAGAAAATATCAAAATATGCGGTGATTGGTGACTGTCGAAAAGAAATTGGCAAATTGAAATATGGAGAGAGGTCGACACGCAGCGACCCAACCGAATGGTGCAGTGGGGACACATGGAGGCACATCAAAGCACCCAAATAGATTTGTCGCTGCTCTCAAATCAGACATTGCGTCATGCGGCGCCCACACATCAGAATACGTCTCAATTGTCCGTACGAGATACTCAAATGTGTGGAGTGTTGTATGCAGTTAAATGTGACAGATGTATTTCAGAGAAGAAGGTTGAAAACAAATCAGCCAATCGCAACATTCGGGAGTTTCTTGAAGGTTTTTTTTCAGTGGCGGATCCAGGGGGGTTTGCGGGTTAAACCCCGCCCCCCCCGAAATATCTGGATCGACTATAAAACTACATAAAAATTAAAAAAATTTTATAAATATTAAAGAGTTACTTTTTAAAACCCCCCGAAATATTTTTCTGGATCCGCGCTGTTTTCTTTTATCTGTCTTTGCCTTAAAAATTCAATTCCAGTGTTAAGTACACAAAATATTACTCGTTACACACCAAATCATATTTGCCATTAAATAGTTCGTAACATCTGCGGTCTGCTTGCTTTCGTTTTTCTCACACTCGAGAGAAAAATCTACAAATCGCTGGTGGCAGGATTCAGTAATTTACGTTGACGCGCGGTTTGTTCGTTGTTGTTGCTCTGTGACTTGGTAATCTCTAATTTGGCAAAATGTTATCTTATTATCACAAACAATGCGTGTCGGTGCCATTGCGGGCGGCTTTCGTGCGGAATGACACCACACACACACACACACATACAGACGCAGCCATCAACACAACACGCACAGCAGCAGCGGGCATCCATGCCTCGTCTCGGTTCTGGCCGAAAAACACAATTTTTCAAGACCAAAACGCAGACGAAAAAACAGAGAAAACGAGATGAGGAAGTGGAAGCGGAAGCAGCAGACGGAGACGTGAACGTAGGCAAAGTCGAAGGCGCCATGGCTGCGTATCGGAATGGCAAACGTCTTAACTGCTACTTAACATACTGGTGGAAATAACTCAAAAAAGGATTTAACCAGCCGAGAAAATATTGTGCAGGCATAAGCAAAAACGTCCACACACACACACACGTACAGATGCCAACTGCCCTGCCAGACACGTGTGATCGAAACTCCAACACATTTACAAAAATTCTCGCTGAAACTAACACATAAACATTTACAAAGGAAATTTTTAAGTATGTTCCATGCAAGCGGGAAAAAGAAGTTTCAGTACGCCAAATTTCCCTGTATGAGAAAACGAGATGGCACTATATGTACATACGGCACGTGCCGTTATGACGCTTGCGCCCATGACGCAATTGTCAAATTGTGAAAAGTGTAATAAAAGTGTGTCAAAAGCAGGTCAGCGGTGGAAAAGTTAAAAAAAGATAAGTACAATTGTTTATTAATTTTGTAAAAAATATGTTAATTAAATTTTATTTAAAATAGATGAGAAGCGTATCAAAAGAATTGTTTGCCTAATGCTAGCATTCTTTTCATTTAATCTTTGCAGATTGTGTTCAGCGCTAGCGCTCCTAACCTCAAAAATGTCGTGGACTGAGGGTCAATTTCATTTCATTACATTTGCCAAATTTTTAATAATTTAATTACTTTGGTTCGCACTATTAATGTGTAAATTAATGATTTTTGAATAATAAAAACCTTTTTTATAAAAATAGGCATATGAAATAATAAAATGCCAAGGCTTTTTTATTTTCAATCAGCTGCGATAGGTTTATGCGTCAAGTGTGATGCCTTTTGATATCACTGATGAGAGAAATTTTATCAGCAGTGATTAATCACATGTGATTGGGATTTGATCATTGCTGATTAGAGTGAGTGAGACAACTATATGTTGGACCACGTTTTAAATCGCATGTGTACGAAGGTGATGCAGAATCACATGGACACAAAAATACCCATCATATTTTTCACACTGCTAGTGGAAAAATGATGGAGATTGTGATCGAAATTTCATCACATGTGATTGTCATATGATTGATCAAATGATGGTCACTGTCCTTGCAGGGTGCTTGCCGCCGCAAGCACAGCAACAAGAACAAAACCAACGAGCAGTGCACGAAAGAGTGATGTGCGGTAACCTTTTGAACTTTTTGTCAAGTTAATTTTATTATTATTCATGCTTTTCAACAGTCGACAGCCGACAGACGACGCGCGCGCCCGGCGGACGGGTGGCAAAATTTAAGGCGGCAGTTTAACTGCAACTTGTGACGAAAATGCCAGCAAAATTGCCCGACGACAGCGGGTGTGTGTGTGTGTGTTTACTTTGCTGTCATCGTAAGTCAAAAAGTGGCTCACACGCACACACCCACTCACGTAGATTGTTTATGTTTCATCTTTGCAGTGGCTGTGCGCAAAAAGCGGCCAGTGCGCGGCAAAGGAAGACGAACGCAGTGGCTGGCAACTTTTTAGTCGGATTAATTTTTGAAGAGATTCGTTTAAACTGATATGACATCCCTTGCCGCCATGAAAATTCCAATTTGCCGCACTCGGAGCGGCGCTGCGGGGCCGTGCATGGCACTTGCACGCGTCCTTGCTCCACATTTGCCACATTGCCAGCCGGGTCTTTCAATACAGTTTCCGCTTCGGTTTCGGTTTCAGTCTCCGCTTCGGTGTCGCCCACGCGTTGCAGACCCGAGCAGACAACAGCCAGTCAGAAAGTCGGTCGGTTAGTCAGCCAGCCAAGAATTCAATGGCAGCGACCCGGCGAGTGGCGCTGCCTTGCCAGTCAATCAGTCCCGTGCGGCAGGCAGTTAGTTGAATTTTATGCCCACATGTCCGTCCCGTCCACCGAGGCACGTCGAGGCAGGTCGTGGCGTGGCTGCTTGACGCTCGTTGACCTCGTTTAATGCGATTTGTTTTGTCATTTGGAATTTTAATTATGCATGAAAATGTGTGCAGGATTTCGTTGAACTTAAATCGAGCGTGACGATCATGAGCCCGAAACGGCACTCAGACGCATTGAGTTATTGGGTCGCGCGTCCCATAAACAGCGCCTCGCACTCACCGCGCTCGACCAAATCAGTCGCACTGACGCCTGCGAGCCTGCCAGCCGAATCGCCAGATTCTCGGGGTAATAAATGAGGCTGTCTTTATCTCGTTTTAATTTACTGCCATCCCATGGGTCTCACAATGCCAAGTGGCGCTCCGATTCGGCCGATTGTGCGATTTGCTTTACAACGCAATGGAAAACAACTCGAACAGGCAATAAATCTGTTCAGAATTTCAACATCGAACTCCAGCGTCCGCCCGTCTTAACTATTTATTTAAATGCATGTTGACTGCATTTGGATCGCCAGATGATCGGCTGAGTAGTTGTTGTATTGAATTACAAACACATTCGGGTAACGAGATTAGCTACGAAAAAATGTTGATTGTGTGGTTGGTGCAGTTGTCGTAAGCGAACAAATTAATATTTACCGTTGGCAACCCTGCCGCGAATTCTGTTTACAACAAAGGCGAGTGGACTTGCGAAATAATTAACAAAAGACGGATGGCTCGTCTGGCTGCTGACAGCAAGCAGTGGGTAATGGCGAGGCGCCGATTAAAACACACACACACATATGTAACTGCATATGTATGCATTTCAGCAGCAATTAAACTTTGGTCAGTTTGTCAATTCTGTCTCGCTTTATTGCCAACCGAAGCGGAATCTGAATCTGAGAAACTTGCGGCGAATTGCGGACAACCTAACGGGCAGGTAACGGGCGCACTCGTAGTTGGGGCTGCACGTGCGGGACACGTCAAGTGCAACATTTAAGTTGACAACTGGTGGTTGCCGCAAGCGAGTGGAGGCATGGAATATGAAGAGTGCAAAAAGTTTGTTTGTGTGTGTGCTTGACCATTGTTGACGTTCGGCGGCCACATGACTGCGAAGTGGAAGCGATTAAGGCGGCTTTGCACTTCGGCGAAAATGCTTTCTCTGAAAGGTAGCAAGTGGCAAATATTCAACGAGAAAAAGTTTGATTGACAAGTGACAGTTGCACTGTCATTGCTGCGAGTTTTACCGGGGCGTTTTTTTTTTTGTGACCAATCACACACTTGTGCCACATGTGTAGTTTGTCTCAGTTCAAAGATGGAATTCAGTGTTGAAATTGCATATCAAAACTTCGATCTAGCTGATCAACGTCAATGTGCATTATGTTAAAGCGGCCAGACTCAACACGGGAGTGAGTTGCTCACTCGTGCAGCTCATTAGATTTTTCGTTTCAATTTAATTTCCGATGTCATTTAACGCAAGTCTGCTTCTGTTTTAGTTCATTTAATTTGAATCATCCGAATTGGCCGTCGGGTTTTGGCATTTGCTGGGCTTAATCCTTAAATTGATTTCCAATTACAATGCAACGCGTTGTTTCGGCGCACTCTGTGTCATTCACACCAATAACAATGGCGTTTAAGGTTGTTGTTGCTGCACTTCCTGCAGTTGGCGCCAGAGTGGGGAGCCAGTTGGACAGCCTTTTCGTGGTAGGTGCTAACGTTTTTGCGTCCCCCCCCTTACTCGTGTTTATCTATTTGTTTTTGCCGTTTCCGTCGCAGTGTTGTGTGGGTTTTTTGTGCGCTTCAGGGCTGTGTTTGGCTTTTTTGCGCGACTGCTTTGCCGAGCTAATGTGCAGACTTGTGTGTTGCCGACTTTTGCCTGGGCGCAGTGCAGCAGTGCTTTTGTTTTCCCCTCGTTATGTCGGACGGAGTGTTGAGGTTTTTATTTCGCGTCAGCTTTTTGCCGCTCTCGTGGATTAGTTTGGAATTGTTGCGGCATTGCTGGCTGCCGTCAAGTACCTCGGAATCAGAAACAGCAAATGCCACTTGAATTGTTCGTCGTCGTGTTTTTTGCGCCCCACTGCTTTGCAGAGCTGCTGCGCCGGGATAGCAGCTGCTGGGAATTGAAAATGAGGTGCAGAAACATTCGCGGTTTCCGAACACAAAATAGCCTCGGGGAAAATTTAAGAGACCAGCAATAAGCACTGAAGGCTAATTTTATTAGTATTGCAATTTTTGACAGAATAGCTTTGAAATACACACATTCATGTGTGGATGCACATACATAGTTTACATTTTTGTAAAAGATTAGCACAAACGCACAGCAGTTTTTCACTTCGTTCCGACACGCATTTGCCACAACTTCCTCTCTCGGTTTACTATACTGATTGCACCGACAAATAGCCTGAATCATCGTCAAAGCAAAACCAACATCAATTTGTGTTCTGGTTTCGTCACTAAATGCGAACATTTAGAAGATGCGATAAAAACTTAACCCGCAACAGACGGAATTTTTGAATCGAACGTTGCAGCCGAAGTGGAAAGATGCCAACGTTCCCGTCTGCACGTCTTTCGTGCAACTGCGTGCTGTCCCCCAACCACTCGAGCGTCTCTAATACGAATGTATCGCCTTGATTCGAACAAAACTTAGGCAGAAAGGCAAAAGAAAACAACAGGAATTTCGTCCATCTGTGCAATCGCCGGCCCGTTGACCGGCCCACTTGCCCCAACTTTTTTGCATGCACGCAGCGCCTCGGCAATCGTCCGTCCGTCACACTGCAAATGCCAAATTGAAATGCTTCGGTACGTGGTCCCAATCTGTTCTGCCTTCCGTTTGCTTTTACCCTCTTGCGCTCTGTTCCATGTTTGCTTTTAAATGGTTTAGCCATGCGTTTCCGGGCGCTGAAAACCCCACCGAGAAGGCGGTGGGCAGTGCTCCGAAAGTGGAAGTATTCTTGCCACAAAGCAATCGAAGCGAATCCAGTAAAAGAAGCAGCAAAGCACACAGCGACAGAAGCGGACGACGAAGACGAAGAAGAATACCTACTGAGTCGTGCACTGAGTGTCTGTGGCTGCGGTTGTGGCTGTGGCTGTGGCAGCAGTGAAAAGCATTACGAATTACCTCATTGATTATGACATCCCGCCGCCCACAGCCGCTCCTGCGCTGCCCGGTGAGCCACCTTGAAGCGCACAGAACGTAAACAATTGAAATTGGAATTGAAAGGCGGAAAGAAAATCAAGAAGGACGCTGCAGCATGACTTTTCCTACCAAAATTCTCCGAATGCATGTCGACACTGTGTTCTGCACTCGACATGCACGGACGGACATCAGCCAAGGAGAGTGTCAGTTGCTGCGGACATGGCGTTGACAATGATGGCGTAATTTTTTAATCAATAAACCAAATGCATTTGGCTGCTGATGACTCAGGTTCGAAATTGGTTTCGGCTCACCACTGAACCGGCCTCATTTGATCAAAATCGTTTTTGTGCTGCTGATGTGCGGCAAAGCCGGACAGTCGTTCAGTCGTTTGCATGTGGCAGCGCTGTCAACTGTTGTCGAGGATGGGAGGACGTTGGCTAATAAATAACACAAAGCACACAGCCCAGCGACCGAGAGATAAACAGTAAATAATTAAAGGAAATTATTGTCAACCAAATGAAATGCTTTCAAGGCATTTCAGCTGCCTCGAGCCGAGCAGAAAGCAAACAAAATGCATAGAAAATCCTGAAAGAAATGAATGCCGCTTTGGCAAATGTGAAACGCGAAATGACGGCTGGAATCGAGAGAGCAAATTAATTACTGGTTGCCGAGTTGAATTTCGACACACAAAATCCAATGAAATCAAAAAGAAAAATCCATGCAAAAGGACGGAGATGTGTTTGTGGCATTTAAAATTGTTGTAAGATTGAATACAATTTATACAACAGTTAGTTTTTGTGATTTTTTTCGAAACTGTATCATTGGAAATACTCTTAATTTCAATTGAATTCAAATTGATCTCTGATTTTATGCAAATAATCTTCATGATGATTAATTGACTATTGTGTGTAAACTTATTTAAGTTAAACAACCTACAAAAAAATCATTATTAGCCACACCGTATTAATCTTTATCGATTCACTTAAATTAACTTCAATTAATCAGTTTTAGTTGAATAAGTAAAATAATAATTGGTTACTTTTACAATATAATTCAATTATAATCAATCAAATTGTTTAGTGCAAACATGTTTACGTGTTTCAGTTGAACTCTTTCATAACATGAAGTTTTTCGTAGTTTTATTTACTAAATAAACAATCAATTAATCTAATTTGCTAACTAATTAATTTTGTTTTGTTCCAATTGATCAAAGAATATTTTTTGAAATTCGCAACAGTCAGTATTAAATAACTTTGATTCAATAATTAGTGCAGTTAGCTGTTCGCTTAGTATTTAACTAATTATTATTTACAATTAATGTAAAATTAAATAATTAAAAAACGTAAACAATAATTAAATTTAACTAAGATTAAAGTTAGACAAATAATTGAATAAGTGGTTAATTACTCCACATGTAAAAATAACAAAGTAATTGTGTAACAGACTGACTAAACACAATTAATAATTAAAATTTAGTTGCGAATTACACATAATATAAAATAACAATTAATCTCTGACTTCAATTTCTCCAAAGTTGATAAATGAAAGTTGATAAATGCCTAAAACTCTGATTGGAATTGGAATTACTTAATCAAACATGTAATAGTTGAATAATCGATTAATTAAATTCAATTAAAAATTAATGTGCTAAGAAAAACTCATTACATAAGATTGCGTAGTGCATCTATTAATTAACGATTTGAAATAATTCAATTGAGTTGAACTTATAACTGATTATTGATTAAAAAAAAACATTAAAGTAAAATATATTAATTTATAAACTAATAAATAGTTGAGGATTGCAGAAAGCAAAAGGCACCAATTTAGCATCAATCTGAATTGTTTCAATTTAAAAACTAACTGCTTAATCGGTTGATTAAACCTAATTCAAAATTACTAAATTAGTTGATTAATCAAAAACAGTTGAATAGCAGACAACTCAACTGAGAACTATCTGAATTACTTAAATTCATAGAACAAATTAGGAAACGAATGAGTCTATTAAAAAAAATAATTATTTTAAAACCATTAATGCAATAATTGAGAATTTAAACCTTAATCGTTTTTGGTTTATTAATGAACAACCATTAAATAGCTGAGAATTGCACAAAGCATAAAGCATTCATAAGTCACTGAATCTGAATTGGTTCAACTAGTTTACCGCAACAATTCGTGTTGTGCGTGATGAAAACATCTTTAACTTAGGACTTAATGCTTAATCGGTTTGTTTACTAGATTACAACGTCATATTCATGTCTTAATTTACAATAAATTCTTGTCATCTATCCACGAGGAAGCGGAAAGGCGACCTCGTGCTGAGCTTCGCATGCTTAGTTCGGTTGTTTGTGTTGTTTGTGCAGTTCGCGGACATTACAATAGAAAAATAAACAATCACTTAAGAATATCACTGTCATACCTACGGCCGCGCCCCGTTATTCATCTGTCCACGAACGGGCGCTGTCCGCGCCAGCGCCGGCTGTGACCGAGCAGCAGCTCGACAGCCACCGCCTGCACGCGCACGACCAGCACGCGCATCACGTGCAGCTCGATGGTGGCCGCCGCGATGAGCAGCGTCATGTTGACGCTGAGCGCCATCGAGGCGGCCGACGAGCCCAGGTTGCCCTTGGTCAGCTGGTCCTGGCAGCGGCCGATCGCGTCGATGTCCAGCTCGCTCATGGCGCGCCCGTTCACCTCGAGCGGCGATATGCAGAAGTTCTTCTGCAGGAACTCGCTGAGGTTGTGCGCGCCCTCTGCCAGCGGCCCGTCGAGCAGCGTGTGTATGTGGCAGCCGCACGGGAAGTGGTTGTTGACCAGCTGCAGGTGGTCGACGCCGTCGACGATGATCGCGTTGGGGTCGGGCGTCTCCAGCACGTGGTTGCCGTGGAACTTGAGCAGCTTGATGGCGGCCGTGTAGGTGAAGTTGAGCTCCTCGATCGAGTCGATCTTGTTGTTGAGTATCTGCAGCGTGTCGACCTGCGAAAGGCCGGTGAAGGCGTCCGAGCAGATGACGCCCAGGTCGGACTCCTGCAGCGTGAGCAGCAGCACGTTGGACAGGCCGCGGAACGTGAAGGGCGCCAGCTCCTTGAGGTCCATGTAGGCGAGCTTCAGGAGGCCCACCGTGTCCATGCCGTGGAAGGCGTCCGGCTCGATGGTGCGTATGCCCGACGGCAGAATCAGGTGGCCGACATTGGTGAGGCTGGAGAAGGCCGAGCTGTCGATGCGGATGAGCGGATTGTTGGAGAGCAGTATCAGTTTGACGTTGGAGGTGCCGGCGAAGGCGTTGCCCTCGATGCAGGCGATCTGGTTGTGGCTGAGCAGAATGGTCGAGAGGTTCTGCAGGCCGGCGAAAGCGAACTGCGCGACCGTCTGCAGTGGCGTGTACTGTATGGAGAGCTCCTTGAGGCGCGGCAGGCCGCGGAAGGCGAACTGCTTGATTTTGGTGATGTTGTTGCCGTCGAGCGAGAGTTTCTTGAGCGCGCGCAGGCCGGCGAACGAGTCCGGCTTTATGACCGGGAAATTGTTTTTGGTTAATGCGAGATTCTCCACGGTCGAGGGCAATTGCCGCAATGGAATCTGCTCCAGTCCGCCAGTGTTACAGAGCACCTTGTGGAGGCGGTGAAGCGACGATGCGATGCGATGTGGCAAGGAAGAAAAACGAAACAAAAGAAACAAGTGAAAATGAGTCAATTGCACGACTGTAGTAGAGAAAGGGAGCATAGGGTGTGGGTGGGAGGGAGTCTTGTGCCTGTCGGTTGTGCTGTTGGTGTTGTTGTTGTTGTTTGTGTTGTCGTGGTCACGCTGCCTGGCGTCAGTCCTTGGGCGATATTTTCACTTGGCTAGGCGTGCGTATTTTATTTGTTGTTATTGTTGTTGTTGTTGCGTTTATGTGTTCGTGAGTAAATTGAATATGCGTCATTATTGTTGCAAATTAAATTAAATCGACTTCTTCCGACGCGCTGTGTCTGCGGCGTGGCGGCGTTTATCCGTGTCGCGTTCGCCGCCAGCGGATTGCGCCGTGCGGTGGTGGGGATGACGGGAGCAGGGTGGAGGAAATCACGAGCGCCATTAAACGCGCGTGATTTTTGACTGATTCGTTTTCACTTTGCATTTGGTGTTTATGCGCTGTCTGCAACGCTTTCAAGTAAATTGAAAACATTTGAATTAAAGCGGCAGAAGCAACGTGAAACCCGACGAACGCCACTCGCAGTGAATTTCAATGAATTTCGTTTTCATTGAGGTTCTATTTGGCAATGGCGTTGTCACTGTAAATCGCACAGTGGAATGAAATGAAACTATTTTCATTGTAACTCAAATCTGCAACTTTTTGGTTTTGTGTTTCGAGGGGAACTAGAGTTCTGTTCGAATTTCGAGTGACTGGTTGGAAGCGACTCGTCCACTCACATTAGCAGTGCAAAAGTATTCTCAGTCGTTGTTGCCTTCTTTACTCGGAAATAGTTTTTGCTTTCATAATCTTCAGTTTTCACTTTTCGGCCGTTGAGTCCACTGCCGCTTAATCGCTAATAATGAAATCGCTTAAATTTTCCAATTTCCTGGCAACTCGGCAGCGCAAAAATTGATTTGGGGAAATTTTGCCTTGGGACGCCATGTTGCTGCGACAGCAGCAGCAGCAATAACAGCGGCCGCAGTAAGCAGCTCCAGCGACAATAAAAAACATTAAAAAAAATTAACAGAAAACGAGACAAGCAAATTCCGCGTAAAAAAAGCGAAATATTAATTTTCTTGCATTTTCATTCGACTACTTTTTGCTGCATGACTCTACGTCAGGCTCGTTGTTGTTGCGAAGCATGTTGCTTCTGTTGTTCGCTTCACTGCTGTTGTGAGTTCCTGTTTAGGACATTGCGTTATTTTGTTGTTGCTGCACAACAATGTCGGTCCTGGCTACTCTTTGCGCTTATTTGAGTTGCTACTGCCGCATTTATTGTTGCTTTCTCATGTAATTTTGTTGCTGTTAGTTTGTTGCGCTTGTTGTCATTTCGTGGGTCGTCATGGTTTCATGGTGTTTCATTACGGCAAAAAATAAGAAGAGAAACGTTGCTGCTGAAGTTTTGCCAGCTGCCGGTGCTGCGCGTCGGTGTGCTTGTGTGCGTGTGAGGCAGTGAGAGTGTGCAGAGTGTGCTGCGTCATCTTACTTGTGTCTGTGATAAGCAGATGCACTCGGCCGGACATGATTTCGATGTCTCAGATAGCTGCGAATTCCATAAGCATTCCAGTGTAATCGCAATTATGAGGAGCCAAGAATTGCACATTTCACGTCGCTGGGTGGGAGGGATGCGGATGCCGAAACGATGGAAACAACTGCAAGACACAAGAGACAGAGTGAGAGAGAGTGTGTGAGAGAGAGAGTCGAAGTAATGCGGACAAATATGTGGCGAAATAATGCGGGATTTCTCGCCGCCGGCACAACTATGCACGCAACACGCGCCAATGAATTGAAAACGATGAAGAGGCAAACGGCGCATGTCGGCGCACGGGTGGCGGGCGGCGACGTATGTAATTAATTGCAATTCGTTGTTCACGTGGTGCTGGTTTTTATGAACGCAATTTTCGCAGTGATTTTTCGCTGTCACGCCGTTTGTTGCATTGCTGTGTGACTTGACAATTTTGCAATAGAAGAGCGGAAAAGAGAAATGTGTGTTGGACTTGAAGTGGAAATGAAATAATCAGACTAAGCAATTAATTTGATTAGTAAAAGCAAGTTTGAGTGGAGTTTGTTGCAAAAAAATTACAAGTAGTCATAAACAACATAAAACTGCCTAAAACATGTTAATATGAAATTTTATAACTACAGACTAAGAAATATTGCAGGCCATTTTCAATGTAATGAAGAAAGTTTTGCTCTTGCATATTTTGCAAATTAGTAAAATTTTACTCAAGAGTGAATCCGACGGAGGCTGAGAACACATTGGCAGTTGATCTCGAAATCCACTGCAAAAATGTACAAAAGACTGGTCAGAAGAAGGCTCTGATAAGCCCACTTAGTTAATACTTATCAAGGTTTGTAAGTCGGGAATGGTCGACAACAATACAGGCAGACCATGCTTATAGATTTCTAAACGAATATTTTACGAGATTGATATGTGTTTTTCTCCCAACTGTCGTGCCAAATGAAATCCGAATTATGAAAAAAGCAAAAGTTATGTCCGTTGGTGGACAAAGCTTATATGCCGCCCGAGGCAAATCGCCAAAGTGTCGCTCCTAAATTGTTTTTGATTTCTCACGAAAATTATAAACCACATGTGATCAAAATCACAAATGGTAATATGTAATAATTTAATAATTGATTGGCACGACAGCCCGCTTACGCGAGACTAAGGCCTAGCTTCCCGCAACCACCCGTGCGTGCGTGTGAATTTTGTACGCGGGTGGAAGGGACCTACAGTTTTATGCCGGTTCCGAACGGCAGGTTGGGAGCTTTTTCATAGGCAATTTTTACTCTCAGAGGTTTGCCATTTCCAGCTGAGAGGACAGCCACCGAAAGAGAAAACGAGTTTCCCGTTATTTTTTTTAGGTGTTACTACATGCAGTATTCGATCTTGCGTCGCTCTGCATGCGACTCGCTGGACCGCGCACTAACCACCTGAGCCACGGCGGCTGCCGTATGGTAATATGTACTGTCAGAAAAAAGGAGTCGAATAAAACAATATAATTTTTTATTTAAACAAACTGACGTAGGGAAACTTACGTATAATTTAAAATGCGTATAGCAATTATTTGATGACATGGAAATACGAAATTTGTTTCTTCACATACACAAATTTTTTCATCTCTTCCAATTTGCCTCATAAGCCTCGTGCTTTAGCCGCCACCGGCTATGTCTATCACTTGACAACAACAAAAGAGAATTCATATCTACTGCAATGACAACAACAATTTCAAATGAATTCCGATTGTGCAAATTTATTAACAGTATTTCCTGGTTATGGATTAAAGCGAAAATATGATTGAAGACGATTACTTATGAATATAATTACTTATGACGTTTTGAAGAAAATCGAACCATCAGAATTTGTTGAAAAATCTTTCGCATTGAAAAAGTGTTGAGGTCAAACGATGGAAGTAATAACTTATTGATTTCATAATAATTGGTAATGAGTTACCTAAATAATTCGCTTGGAAAAATCCGAAGCAGAATTGGAAGCCTTTTAAATAACTCACAGCATGTTGCAACACTTTTGCTGCTTGCGCGGTGCAGTTAAGTGGGGCATACTGTCTGCCACTTCGGCTTGAATCCGGAATTTTGCAATCAGCGCAGCCAGCAACACGTGCTGAACATGTCCGAAACATCCGGCAAGAGAGTCAAAACAACAACCATAACAATAGCAGCGACAATGCACAGAAATAACAATAACAAAGGGAATAAGGAATGATCCAAATTTGCACAGTGTCCACATTTCCCTATGCAAGCGACATGCTGCCTGTGTGTGTTGCTAAAGCCCATTCGGGTTGTATGTGTGTGTGTGTGAGTGCGGCTATAATCGGAGCACCGAAAGAACCAATTTATAATTCCAGCAATTTAATATTTACACCGTTGCAATGGCAAAGTCCAACCAGGCTCCGACCAGGAGCTGTGGACAATGCTAAAAGCATTAGTGGCGCTGGCAATAATGGCCAAAGGTTTCGTTGTGCTGCTGCAGTTGTAATTGTAGTTGTAATAACAGTACTAATGACAGAATTAGTAACCGGAATGCGGAGCAGCATGCAGCGACCGAACGAAGGCGCAACCCGGCAGTGGCTCGGTGCCGCAAGCCGTCCACCGACAGCGGACACTGAGCCGTAGCTGACCCCCGGACACATGTGGGCACAGCCGACACACGGACGGGCGGAGTACACATTAAAATAACCTCCGAGTATGCGACATCGACAACAACAGCAGCTGCCCAGGTAGCCACGTCGCCTCCTCGGTCGCCTCCGCTCGTACCGCACTCAATTTGTAATGCTTTTTGTTTTCGGACATCCTTCGAGTTTTTCCATTTCTATTCTCTGAGCTTAGTTTGGCTGTTTGCTTCTGCCGTTATTACGGTTGTTTTATTGTTGTTGTTGTTGTTCGGATTTGTGTGGCGCATCTGTAATGGCAGTCAACGTTGTGTTTGTTTTAACCCGTTCGTCCCGCTCGGGCGCTCGGTTGTGATTTTCTTTGGTTTGGATTTCGTTGTTGTTGTGCAGTTTAATGTTACCAGTGTGATCCCTTTAACGCCGCTTTAAGGCCAATGAGACGATTGCCAACTGTGTTCGACCCTAAAGTGCACAGAGTTGGCCAAATTAGAATCCGGAAACAGATTTTCCGGCAAATGGCGACTCTTGAACTAAAGTCGAGAGTAGATATCTGATTAAATTAATTTAAATTTTTTTCAATTTTAATCAGTTCAGAAGAATTTTATTACTTTCCGCAGATGTCTACAGAGTCAAAGCATTATGTATTATTTTTGTAAATTTGATCATCTCATGTGGTCAATAAAATTTCTACTCGTCAAATATAAACTGCAACTTCTCATCATTAGTGCAATCGCAACGCTGTCTTCATAAAGTTTGAATGAATTGCCACCTACCCACACAGCAGCAGCGACCACTCGGAACCGACTGGAACGCAGCAATATGTGGGCGGATTCTTTATTGCGTCCATTATCTGCTTTGAGCCAGTGCGCTGCGAGCAGAATTTAAATGCAAACCACAAAAAAGGTAGCCAAGCCACCAGCTCGAGCAGTGCGGGCAGCAGCAGCGCTGGGACCCGAGGCAACATTTAATTGCTAAAAAGTGAGCCAAAGCATACCAGCGGGGCAGCCAACCAGTCGGCCAGCAGGCGATCCACAGTCCACTGTTCACAGTCGACGGTGGCTGCCCGCAACGTACGTCCGGCCACGACTGAGCTACGCCAAAGGCCACTTGGCGCAGCGGCGGCGACAACTAGAAATGCTGTTAACGCTCTGCTGCGCTTTGGCACCACGGCTGACTGTCCGTGCGCACTGCACACACGCCCACTCACACACGCCGCCCTCACGTCCGCAAGTTCATTTTTATAAAACATTCGTATTCGTAGGAGAAGCGTGGCCGCACCGAGTTGCAGATGGAACGAGAGGCAACTGTGGATAATTTACGAAACCGCATCATCATATTGCGTGAGTGGTGGCGGGACGGCGGCGCTGCGGCTGGAGCTGGAGCGCAAAGCGCATATCATTCTTCGCCACTTGCCACATGCCACTTGCGCTGGGAGTTGGACGAGGCGAAGGGCAGCGCGCGAGCGAGAAAGTCAAAAGTGACGGTGGAAAGTGTAAAAGCGCCACTGGGTGTAATGACTTAACAAATGTCAAGGTGAAATGGGAGAATGACGCTGCCGTTCGGGCAGTTCTCACGCCGGGCCACGGCGGCTTGAAAATCATCTAAAAGTTGACATACCCCGTTGCAGTGAACGTGTCAGCAGCTGCAAACATGAAATGCGGTAAGCCACTGTTGCGGGTTTGAAATGAAAGTAGCAGTGAATTGATTGATTGAATTAATATAAATTGAAATAAGAATAAAAATTAAACTTAAATCGAATTGAATGCAGTGGCAGTTGTTATGTGACATTCGGCAGCTGCCGGCTGTAACGTGCGCAGCTGTAGTGTGCTAGCAAATGGACACATTGGGAATTGCGTCGGGAATGTTTTCTACTCCTTTAAATGAAATTGTGTGAAGTTCTCGCTTCGCTTTCCCACTGGTTTGAGCGCGTTGAAATTTCTGCTCTTCGTCTCGATTACAGTCGCACATGTGTTGCAATTGTCACTTTTATGTTATAGTTTTTATTAAAAATTAATGCTGACACTTTGTTCGCACCATGAGTGCAGCCGAGTGGTAGATGCCGAGCAGAAATGCTCACAATGAACAATTCGCACATTAAGCAATTAGTTTTTTTTGTTGTTGTTGAGAAATTATCTTAAAGAAGAGTTGTTGATATTTATGAGCCCACAAGCTTAATTCGTGGGTTTCATATTTTTCGTGAATGTGAAATTTAATCCAACATGAAATTTTGTTGCAACTTAGTGAGAGTAAAAAATAGAATTTTTTTTGAACGAGTACAGGGTGTCTTTGAGCTCTAAAATAATAAAGTTTATTCCTGTTCAGCGTTGCAAATCCCATGTTAGAAACGTAGCTCTTTGAAACAAGTGCTGGCTGCTTCCTGCAATTGAAGCTCAAATAAGCTTATTTAAGACAACCATGATGTGATATTTTATATGAATTAAATTTTTTTAACTATTTAAAGTCATTTCCGCGGCTATTGAACATTAAGAATTATACAGGCATGATCATCAATTTGCTTACAAACACACGACAAGTATGGCTGCGAGTATTTGGTTGTTAGTGCAGCTTCCAACAACAACTTGAGGAGGCAATTAGCTTTCTAGTGGACAGTGAATCGCCTGGGATTAGCTCAGAGATGCAACAAACAATGCAAAAACTCAAATAATGACTGCAATACACGAATGAAATTGTATCCATCTGACGACGCTGGAAGTCGCTGCAGTTCATGCAGCTTGCGGTAAGTGCACTTACTGCCAGTTTGAAGATTAGGAGGCAAAATTGGAGAAATGTTCTTGAAAGGAATTGCTGAAAATGTGGAAAATGATTGCGTAAGTCACAAGAAATATGATGAAATTGCAATGGAATGCAAGTCGCAACGGCCGAAGAAGGTAGAAGAAGGCAAATGCCAGAGAAAATGGGCAGCACTGGGGTTGGATATGGAAATCATTAAGAAATCAGAGCAAATGATTGCTCGATTAATAAACCGTTTTAGGCTTTTCTAATGCAGTTTCAAAGTATGCAAAATTTACACGGGACCCACTCTACAATCATTTATTCTATATGAGACATCTCACTGAAGCCGTGTTGAAAGAAGTCAAAATACTTTCTGGGTTTTGTGGCTCGTTCTAGTAAAGTTATGCGATTTTTTTCTAGAAACATTTTGCATTGTCTCTAAGACTCTTGAAAGCCTACCTCACAGGAGGTAACATGTGGGTGGAAGATCATCCTTCGACCAGTGATATCTGCAGGAGCTGCCGTGATGAAGGAGAAATTGAGGCGATACGAACACTTCTTATACTCGATCAAGCCTGGTCTGAAGAAACTAAAGCTTTGAACCTGCGAACTTCATAAACTTGATCAAGTAGTGGATTTGGTTTATTGACTGAATTCGAATTAAAATGGCCGCGCTTTTAGGCCTCCGAGTTGAAGTGCGGCTGGTACTGCCAGCTAACCTAACTTGGATAGGTTTTTGCTTATGTTTTCGATCAAATTGATTATAATCATATAATTTTGATTTAATTCCACACAATGTTAAAAATAATCAACGATCGTTGGTCATAAAAAAAAACAACAAGAACCATAAATTCAAAGTTGTCTTCATTTTGCAACAGCAAAAACGTTGACGGACGCAAATTCATTTCGCAGCAGTAAATATTGTTGAATCGCATCCACACTCACTCACACGAAGCTGCTTTGCAGCTAATAATTCCGAGATTAATCCAATTGTTCCAACAACGCGTCATGGTGTATTGTTTTTTTTATTAAATCGAACTCGAATGCAAATGGAAATCGGAAAATGGACAAACGTAAAGCGGTAAAATCTCAAGTGCTGCCACATGGCGTCATTGGTTCCGCCGCCGCCGCCGCCGCCGCCACTGCCGCTTCCGATTTTGCCAATGCGAAAATTTCCACATGGAATCGAATGCAGAGTACGGAAACACCAACACACGTGAATAAATTCTCGTCGACGATTTGTTGGCATTATTAAGCAACATTTTGTTTGGCTGCTTGTGCGAGTGTGTGAGTGTACGAGTTGTAGTGAAGCTTGAAGCGTGAAGCGAGAAGCGGCGGCAAGTGCGGCCCTCTACGCTTGCGGCAACACCTCGCCTCGTAATGCGATTTCATTGTGCGGTTCCGCCAGTTACGCCGTCGCCTGACGGGGAGTGACGTGGGGGCACAAGAATCGACCCCAGGCAGCCAAGCGTTCAGCCTGTGTGTGTGAATGTGTGTTGGCCAATATGTGCGTACACACACACACTCACATGGATAAATGTGTTGCCATAAAAACACACATGCACACTGGCATTGTGAACCACATCCGCATCCGCATCCACATCCGTTTCCGTGAGTGTCGATGCGCGGTTGAGTTTGCAGCCATTTCGCACCGACAGCAACAACGAAGTGGCCTCGTTGGCTGGTTAGCTGCGCCGCCTAATGGATTGGTTGCAGTTATTGTATTAATTCTCGAAATATGTTCAATTTGCTAGAATGCGATGTTTTTGTTTAAATTGCAACGGATTATGTTGCCAATATTGGACCACACACCCACCCACACACCCACCCACACACCCACCCACACACACACAAACACACATACACGTAAACGGGCACTCGGTCAAGCAACATGCGTGTATTGATTCCGTGTTGTTAGTTTTTGTCGCTGTGTCGCTTTGGTTGCTGCTCGCCAGTGTTAGGCGGCCGACAGTCCTTGGCCAAGTTTAACTTTAATATCCTAAGGTGGCCCCTGGCAGCCGAGCCCGTGGGGCGTGTTTCATTGTTTCGCAGCTGGTCTAGCCGGTGACGAAGTGCGGTCGGGAGGGGAGGGAGGGCGGAGGGCAACCTATTTTGCTGCGGCCAACAAGGCATTGAACCAATTTGAATGCATGTTGGCCGGGTTGCAGCGTGTGCACAGATTTGTTTTGAGGTTTTCGACTGTTGCGAATTTGTCGTATTTGGTTTGAGCTTCCAAGTTTCGCTCAGCGCTGCGAAAAGTCCTTTCCATTGTTTGCTGGTGAGTGAGCGTTGTTGAGGCGAGTTTTATGCATTTCTCGATTCAACAATAGTGTCGCTTTGGAAAGCATTGCGGACGAGCAATCAGGTCATGAAAAGTGACTACATGGAAAAAGTTTTTGCAATTTGCGTTTATTGCTTATTCCATTTAATGTTTGAACGATCATACGTTTTTAAAATGCCTTTAAGTAAATTGATTTACAAATACTAAAATTAAATAACGGCAGCCAAAGTCTAATCCTTTCTCTGACCAGTAGATGAGTTTGTGATCGGCACTTTCTGTTGGCATAACATTTCAGGGTGACAGATTTACTGACCCAAATTCGACTGAACTGTTTGACTTCACAATGAAACTGAGCTCAATTATGAAAACAACTTAGAAGAAAAAACTTAACTTATGTACAGCGCTAAACTAGCTCAGGTTGGTTGAGGAATTACGAAAGTTTATTAAGAATCATCAAAGCTAACAGTTTATGATCCCAGTGCCATCTTATCTTCCTTCACTCTGACATAACGAAGTGTTGAGCATGTTTGAGTTGCTTTTAGTGGGGACATAATTTACTTTGTTCAATATTGTTTAGGCATCTTATCTGTAACTTTAAAGTTCAATTGTCGATTGTAGGAAATCAAAACAATGTTACATAAGCGACCATAAATTCTTTATGACAATCAACGCCACACATGCGGGTCGGTTATCGGCGGCGGCCGATAGCTGCACAAAAGCCCCAAACTTTATCGCTTCATCAATTCGAGGCAAACACAAATGCCGGAGACTTTGACTCCTGAGCAACAAACTACGCTTTCATATAAACAAACACAATAAATCTGCACAAAGCGAACGCAAAACAATGGGCCTTTTCTGCTCTTTGATTTAACTACTTTTGCAGCGCAACAATAACAAAACCCACCAACCCCGATAAAACGCAAACGACAATGGCCACAGCCACAGCGACACCAACAAATCGCGTAATCCAACCATCATCACAAATCAAAATCCATGCCGCACGAATTATTTTGCATATTATTAGGCGCGAGATGCGGGCGCCACCCGCCACCCGCCGCTGTCAGTTTGGCTTTTATGTGCGCAAAATATGTCGGTCGCCATGCAGAAAATTTGCGCGCATTAATTTTATTAAATGGCGAATGTAAATTTGGATTATTGCCAACTGCGGCGCCGCGCGCGCAAATTTCTGAATTACAGATTCCATGCGAGAGATTAATCGCGCGGGAGTCGCGCAGTGCCGGGGAGAGAGAGCGCCAACGTGTGCCGGCGCTTGATGCGGCTGTTGTCACTGTTGTTGGTTTTATTGCGGCAATTGTTGGTGGCTTAGCGCGCGTTTACCTGTTAGAAACCGCAACCGGATATAAGTGCGAACACAATTGACGCGCGCGCCAATTGTCGACTCTGACCGAATCAGCCAATGCGAAATCAGGTCTCATTAACTAATTGATAACTAAACAAATGTGTCACTAGAAAACGTATCTATGAATAAAAGTGGTGATTGATGAGCCGAAACTAGGATTTGCATTTAATTATAATAGTTAATTAGTAATGACTATTTAGACAAATTAATGTTTTCTTTAATGAGTAAACATAAATAAATAAATAAAAATATATTAATAATAAAAAATGAAATAAATTAAGAAACTAAGAAATTTTAGTTATTAAAATTGTTCAAACCGATGTTGGTTAGAATTCAGCAACTAATTAATTTATTCCTTGGCGACTGATGCGAAAAAATATTTATTAATGGAATTTAATGGATTGAATAAAATAAATTGAACAAATTGAATGGATTAAATAAATTGAATGATTTGGAAGAATATAATGTATTTATTAATCGATTTATGGACTAAATGAATTCAATGAATAGAATGAATGGAATGGATTAAATGAATTTAAGGAAATGAATTAATGAAATGAACTAAATGGGTTGAATAAACTGATAGAATTGAATCAATTGAATGAATTTGAAAAACTGAAACAGTTGAATGACTTGAATCAATGAATCAATCGAATGAACTGAATAATTTTAAGGAATTGAATGAATTGAATTGATGAAATGAATGAAAAGGGTTGAATGAACTGATAGAATTGAATTTAAAGTTGATTGAATTAAAAACTGAATCGGTTGAATGAATTGAGTCAATAAATCAACTGAATGAACTGTGAATTTAAGGAATTGAGTCAATTGAATTAATGAAATAGAGTGAATGGGTCGAATGAATTAAATAATTAAATCAATTTAATGAACTGAATGAATTTGGTATTGAATCAATTGAATTAATTAAATGAACTAAATGGGTTGAATGAATTGAAAGAATCGAATCAATTGAACTAAATAGATAAACTGAATGGGCTGAATGAATTGAAGGAATTGAATTAATTAAATGAACTAAATAGGTTGAATGGGTTAAATAAATTGATTTGATTAAATCAATTGAATGGGTTAAATGAATTGAATGATCTAAATGTGTTGAATGAAATAAAGGATTTAATGACTCATTCATGAAATAAAAGAATTGGATGAATGAAATGAATAGAATGAATTGAAAAAATGAATAAAAGTAGTGCAATAAAGTGAATGGAATGAGTGACAAAAATGAAAATAATGAATTGATAAAAAATATGGAAATACAATGAGTCAAAAGTATGAAATGAATAAAATTAATGAATTAATTTTGCAAGGCAGGAATGTAATAAATATAATGAGTGCAGTGAATTAAGTGAACAAAAGGCATGAAACGCATATAAAAGGAGAAAATATGAGAAAATATGAGCACGCAAAACATTTATAAAAATAATTAAATAAATGGAAATGAATGAAATAAATGATCGAGTTAAGTGAATTATTTATTTACAATATAAATTATAATTTCGCTAGAAATCATTTGTGCGTCGACTTTTTAAATGCCCAGTTATAACACCGTGCGACAAAAATCAAAAAATTCCAAAACACACGAAAAAATCGGTATACTCGCAAAACTAGGGGCCAAACGTAGTAAAACTGCGTTTTTAGTTTTTCTCTCTGACGTCAGGATTTTTATTAAAAGGACTTTGAAATTTGAAGGACATGGTTATTTCAAAAAATTATTTTAAAAATTGAGCGCATTGTAGAATAACAATATTGATATCAAATGAAAGAGAAAAATCCTTAGAATCTTAAAAAAATAATTTTTTTGGTGTAAAAGGACGAAGAGGTATTGAAAATGTCCTTTTAAAACTTTATCCTTGAATATCCTTGAAAATTTCCAATATTTTTTTGGGAAAAAAATATATCTTAAGGACTAATATGTACACTACCACATCCTCGAATTTCGTTCTTCTAACTTTAATAGTTAAGGATATAAAAAATTTTATATTTCTCATTATAAAACAAAGATATATTGCACCGTACGACAAAAATAAAATATTTAATTAACTCATGTATAAATCGTTATGCTGCTAATACTGGAGGTTAAATACACTAATTCTGCAACTTCAAAATTGCGTTTGAACTTGCCCGCAAGATGATTGACGCCTATCGCGAAATGGGGGTCAACATGTCTCTCAAGATACATTTTTTAGAAAGCCATTTGGACTTTTCCCCCGAAAACTTAGTGATGAACACAGAGAGCGCTTCCACCAAGACATTGCGCTAATTGAAAATCGCTTTCGGGGAAAAGATATGTCCACATGCTTTCCGAGTATTGTTGGTCGCTGTGCCGTGACACGTACCAAAAACATAAACGGCAAAGTAAACGCATACATTTTTCTTAAACAATTTGTTTCGAAATAAATCATTCATAAAATGCATTTTAAATGACTTTTGTTAACTTTTCAATTAAGTTATGAGCACTAGTATTCACAGTAAGTACGTATCCTCATGCATTCATCTTGTTACTCTTGGATAAATTTTATACAAGAAAACTAAATTTTAAAATTTTCAATGTCTTGTGAAAACAAATACTTATGTATGTTCAAACGCAATTTTGAAGTTGCAGAATTAGTGTATTTAACCTCCAGTATTAGCAGCATAACGATTTATACATGAGTTAATTAAATATTTTATTTTTGTCGTACGGTGCAATATATCTTTGTTTTATAATGAGAAATATAAAATTTTTTATATCCTTAACTATTAAAGTTAGAAGAACGAAATTCGAGGATGTGGTAGTGTACATATTAGTCCTTAAGATATATTTTTTCCCCAAAAAAATATTGGAAATTTTCAAGGATATTCAAGGATAAAGTTTTAAAAGGACATTTTCAATACCTCTTCGTCCTTTTACACCAAAAAAATTATTTTTTTAAGATTCTAAGGATTTTTCTCTTTCATTTGATACCCATATTGTTATTCTATAATGCGTTCAATTTTTAAAACAATTTTTTTAAATAAACATGTCCTTCAAATTTCAAAGTCCTTTTAAAAAAAATCCTGACGTCAGAGAGAAAAACTAAAAACGCAGTTTTACTACGTTTGGCCCCTAGTTTTGTGAGTATACCGATTTTTTCGTGTGTAAAATTTGTTGTCGCACGGTGTAATTCACTTAATTTGAGCATCTTTTACATTGATTTTATTGACTGCCATACAGGCGGTGAACTGGAAAGCCTGATGAACTCACTCACACTCACACACACACACACACGTAAAGCCACTGCATCATAAGTGCTGCCGGAGCAAATTGAATTTATTGGCGATGCCTGATTTCGCGATTGTGTTGCAGCCGCTGCCGGCAATTGTCGCTTTTGTTTTGCGAATCAAATTAAAATATGCGCGCCATCCCAACCGCTCAAGTGTGCAGCTCGAAAAAACCCAACTGGACTTTTTTCGTTAGTGATTCGCGCAATTCTTGTGCCGCCATTTTTAATTGGTTGCGAATTAATTTCAAATAATTCACATTAATGCGTTTAATTGCAGTTAAAAAATTTGCAATTAAAAAATGCTCGGCTCTGTCGGCTCTAATGGGGGCAAATCACATGGACAAGTTTGCTCTTTTGAGTATGCGTGTGTGTTTGCTGTTGGTTTCAACGCTCAGCAAGGTACAGTGGGCAGGTTGGCTGCGTGTCGTATCTTAAATTTTCACAGTTGAAAGAATCTTTGCGCCGGAATAATATATAATAAACATATAGAATAGCTCGCCAATGTAGCCTGCTGCCTTTCAAAGCTGAGTTTTGTCGGCACATAGCAGCAACAACAACAATTACAATGTCCAATCAATCGCCTAGTCTGAACATATACACCTGTCTGTAAGTGCAAAATGTCATATTTTGTATACAAAACATGCGTAGTCCGTCCATCAGCCCTCGGTTCATCCAGCTTTTCCTCCCCTTACTCCCTTCGAGGCTTCATCTCTGATGCCCTTTAACTACTCAGCACTGACGCTATCCGTCCATGCATCCTCCCACCTCTTCTATTACTTCTCCTCCTTCTTCACTTGTCCCCCACAGTCGACCGGTCGGCCGAGCGGCCAACGCTGCTGTAGTGAATTCCATTGTTTTCGTGCACCGACCTGGGCATTTCCATCATCCGGCGCTCGTTAGTGTTGACGTTGTTATCGGCATTGTTATAGTTGTTGTTTGTGTTGTTAGTGTCGCTGCCGTTGCTATTTCTGTTATTACTGTTATGAACACAACTTAGTCAATTTCGCAAAAATAATTCGATTAGTTGCAAATTTGCGGCACTGCAACTCGAGCATTTTCAGTTCCGAAAATGTTGTCGGCCAACGCAAATCACGTGATTGACAGCTCAACATGCCCGGCCGAATTGTGGAAATGTGCAAATTCTGTCGGTATTTTGTTGAAACACCAAAAAATTATGGAACAATTTTTGTTGTTGTTTGCGCATTGAGTGCATTTGGCTTGTTGGAGGCGGCCAGCACTGCTGAAGGAGGGGCGGCGGAAGGCCTCGAGCATTGTTTGATTTCAGCGCACGCAATATTTGAATTGCATTTGAATTTTTGCTAAAGATGCTAACGAACGTAACAATGAGTGGCCGGACGGGACGCCGGCGTGCCCGGGCGGACGCTGCAAGTGCAAATCGACGGAGAGCTTTTAGTGAGTGAATGCAACGATTCGATGGGCGCATTCAAGATTGGGCTTTTAATTAATTAATGCAAATGCTGCACAAACGCAAATATTGGCAACAAATTCGCAGAGGCCACTACTCAGAGTAATGGCCACGAGACGAGCAACGTTGCACGGCGTCCAAAGGAACTGGGAAATCATCACGAAAATTGAATGATGCTGAATTTGCTTTCGAATATCGAAAATGAATTCAGAGCCCAATATTGACTGTTTAGTTTGAAAATGTGGGGTTGCAAGGTTATTAAATGTGTGGAAGAATGGATTTTGTTTATTACAGACAACTGAAACAACTTAGGCAACTTTCATAGCTAGAATGAAGACTGCCTTCAGCGGCAATAGGCGTGAAGACACACAAAAGTCCATTAGTCTAGTCGTACATAATATTCGAACCTTCCAGAACTTATAATGAGGCGTTGTAAGCCATTGATGCCGACAATTGGGAAGTCGGCAAAGACATTCCGATGTGATGTCTACGCTTCTATCAGAGAGAAGGGACTGGAAATGGCAATCTTTTATTCTCTTTAAATAAAGATAAATAACTATGTGAGCCACACATGAAGTACATACGTGACGATTTTTAATGTCAAAAGAATTCACGAGAAACAGCCCAGCTTTCTAACAAAGCTTGCTTGTTCAAGTAAAAATTTCTCAATTGTCACTTGACCGTAAATTTGTGTTATAAACATTCTCTAAAATAGAACTAAATGCCACCAACACCAACATCAACCAACATCTTTTGCAGATATTTACACTTATTTGCGTAATTGATTTGCTTTGTTCTTCGGCAGCGGCTCAAAGTAGGCTTGCAATAACTTTTCGACTGGAATTAAAATAGATAAGCATTGTTCAATAAACGGCAGTGTGCGGCATAAATGTCAGGTGCACTCAGACACACACACACACACACACACAGACACAGACACATCGGAAGTATTGCATGGTCGGCACTGGTTCAGCCTGCAGTTTCGCACACGTGAGGTCGAAGAACGGCACTTCGATCAAATGAATCGAAAGCGCATCGCTGACGTTTGGTTGTGCAATGAAACGTAAAATAAACGCAAACATTTCGCATCAACGCAAATCAAGTCAACAAACCAGCAAATCAACGCGCAAATAAATTAGCAAATGAATAATAAATAATTAAATACACATTTCAGTTATTTAAGTAAGTAATGTGTTCAGCCGGGGCCGAGGCAAAATTAACAAATGCCAAAAGCAACGCCCCGTTTTTGAAATTTTGCTGAATCATGTGGATGTACATATGTGTGTGTATGCATAGGTGTATGGTTTTCATTCCGTATGTCCTTGTGCAAATGAAAACTTTGAACTTCGGAAGCCTTTTTTTACGAATCTTAGAAAACCTCACCGATTCACTCATGAAAGTGGCGACTTGCGCTTTCCGTTTAATATTTTAATGAATACTTCTCTTCAAATTGATTGGCGAAACAGCAGACGACGGACAGTTTTCCTATCTCAGTATGTATGTGTGTGTGTGGTGCATTGCCGCAAAGTAGTAAAGAACCGCAACAATGACCGCCGCCTGTGCTGCCGGCTAATGGAAATATTATCCGACACATTTCCGTTGCCTAAAAGTGAGCATGTGTTGTGTGTGTGTGTGTGTAAGCATAAGTGGACTCGAGACTTTGACTTGGGGTAAAAAAGAATAGAGTATGCAGCTGTGCAGTGGCAAAAGTCAAAGTTTGCGTTAGTTGCTAATAACAATTCCGGCATTTACTGCCGCCAGCCTGCGTCCGCTCACCGCAGCAGCGAGTGTGGTGCGCTTTGTTTTACCGGCGCCGCACTAGTTTTCTTTAACTTTGCTTTGTCTATGTTTTTCCATGTTTTTTTCGCTTCTAACTTTGCTGGTTTTGGTCTAAACTTGATTCGCTCCGTGCGGATCCACGTGGCACTGTGTGTGGGCACCTACGATTCGGCATATTGGCCGTTGCAACACAGTTTTTGGCCGACGACAAAGTTCGGCAACGAGCAGCAAAGGTATCACCGGACGCCGGCGCGTACAGACACTCACCCAAACGTTCACACTCACACATGCAGCGACACACGGCCACACCGACGTCGCACAGTCCAACAGTCACACTGCAGGCAGTTGGACTTTTACACTTTTCTGGGCTCCTCCCCTGGTCAAGGCACCGGCACTTTTTCTTCGCTCGCTGTGTCTGCGAGCGGCCAGTCGGGCGCCGCCAGACGTGGCCGTAAATTACAGCAAGCAGTCTATTAGTGTAGTCATTTGCTGCTTGCTTGCTCCACCCCGCCGCCCTCCCGCTACGCTCTTTGGCGGAAAGTTATTGCTGTCCCAGACTCCTGTGGCCTGGCTCCTGCGCTTTGGCGCGCATTCAACTCAACTAAATTCTCAACTCGAGGCAACTTAAGTCAAGTCCGGCGACAGCAGCGAAACGTGGCGTGCGACAGCGAACGGGTCATTCACGGGCTGATTCATGTGCGTTATTTTTGAGGCATTTCCAAGTAATAAATTCAACTCGAAAGTGGCTGCCACGAGACGAGCCAAAGACGCTCGGGCTGTCAACAAAACAGTTTGAAGGTTCAGCGAGGGGCATCTTTAAAGTTAGGTTAGATTGAAGTTGTCCAAAGATGGGCTCATTGTGAAGCCACAATGTTGTGTCTGTACTGCAAATCACTTGGAAGTCAGTTTGATATTTATGACAGAGCATTTCTTAAGCCACTGCCCGGGCTCGATCTGTTTCAATCTGTGTGATTAGGTGATTAGGTGCTAACTGCCGCTGATCCATTCGCTTACCTGCCTGTGCTTGGCTGTTTGACTGGGTTTTGGGCTGGCTGCGGTTTTACGTATCTATTGGTCCGTCTTTTCAGATTGTTTGCATTCAGAACTTCAATGTTGTGGCATATTCACAGTGAGCTATCGACTGTCGAACAGTACACACGTGCCCACTGCGTTCTCTAATCTTCTCTCTCGCTGTCAAAGTAGTGTTGTTGTGCTATATCATATTCCTACAATTTCCTGGTCATTCCATTTCATTCATCAAACTCACATAAGGACATCATCTAGAGCCTCTCTGCATTGGACAGAAATTTCAAACATGGCCTCCGATCCTGGAGGAAGGGACCAGAATTACTTCTCAATTCTCGGTGAAGAACCTCCGTCGAAGCGTAAGACTCCTAACCTCAACAATACACGTGACTTCCCACACCTTAAAAATAGTAGACCTCCCTGTCAAAACCCTATATCCTGTCCAAAATTCATAATTATGAAAAACAAAGCTGAAAAACCTCTAAAACACTTCAATATTTTCCTCCTCCAAAAAGCTCTCCAATCCATAACTGCCGAAGCACCCCTTTCTATTTCCTTTACCAGAGATGGTGACCTCCTCATTCTTACAAAAAATAACCAACAAGCCTCAAAATTCCTGAAAGCCACAAAACTCTCTAACCTCTGTGAAATCTTAGTATCCCTACACCCAACTCTAAATTCAGTCAAAGGAGTTATCTACTCCAGCTTCCTTACTGGCCTAACCGAAAGCGAAATAGTGGAAGGCCTGCAACTGCAAGGCGCCACTGACTGCAAAAAAATCACAAAAGTCGTAGATGGTAGAGCCATCAACACACCCCTCCACATTATCACTTTCAATGCTTACGATTTACCAAAAGAAGTAAATATAGCCTGGTTAAAAGTCAAGGTAGAACCTTATATCCCATCCCCCATGCAGTGTAAAAACTGCCACGTAATAGGCCACACTGCTAAACACTGTAAATCGGAATCCAAATGCAATGTTTGTTCAGTTGCCACACACGACCCTGCTCCTTGCACTAAGGTGGAATGCATAAACTGCAAAAAGCAACATAGATCCGATAATAAAAACTGTCCCACACTCCAAAAAAGAAAGGAAATACTTGCTTACAAAACTATTAATAAATGTTCTTTTCGTCAAGCAACAGAAGCAATAAATAGTAATCAAAAAGAATATAATGCCCCAAACGAAAAACTAGAAGAAGCTATTCAAAGAAAGACTAAAAAATTACAACAACAACCAAATAACTTAGCACCAAGCAGTACCGATCACCAATACACCTCTTCTGATCGCTCTCACATTCCACACAACGAAAAAAAGCACAACAAATCATCCACAAATTACAACGATACGACACTCACTCTCCAACTCTCCAACCTTCCAAATACACTCAACTCACAACAACTACCCACTCTAACCAAGCCACTAATTTCCACACAAGTTAGCTCCCCCCCAGATCACTCAATATCAAAAAACAATAACTCTCACTCTCCGCCCAATGCCCAACTACTCCCAACAAAATCAACGCCCAGAAACTATTCAGCACAACAAACTACTAATGACCATCTAATTCTCCATAACACAAATACTGTAACTTCACTTTCAACTGACTCTCTCAGCTCCGTATCATCTATTGACGTAGAACCATAAGAACTCTTGCTATCGATAATCGCCTCTCGATAGTAATAGAGATCCCGCAAGTTATATTCCTCTCGATTTCATCATGGTACTTAAGATTCTTCAATGGAATCTTAATGGCTACCGAAATAATTACGACGAGCTCACGCTACTTCTAAAAGAAAAAAACTATCAAATCATTGCCCTACAAGAAACTCATCTCCTATCAGACCCGCCACCAAATCTAATCCCAAAAAACTTTTCTATGTACACAAAGAACGATATTGACTCAAACTCAATTGCAAAACGGGGTGTAGGTATTTTGATCCACAACAGCCTAGAGCATTCCTCCATTAATATAAACACAAATATACTTGCCGTTGCTATTAAAATCAAATCTCAAAAACCTCTCACAATACTCAGCATTTACATATCTCCCTCAGACCAAATTTCCGAAAATGACTTACACCAACTAATTATACCTTTTAACGATCCTATCTTACTACTTGGCGACTTTAACTCCTGGAGTCCCCTATGGGGTTCACCATCTTATAACCACAGGGGCAGAATAGTCTCGCACTTCATACAAAATAATAACCTAATGCTTCTCAATGATAAGTCCCCAACCCACTTTTCCACGCATTTATCTCACACTCACATTGATCTTACTATTTGCTCACCGCCACTCAACATCGCTTCCAAATGGGAAGTTGCTAGTGAACCCCACGGCAGCGATCACCTGCCCATTTCGATAACCATATTCAACACAAATACATGCTCAGATAAAAACTTTAATGCCAGGTATCGACTGGACCAGGCAGACTGGGAAAAATACCAAAAACAAACAGAACAACACTTTAAGAATCTAACGCTAGACCCCTCTAAGATAAACCAATCAGCCGCGATCTTCCAGAAAAAAATAAGACAGAGCGCGAACTCCACTATTCCTCTTACCAAACCTAACTCCCAAAAACGCACGACATATTGGTGGAGCAAAGATCTACAACATCTAAGAGAAGCTAAAGTCAACCTCTGGAAAATTGCTAAACAAAGACCCACCAAAGAAAATATCTTAGAGTACAAAAAAGCTAATGCAAAGTTCAAAAGACAAGTCAAAACCGCTAAAAGACTAGCATTTGTAGAGTTCACCAAGGACATAAACTACAAAACACCATCGAGAACCCTCTGGAATAAAGTTAAAGTTCTCCATGGCCACTTTCAATCAAACAAAATCCACGTAATACAGAAGAGCGACGGTAGTGTGGCTTCTACACCAGCAGACATAGGCGAAATTTTGGCCAATACGTGGTCGAACTATTCCCGTAACTGCAACTTCTCCAGCGAATTCGTAAATAATAAAAACGACTACTTGAACCCAATCAACATTAGCTATAGATTAAACAAACAATCACAACAATTAGAAATGCCCTTTTCCCTACTAGAGCTCAATTCCTGCCTATCCACACTTAAAGGAAGAACCCCTGGACTGGACAACATTCCTTACCCCCTCCTCAAAAACCTTTCGCCAACGGGTAAATCAAAACTATGCGAGCTATACAATAATATCTTTTCTGCTAGTATAATCCCGCAGCAGTGGAAAATTGCCCTACTTGTCCCAATTCCCAAACCCAACAAACCTAAAAATAGCCCAGAAGGCTACCGCCCTATATCTCTTATTTCCTGCATCTCTAAAACTATGGAAAAAATGATAGCACGCAGGCTAATGTGGTACCTTCAAAACAACAAACTCCTCACAAGCCATCAAACCGCCTTTAAGCCCGGTTGTGGCACCATCGACGCGCTTCTGACTCTCGATGAGCAAATCGCCAATTGTATCTCCTCCAAAAACCATTTCTCTCTCCTCTCAATAGACATGGAAAAGGCCTTCGACAGAATCGGGTTGCACTCTGTAATGGAACAATTAATTTCATGGAAAGTCGGCCCAAAAATGGTAAACTACATACGCCACTTCCTCTTAAATCGAAAAATTCGAGTCAGAGTAAATGGAACCACAACCGATCAACGCCCTCTGGAAAACGGTGTTCCACAGGGCTCCCCACTATCTGTCACACTTTTCCTAGTCGCCTTTGATCGACTTAGCCGAATCATAAACGAAAATAAATTTTTTAAACATATACTCTATGCAGATGATCTTTGCATTTTTGCCAAAGTTAAAAATATACAATCCTTTATCCATCAAACTAATATTCTACTAAGCAATATATCAAATTGGTGTCTAATCAGTGGTACAAAAATATCCTTGAATAAATCTAAGCACTTGCATATATGTAAAAAGTTAAATTGTAATAACTTCGATTTAAGTATCAATAATCAGAAAGTAACAAATGTAAACAACCATAAAATATTAGGAATAATCTTCAATAACAAATACACATGGAATGACCATATAAAATATCTAAGTTCATCCCTACAAAACAGACTAAATGTAATCAAATGTCTAAGTAATATTAAATTAGAAAGTAACACAAATACACTAGTAAAAATAGTTAAGGCAACTATACTAGGAAAAATTGATTATGGGCTGCCGATTTATGGTACAACTTCGCAAAGTAATCTGTCCAAAATAACTTCAATATACCACTCGGCAGCTCGCCTGTCAATAGGAGCCTTCCGCACATCACCAATTTTAAACATTCTAACCGAAGCTGGCCTACCGCAACTTAAAGACAGACTCACTTACATCAACAGCTGCATGATTGCAAAGGTGGCATATTCAGAAGGATCCCCTCTTAAAGATGTTCTCACCAAAAGGTTAAAAAGAAAACGCAGAGCGAATAAATCACCAGCTCTGCAAAGAATTATTGACAGAGCAAACGACGTCGGAATTATCATCAGCACAACACCGACCCCTCGTCTACGAATGACTCCCTGGAACCTTCAACGCAGTTCAATTTTACTGAATCTGACCGAACACAAAAAAGAAGATACCCCGCCTCCCATCTACCAACAAAAATTTCTGGAAATACTCGACGCACACACGGGTTGGAAAACTTTGTATACAGATGGCTCCAAGAGCGAAAACAATACCGGGTTCAGTGTTGTGGACGAAAATTCAACAATCGTGACAGCAATACTTCCAACTCACGCATCAATCTTTACCGCTGAAGCTACAGCAATACTTCAAGCATGTCAAATAGCAAAAGGAAGCAAATATAAATATATTGTTTGCACGGATTCCTTACCAACAATCAATGCCATATTAAACGTAAACTACACTGATCCAACCATATGCCAAATAAGGGAAATCCTAATCGCCAGCCCTGACAAAATCAAAATCCTGTGGCTGCCTAGTCACGTGGGTATAAAAGGCAATACGCTCGCAGACACCGCAGCCAAACTGGCGACCAGATCTCCTCTGAAGCTCATAAACTCATACAATAAAAACGACATAAAAACTGTAGCCATCCAACACTACCAAAAATCAGTTATCGAAAACTGGGCTAACTATACTCACCATTATAAATTGTTAAACCCCACCGGTAATCCCCCTTTATACCCGGACACAACATCCAGACGACAAAACATAATATATACCCGTTTCCGCCTCGGACATACTAGAATAACACACAAACACCTTTTCGAGCGCACATCAACACCCACCTGCCACTTCTGCTACAATGGGTACCTCACAATCGACCACATAGTAAAAACTTGTCCGGCATTAGAACAAAAGCGAAGCGAAATAAAAAACCACAATATTGAAGAACTACTTACTAGTGTTACGCATTCAAATATCAAAGAATTTATAAAATACATCTGTAAACTAAACATATACTTTGAAATCTAGTTTAGTATGTTTTACATAATCTTCAACACTGTTTTTTGTTTTTTATATCCTTTGTATCTGTATATAACACATTACGCTAAGCCAATGTACAATTAGCTTTTAAATCTAAATAAGCTGATGGCCTTAGTCGCTCACGCTTACAATATTGTTAAGGCATAATTATATTTTCCTTGTTCAATAAATTAATAATAATAATAATAATGTGGCATATTCAGTTCTCTGAAATTCGAAGGAAAAAAAAATAAATTCATTCATCCATTCAATTTCAAATAATGAGAAATGTTATCCCCCGTCCCGAATCATTCGCATTCATTTCTAATAAAACTAATTATTCTGTACTTTTCCGTAAAAGTTGTATCGAACTAAATCAAGCAACATATCAAATTCACAGAATTTTGGAAGCTAATTATGTCGGCGTACTGAAATGACCGCTTGGCCGTCGGCATGACTCAACTTTCCAGCTGCACAAATGTCTTTCTGCTGTTCGTTCAACTGTCCATTTGTTCTGCAGTCCGTTTGCATATTTCTCGGCCCTGCTTCGTTCGCTACGTCCGCCCGCACCTGCATGCAGAGCCACACTGCCGCAGTCACATTTTATTTGAACAAAATTTATATTTCGCAACATTTTCCACCTGCAGCCTGAAAAATGTGAGAAAATGAGAAACCGACACAAATTTCAACCCTGGCGTGCACACATTGCGTGCAGTCACACACACATCAGCAACGTCCGACTGCAGCACAAAATTAGCAAACGTCCCAATAAAAGCAAACGACAGCACACAAAATGAATGTGTCTGTTCAAGTTTTAGAACATAATTTGTGTTCAAATTTAATGGGAATGCCTGGAGGTGCTTTCACCACGCAGCGCTGACGCCGGCCTTCTCATTCGCTTTTCATTGTTGCAGCGAAGTTGCATTGCTGGCGTCTGCAATTGTTGTTGTTGCACAGCGTCCGGCCATGACAGCTTCGGAGCTGCACGTTGGGCAGTTTGTTGGCAAGTTTGGGCTTTGGGAAAGCAATTTCCAAGCGATTGTTTTCTTGACGTACAACTCAAGTCAGACCGCGGCGCAGGTTGAACAGCTGCATTCAATGTCAAACCAGTGTTGACTCTCAGTTGTAGTTGAATTAACGCCAAGCTCGGCCTCGTGGACACTGGCTGCACGAATTTCAGTGCCAACAGTGATTAGATATTTATTGTGTTTTAACAAGAATTCACATTTCAGTTTTTGTGGGCTTAGTCTTGAAAAGGAAAAGTTTTAAACTGTTTGCTAACTAAGAAACAAAATACAAGAATGCTAATTGGCGCTGAGAGGTTAATTTTGCATGTATCTGTTTAAGATGGAACTGACACAAGAACTGACCATCAAATTTGTCGTTCGTTGGCTGATTAGTTGATTTGAATCTTCAGTGTCAAAGCACATTTTTGCGTGAAGGGTTTCGTGAACAATCCACAGCACCATCAAAAGTCTCCAATGCATCTGGAGCACAGATGCTCCAGGTTACTAGGTGTCTTCCCTTCTCGAAATGAGAATGACAGGTGACTGTCAATGGCGAGTAGTATTGGACCACGATAAGTGATGGTTTTGGGTAATTAGATGGTCTGAACCTGACAGACATATGGTTCCAACAAGACTTTGAGCGTTCAATGGAGTTTTTGCAAGAAAAGTTCCCAAAAGAATCGAAATACCCGCCTTTATAATTTTTCCTTGGGACTACGTTAGATTGCTGTGTTAGAACAGAACAAAATTATTCGAACCATTACACAGTGATTCGTTCCATAGACAAGATTCCAAAAAATTATGGTCTCAGAATTTAACGATTTTGATGTCATTTGAAAGAAAAAACTCTAACTACGAAAACACAAAAAAATCTGTGCAAAAAATCAATTAGTGTCTGTGCAAAAGCGATTCAAAGTTTAAACTTTTTTCTCAAAAAAATTGAAATTCATATTTTCTGTTTTTTAGTCTTTGAGTAAACAAAATTTTAAAAATAAATGGGTACCAAGAAGTTGATAAAACTGTCAATATAGAATAAGAAGGCTTTTACATCACTTTTAAATCAAAATATTTTTCCAAATTAAAAATCTGAAAATTGGCAAAACTTAGAGGGAAATATCTAAAAAGTATGTGAAAGTATGTTCCTGGATGTTTTTTTATTTTAAGAAGTATTCTTTCTTTGTCGGATAATGTAATTACATCCTCCGATATCTTCCGATCTCAGAAAATAATTCAATTTGAAAAGTGGTCTAAACACGTATTTTTCGACAAAATTTATTTAATTTGTGCCTAAAAGTATGCAATCAGCACGAAAAATTACAAAATCTGTAAAAATGCAAAACATACATCTATTATTATCGTTTTTATTGCAAAACCAGAGGGTCCTAAGACAATTTCTGTTACTCTTTGGAATAATCAATGTTGACGTTACCGATTAAATGTAAAATCTGAAAAATCTAGCCAACACACTCGTTGCTATAGCTCACCAAAAATGACGAAAATTGCAAATTTAAGTCTCAGGCATAGCTAAACTATAAAAGTTTAAGGAAAACTAAATAGAGATTTCAATTCAGCAGACCATGACTATTATGCCAAATTTTATGAGGAACGGACCACTCCTTCTAATTTTGTCCCGCGGTTGTATAGAGTCGAATCACTGTGCATTAGTGTGATCCAGTCCAATGTACATACAGAGTCCTGTAAACGAAGCGTCGGAATCCATTCGAAGAATTCATTTTCAAAATGGAATAGAAAGTACTTCAATGTCGATAAAGATGTCTTTTATGTCTCACACACAACTTCTATTACTACATTTTATTGACAGTTCAAAAACTCTTAATGCAAAACCATAAGCTTTGTGCACAAGTTTCGTTCTCAAAGCGTAAGTCATCAACATCGTCATTCATGTTAGATTACGATAAATTAAATTAAGGTAAATTTCAAATTGTAACGTGTATAGTAAAATCGCTCGAATCACATTTGCCCCGCATTGAATTAATGAACAAATAAATCGAACAATCAATAAATATTGCGATAGCAAAACATAACACAAACATTTGTAAATTTTAAAGGCCATTTCCGGCAAACTGCCCAGAAGCCGTCGGGCGATGCCGTTTAATTTATTTAGCAATTCAGCATTCACATTGTGGCAATCACGATATGGAATTTGCGCCGTAATTCTGCAAGCTTAAGTAATGCTCGGCGCTTAAGTACACATTTGCGGCTGGTAAGTTATCACCGGCTGAAGTGTGTCAGCGTGTCAGCGCCGGACATTACGACCACTTACATATGTACAGAATGTATGCATGGCGACTTACATGTGTTGAAATATGGATGCGTATCAATGGACACGATTGTTTGTTGTCTGCGACAGCTGTTGTAGGTGGGAGCGCAGTGTTTGCACAAATCCTAACCTAACCTAACAAAAGGCGGATAATTTTTGCTAAATACTAAATAATGAATGAGTGGCGAACACGACCAAGAATTCACTAATCGGTGCTGTCGTTGTAGTTGCCATTTCATAAATTATGCGCTGGCACAAAGGACGTTTTCGAGCGGCGTCTGGCTGTGGCTGTGAAGTGTGAGTGCGTATGTGTGTGTGAGTGCTGTAATTGTCGACGCCTCGGCTGGAGACTCAGACGTCGAGTAGGGCAGCAGGTGAGCGAGTGGGTCTAATTGAAATCCGACTAATGTTGGTTAGACACAAACAAACGAGCGCTGGCGACAGCCGTCGAGCACACATCAACTTAAGTGCATAACTTTTCGCATTGCTTTACATTCACAGCAGGAACAAGACGCATCTACAACAACAACCAAAACCAGAGCGACAATCCACTGTGAGTCGTTGCACACGGCGGCGTATACGTAACACGAAGTAGCGAAATGCAATGAAGAGTGTGGGGAGAGTGGAAGTGTGCGAACGCTCGCGCCGAAGACATTCGTTTAGTCAGCGGTGTTTGCGGCGCGGATTCACTCACTGAAATTGCTTCCCTTAGCATAAGTTGTTGCTAACCTGTTGGCATTTGTGTAGTTTATGGTTCGTTGTTGTTGTTGTTGGTTCTACAAAATGTTGTTTGCATGGGGCCTGGTGTGTGCTGACAACTGAGTGACTGAATCAGTCAACAAATGGCTTCGTGAATGAATAATTTAGTGAATGAATAAATGACTGAATGGCGTTGGACACAAACATTCACAAAGCACAGTTTGTTTTTATTTGTTGCATTAATTTATGGGCTGCTTGAGCCGCATCAAACAGCCACTAACTGAAATATTCATAGGCGTGAATTATGCTGAGCGCCGCCCAAAATCCATTCGAGTCCATTACTTCACTTGCTTTACATACACTCACACAGCCGCTGAGGCCAATGCCGGCAGCCTGGTGCAAAGCTTCCTCTTTTATGCGATTTATGGCGGCACTTTATGAAAATTAACACCACAAACATACAGTGCATCCCCCCGTTCCTTCCGCCAGCGAACCTCCTCAACCTGCTCGTACCTCGTACCACCAGCGCTTTGTGATTGCGCTAAACACCGCGAGGCTGTTGTATTAATTTCTCATTAAGCATTTAAGAAGTCGGCGGCGCAGCAACAACAGCAGCCAGCCGGCAACATGCTCATTATCATCAGCAACGCCATCCACACTGGCGGGCCTCATTACCGCAGCCTCCACGAGCAGTTCAGGCGGCAGCGCGCATCGCGTGGCGGCTCACTCGTGGCCGCGTAGCGGGGAATGGGGTTGCAAAGTCGCTTTTGTATCGCGCTGCTGCACACTTTGCCATTTAATTCCCAGTGCTCTTAAAACCTGTTCATCCACCGCACAGTGACAACACATTTACCAGTTTGCATAGATCGAAAGCCACCAAGAAATTCGCGGCACTTTATAGGTTAGGAAAATCCCATTTGGCCGATCTGCGCTGTTGCGTCACTTCAGTTCACTCTGATTGGGTTACTGAGCAATTGTTACAATTACTAACGGCTGCAATTCTAAGATTGGGTCGTCTTTTGCGCGAAATGCGACCACTGTGCGAGGTGCGTTTTGCGCCGGAACAGCCAACCATTAGCGGCATAAATAGACACATTCACATAGCAACACACACGCACACACTCGCATTCACAACGTTGGCAAACAAACGAGCACACATGAGTACACTTCACTGCCCCGCACTCCGCCCGCTGAGCCACTCACTCGCTGAGCTGCTGGGTGCGCGTGAGTGTGGCTGTGAGTGGGTGGGCGGGTGCGCCTGTTGTAATTTGACTGCCTTTAAGTGTGCTTAGTGATGAGCTCGAATTATGCTTAATAAACACAGCTCAGTGCTGCTCGACGCACAATCAGTTACTCCCCGAAGTGACAGCATTAGGCGCCAAAGATGGATGGATGGATGAGCAACGATGAGCGACGGCGGCCCACTCGCCGCAGTGCACAATCCTATTCGCTGTTTGATGAGTTAGTTGTTGTTGTATTATTATTATTGTTTCTAATCTGTTGTTGCTATTGTTGCCCTAACCCCTTCGCTCATTGTGCCCGTTAGCTGATAATACGATTGTTGAAATTGTTATTGTCGTCGTCATTGTGGTTGTTCGGGCGCCGCTCAGTCTGTTCCGTTTGCCTAAGTGCCATCGCTTGGGTGACAGTTATTAGTGATTGTTTTGTTGTTGTTGTTGTCATTAATATGTTTGTTCAAGTTGTTTTCAGAGTTGACTTTGCGGCCCCTAAGAAGCGCTTTTAAATCATCATTATTACCCGCCCACATCTCGAATGCGGCGCTGTGAGTCCCGTGCCATGTCCTTGCATCCGCTTCCTGACAATGTACATGTGTGTGTTCGTGTTATCAGTATTAAATACTTTCCATAATCATATTTCATTCAACATGCCAGCATCGCCTTGAGCCGTTCGCCCTTCGCCCTTTCCCTTGCAGATTCTTAACGAACCTATGGATTTATGAGTCTTCAAAAGTTCATTAAGGTCGAATGTGTAGTTTCCGGCACTGTGCTGCTTTGTACATAAACTCACGTTGATTAATGGAATTAGCCTGGATGGCGCTGAGCGGCGGTCGTAATCAGTTTCAAATTTTGATTAGAACTTGAGTGTCCTGAAAGCATTGTGAGCTCAAAGGATCTTGCGGCTTACGTGCAAAATGAAATGATTTGACTTGCACCACTAATCGATGGGGAAATGAAGTAGTCTTGTGGCGGAGGAAAGCAGCTCTTCGATTGTATGAGCTGAATACTTAATCTTACTAACAAAGCATTCAGATTGCTGTGTTAAAGTCAACTTTAATAAATGCCATCAATGTATAGAATTCCAATATTTCAGTAGGCAGGTCATTGCTGGCCACTCGTTGAATTAGTTTTCGCTTTGTGTTTTCTTTTCGGTCCTTTGAAGTGAATTGTCGGTTCAGTTTTTATAGAAACATTTCACAGCGAACGCCATAAAAGCCTTTAGACCCATTGACCTCACAACTCGTATCAGTCGCAAATGCTTTCATCGTTTCGGCGCAAAAGCCCGACCCGCTCGGACGCACACATTCCCGAGCCGCCGGAGTAATGAAATTTCGGCTTTATACGAATTTTTATGCCTATTATTAAAAACGCATTGGCGCATTGAGAACGTCCCGAGGAAAGCGAAAAGTGCACCCTTTCTGCCGTTCACAATGTATTTATCTACGCATAAAAGAACACTCACACACCGACAATAGTGAGCCTATAAAAAAATTACATAAAACCAACACACACGCACGCGCGCTGCGGAATGACAAATATGCCGGGTGAGGTCCAAAACCAAAGTCGCGCAGTGACATACAAACACACATACGCGCACAGCCCCATGCAGGCGGCGATTCAGTCAAACAAGCAGTGTGTATGTGTGTGTGTGTGTCTGAGAATAACCGCAGACACATAATTAGCTTTTTGCCTTAGCGGATTTTATCAACGGCAAGTGACGATCCAACGACATAAACGACGCCATCAACAGCAGCAACAATAACAACGCCATCAAGATGAACGCCAGCAACGCACTGCAACTTCATCCGGCGCCACATCATCATTGCCTGCTCGGCCCGGCTCGGCTCGGCTCGACTGAGACGTTGTCGGCATTGTTCCCGCCGTTGTCACTGTCACCATCGCCATTGCCGGCGTCGTCGTTATGGTCTGGTTCGAGGCAATTATTTAGATCTTCGTCACAGGCATCGGCCTGCGGCAGCCAGCAGTCGGCGTCGACAACCGCAACGGACCTGACAACAATGTTGTTTTTGGTGACGTTGGCGGCTTCCTTTATGATAACGCAACAATAAGGACAGTAGAAATCGACAAAGGATACGCCAAGGACGTGGAGGCTGACAGTCACAAATGTGATTCGCTGACATATTCGGTGTGATGAGATTTTGAAAATTCCGCTGCTGTCATTAAACGGAAATGTGGCAAGGACGAGCCGTTGGCTGGACCGACACACGCACAGGCGGCCGGTTGTTTGTTTGTTTGTTTGCATGGGAGCTCGACAGATGTGAACGAATGAGCGATGGCTAATGAAGTGATGGGCCGAAAGGGAAAGTGTGCCGAAGGCAAACCAACAGATAGACAGAAGTGGGGACGCGGGAGCGCGCACAGAGCAAATGTGTGAAAGGGCACTGGGGCCGCCGAAAGTTAGGCAAACAAACGAAAGTCGGCGCAAACGGACGGGAAGCGGAAACGACGGTTGTAGCGGAAGGAAGTAATTTTATATGACGGAAACCAGACAAGTGTGGCCTGGCACCTAAAGTGGCGACAATGCGAAAGCGAGAGCGGCGCGTGTGTGGGCCAGAATCGCTTTATAATGATGAAGTATGAAGATATGCGGTTGCCGTCTGACGACGAAAGCAGAAAACTCCAACTCATGGCAGCTGCGTGCGCCGTGGGCCGACGGTGTGTGGCGCGTCTTAAGTGCGATTAGGCGGGAATTTGAAATACACACGAAAATTCCTCTGCGGCATACACAAGCAGCTCGCCGGATGTGTTCGCTGCGTTGTCAAGGAAGCCAGCGAGCGGCTTCGACGAGGAGTCGAGCAGACGTCGCGTATCAATTCATTACCGGCGCAATGCAGCCATTATTATCATATTAAGTGGTTTGGCTGAGTGTGTTTGTGTGTACGCGGACGCGGACGCACGTGTATGGGTGCGTGTGTGGGTGGAAGGGAAAGGAGTGCGTCGGAGCGCGAATGCAAAATGCCAAAGCGATAACGCAAAGCAGTGGAGCTCAACGAAAGCGCCGCATCATTAAAAGTGAAAAGACGCAGCATTAGCAGCGGCGACGTTGGCGCGCGTGGGGAGCGAAGGGTTGCAATGAAGAGTGCGGCAGCACGAGTTTCCGTAGTAATTTCATTAAGTTTTCTTGAACTTAATTTTATTATCGTAATTTTACAGCAAGTAACAACAGCAACCACTACAACAACAATAACAGTAACGCAACGCAACGCAAACTGCCGCGCATACAAAGTGGATGTGAAATGTAGAGGAAATGTTTTTGGGACCAGCGATGAAGACGCGGATGCGGACGTTCCTTCTCGTCCCTTCTTGGCATTCGCTGCGTGTGCTGCGTTCGGCTACAATCTCAACAAAAGGGATAAGCGCGCGAACGCTTAGAGATTTAAAATTCTAAATCCAGTTTGGTTGTTTGTCGTTTTGTATTTGCAAAGCGTTGCTTCCCCTTGTTGTCGCTTCCTCTTTTGCCGCAGCTCCATTGTCGGAGTCCATTGTCCTTTGTTACCTTTTCCAGTTGGTCGCCCTCCCACTTTTTCAGTCTGCTTTTTTTCTTTCTGCTGCTGCAGCCGACTTTTTCCTTTTTCTTGTTGTTGTTTGTAATTGAATCAAAACGTAAATCGCATTTAACTAATGGCAATAAAAGCTTTGTTCGAGCCAAACTCGCCTAAATGTTGGCCGTTTTTTCATCGTTGACGTTGCTTTTCTTTCACTTCGGTCGTTTCGTTTCATTTCATTTCGTTTCATTTCATTTCGTCTGTGTTTGTGTTTGTGTTTGCAGTGGCGTCAGTGTTGCCAGCAGTTAGTCAATAAAACGGATTATAATCTTGTAAAGAGTTGAAAGCAGCGGCGCGCGGCAGCGGCAGCAGCCGGCAAAGGTGTAAATATTTAAGTCCACATGCGGCCCGAAAGCTCTTCGCTTTTACACTTATTTTACTTTCGGCTTTCTTGTAATTTTGTTGCTGTAATGCAAAGTAGGCCACGCGCGTGGCCGGTAATTTACGGCCACTCCAAGCAATGTCCCCAAATTACTTTGCACAAATGTGACGACATTTATTAACCATTCACAGTGGGCCGATGGCCAGGTGGCCAGGAATATTTCCTTCACACGGATTTGCTGTCGAGAAGTTAATGCAATCGTCCTCGGGCAGAGACTTGAGCCGCTGCTGGGACTTATTGCACTTTTAATGCGCTGCAGATTTGCGACTCATGATGCGCTTTCAGTTCCGATTTTGAGTCGCATCTGGCGCCCGTTCACAAATGCTGCAAACCGCTGCATTCCCACGACTCGAAACTGCAAAAACGCTTTAAGGCTGCATTAAAAAATTCTAGTACCCACATACTTACTTTCTGTCATTGCGGCGCGTATTAAAAGTAATCTGTTGCCCAAAACGCTTTCGCGTTGAGCTACACGCCGCCGCTGCTTTATTGCGGTTCCCCGGGGCGCATTCCACTCCGCGCCCTGATCGCATGCAACAATGTAAATTTGTTTTTATGTCAAAGCTGCAGCACTAATCTGTTTTCTAATTTGCAGCACTTCACGTCCGCCCGCCCACATGCTCCGCCATTCCACCTCGGCGCACTTAACCCGCGCAGAACATGAAAAATGCTACGAAAAAATTAACATGAGTGGGGAAGAGCCAACGCGCACAATGGCGCAAATTAATTAACTCATTTTTCGCAACATTGTTGCAGAGTGGCGGCCATCTCTCGTCGCCGCCGCCGTCGCCACTCAATGTGCAACCTTAAAAACTTTCGAATGACGTCTAATTATGAAACTAAAGCTGCGCGCCAGTATCCTTCACAGTCACAAAGCTGCACACTGGGCGCCCACAAGCGTTGCGGCGCTCGTTTGTCTGGCCCTCGCTCCACTTGTCCGTCTGCCGGGTTCGCCATTCATTTGTATGTCTGCGTTGCGAAAGCCAAGAAAATGTGGCAAATAGTTGACATGCAAAGGAAAGAAGGATGGGAGGAGGGGAGGCAGCGGACATAATATAAAATACCACAAGTCACGCTGCGGCAGGCAGTCGAACTATGTAAAGCTCGTCGCTGTGGCGGCGGTAATGAGGGATCATGACAAGGGCCGCGCTCTGGGCCAGGGCCACGGTCAGGGCGACTGCGAGGGCGACTGCGAGGGCAACGCTCGGCTGCTGTGGGAAGTAGCATTTAGCGCGACAGTCGCATTTTCGGCTAATTTTTGATGTTTGTCATTGCCACTCGGTCGCAGTAAAGCGCTCGGGATGAGTGGAGGGTGGGGGCGGGTCTGCGGAATGACTCCCTTGTTGAAGTACTTTAATTCCATTTGGTTGTGTCCTGTCGGAAAGCAACACCAAACAAAACACAAACCCACAACAAACACTAGCAAAATGTTGCTTTGACTGAGAGCAGACTTGAGGGCTAAGTGCGATTATATCAGACATATTGTTGTTGTTGTTTTATGGCACTGGGAGTTGACAGACGTCTGAGTAGACAAAAGGCGAAAATGTAAAAATTGTGTATGAAAGTGCAAACAAGACGAGCTCAAGTTGTTTAATTCAGAAATCTCCACTGTTGTTGTTGTTGTTAGGATAATTTTCCGCACGATACACAGTGAAGTGGCACATTGCTTGGAAGTTTTTCGGAATTGTCTATGAAAACATTTTCACTATAAAGTAGGAATTAAAGTATAAAATTTTACAGTTTGAATTAAAAATATACAAAATATTAAATAAAGAATAAATTAAAATATGGAGAAATAAATATTAAATATAATATAAAGCAGAAATAATTAAAGTATACAATTTTAAAATTTGATTTAAAAATATACAAAATATTAAGTAAAGAACAAATCAAAATATAGAGAAATAAATAATAATAAAAAATAATAAATAATACTAAAAAATAACAAAAATAAAAATGTAACATAATAAAATACAAACATTAAAAAAAAATAAAAATAAAAATAAAAAAATATATACTTTTATAATCATAAAACATAAAATACAAAACGGAAAATATAAAATTTATAGATTAATATAAAATAGCAAAACAAAAATATGAAATGCACATGGAATATTTATTTATTTATTTAAAAGGACTTATTGTGCTACAAATATCACAATGAGTATATGTAGGTTAAGGAAACTGACTTCGTGGCCTTCGTCCTAGCACATGGAATATAAATTTATAAAATATAAAAAGTTAGTAATTCAAATTAATTCGTTAACAAATTCATTGGTTTTGATAGAATTTTACAAATTGTATGGAAATGGAAAATTGTTGCCTGCAAAAAAACTTCGATGAATCGCACCTAAAGTCAATGTTCACAATTTAATTTTGTTGAACGCGGTAAACCGCCTAAAAGTGTGCAACGCCATAAAATTGCAGCCGCTGTGGTCTGGCAGCCACCGAGCAGTGTGTAATTATTTGTGCGCGCGTGTGTGTGTATGCAGCGACATGCGGTTGGCGCATTGTATGTGCGCGATCGTCGGCCGGTTGTGTGTTTGCTCTTTGAAAGCGGGCGTCCGCGCGCACGCTGCGGGCTTTTGAATAATTCAAATTCACCTGCAGTTGACTTCCAACGAACCCTCCCACCATAACCTCACTCTCGACCAAGCGGCAAACACTTTGCTGACGCCTAGTTTCGGTTATGAAATTCTGGTGCATTATTTTCAAATTTTCTCCCATTTGCAATAATACTTTTTTTTAATTTGTTTGTAATTTTGTTTTATTTCCTGACTTCATTGTTGTTATAATTTTATAGGTTAAATTTCTGGCCAAAGCGTAAAAACGAATTTTAGCAATTTTTCGAACAAATTTCACCGACAAGCCACAAACGTCCATTCGAAACAGCAGCGACACTGAAAAGGAAACAGCGGCGGCGTTGGTGACGACGACGGCGACGGCGACGCGCTAACATTAATTTATGTGCAAATCATTTAAATATTTCCGCTGGCCGTAAATAATTTCGACCCACTCTACGGTTTTATCGGCGTCGCTGCACTGCCGCCGTTTCGGCTGCGCTGGCAGCCGGACAACGTGTCGCGCGATAAAATGCGCCTTTGCACTTCCCAACTGCGGTGCCGTTTGCCGGCACACGTAAGTGCTCTGTGTGTGTGTGTGTTTGTGTGTGAGTGTGTCGGGAATGCGCTATGCTAAAACGGAAAATGGAAAATGTGCCAAGTTCCCGTTGCCCGGCGCCCTTTGCCGTGAAGCGCAACGCGCCATTTAGCACAACGTGGGAACTTTAAGGCATTTTCGGCGGCAGTAAAGTGCCATTTGCTGCCTTAAAGTGTGGAATTTCAGTGGACGTTTGCACGTTGGCGTTAAATGTTGGGTTAAAGTGGAGCCAAGGCGTGAGATAAGCGAGCGAGTGAAATGAGTTTGTCTATTTTAAGAGTGAAATTCTGTGCTTGCTGTCAGGTAACTATTTCTTGAGTAAAGTTCCATGGGAATGGGATACTTTTCGAAATAACTGAATTTCACTGAACTGAATACCGAAGGGCGCGTGTGGGTATTTCAGGTAGAAATGATTGGGCGCTGGATCTATTAACTCGATCCATTTGGTCAGACAACTGAACAGTTGTGCCCATGAAAACGGGGTGGCACTGATGTGGAACTGGGCCTGAAGAGTTGACTTGAACCTATCACTGGTTTAATTCCATGGACGTAGGTCTTGTCGAAAATTCTATTGCTTCGAGACACTGTAAACAGACATTTTCGATAGGCTTTGAAAAAGTCTTAAGGTCTGAATGTTCTTGCACTAAATCGGAGAAGTTAAGATAAGTGAGATAATTTCAGGAGACTGCTAACACGGCCCAGCCTTGCTGAGGAAGTTTCTTATAGACTATGTGTGGAGAAAGACTAAATAGAGTTGTCCAGTGTCCCGTATTGAGGAGGAGAACTGGGTCTCCAGGGTTCTAGTAAATTTGGAACAAGTCGGCATTGAAAATAGACTAAATTTACTAAATCCAGGCTTTTTAAATACTGTACTGTCTTCGGTAAAGTCAACAAGGAAATATCTGTTTAGACTTATTACTCATTGACTCAAAAACTACATATAGGAACTGCAAAATCTTGATACCACTATTGATCACTACTTGGTCTATGTGAGACACCCCGTGGGTTAGCCAACCTAACCTAACATAACCTAACCACTCATTGACACCTGATAATGGCTCATATATGTACACACATACAAACATACATACATACATACATACATACATGTACCAATAATTGAGTGCAAACACGCCCGCACAACTCTTAATCACTCCATTTTATTTAATATTCTCGCTTAATTGAAATGCAATTGGCTGGCCGCAAAGTCAACGCCGACTGCTGCAATTGTGTTGTGTAAATTGTGCGAAACCCCAACCACCCAACCGCTCGTCCCCTCACACACACATCCACACACATTGTTGCCATGCCGCCAATTAGGATTACAGCGCAGCCGTACACCAAAACCCACTTAATATGAAATCAGAGGAGTATTAAAATGATTTTTCAATTACGAAAAGTGCTAAAGCTCAAAATATTTCATGTCAATATTTTATTTACAGCGCGCACACAATTTAATTAAAAATGCAAAAAATTTTCACAAAACGAAACGTTTTAAAATCAACTCGAAAAAAACACAAAAAATTCCAAAAAATTGTGTGAGAGTACGAAATGAAAAGGAAGAAAACTGAGTACTGAAATTTCAGTCAACACGCGCCGGCCAGTTTGATTTGTGTGAATAAAATATGCAAAAATTGTGAAAATCCAAAAATCAACAAATGAATAAATGAAAATACAAAACCGCCGAAAAGCGAGCGACATGTGTCAATATTGAAATGCCGCAAATATCGGCGGACAGGCGAGTGCGAGCGTTGCGGGCGTCGGCATCAACTCCGCTCAACGCCGCGTATACGCAACACTAATTGCGGGTTTTTTTCGAAGCCGCGGCGCGCCACTTAAGCGGGGCTGCGAAAATAAATAAACGCGAGCGTCGGGAGTTGAGCAGTTGTGGGCATTTATTTGCCAAGCGGCCGCGAATTTATGCAAAAACCCAGCAACAATTTATGAACTCGCGGGCAGTATTCCAACGACGCTGCGCACCGCCGGAAGTGGCGCTGCAGCCATGAAAATGCAACAGCCACAACAAAAGCAACAGCAATTGCTGAAATAATGCAAGTGTAGCGCTGAGTGATGCGCAAAAAATGCGCAGCGTGCAACAAAAACAGCTAAAACAAATGTAAAGAGCAGCGAGAAAAGCGCAATTGGCGGCGGTCAGCGTGCGAACGGGCGCTCCGGGTATGGCTGAAGTGGGCTTTGGGAATGCAGTTTTGCCCAATAAGTGGCCACAGCATTGAGTGAGCGCTGGCGTGTGCGTGACTGCCGACTGCCGATGGGAACTGCGAGCGGCGCAACACCGCCAACTGGTGTGAAAAGGGGAAGGGAGATTGGTAAATGTTGTGCTACCTCCTCGGGCCGTTGCTGTGCCACGCTGTCGTGTTGGCGTGCGCAGGAGAATTACTGCACTTGTTGTATTTATTTGCATAGGGCGGACAGTGCACAGTGGGCGGAAATGCTCAAAGGCAGCAAACAAAATATGTATAGAAAAATAGAAAAATATGAAAAATAATTTACCATATCTCGAACTGCTTGCAAAGGTCACTGAAGTTAGTTACGACAATTTTTTTTTCGAAAATATTTTATAATGTTTCAGTTCCAAATTTTATAAAATTTCATGCGTGCGTTCATGCATTTCCGCACACTGTAAAATGTTAAAGAAAAAGGAGCGGGAAAAGTAGGGAAATGAAAGCGTAATAGGAAATTTTTGTGAAAACAAATTTTTAACAACAGTTACAGCAACGGTGGCTGCAGCAACGAAAGAAAATCATTTTTGTAATGAAAATTTTATATAAAGTTAAAACCGCGGCCACAGGATGTGCAGGATGCAGCACGAATGCTGAGTGGCGCCGACCGCAAGTTGCACTCAAGGCAGAAAAATTACTTTTTTTAGCATTTCTGTTGCTGCTTGTTTTCGGTTGCATGGCACAGACGTATGGGTAAAAAATATATATATGTGTCCATGAATCGTTTAAGGCAAAAGCTGACCTGTTGGTGTGACTAACCGTAGCATTGCAACAAAAACAAGTATTGTAAGAAAACTATGTGCAAGGTGAAAGTTTGGTTGGATTTACATATAAACAGTTGAATTGCTAAACTCATGTTCGCTGCTGCCGTCCGCCCGAGCGGAGTTGGTGCAAGCAACACTAACAGAACAACGCTTGCGGTCTGTCGCAGGCGCAAGTTGGTGTTTTGCACCGACCAACCGCCGACAACGAGCCATGAGTCGAGCGGAGTCATCGAGGCAAGATAGGCGTGCAAGAGGGACCGGAGTGGGCGGACGAGAAAGTTTGCGTTAGCATTGTGCAAAGCGCCGTTTCGCTATTTGCGCGTTTGCTTGCATATTTAAAGGCTCCACGCCGCGGCCAGCCGCACGCAGCCGAAGTGCAGAAAAATTCCCGTGCGAAGCGCGTTAAAACTGCATTACGGCGGAATTAAAATAACACAAGCAACCGGTTTACGCTAATTAAGTGATAAATTCTCGTTCTCGCCGCTTTTTTGCGCTTTTGTTGTTGGGAAACTGTGTTAAATGAGAAGAAAGACGACCACAAAAGCCAGCGACTGAAACTACAATGTGCCAAAATGCCGCAACTCCGCCAACGCGCGCCAAGCTGCCGGCTATTTTCATTTGCTGCAACACTTTCGCGAACAGCGTTTCGCTCTAAAACTGCCATTAGAATGTTTGAATTGTTGCTGGCTGCTGCGGTAATGGCGGTGAGCGCAATCAACATTTGCCATTGAATAATGTTGCGGAAATGTTTGTACGCGAAATATGGTTGCATATTTTGCACGGCGGCACACATACTGTCTGCCGGTCGGTCGGCCGGTGTGAGTATGTTTTTCGAAATAGAATTTCCATAAATTATTGAATTTTAATGCGACAGCAACGCTCGGCCGCGTTCATTGGCTGCTGGGCAGTGCTGCAGCGCTGATAACAATTTTGTCACACACTTTTTGGCGCAGCCATTAATTATCGACGCGCGCTCGCATTGATACAGCAGTTACGCGGCTGACATTTAATTTATGACCGCACCGATTATCAACCGAGTTGCGCGCCCCTCACCCTTTCGGCCATTGCCCTTTAATTAAACTGTCCGGCCGTGTGCTGATTGCGGCCCGCTGGGACCGAATCTCTTAGATTTCGTTTCAATCGCCCCAAAGTATGCAAAACGAGTTTATGACATTGGCCCAACCCCACCCAACCCTCGACCATCGCCATTGTTGCAGTGCATTGTGCTTCCACTCCCTGCGGCGACGGCCCAATCGATTAAAATGTGCAGCGCGCCGCTCCAATTGAATTATTAATGCGTCGCTTCGCATTGATTTGCTGTGGCAAGCGCCAACAGCCGGCTGCCAGCCGCCAACTGACAACTGCCAGCTGTCAAACTGCAAACGGCCGCGCTCAGCACACGGCTGACCACATCGAAGCCTTTGCCGCTTACACTTGCAATTACCACATGTGGCGAGGCGCCAGGCAAAGGCCCTTCAAAAGCACTCGCCGGCTCATTTTTCACGCTTCACTCCGCACAATGCACGCTGCCGGCCGCATTGTGCAGTCTCGAGTGCGCCCACGTCATTTGCAAACACCTCGGCTGCCCAGCCGACGTCAAGTCAAGTGCCCACCAATGCCGCACTTCCACTCACCGGTGCGCAACGTGCCGCTCAGTGGGAAACTCGAGTACGCAACGTGAAAGTCGGCTGCCGGCCCACCGACCACCTCGTCAAAATGTTTGTTCATAATGCCAATGTTCGCTTTGCGTCGTTGTTGAGCCAGTCAGAGTTGGGCTGAAACTGAAGGACTCCACTTGCACTGTTGCTGCAGTGGCGAGTGTTGGCGATGTCGGGAAGATGGATATAGATATTTAAAATCACCTCAGAAGGATTGTCGCGCGTTACGCGGTGTTTGCAAATGTCGCATTCATTCAGGTTCTCAGTGACTCAGCATCTCAACTAGTCTGGCAGATGTAGAACCAAGTCCAAAGTTGCCACAACTGCTAGTGTGGGAAGGGATCTGCTCATATAGTGAAACAAATCGGTTGAGATATTTTTCATAGAAAATTACACAGGTTTTGCTGTCGGTTTTAACGAGAATATACGTAAAGTGGGGATCGTAATTATCTTACGATGTATTGTCAACCGACTTGTTGTGCTGCACCCTGGTTAATTTTTTACATATGTGGTTTTGAATGGCACTTTTCAACAACCTTTAATCTCCGAAGTAAAAATAATAAACAAAACTTTTGTGATTTATCAAAAATGAAGCCAGTCTGATCTCTTTAGAAAGACGTCAAGCAAAAAATAATGTGAGAGCCTAAAAATCATTGAACAAGGCATTTAATTGTGCCAAACTAATTTCGAATCCAAATGAATTAACTTGTCGCTTTCAAATGGACTTTACCCATTCAATCCAACGACTACTGTCGAGGATGCGGGTCCGAGGAAGAGAAGGAGACCGTTCTCCACCCGTTGTGTCAGTGTTCTTCATTTGCCAGAAGAAGACTTAAGTCTCTCGATTCAGCTTTCTTTACTAGTCTAACCGAACTATCGCCTTTGAATATCAGGGATATAGCCAGATTCATAACGAAATCTTCTTGGTTCTCAATGTACTAAGAGGGAGTCACGCCATCCACTGTGCTTAACCCATTCGAGACCGATTGCACACTGTGTGTGCAATGGATTTCCGTGGCTATAAGACAGTAATGTGCAATTATCAGTTATTCTGAGTAAACAAGTCGTCGAAATACGATTTTTCTGGAACTAATGAAATCTGTAAAGTACAGGAAAAATAAATTTGGCATTGGTTTACTGTGTACAATACAAAGAAAATTAAATTTCGCTCCTGTCGACCGTGTTCGAAAAAAATCGTCGTCTCGAATGTGTTAAGTAAGCTTTTTACATAGGAGGCTGCCACTCCAACTTAACCTGATCTACTCATTCATACGATCGCATAATGCAAAGTAGTAAATTGTAAGGTTGACAGACATTTTAATTTCGATAATCATTGATGAATAGAAAAAACTATGAGCTGAGCTTCGATGACAAATGCTTTCTTACATTAATTTTCGACCATAATTTCTGAGCCATATGAAGTCCAAGTCCAAGTTAAATCATTCAAATCATTCCTATTGGCTAGAAGCACTTCCTGTCAGGTGATTTGACTAAGGCGACCACTTTTCGAGCCTTTTCGTCCCCTTCTTTTATGTTTAGCTATTCATGGATCACTCAAAATCTTTGACTTCCCTCCTAATAATTTTGCTAATTATTATTTAAAGCTGCCAATGCCGAACTTTTAGCAAAGCTTTCTCGAGCACATCTACCCACTGATTCACACAGTATTCTTCCGCGCCTCAGTGACAGAATGTTCAAGGCTATTGGATTCATTTAATTAATAATCCGATGTGCGCCTAAGAACCGAACTAGAACCAGCGCTCCAATGTCAGCTGTCAATATTAGCATAAACACCTAAACATTCCTGCATTCGGCTTGCACACATTCGCAGCATACACAGTGCCATATGGACAGACAGACAGACATGTGGAATTCATAAATTACGAGCGTTTGTGACATGCGCTCGATTTGGCCGGCCAACACCATAAATCATCGCCTAATTGCGGCCGAGTGTGTCGCTGAATGACGCCTGGCGCCGTTCGTTTCGGCTTTTTCAGCCACTTAGGCCGCTCCGCCCCTGCCAGAGCGGCACTGCTAGTTTGGCTGATTTGCAGCAACGTGACGGGCGGCCTTCACATGTGCCGAAAATGTTGTGAAAAATGATGCATGCACCTGATTTACCTGCGTCACTTGCAGCGACTCTCGGCTCAGCTTGGCGCACTTCAGCCCAGCGGCAATGGCGGCGCACCAATTCGGAGGTGTTGTCCGTTCAGCCCGTGTCGGTGCTGCCGACACTCTACAAATGGCAAATGGTGTTGTTGTTGCTGTTGACTGGTGTTGTTGTTGCTGCTGATTGGCAGTTGCACTAACTACAGCAACGATTTAAATGTCGGGTTTCAATTTCAAGTCGGCGTCTGATATGCGTTCTTTGTGTATGTTGTTGTTGTAGTTAGTGGTGATCCCAGTGCCGTTAAATCGTTTGTGTGTGTGTGTGCGCGTTGGCGCGTATTATTTCAAAAGCATTGCCACACGATTGTTCGCACCATAATTAAATCGCCTCCAACCGCTGCGACCGGAACACAATTCGCCGCCGCACTAAAGCCACCAAGAACGGTTGCTTCGGTTGCCACACACACACAGCACACTCACACAAAGGCACCGACCGTTCGGTGGGGGCGCGTATGGGCGGTCAATTTGCCGGTCGCACGGTCAATTGCGCCGCTCAATTGGGACGAATTTTCGGTGGAAAACAAATTGCAGCGCATAAATTTTGCCAGCGTCTAATGCGGTTTTCGCGCTACAACAATCGCACTGACCGACAGACAGTTACAATTAAAGCCGCAGACCGCAACGCGGCATCCAGTGGCGGATCGCGGCACTTCCGACCGGTGTGAGCGTGCAACGCGTCTGGGCCAATGCACTGGACGCGGCAACGCGAATTGGCGCGGTTGCAACTCGCAGCCGGCACCCGCGACTGGCGCTAAATTTTACCACGGTTGCCGTGTTCCGCCAACCGGAACCGCGCACTGCACTGAAGACACAACACGTACGTTCGGCGTGTCGTTGCCGCTGTCGCTGTGACGATTCGAAAACAAAAAACTCCGACTCAAAGATGGTTGTCGCCGTCGCGTCGCATTTTAGCCAATATCCGTCCGCATCCGGTACCGATGTCAACAAGCTACACTTCGCAACTAATTCAAATCCACCAAACGGATTATTTCCGATGGCTCGGCGACGGTCGCAGCAGCAGCAGCAGCTCAACGGTCGCAACAACATCGCAATGCGGCAGGCAGCAGCGAAGCCAACAACGACGTCGGCTGTTGGTGGCAACATCGGCAGCGTGGCGAAGCTGGCTGGCGTTACCGACACTACAGCCAATGCGACAACAACAGCGAGCGCTTTGAATCGTCGTTACTCGTCAGGCGGTCGTGCGGCCTCGTGCCAACTGCAGCGCACGAAGCTTCCGGCACGAGGACTCAGCTTGCAGTTGGCCCGCTCTCTACGCCGCTCTCGTGCGCTCTTCCTTTGGCTACGGTGGGAGCGAAAGCTTTTGCCCGCGGTTGCTCATCACTCATACGCCCAGCTGGCCGGCCGGCCAGCACGTGGCTGCGGCGAGCAATGCACGCGCGATGCATTCAATATGTCAGCAAATTGATGCATCGGCAACTGCAATTAGCGGCGTGTGCAAAAATCTGTGTTATTGGCGCACGGCGGATGCACGAAGCGCGCCCACGACGTAATCTTACAAAGTGAGTGCCGGGTGGGAAACCAAAATATGCAAAAGGATAAAATACGATTTTTTTAAACAAGACTTTTTCTTGAAAACAAGAGTCAGAGCCATTTGAGTTCTTTTACATATTTAAAATTTGAATTGGTAGATAAATAGAAGAAATATACGACTTTATTCAAGGATCTTATTAAAAAAACATGCCTGTCAAAACTAACGAAGAACTTGAACTTTCTGCTGAAAATATAAATGTGGTTTGTGTTTTACCTGACACCACTCAAACATTGTTTGAACGGTTTTTGACAAAGTGCGCCGTTTCAAGTCCTTTCGAATCGCATTTGAAAGCGGTTTGTTTGGCTTTTCGTAAGGTTCAATGCTTTTGTCTAGTAGACAACATTGTTCGGTCCGTTGTAGCACTTGGATGACGGAGCATTTCGGAGCTTTTCGCTCCGTCAAGCCGTTGGCTCTCTCATGGTTGTTCGCTGAAAGCAACTATTCGCTCATACACCAACACTCACACACACCCAACTCCCACATCGACACATGCATACTGCAATTTTTCACGGCGCCAGGCGACCATGCCTTCTGCCGGTAATTTCAAATTTACGCTTTCACGCTTTTCCACAATTTCCCTTTGCAGCAACAGCAACAGCAACACACAAACACTAATAACAGCACCAACAACGAATAGCTGCGGAAATGTGCGCCTTTTGCATTTTTTTAGCTTTTTTTGTTGTTTTTGTTCCCTGCACATATTCGTTGCACAGAAGGAACATAAACAACGTGCCGCGCTCCGGCGCGCAGGCCACCTTCACACCCCTCACCCGCACCCGGTGGTTTCACCGTGTGGGACATCGCTCTCCACCTATGCGACAGACGTTAGACGTTCTCCATTTGCTGGCATCAAAAGGGACCATTACAACAACACTGACAGCGCCACTAGAAGCGACAACTGCAACAACCATCACAAGAACGACCGACACCGGCAGCAGCCGTCTGCTCGGTCGCTTTGTTGCATACTCCGCACAAACGTGGAGCGTGAGGTAGGAGGCGAGCTGCGCAGACATCCGGCACGAGCGTCGGTATCTCGCTGAGCAGCGCAGCTCAGCGTACGACGCACACGCCGCACGTTAAGTACTCGAAGAAGTAAATTGGATTTCGGATTTTTGGGTCCTACGGAATTCTTTACGGGCGACTTTTGTGCATGTGGCAGCTGCACACACGGGCCCGGACTGGTGTGTGGCTCGGTAGCATTTGCCCGCGCTTGCTGCGTGTGTGTGTGTGTGTCTGTGCAGCTGTGTTGCTTTCTTTGTTGTTGTCGCCTTCCTTCCTTCCTATTGTTGCTGCTGTAAGTGTTGCTGTTGCGCGCATTGTTGCAAATATCATTGCTATTGTTGCCATTGTTGTTGTTGTTGCTGCTGCGGCTGCATGCCGTTCAGCATCTATTGCCTGCGTGATAATGAATAAAATCCGTTTTTTATGACTGCGTCTACGGGCCAGAAAGGATGTGCCATGAAATGTGATGGAAGACGACGACGTGCCTTCTTGCATTCTATTGAATTTAGTTGTGACGAGCGGTGCGCTGCTGAACGCTGTGACGTGTTGGGCGCAAAATGCTCAGCCGCAAGCCTGCACTGTGGAACGCTATCAAAACACAATAATTCATTCGTAAAGATCGAATTTAGGTTGGAAAAATTCGATTTCATAAAATATAAATAGTGAAAAAATTAAAATTCAAGTAAATAAAAATAAATATTACACACGCTGAGCAAAAAACGAAAATGTTAGAAGTGCAATGCAATGTTTCACTTAAGCAAACATGCGACTTGGCTTCTTTTCCAAGACTTTACGAGTTAGCTACGTCTATATCTTTTTTTTACTTCTTTATTAATAACACAGAGCAACAAAATCGACATTATTTTTTTTTTCTGAAATCAAACCATGCTTTTCTAAAGGACTTTTGGACGCTGATCACAACTGCGTACTTAGTTTTTTGATTGTTTGAGCGGCTTAAGAAATATTGATGGTTTTCCTCGGAGGGCGTTTTCCATGTTTTTTGACCATTATACGCATGCAGCTTCTACAAACCTGAAGTCTAAAATGCCATTTTTTTAACATAGATTAACAATACTCTAACTATGTATTTCAAATTTAAAACATTAAAATCGGTTCAAAATTGCAAGAGTTATTCATTTGCAAAGTCAAATTTTCAGTTACTTTGCAAGATTGCGAATACACAAAAGAATTTTTCTTACAAAAAATATATATTGTCATATAGTGAAAGAAGAATGTTGGGGCTTTCAATTAAAAAAGAAATTTTTGAAATACGATGTTTGTAATAGAGTATGTGTACAAATATGTAAGTTCTCCATTGATAAATTCAGCAACAAAAGCAAGGATTTACTTTTGAGCTATAATATCGGAGCACACTTTTAGGCAGCAGTATGAAAATGCTCACATTCATCAAATGCCTTTGATTCATAAAATTTTCAGCTTTGATTTTGATTTTTTTTGCGCCCTAAAAATATGTCGCAGTGAAATATGGAAAAACAGCAAGTAGTTTGCTAAGTGTGTGTGGTTGAAATTTTTGCTTGTGTGATGCAAATCTTTTTAGAATAGCTCCTACAGTAATGAACCAATTCAAATTTTGTTAATGCCCTTGAAAAGACAAATATTGACGCTTGCGAAAATACTTTAGCTACTTTCGTCAATGACGCGAAAAGCATTAGGGGATTTCAATACAAACACGTGTTCAGAAGATGAAGTCGCATTTACACTCTAACGAGCATAGGCCGAGAATGGCACATACAATGCAAAAAATCTGTTCTATAAGTTTAAGTTACAACCTTACACTATACATTGCACACTAACTCCTAGTTGAAAATTGCAACATCGATTTTAAATGAATTTTTATGAAAAATTCGCGAAAATTGAACTTTGAAGGGCCATAGCCATGTTAACCCTTGACCAATCGAAATCGACTATGGTCAGAATTATAGCTTGAGGATTCGTTATTGTGTCATAAAAAAATTATCGTGTTTTTCAACATATTACAAATGCAATAAAAATTCAAAGATGAAAAAACGTGGAAAACACCTCCTAGCAAAAACAACCAATAACTTACAAACCGCTCAAACAATCAAAAAACTAAGTACGCAGTTGTGATCAGCGTCCAAAAATCCTTTAGAAAAGGTTTACTAGAACTCGGAAAAATTTTGGCTGTTGCTCAGTGTAATTCTTTATTAATAATTTTTTATTATTATTATGTTTTTTAATTTTTTCACTTTATACCCTTTTCGTTCTAGTTTTGTCGTTTGCTTGTTTACGATTTCTGTTCTGGTGCAGTTGCATCTCCTCACTTTCACTTCCTTTTCCACCAGTTTATTCGTTTATTCGCCAGTAACAGTTCACACAATCCTGCTTTTTCTTCTTTTTCATACACAATTCTTTGCTTTTTTACCCACTGTTCATTTGCAGTCTTTGCCTTTGGTTCTTCTTCATAGCCAGACTTGTGTGTGTGTGTGTGTGTGTGTCTATATATATTTTACGCTCGTATTTAGTAAATTTATGCGACCAGCACGAAAAAACCAGTTTCCACAAAAATGTCCGATCAACATGAAATGTGCAATAGCAGCGGTAACAACAACAGCAACAACGGCGCTTACGCGGCTCACAAGGTTTACATGTCTGCTGATTGAACTTACAAGGGCAAGTTTCTCGCCAGCTCCGATTTTCAGAGTCGCAGCCAGTTCCTGTTAGCATTCCAGGAGTCCGTCCTGGTTGCGCCTAGCAAACAAATTGAGTTCGCTCTCGTTGCGCACGTCGTGTGGCGCCGAACATGACAGGCGTAGTAACAAAATTGTGCCAGCCGTGGACACTGCAGCCTCCGGATCATGAAGCGCGCCAATGCCTGGACAGACGTCAGGCCTCACGGAAATATGTTTCAGCAATCTTTGCTGGTCGCAAGCTATGCTACATGTGTTCGTACTATATGTGTGTCTGGCTGTGTTGTACGTATGTTTGTGTCCATGTGTGAGTACTATTCGTACGTAGTCGCGTGTGGCCGTCCATCCGACAGGCGGATATGCGCCTTTTATGCTTTAAATGCAGTTACTTATGGCCCGCAGAGCGGCTTTGCCAGCATTTAACACACGACACACTCACACAGAGTAAACGTGTCTGGTCGAGTTTGTTGTGCGGCTGCCCGTTGCATGATTGTGTGGCATGCGACCCTTGCATTCGTTTCGTGTTTTCGCCACTCGATATTTCTTTTCATTTTATTGCTCCATTGCTGTGTGCTTTTCGCTTTCGTGTGAATGCGGCAGCAGCACACACACACGAGGTGTTGTTGTTGTTGCCGGTGTGGACATTGGTGCAGTTGCTGCCGCTGCTGGCGGTTGCCTTTTGCGGTTCGCACTTTGCCGTCGCTTCATCAATCGACAGCAGCCGTCAAATGTGGCAGCGGATCCGCTTTCGGAAGCTGGAATTAGCTAAAAATGCAAATATTATTTTACTTGATTACAGCTGGAAATTAAGTGGCGTTGGTGCAAAGGCGAGAGAAAGAGAGTGAGTGAGACTGTTCGGTGGACGCCACGGCGTATACGCAACCAACTTAAGCAACGTAATTTCCGAATAAATCACATCTGTTCTTACAGTTTAGTTGTGAACTGAGTTGTCGAAAGTATTCTTAAAATATTATTTCTGCCATTCCGCTTTCACAAAGGCTCAACCAAATAAAGACTTCAGGTAGTCCCGAAGGCTCATAACATTGTCTACTCGCACCGCACAATCGCCTCCTGTGGTGTTTTCCTGTAGCTCGAATACCCGCCAACAGTTGCCACGTGGTCTCGTGAACCCCACTTGAACTCGAAATTGTTCTCGTCGTTCTCCTACGCCGCTCCCACTGCATACAACAACAATGGCTTTAACTTAATATTTGTAAAAACGCTGAAGATGCCACTCGAGGCTGCGTCATTGCCGGCGGCAACAGTTGTAGCAATGTCCGCTGAATAAGCAAACAAACAGACGAAATTCGTAGCATCTGCCGAGTTGCGGATGACCGTCGCGCCGCGTGCGCTGCCATTGAGACAAATGAAGACGCGAGCCGACGTCGGGGCGTGCGACGGCAGTCAAGTGTAGTGTACGCGCAAATATTGCAGCAAATCCGCATTTATTGTGCACTTCAAACGCAAAATGCGCGGCAAAAGCAAATAAAATAAACAACAACAATAGCAATCGGAGCAGTGAACATTGCAAGCAAACAAAGAAGCGAAACGGCAGACAGGCGAACGGCGCCAGCAAATAAACAAAAGAGAGGCGCGGGCCTGCAGCGGGGCGAATCATGGCAGCGAGTTATAGAAAAGCAATAATACGCGCAATGCAAAGCAATATGGCAACATTGACAACAACTGCAACAACAACAACAGTTAGCACGCATTGAAGCGTACCGCCATAATGGCAGTATCCGCATAAAAGCCGCAGTTGCCGCTGCAGACGCGGCGGCTGGCGCTGCTGGCAACAGCTGCGGCCGCCGCTTGAGCAACGAGCTACATACATGTTGCCGCATGCTCGTCGATGGCAATTCAAAGCCAAACCATAACCATAAACGCGAGTGAGTGGCGTTGAATCGTGCCACACACACAGACTGCCGCAAAAAATGCAGCGCATACATTTCGTCAACAGACAACAACAGCAACTGCACAGAGACGCTTGTATCTGCGCCCAAAAACTGTTTGAATAAACAAAAAGTTGTTTGGCATTTTTTTTTTGTTTACTTGCTGCGGGTTTACTTGAGAGTGGTGGGGTGAGGTACAGAAGCGGTTCAAATCGGATTGAGAAAAAACTATATTTTGACCTCGTCTGCGGCACCAGAGCACAGCAAACAACAAAATATGCTTGTACAACGTGAGTGGGGTTTGTGGTGTTTTGTGGCCTCGGAAGGAGGGAAAGAAGTGGAGAGGCCGAAGCTTTCGAATTGGCGGCTGAAGCACGTCACAGGCATAATTTGAGCCGAAATGATGACTGCAGCTACAACAAAATTAAATAACAACAAAACATAGTTCAACAACAATAACAACAACAAGAACAAGAACGCTTTAAGCACAGTCGATGAAGCAAATGCATTGCTGCCACACTGCCATCAAAAATTACAATTAAACGGACACACATACAAGCGCACACATTTATTTACATATAAAAGTGACTGGCGAAATGGACGCAACACGGTCCGACAGCCGAAAGCGCACAAATTGGGCAACGATTGCGCGAGTTTGGGCGCTTCAGGTGTTGTTCGCACATTGTGCCGTTGTGCTGTCAGCGGCATTTCGTTTAGCCGTGCTGTGTGTCTTCATTGTTGTTGCTTTGTTGTATCCTTTTATGATTGCCACTATGCTGCCATTTGTTGTTATTGTTATTGCTATTGCTATTGCAGCACAACAATAAAAAAGCAATGGCAGTGACGGCAGAAAAAGGCAAATTAACAACAACAAAAACAAAGAACACGCACATACACACAGACGCACTGCAAGTAAATCGCCCACGCAGGCGCTCAATTAATTCCGAAATTCACATCACGTTCGCCGGCCATCACTAAACAATTTCATACGCATTAGTCCTGTCGACCGAATGCACACACACATACACACAAGCACTCACCACTCACCAAATACAATCGAGTGGCGTTCGTGCATGTGTGCGTGTGTGCACACAAATAAAAACACAACCGACAACATCACTGTTGACTGGCGCTGGGTCGAGGCAGTGAAAGCAATGCAAAGCGTTCACGAAAAAATCAAATGAAAACGCCAGTCAACCAGCAAGCAAGCGGCGAGCGAGCAGCAGCGGACGGGAAAGTAAATCCAACAGAGCCGCCGGCAGACGGCAGCCACTTCGTCAAACACCTTTCAACAGCCACTCGTATGCTGCGTGCCACGTTGCGTGCGCCGGCAGCCACACCCACACCCACAGCCGCACCCTCGCCTCGTGTCTGCGAGTTTGGACAGACGGCGGACTGGCGCTGGTGAAGCTCGTGTGCTGAGTGGCGGAATGTGAGCTACTTAAGCGCCTGTCGGGGGAGATTTTGGCTGCAAATCGGGAATTACGAATGATCATTAGTTGCGCCTGAGGTGCGCGCGGATGTGTGCCGCGTGCGCGTACGTGTTGTCTGCCGTTCCTGTGTGCGTGTGCGTGTGTGTGCTTCCGTGTGGGTCAAAGGCGAGATTTGCTGTAAGCACATTCGGTATTTAAATACACACGATGGCTTATTTTAAAACGAATCTAGAAAGATAACAATCTGCTTTTGGATTTAGTCATTGACTTCAACCTTCCTTGTTGTAGTTGGCAAGCGGTTTTCTACTAATGAAGTATGTTTAAAAAGTAATTTAAAAAAAGCATTAAATTGGATCTGTTGAGCTCTTCATACTCAAATACTTTGCAAAAACTGTTGAAGTTGATTTGTTCAAGCATTAACAAATTAAATACAAATTTTGAGGAGATCCTCTATTCCGTTGTTATAAGAAAAAATCGGATGGGTAAGGTCCCATAAGAACAGAGATAGTAAAAACTTTTTGAATCCGAAAAGAGAAAACCTTAGCGACAAATGACGTGCTCCATAATTTCCAACTTGGACCAATTATATTGCATTTTTTATTAACTTATTTTCTTAAATGAAAACCCCTTTTTGAGGCTTCATAAAAATGTTTTGTTATTTCCATCAGGATTACCAAGTGTGAGTCTCTTCAAACTCAAACATTCCGAAAACCATCAAATGCAGTAAAGCACTTATTTACTGCTTTACATCCTCTCGGCAGCGCGAAACGATGCCAAATTAAATGCCAATAAAGTGTAAACACAAATAGATAATTAAATTAAATTAATTACAACAACAACAACAACACAGTACTCAACTTCAACACAAGAAAGCACCATAATCACAGCTTTAATTGCAGCTTCAAGCGACACGATTTTCCCCCAAAGCCGCCCACTTTTCCGCCAATTGCCACGCCCACCGCCAAATTGATTTGCAGTCATTAAACTTGAAGCCTCAATTAAGCGAAACCCGAACACCGACACTTGCCGGACGCATTGCCGGCCCAAGTGAAATCCACTCGAATGTCAATGCACGTAATTCATTAAAAATAATCGAGGAAGCGGGCCGAGCGCGCCAAGTTGGCGAGAGGAGGCGACGGTGCTGGGCACTTTGTATGCGCGACACATTTCAGCTCATCGCTTCATTTATTTAGATGCGCCAATACGTCGCACGCTGCCTCCGATTCTGCGCTGCGCCACACTTTCAGGCGTTCGACGCGCCCACCAGCCGGCAAGTTCCAGTAAGCAAACAATGAGCACAAGTTGGCGTCTCGTGCGAAATAGTTGCCGCAGCTACTTGCAACAATAACAGCTTCGTTGAAAGTTGTTTCGGGGTGGCAGCAAAAGCAGACGACGCGACGCAACGACAGACATCATAACAGCGTTGAAGAGCGGCGAAAAGAAACACACACACTCCAGCAAAGAGTACCAGAATTTGGGGAAAGTAGATGTAAGCAGCAAGGTCCATCTACGCGTTGGGGAGAATGTGTGCAGCCCTCACACGCTTCCATATGCTTTGCTTTTCTGCCCTTTTGCAGCTCAACGTGATGCGAATTTATTTCCACTCGCCATGATTTGCTGTTTTGACGCGTTTCGCTGCAAATGATTCTGTATTGCTGCTTCTTCTTCTTATTTTATACAATAGTTTTTAAAATTTTTATAAATGTTTTGCGCTTTTTGCATTTATTTGTGCTGCTTTCCGATGTTGAAATTTATGCGCGGAAATTGGCAATGAAAAGCAATAAAACGCAAATTTTCCACTGCGCTGGCGATTATGAACGCGTCGCCATTCGGCGGCAGCAAGTCGCATGAAGCTGGCTGCCGTGGGTGGCGTCAGCAGTAAAAAAGCGATTTGAATTCAATTGACGGCTCATTCTACGCCAAATGACTGCATTGGGTGATAGAGGAGGTCGAGGAGGGGAAGAAGATACGAGAGTTGTCGAAACGATTCAGTGAAGCAGCGGCCAGTAAATTTAAAGGACGACAACTTCTGGAAAATCTCGTATGTAAATAGTTGCATATGTAAAAATGTGTGGAATAAAAGTTAAGGAAAATAGAGTCGTTCAATAGTAAGTAAAGTGAGTTGTTGCAGAAAACAGCAGGAAATAAAAACAGCACATAACAAATGGCACAAAAAACCGTACATGCCTTGGCTCACTGAGTAGGAAGGCAGAATGACACACACAGTCGAAACCGCTTAACTGAAAAATCAGCTTAACTGAAATAAAAGTAAAGGTCCCATTCTTATTTCGGATTTTTTTCTGAACAATTAGTTCGTTTACACTCTTTCAACTTCGCCTAAGTGAAAAATTAGGTGCAACATTTCAAAATTAGAAAATACTGTATTGCAATAATTTGGCCGTATTAAATCATCTCTGATAATTGGATCAGCTGATTTCGTTAGTCGGCGCGGTTGACTTTTTAAAATTGCAACCACATTAGAAAACTTTGGAATAATAATGTGTTTTCTTTTCACTCATCCAAAGTACGCTTAACCCTTTCGCTATTTTGTTGCCATATGGCAACATGCTACCTTGTGGACATCTGAACCCTCTGTGGTTTCAAGAACACATTTTTTGTTGGTTCTTAGAATAGTTTGAAGTTTTAGGACAAATACGAAATTAAAAAACTGAATATTTAAGTTTAAAGAAGAGAAGTATACACTTTTTTAATGGTATAACTTGACGTGGTCAAGGAAGAAGAAACAGAAAAATGAGATAACTTTTTAATTTGACGTTTTTTTCAATATAGACATTTTTTTTTAATTTTGGCTGAAGTAAATGAAGAAATATGCAAATTTTCGTTATGCGTGAAAAAATTTATGTTTAAGTTATTATAACAGCCACAAACATGTGGTTGATCTCATAGAAAAACACTCTAAAATACAGGGTCCGAGTATAAAAATTAATAAATTTCTTATGGAATGTTGCTAATATATCCACGTAGAAGCCTAAAAAGTGAAAACCTGTAGCGAAAGGGTTAATTGAAAGGAATTTCACTTAACCGTAGTCGCTGCACTTTAACACCAGTTAACTATAGCTAAAAAGCCAGAAACATCGACTTGCAGTAGGCGGACTCGACTGTATATATTTGAAGTTGAAGCCTTGAAGTTCTTGAAAACGGCAGCCGAAGTTGGTGCAATTTTCATTCATTTTTGAAAACATTTTATGTAAACTGATTTGTTCTTGTCTTGAGATGAAGTCTAGGTTTGGGGTTTTTAAGGGAAATGTCAAGTTATAAACTAGAAACATTGCCAGGTAGTGGCAAACATCTAAAAGTGAAATTCTCTCAAGAATTTCCATAGCGTGGAAATTGGTAGACCGCAGCCAATAGAAAAAAACAGCCAAGCATTGTTGACTCAATTGTGGTGATTTTCAATTTGTTGGCAACAGAATCACTTCTTCTCATGCAAAGGCAGCCAGCCAGTGTGACAGGCTCATTTGTGTCACTGTGCACGCCGCGTGTCTGACGACTGACGCAAATGCACTAATGCACACAAATAAATTCGTAAAAAAACTGAATACACACACACGCACACACACGCATTGGGTTGCATTGGCTGCCACGTAGTCGGTCGCATTGCACATTTCAGCTGCAACATGACAGAGCACAACAGACAATGCAAATACAATGTGAATAATATAAAAATACGCTCAACGATTTGGTGACATTACAGAAAATTAAAAGAATTCATCGTTGCAAGAATTCAAATTTGTGTTCAGCCACCGCTTGCGAGCGTTTTCTGTGCCCCTGCAGCGTTTCTGCTTGTCTTTGGCGATGTTCTGCGTTCTGTGCCGCCAGTCTGTTGAATCGAAATGGCTTTAAAGCTTAACCCGTGTATGCCCGAAAACAATACATTTACTTGTTTCCTGTTGTCTGAAATGAACTCAGCGAACTCACGACCCTCTGACGTGTGAAAGTCCGCGCACTAACCACTCAATCCCAGCGACCAGCATATCAGCTCCAACCCGTAAATGGACAAGCAAACAATAAATAAAAATTGAAAGCCATAAACCGAAAAGTGTTTAAAACTAAAGAAAGCCGCGTGAAAACTCATAAAGTGCGCAAATTAAATAAATCATTCGCCGCGCACTGACACATGGCGGACCGGGCCGCACACCCAACAGCGAGCGAACAGTGAGAACAAGAGGGAGACGATGCTCTCTGTTGTTTCGGTTGTTGGGTACTCGTAATCAGCGTTGCCACAAGAAAAAACAATTTATAGCCAGGAACCAATATAAACATAACCAAAATGTAACAACAACAACCAAAATGTTTATTTCACACAAACCAAAAAAAAAAACTCATACATAAACTTCAAGATTTAAGGATTTAAACAATGCTGCTTACTTTTTTATGAGAAACAGCAGTGCCTAAGAGTTGCCACTATCAATCAATATCAATATTATTGCCACTCCAAATAACAGTGTGCTATATTGAAGATAAATTTTGTATCAATGTGCAATATTCTACAAAATAACCAAATGGGATCAAATATCACCAAATAACCAAAACCCATTTTCAAAAATAAAAATAACCATTTTTGGTTAAAAATAACCAAAACGGTAGTGACAAAATATGCCAACAACAACAACAATAACAGTGGCAACTACAGCAAACAAACAAACAAACAATAACTGGCATTAAAAACAACAACAACAATAACACATAATTAATAAATAATAAACGAGCAGCTTTCATAATTTTGCATTTTTCATTTATTTACATTGCAAAGTGTGGTCGGCGAAGGGCAGAAAGAGGGGAGCGAGAGTAAATAAATACGCACAACACATACAAGAAATCAACGCATTAAGCGACAGCGAGCGCTGAACAGGCCGACAGACAGCCGGACGGACAGGCAGTTGTAGCACAAGCTGCCGCACACAACACGACAACAACACACAGCACGCCCACTCACATTGAGTGGCTACGCCCGACCGCCAAAGGACAGCCGCCGCGGCTGCTGCGCCTTTCGGGCAGCAAACTGGCCGGCGGCAGAGACGCGCTTCGTCTGCGCCTACAGGCTGGCGTACGTGTTGTGCTGCCGCTGCTGTTGTGTCTCGCCGACTGGGCGGTGCGGAAGGTCTGAAATTCACGACGGCGCTGGAGTGGAGCGGGGCCGTTGGTGGTCGAGCGTGCCAAGGACACCCGCAGCGACGCGTGGCCATTGCATTTGACGCCATAAACCAAACACAATGAGGACGAACACGCGTCGAGTGGCTGCTTTCGGTTCCGTCAGTGTTGTCTTTGCTGTTGTTGTTGGCGTGATAATGCTGTTGGCAATGTGTAATTGGAATGGTGTCGGCGTGTGTTGACTGGTGCGAGAGAGGCGCACTTATTCATTTTACAATTTATTAACTCGCCACGGGAGCGAATGATCGCGGACGGACAGCAGGCGAACTTGGTCCGTCTGTTGCTGCTATGAATGAATGACTGAGCTGGCAAGTGGCCGACACAAAGACAGACAGGCGGAGGCCGTGGGACAGTTGAGCGGCGGACTGGCGGATGGACACGCCGAAGTTTCGGTTTCAATTGCAATTCGCCAGGCGGCGCTCAACTGACGCCAGGCGGATCGCATGTAGCAGGATGTGTGCGTATGTGTGTGTTGCCGTGTTGTAGTTGCAATGTTGCTGTCATTCTTATTGTTGATGTTATTGTTGTAGACGTGGTTATTGCTGACGTTGTTGTTCGTATTGTTGCTGCCATAGTTGGCTCTCTCGTTGTCATCGTTGCTGCTGCTGTTCTTGTTGTTGTTGGCGTCCGTGTTTAATTGAAACAGTAAAATTAAATTACGCAACAACAGTTGTTGCCGCACGTTGCATGCCACGACACCACTTACTGCCTCGCAACGACATCAGCCGTGGCAGCGGCAACAACAACAACGACATCTGCTCATAGTCAAGTCTGTTCATTTATGGGGTTTTTCCATTTTCATCTCACTGAAAAACGCAATGACCAACAATAACAATAACAACGAATAAAAGTTTTTCACACACAAACTGTATAACGAAATTATTTTACATTTAACGCACAAAGCGCCGCCGCACAAGTGGCATTCGCCGCAACCGCCCGGCACGCGCTTTCACGTGCCGACGCCAGAAGCGCGCAGCGCATCGTTTTCCGTCTGGCACTTTTACAAAAACTTCACTTCACTTCATTTAATGATGCCTTAAAAACGATTTGGCGTTGCTCCCCTCACCTCCTCCGGCACACTTTGTGGCTCAACTGGGGCGGAAGCGAGCGATGTACACGCCTCGACGGCGTATGAAATCCATTAAGTGACCAACGTGTTAAGTTTGACGCCGGCACCGTTTGATGCGCTGTCGCTCGTCTGCACACGACGCTGCAGCGACATTCGTTGCAGCATTTGCGGCGTTCGGACAGCGCTGCCACTGATGGCCACTGGAACGTGTCCTGTCAGTCGTGGCGAACTGTGCGATAAGTTTTCGATCAAAGCTTCAAATTTGGATTTTTATCACAACGTGTGTGCAACTGTGAATATTTTCATCCAAAGTTAGCTGGTTTAGAAAAGTCAGGCAGTAGAAAGCCACCCAAAAACTTTGACTTAACTGGATTTCCAAAAGCATCGTCCAGTCATTGCTTCGATCCATATGCAATGCGTCCATCAGCAACCGAGCAACCGCACATTGCATCGGTCCGAGGCATTTATTCGTTGCTCGATTGTGCCGCAAAGCGGGAATTTACACGTCGTGGCGCAATATTTATTCATTAATTTTGTTTATATTTAATTATGCTTCATGATGTGCATAACGCAAACACAAATGAAAAGCATAAATGCTTTAAATATTTAAACATTTATTGTGTTTTTGAAGGCTCGAACGCGCCTTGCGCCCATTGAGCAATAGTCGCGCGGAATATTAACCAAAACTCAGCAACGACAGTGAAAACGTTAAATATTAAATTTAATCAAAAGTTATTAACATAAAACGAAATTATTAACACAAATGCGACCACATTGACGCGAACAGCACAAAACGCAACTGGAGAAAGGAAGTCAGCCAATGCACACACACACATACACACACCGCCGCGCGTTAAATGCAGCTGCTGCATGCTTTACTGCCGTTGTTGTTATTGGCTGCGGCATGCAAACCACTCGCACAAACACACACAAAGCTCTTTCGCTGTCCGTCCGTACGTCATAAACAATGCGATCCAAGGCGCACTCTGACAAATTATTGAAAATTTGCCCATTTGCCAGCGGTTTGTTGCAACGTTTGTTGCTCTTGTTGCACGTTTCGCGGTACGCGTTGCACGCGGCGTTGGAATTGTTTAATTACTTTTAGAAAATTACCTGCGCACGTGTGTTGGTGTTGTTGGGCGCGTTTAATTGTGTGCACGCTGCCCAATCGCTTTATGCGCCACAAGCATGCAGTAACAACAGCAACAACAGCACCAGCAGAAGCAGCAACGTCAATAAAATGGTGGCAACAGCCGCTGCTGCTCTTCGCATGCAAATGAGTTGAACGCAGTATTTAAGCTGCTTAGTTGGCTGTAGCCGACCAAAAACGCTCGCAACAACAACAACAACAACATATTGCGGAGCACAACAAAAACTCGTTTATTGAGATCAAATTAAATTCGCATTAAAAATTACTCATTGGCGAAATTCCGGCGTGCAGCTAAATTAAATGCAAAACGGTTTTGCGGGTCGATCGGCATTTGCCTTTGTGGATGTTCAACAAACATACACATGTATGTGCATTTGTATACATAGTATGTACATATACGTACATATGTGCGGTAGGTGGGCTTTAAGCGGAGCATTTCGGACGCGCTGAAATATATAAAGTTTGGATGAAAACATTTGGATTGCGCACTGAAGGTTCGTATTTGCCTTTGAGTCGAATCAGTTTGATTTTTACTCTCCGTTAGTACTGATTCAGTTTTCGAACCTCAAAACAAGCCAAGGAAGTGAGTTTTAGAATTACGAGAATAGGTCTGTTTGGCAACGAATAATTTGTACGAATTTGTACAAATTGTTACTGGATCCTGTTTGTTTACGCCAAATCTCCAGTAACGAGAGAGAAACTGAGAGCGTAAACTGACAGTTCATTTCGTGAGAACTTGCAAGTTTTTACTGGAGAAATTTTGTCCAGTAACTTTTTGCCAGTAAGAAGAAGAACAAGAAAAACATATGACTGGTTGCCATATGATCGACTGCAGAAAAATAAATTTTGTAAACATTTGGAGGAAAATGAATCCGGCAAAAAGATTGTGCGTTCGCGAGTCTGCTGACCAACAACCGTCTTGCTCAGCTTTAAGGGGGACTTACACCTTGTTACATTAAAAAAATCGATTTTTTTTTTTTTACATTTTATTGATGTTAATAGTCTTAAAAATGATCCTGTAAAACGGTTTGTCTCTATTTCGAGAGTAAGGCCCTTAAAAAAATAGAAAGTCACGTCCGGTTCGCGCGTTTCCGCATCGCCCCAGCGCTTTGAACCCGTTTCTCAAAAACTTGAATTTTTCAAACTGGTGTACACGATTACGAGAGAACAAATTAACTTATCGGCTTACTTTTTTTTATTTTTTTCATAAAACACTTGGCAAGGTCCCGATCGTTCACTTTTTCGAAATTTTAATTTTCTGATTTTTGACAGCTCAAAACAGAACGAAAAACGTGGGAAAAAATTGATATTTTTAGAAAAAATATGCGCCATTTTGCGAAAAATTGAAATTTAAAAAAAGTGAACGATCGGGACCTTGCCGAAGTAACAACGATTACAACGGCTATTCAATTTTTGATTTCAGATCACCAGGACAGACGCAATCGTGTACACCGTTTTACCCTTCAGTTTTGACAGGGGCACTGTCAATGCCACTAACATACCTGCCATGTCAACGCTAAAATCTGAACAAAATTGTGTGTAATATTCAATAAAGATCTCATAAAATGCAAAAAGTTTCGTTACGATATCCTTTTCCGTCTTCCCACAGTAAATTTTTGAATATACGGTTAAAAAACGCCCTACAAGGTGTAAGTCCCCCTTAAGGCTTGATTACACGTAACGAGTAGACTGACGAGACATCAACTCTAACGAGTACTCGTTTCGTCTAAACAGTAAGACGAGTTCTTGATTGAGTCACTGATCGATGAAAGTGGCGAGAGAGCCACTAGAATCACATTTTGTTTTCTGGGCCGAGCACTACTTTACCGTTATATTTTTCTCTTTTTCGCAGCGATTCGCGGAATCGCTCGTAACACCGTAAAACCGAACTGACTCACCACGTGTCAAAATACGTTTGAACAACTCGTCGCTTTTGCTCGCTATCCCAATTCTTTCGGCCATTTTGATGTCTCGTCACTCGACTCGTTACGTGTAATCAAGCGTTTACTTGCTGCAGCTGGAAGAGAAGAATCGCAGATTGAGCCCAGTGAAGGTATTTTCCTATTGCGAAAAATGTCTGATTTAACGTAGCTTTACTTACAGCTTCGTGGCCTTCCATGTCGGAAGAAGGCAAGGCGATGAACGTGAAGGCAAAAATTAGCAAAAGTGCTTTCAGTGGTTACGGCAGTGAAATCATCATCGTCGATCATCAAACGAGGATGACATTTTTATTCGCCAGCGGTTGAATGAAAACGAACCATTTTCCTATGAGTTTCTGCTGCTCGCCGGGAAAAAAACACGAAATGCAATCAGGAACTATGTCGAGGAAACAGTTCTCATGTATACAGGAAATGAATTTCGAATGCATTTCAGAATCGCAAGAAGTCTCTAGACTAGCAAACTGGGATGCTTACAAAAATCTTCGTGCCGCCAAGAGACTTCCGGAAAATGTGCACATGCTGGTATTCTTGTGGTTTGCTGGACATGAAGCATGTAGCCTCAGGCATCTAGCTGATCGCTTGCAGGCACAACAAAGTTTTAACATTCAATTAAGCTCTGGCCGCGTCGCTATGGAGCATACTTTCGGTATTTTAAAACAACGTTTCAGACAACTATATTATTGCAAATTGCGAGGCATGAAGAAACTCTGCCACTTCATACGAGCTTGTTGTCTGTTACACAACATTGCTAATGAGGAGGACCTGGAGTTCATATCGGCCTCAACGCCAATAGCAGATGATGAAATTATTGAATGTGAATATGGTGAAATATTCAAGGGCAATTTAATGCGAGTCCCAATCTTCCAAAGTATACAACAGCGTCCAAGTACAGTTCTTCAATAAATGTAGCTTTTTGATATATTGTTACGAAAATGACTTCTCTAAGTTCGTTTTGGATTGTGCTTGAAAATAAAATCACTTTAATTATTCAGCGCAAAAACGCAGTCAGAAACCAACCGCTGCCTTTTATACTTGTTTGGTTTATCGCGCCGATGGTTCTTGCACATTCCATTACCATTCGCGAACCATCCTTGCCATATCGGAGTTATAGCATGCCGGCCGTACTTCAAAGTGGATGCCTAAAAGTATTCTCGTAAAAGCATTCATGCATAGCACAGCCTCATCGTTACAATATACTGAAATTTATTTGGTATTGGTATTTCATTTCAATTTTTTGGGGGTTTTCCAATGGTTTTTTTTCTAGTATTATTTATTTCTTCAGTACTTCTATTAATGTTTCTGAAGTCTGCAGTCCGGAATACGCGAAACACGAAGATTGAATTTCAAGAAGAAAAAAATATTTATTACGTCTAACGTGGTGCACAAGTAGTTTCGAAGTGAAAATAAATTGACAAACAAAAACAAAGGCATACTTGATTTTGAATACAAACGATTGAATAAAATACAAAAGTATTTGTGTGCCAAGCAACAACAGTTTCTAATAATTCCACTTTCCTATTCTCTATTGCTTCCTTTCTTTCTGCTCTTTCTTCTCTTTTCTTTAAGCTTTCTTCGTAGAGTTTTCGTAGAGCTTCATCGTTCTCCTCCTTTTTCAATGCGCGCTTTTCTGCATTTTCCAAATACGCCTCCTTAGCAGATTTTCTTTTTCGCGACGTTGATGGAGTGTACTGCAATGTCTCTCTAAATACAATAAAAAACATAGAGATATTTAGCTTTAGTTGGTCACCACTTCGGCGCTTTAATACCTTCTGGGCCTGAAGTGGTGGCGATGCACAGCTTTCTTCCCGGTCTGTGCTGCTTATGTCCCCTGGCTCGACATTCGCCTCGCTGTCAAGGACATATTCCGGATGCAGTGCTCTCCGCTCTTTCAAAAGATCATCCAATTATCCACATATTTGTATGGAAAAAGTAAAACAGGTAATCGATTATATTGCTTCTGGTAATGAACCTACTCTTGATATGGGCGCATTTTTCTATTGCGCCCAATTGAGTTTTTTTATACTGCCTCTCCAAGCTGAAAAATTTTGCTTCAGCTTGCAACGCAGTGACAAAATGTCCGTTACTGCACAACTCCTCACTTATTTTCGTCCACATATGCTTTTTTGTTTTTAAAGTTGTGCTTTTCTCGACCTTGGGCCGCAATTCTTTTACTTTCGAGATGAGCAGCTTGGTTGTCGCGTCTAGCCACAGCACCTTTCTGCCATCCGTAAGTTCGGTGCTTAGACCGGAAAGCTCAGAAGCATCGAAAGGCCGCTGGTTGCTCAGCATCGGCTGCTGTGTTTTGGGTGAAAACTATTTCATCATAATTTTCGCACTCTGTATTCCGAATCTGTAAAATTGTGTTTTGTATTGTACGATTCTATTGTGTCTCGTATGTTCAATAGATTCTTTATTTTAAAAGCTTACCAAGTGATATATTTGTAAATGTTCCAAGGGAGCAATTCACATCTAATTTCATTCCTTTCATTTTCTTTTTTATATATTTTTTCTGCACCACGAAACTACAAACTCGAATTCAATTTTAAACTCAGCTGTTTCTTTCTTTCTTTCTCCCTTCTCCTGATAATTTTTACTGGAAAAGACAGACCTAATTACTGAAACGGTTAGTTTAACCCTTTTCGGAAATTTGTACAATATATCGTACAATTTTTTCCAATATTTTTTATTTGGCAGCGAACGTATTTTTATGGAACGGCTTCATTTTTTGAGCTAAGTTGGTAAGCAAAAACATAAAGTGGACTGTGCTTAACAGTTTTTAGGTTCAAATGTGGAAGGGGGAAAAGGGATGAATGGGGTTTCAGCCCCCACAATGTGTGCGAATTTGTTGCTTTTTTTTAGAGAAATGCCATAAAAAGTGCATTTTCAAATATATTCTCATTAAATTTCGTATTTAAGACTTTTATGTAATACTACATCACATATCCAAATCTGAACGAGATCGGCCAACTATATCATATAGCTGCCATAGAAACGATCGCTCAAAAATTTGTTGCATTGCGATTTGTACAAAAGGGCTAAACTTGTAACAAACGTTTGCACTTGAAAACTGAACTAAGCATGCTTCAAAATGCTGTTTCTATGCTGTAACTATGGTTACAGATTTGCCACAGCATCGGCAAATGACGGAGCTTCTACGGACGAATTTTTGAATGTGTAATGTTTTTTAGTAGCAAAAAGCTAAACACTATCAAAGCTTGAAAATCAGTATAAATCAGTTGATTTATAAAACTTATTCAATTGAAATTTTTTTTTTTAATTGTACAAGAGTTGCAAAGCTTTGTACGATATATCGTACGAATGGAAGACAAAGGTTGCGAGTCATATTTGAATTTTTTTAAGTTATGGATTTGGTAGCAGAATTTTCGCTTTTGCTTGAATGCCACGTTCATCAGTAAATAGTATGACTAATAAAATTCGATTATTCGGCAAATTTCGATTAAGAAATAAACTTGCTAGACGATTTTGTATTTTACTGGGCAATCACAGGTTGTGTAAGGTTAGTCATGCGTACTTGCCACTCCCAATACACTAAAACTCGGTTATATTCATTATCTCTCTGTAAAGCTATATGAATACTGAGTGATTGTGTGTTTTATTGAGGAATAAAATTGATCAAAATGTAATCACGTTTTGATTTCTTTGTCATACTTCATGTTTTTTTTCAAAAAAATCAATGAATTGTTTATAAAACTTAAAAAAACGAAACAAACATTTCATGAAGTTTTACTCCTTTGCGGACCATTGTACTATACGTGTATATCGTACAAAATTGAATGAACTGTAATTATAACTGAAATCATGTTTTTAATATTTTGATGAATTTTATTGCTAAAATGTTCAAAAATTGAAGGAAAAAGTAATTTGAAGGAACAATTTTTATCTCCGGAAATGCGAAAATTTACCGGAAAGGGTACGCAGGGTTCTCGCAGGTACGAAGAACCCATAAGTCCAAACTTGAGCGTTGCTTTGAACACAGTCAGCCTAAGGATGAATTTAATTCGAAATCTGCTGTAATCTGTCGTCCGAATGCCTTTCGTCATTCAAAATGTAAGAGTCCTACAACTCGTAAAATTTTTTTCCCCATTTTCAACTAGTTTTCTCGCTGCGTTTCTGAGTTTTTGAATTATGAATTTCGAGTGTTAATGCCGCTCATGCGTGCAATTAAAATGTTGACCAATTTGCAATAGCAAACAGTCGAATGACAATGACGACATAACCAGCAACAACGCAAATAACCGAAAAGCAATTAAATTGTTTGCAAATAAATTTTACTTTGTTGGCAAAATGTTGACTGTCGATTACGAGCTACACAGAGTTGGCCAACTTGTTTCTCGTTGTTGCGGCAGACATGTGTGCGGCACGCAGCAGCGCACAAACGCACAACCGCACCAGCGCAGCCGGCAAATATTGTGAATCATTGAGAAACTTTTAATGATAACCGACACAAAACTGTTACGGAATCGTGTCAGCGGACGCACGGGCCGAGCGGAGCGAACGGGCGCCGCTGAATAAAGTAAGCCAAGTGCTGTAAATATAATTGATGATGCAATTTATGGAGTAGCAAACAACAACAGCAGCAACAACAATACAAGCAAAAGCAGCATAAGCCAAAGCAATAATTCCAACTGCCGGTTAGAGTTTCCCCTGTCGCCGCCGTTGCAGCTGTTGTTGCTGCTGCTGTTGCTGTTGCAAAGGTGGAAGTGCAACTGCAATTTTGAGCATTTTACCTTGTCGGCAACATTTGTTGTTGGCATTGTTGCCATTGCACGCTGCACTGTGCTCTATGCCAGCGTTCACTATTCAAGTGTTCATTAAAAACTTTTCCATTTTTCCGATTTTAATTTGTCCGTACTGCAGCAGCAGCTGCTGCAACCGCAGCAACAACAATGCGCCTGACTACGGCAACAATTGCTGCAGTCGACAAGTAGCAATTCACAATTCGAAGCGAACCCATTCAGCCCGAATCCACCGCCGGCGACCTGCATTTGATGAATGTGTAGCGCGAAAGTGCGGCAGCGGGGCGCGCACAGAGCGGCAGGTGGCGGCGCGGCCGTCGGAGCAAATTCGACAGCTGAGCGCCGAATGAATGGAAAGTGGACGTGGAGTGTTTGGAATTGATTTGAATTTGACACTCGATGCGATGCGCCTGAATTGACGCGCCGCCCTGCATCGCCGCCACTGCCGCCTAGTCTGCCGCAATTAGACGCGCCGGTCGTTGGCACAGTTGCAGTCGGCGCACGCGTTCAATGGACGCAGTCGAGCGGAATACTGCGCACGCTTTTCCCATTCCGCGCCGAATATTAATTAATAATTTTGCGTTTTTCGGTTTTTTCCTAATCGATGTTTTTAAATTTGCACAAAAACACCTACAACAAAATGTGAACGAGCGCTGCTGCTGCTGGCAGTTGCCGTTTCAATTGAGGTGCACGTCTTTCGCTGCGTCCATGCAGGTCACGTGCGCGCAATGAAGACAATTTAGGGTGGCAACGCATAGAAATTGAACGGCGGCAACCAGCAACTAGAAAACGTGTGTTGCTGCCAATGGACGGAATGATGAATTAATGAATTGACCATCCCAAAGGTTCTCGGATGCATGAAAATTCACAGTTGAGTGAAAATTTGCTGGCATGTGTGCAAAAATGTGTGACGGAATCGAAAACGGAAGACCATTGATGACTGACTGATGGATCAGCCAAAGTCAGAGCGATGGACGGATTAGATGAAAAAATGATTTGAGAGATAAGTGCATAATTATTATTTAATAGTTTAATTGTTTTAGCCAAAGTGGGCCAAAGTAGAGATATGTAAAGTTGGAGAGTTCTATTGTGTTTCGTGCTGATTCATTGAACAGATCGAAAAATTATTGTTTTTCACTCACTCCGCAAAATACTCCGAACAATGGTCATGAGAACCCAAACAAATATTTGCTTTGGCCAAACATAATCAAACAAAAAGTTTTGTTGCATTTAGTGGATGTTAGATTCGAATTTAAATTGGTTATCCCTGATTACGTTTGGCAAAAGCTATAAAAAATTTCCGAATATTTTATTTATATTTTTTTTTCCGGAATATTTCGTATAAAAGATTTCGGCGCGGCAAATGTGCGATTTGCAACTTAAAGACTTAAACGCTCCGGCGCGGTAATCTGCTCGCAACAACGGGCCATATATCTTTGGCACATGCTTAACCCGTTCAGTGACCATACCAGCAGCTAGCGGCAAGACGGCCAGCACAGCAGTCCGCAGCTGCTGTGTCCCAGCCGCACGGAAAGCGACTGCCAAAGCTTCGTGCGGATTCCGAAATAATCCCACATTTCAAAGTCGCTCAAGTGCAAAAATGTCCAAGGAGGGCAACGACAAGGATAACCGCCGCCGAGCAAGGACACAATAAAATCGCAGTACGAATACCAAAAAAGAATCGGGGGAAAAACAATGTGAGAACAAGCCATGGCGCAACGAACTGCGGCAATATTGAGCAAGGCGACAGCGGCGGAAGTGTGGCAGAGGAAAAGCGAACAGAGGCAACCGAAATGTGCGCGCGGCGGTGTAAGGCAGCTGACCACAGCTGCACACTGCGCCAGCAATTCTCTAACGCAAAGCCGGCGCAGGGAAAGAAGCTGACAGCGGCAAGCGAAAATATGAACGAGAAAAACGAGCGCAACGTGCGAAAGGATAAACGGCTGCAAGGATTTGCAAGGTGAAGGTGAACTACAAGCACTGACACTGATGCTGATGGATTTGGGCGCACTCAGGTGCTGCGAAAGCGTTGACGAGCGCGCGGTGGTCGGCGGGGCGGACGGCCTGACATGCATACGAGCGGCGGGCTTACAATTGAATACCTCTGAGACCGTTGTGCAGCTACAGTTACACTTCCTTTTCGGCCGTTAGAAGCACACTGCACTCGACCTTATGATGTGGACTCAAATTCATGGGCAGTTTATTTAAACTGTCGACTGTCGAGTGTTGACTGGCGTGCGAACCACATTTTGGAGAGCATTTTAATTTCTCGTGCTGTCGACTTGTTTGCTTTATCTTTTAGCCGGAAGCTGTGCAGCGCAAGGACGAAAGGTTTTTCTTCGGAACGGTTGGCGAAATTGTGCATGAAGGATTTGGTGGGGGTTTGGTGAGAAGGTGCAGTCACGGCTGACATTTTTGGACATGCGACATACGGGAACGAGGCTTTTTAGTGGTGGAATTAAGAGGGACCACGAATAGCCGATTTTCTGTTAGAAAGTCCCACACTAACATAAAATGCCTGGCGTCACAGCTCAGAGCAGAAATATAGATGACATATAGGATTTAGCATTTGCAATTGGCACAAAACTATAGATTCTTCCATTGATTTGTCGTCAAGCGCTCCAACTTCCTCCATTTGGTCCCATTTAGCTTTGACAGTAGCTGCTTTTGTTTGGTCCTTGCTTCGTCTACGTTCTCGAACCTTTCGCTTTGACTTCTTAGGTTAGCTTTGCTAAACTAGCCAAATTCCCGGCCATTGCATGTGAAAATTCAGCTTTCCATTGGGACGATGGCGCGAAATCTGGCTGCTGTCTTCGCGCTGCCATTCGAGTTGATTCATTTACGCGCACGCTGCGCTGCGGCTGATTGAAAAGCTGCAAAGTGCGCGGCATTTGCACTAATGAGGCCATTTATGAGCGACACTGCTACACTGTGGCATTGAATTTGGTGCGAATTCCCGGCGGAGCATTTCAAGCGAAAAGTAAACAGAACTCACCGCGCCGATTGCGAGCAGCAGCAGCAGTGGCAAGTGGCACGTAGCGCAGGAAATCGTCACAAACGCTCACAGCTCGGTCGGCGCCTCCATCCCTGGCCAATGCGACTGATGAAATAAAGCGAGGATTCGACATAAGCAATGCGTTGCGACTATTTCGTTTCTTTACAGCACAAACGAGGGTGCGGAAAGTAAGGAAAACAAGAAAATAATGTCGAGACGAACTGAGGTGAGTGGGGCGCGCGCACACAAAAGGAAGACATTACAGAAAAGGATGCGTTGCGCAAAGGATAGCAATACGCATGCAAATGATACACAATACGTGTCGCACAGACACACGCACACAAACGCGCGTGCGGGCGCGTCCGCACAATGACAGTGTTTTAAAAATTGATCAAGCGCAAAGGTGAAAATTGATTTCGCAACAATGGCTACGTGCAACGCCGACGTGAGCGTGTGAGCGTGTCACACGCGCAGCGCAAAAAGGGGCTACAAAATTAAGCAGCGGCAGCAGCGGAGGCGCTGGCGTGCCAATAGATGCGTCAATAGATGGCGTCTCATTTGATTATGCTAATGAAGCACTCAAAGAGCAGCAGAGCGACGCAGCGACAGCTTCGGTTCGGCAGCATGATTTAAGGCGCGGCATGGTGCGCCATACGTGGCGTATGAGCAACATATGCAAAGTAGGTATTGGAACGTGCGACACGCACGCCAGCGTCGCTCCAAGCCACGCAAATTTGCGCCGAATTCCCAGGGCGAAAAGTGCAATGAATGAAAACGTGGGGCCAAAAAAATAAGGGCGCATCGTCAGCCAAGCAATTGGGGACAAATGAACATCGCGTAACGGGCGAAATATGCTAATGTCTGGTGGCAGCACCTGCCAGCTGTTGTGGCGGCAGCATTGCAACGTCTGAGGCGGCGGAATGCGCGGCAGGTGAGAGCGGCGCGCGCATTCATGCAGCATAATGAAGCGGCAATGTTGCCAGCGTGTGCAACGTTGTAGTTTACTGGGCGACAACGTGTAACACTTCGTTCAATAATGTGTGTGACTGACACATAGATGGCGGCACTAATACTAAATCAATATTTTTTTCGAAATTGTGAACCTTTTTAGGCTTAATGTCAAAATTATATGTCAATCCGACCATTAGTTTACAAGTTACAGTGCTTTAAGTGACACTACTTTTGAGTTTTAAAAAAAAATGAATTCAAAGCAATTCCGTGTGCTGATTTATCATTGTTTTTTAATGAAAAAAAATACTGTTCAATGCCAGGAATGGCTTGAAAAACATTATTCGGACTCTGCTCCATCAAAAAGAACCATTTGTTATTGGTATGCCGAATTCAAACGTGGTCGTACAGACACCGATGACATTCCATCTACTGGACGGCCAAATGACGCTGTTATTCCGGAAAACGTTGAAAAAACACTGAAAATCATTATGTCCGACCGTAAAGTGAAAGTGGGGAGATTGCTGACATTCTAAAGATATCAGCAGGCAGTGTACACACCATAATACACGAACATTTGGTTATGAAAAAGGCGTTTTCGAAATGGGTGCCGCGTTTGCTCACACCGGAGCAAAAACAACAACGAATCGATGATTCAAAGAGCTGTTTGGACCTGTTTACGCGCAACAAGTCGGAGTTTTTGCGTCGGTACATCACAATGGATGAAACATGGATCCACCATTTCACTCCAGAGTCAAATCGGCAGTCTGCTGAGTGGCATGCAACCGGTGAAAGCCGCCCAAAGCGTCCAAAGGCACAAACATCGGCTGGCAAGGTTATGGCGTCAGTATTTTGGGATGTGCACGAAATAATATTCATCGACTATCTTGAGAAAGGGAAAACAATCAATAGCGACTATTATATAGCGTTGTTGGAACGTTTGAAAGAAGAAATCGCGATTAAGCGGCCCCATATGAAGAAGAAAAAAGTGTTGTTTCACCAAGACAATGCACCGTGTCACAAGTCGATGAAAACGATGGCAAAAATGCATGAATTGGGCTTCGAATTGCTTCCTCATCCCCCGTATTCTCCAGATTTGGCCCCCAGCGACTACTGGCTCTTCGCAGACCTCAAAAAGATGCTCCGTGGTAAGAGATTTGGCTCAAATGATGAAGTAATCGCCGAAACTAACGCCTATTTTGAAGGCAAAGAAAAATCGTTCTACAAAGGCGGTATCGAAAGATTGGAAAAGCGTTGGAATGATTGTATCTCCCTAAAAGGGGACTATGTTGATGAATAAAAACGAATTTTGGCAAAAAAATGTGTTTTAATTAGTTAGTCACACACATTATTGAACGAAGTGTTATTATGTCATATTCGGGCGGGTGCGAGGCACTTTCAAGGAAGTGATAAGCTTCTTGTCGTCCCGATCTGCAATCTGCGAGTTTGAATGGTGCACAACAGCACTTGAACAAAAGTCGGAAGCGAAAAAATGCCGCCGAAATAAATTAATCGTATTTAGTGCAGCGATGCGCCGCGGCTAAGAAGCAATAAACACACCAACGAAACGCGTGTGGAGTGTGAGGCGAAGGGGCGCGATTGCAAGGCATGAATATGCAAAGCGCAGTGCAGCACAAAGACGGCCACATTGGCCGCCGCGAACGCTTCGTTAACGTTTGCTAACGCGGCGGCGGCAGTTGCTTCTGCTTCTTCTACTTCTACTACATGGTCCTTTGGTGCTTTTTCAATTTGGCTTCTTCACTCCCGCCGCCTCCTTCTCGCGCCTGTGCCTTTGTTTCGGTACGCTCTGGCTTTGTTTTTGTTGTCCGTTGTTGCGTGTTGTCTGCATTTATCTGGTGTTGTTGCGTTGTTACGCCGCCGGGTGCGCATTTAGTATGCATTAAAAATTGCGCAATTATGCAATTTAATTTTTGCCTTGCTCCGACTTTTCTCGATGTTTCTTTCTTCAGCATTTCCGCGCATTTTAATGGCATCTTAAAATATTCCGCGAAATATCTCACCAACGGTAGCGGCCGCAATGTTATTGCATTTTTTGTTGTTTGTTGGTTTTCGATTTGGTTCTTTGCACTAACTTTTTCGCGTAATAAGCGTGTTTATTCGAATAAGTTATTGCTTCAATAATGAAAAACCAAATTGTGCGGCCTAAGTCTGAGGTTGAGTCCGAAACATGTGTTTGACTTCCTTCGGGTACATCGTCACAAGAGATATAAACGTTGTCTCAACTCCAAGAAAAATACAAACAACATAACAAATCAATATTAGAAAAGTTTTCAGATGAAATGTAAATAAAAAACATCACCGCAGACTTTATAACTTTATTGCACAAAAGATGCAATAATTTTGTAATCTATCAGGTGTACAACTTTGCTTCCGCCGTTTTTTTCCAAAATTAAAAGCTTTATTGCGAAAAAGTGCTTACAGATGTATTATTCAAAGTATTGTCCGTCGCTAGCGACAACTTTCTCCCATCTTTCCGGCAATTTTCGGATCCCGGCTCGAAAAAAGGAGTCCTCTTTTGACGCTATCCATGAAGCAATCCATTTTTCCAATTCTTCGAAGGATTGAAAATGTTGATCTGCCAGGCCGTGTGCCATCGAACGGAATAGGTGGAAGTCAGAAGGGGCGACATCTGGGGAATACGGCGGGTGGGGCAAGACTTCCCATTTCAGCGTTTCTAGGTACTTTTTGACCACTTTTGCGACGTGAGGCCGAGCATTGTCGTGTTGGAGGATGACTTTGTCATGTCGCTCTTGATATTGTGACCGCTGTTCTTTTAGCGCGCGACTAAGGCGCATCAGTTGCGTTCGGTAGCGATCTCCTGTGATGGTTTCACCCGGTTTTAAGAGCTCGTAGTAAATCACACCGAGCTGATCCCACCAAATACAAATCATAACCTCTTCCACCACCATGTTTGTCTTCGACATCGAAATCACCATTTTTAAAACGTTGAAACCACTCCCGACACGTTCTTTCACTCAGAGCAGCAACACCGTAAGTTTCTGAGAGCATTCGATGCGCTTCAGCTGCATTTTTTTTCGAATTGTAACAGAAAAGTAAAACTTCCCGCGAATGGCGAGAATTGGGCACATAAACGGACATTTTCGAGCGTGAATAATACGAAAACAAGAACAACTGTAACTGAAACGGCGATGACAATTCGTTAGGCACTGTCCACACTCACTTTAAAGGCATTACCATCTATGTATTTCAACCAGCCTCAGCCGGTACAGCCACCTATCGGAAAACGGCGGAAGCAAAGTTGTACACCTGATATTTTACTTTTTGGAGATCATTTTTTTACTAAAAATTTTAATTTTTGGTTTTTCTAATAATTTTGTTGGCCTTAAAACATACACATTCGCACAGATACGTCCTTTATTTGCTTTGACTTTTTTAAGTTTTAAATATTGTTTGAAATTTTTGTGATTGCCGGCAGTTGCTTTCTTGAAAGTCAACTGTCGAATTGCTTAATAACATTTTTGGTCGAGTCCAAAGAATTCTTCCTTCGACTCCTCTTTAACAATGATAATTGTTAGCTGATTTCCCTCTGTCCCATCATATCCTGTAACGCACAAGAATCGACGGACCACTTCTTCAGTCAAATCGTTTTTAATGTATTTTTCACTGATCTACTAAGAAGTCCCCACCTTGTTTCGTCTGTTTCACGAGATCCGCTGCAAATTTAGACTTTTATCTGACAACCGTAGCCAAGCTTCACCCTCTGGCAACTAGTCGGCGACAATTGCAATTATTTTACAAATGCGCTTAACGCTGTGCAATTATAAACCGATTTCTTATAATGACAGATTCATAAACCATTTAGTCGAGAAACCGCACAGCGAACACAAACAAACAACAATTAATTTTAATTAGCCTGTTTTGAGTTGAGCAAGTTGATGGAGCGTAGCCTGTAGCTTGCGTCGGCCACAATCGAATCCGAGCAACCAGCATATCGAACCAAACACTTTGAACAGGCAAAGCACAAGTTTTGTCCTTAGCACCGAAGTGGGAACTAACTATGCGCATTCGAATAATCACTACAAAACCTGGTTTCTCCTAAGCAGCAGCTGCTGCAAATTATTTCGCTCGCGGTCCAGTGCGTACTTTTGGAATTAGCGATAGTTTTGGCAGCTGTAATTGCTACTCACAACAGCTCCAAAGTGTTGCAAGTTGCTGAGCGGCGCTTACCCACTTGTCTGTTGTTTGTCATTCAAATAATACTCAGTCAACCGGTGGCGTCCTACGTTGTCTACAAAATAGCCAAAGTGAGGTGCTGCCAGATCCTTGCGGCATTTGCCAATGTGAATCGCAGTTGCCCCTGCATGATATATCTGTGGTTCAGTTTTAGTTGAGTTCAGCAGCGATCTTTCATGGCTGTTCAGCTTCTCTTGCATAGAGGAGCTGTACGTTCTGATGTCATTGCCACTGGGCCAGTACAAGGTGACCCTCTGACGTCATGGGTCTACTTCGAGGCACTGAAGAAACGTCAGCCTCGCCCGACGGCCGACAAATAAGTCAGACAAAATACTAACAAACTGAGCGGAAAATCAAATCACAAACCTCCGCACACACACACGCATACACAATTCCACTTGAGCGTAGTGGCTAACTTATTATTTGGTGCGAATTGCGAACTGTGAACGGCACATTGCGGACACATGTCACGCAGCGGACCGCACAGGCGACGCCGGGCGCTGGGTCCATTCATTTCGTAAATTTGGCAGCGACGCTCGGCCACCGATCGCACCACATACAGCAGATAACGGCGCAGGGAAATGGGCGAATTGCGGCCGACGACGAAGGCCATCAGAGCTAATATTCGGTAATGAATATTTCGGCCGTGGCCGGGCGTTTTATTTTATTGCCAACCGAAATGCGGCCCAAAACAGTTTTAGCTCATAAAAATACAATTTTCTGCTGCTTGGTTTTATGGTGTCCAGCGCCGCACGCGCTGTCGATTATGAGTGTGTGTGTGTCGGAATTGCGCGCACATATGTCGGCCGCACAACTCGTCGAGTGGCACTATTTCAGCATTTATCTGCCGCCGCTTTGCCTGTCGTCTGTCGGCTGCCGACTGCCAGTGACCGGTGCGGCTGCGGACACGTCATGGTGACGGGCGTAATTTCAAATGAACGGCAACACTTTGGCTCTGTGCTAACCCCGTTGCTGATAGTTTTGCCCACACCACGCGCCGCTTCTTTATGGATATCGTTCTTGTTGTTGTTCTTGTCGGGGCCACACATTTTTATCGCCATGCCGACGTGCGATGCCACAAAAACGCAACAAAACCAAATAAAAATAGCTAAAGAAATGTGCGCACAGGCAGCTGCTGCGCTGCGGCAAAGTGCAAATCGTTTGCTGCAAGAATGGTGGAAACCCTCAGTTGGAGGAGGTGGCCGGAGGAAATGTAACGGAAAATGCGCAAATGCTAATAGTTATTTATGCGAGAGTCGGGCGTGCGGTGGTTGCGCTGCGCGGGCTGCAGCTGTTGTCGATTTGCCTTTCATCACATCATCTCCGGACGAACAATAAGGTACAAGAGGAAGTAGTTTCGATTTGTTAAATATTGCGAAGCGGAACGAATTGAAATCGGTGCTTCGACCAAAAAATGTTCAAAGTTGGCTGCGGCATTCGACATTCGATTCAACTTAAAACGGCGACATTTCGTAAGCCTGAAATTACCCAAACTGAAGCTGCAAGGAGCAGCAACAAATTTATGAGGTGTCATCATGCAGGTTATAGTGAAAGAATATGTTTGACTTAATCATTTCGCAAGTATCGTTTTTGAATTCGCCGAATCTGAACTCATTCAGCTGCGTTGGAGGTTCGTTTGTAGAGTGAATTCTAAACTATACAAGGTTTGGATGAAGAGAGAAAATTCGGGCTAAGGGAGTCGGAAAGCATTGGTCTTTTCTTCTAAGACAAAAGAAAAAAACTTTAAATTCGGGGACACAGCCCGACCTTGTACCGTTTCGTTAGGACTGGTCCTTGGTTCTTGAAACAAGTGTTATTGGTTTGAGACCACAGAGAGCCAAATCAAAATCGGATGTACTGCAGTCTTAGCTAAAACAACTATGATGCACTTGCACCACTAAGACTACGTTTTAACTTTAACATTTTTCTCTTTACATAATATTCTGGAAAAAATGTTTCAAATTTATTTCTGGTAACTTTGTTGATACTGTTGATAGATCGAAGTTATCATTAAAAACAAAATTTCTTTTGAACGAAAAGAAGGCACAACATCAACAATCTGGTTCTTCTACCCCACAAGGCTATGGTCCCAATGACTGATTCCTATGGAAAGCCGCTGGATTTCCGCCCCAGCCAGATTTGGTCGGACGTTCTCACCTCTAACGGTCTGCCACCTTCTTAAAGACAATAAACAGATTCAACTCAAACGGCGAAATGGACACTCGGTGCGTTTGCCGTTTGTCTTGCTGACAACGTAATTAAATAAATTGGAGCTGCAATTATATTTAATTGCATTGCGAGCAGCGCTGCTGGATGAGGCGCAGGCGGCACAAGCGGCGTCAAGCGTGTTCAAGCACGAATTCCGAATTTCCAAAATAAGAAATTTTAATGATTTCGCAACATGCAGAAAGACAAAAGACAGACAGACAGACAGACAGACAGATAGGCAGACAGCAGCAGGCGAGCAAGCGGCCAAACAGACAGCCAAAGAGGCGGCAGACAATTTTCTGTGTTAGACTATTTTCCAATATGGAATTTTTGGCGAGTTGAAAATGTTGCAGGCGGAAGCGCAGCAGCCAGCAATAATCAGAAGCACAGTAACACAAAAACTCGGTGGCAGGCAGCGACGCTGCAACAGTTGCCACGCACGCGGCAACTGCACGCCGCATGCAATATGACAGGCGCATCGCAAGCAGCACGACAAAGTGTCATAAAAGTTGCCACGCGGAGAGCGCAACAGTCGCAGCAGCAACAATAACACCGCCAGTAACAACTGTAATAAAAGTTGAAAGCGGCAAAAGTGGCAGCAACACGCAAAACTTTGCCATTCATTTCGCATGTGGATATGGTTATGCGCGAACTTGGGCCAAGTTGTTGTTTAAGTTTTTTATGAGTCGCTGCAGGAAGAATGGAGCCTGCGCAACTAAAACACGACTTAGTGTTTTTTGAGAAAAGTGTTGTATTTACGTTGAATGTTGGATTTTCATTTGTGCACTGTTGCCAAGTGAACTTGGCGCATTGCTTTGAGCTGATGAGCAAACAATACACAACCTGTCGGCCGGAAATTCGGTCAACAGTACAAAGCAAACATGGCGCTGTCACTCAGGTTGGCACAGGAATTTCGTCATTTTCGATTTCTTTGGGCAAATTCAAAGACAAATATTTTATTTAGCAATTTCTGCTGTGCATGGCCGAGCACCGCCCAAATCGACAGTGCACCGACACCGGCTGCAGTGCGTCCGTTCGCCTCCTTGTTTGCACAGTCGGCTGCCGATCTGAGTAGAAGCGATAAAAGCGATTGGATAAAAACGAAGGCAATAAACAAAATTAGGTTCTTGTGGCGCTGCAAATTGTGCAAATAAGTGCAGCCACTCGAACCGGCAAACGGGCGGCCCGCTCGTCGGCTTCCGATTGCAATTAAATTGATTAAAAGTTGAACGAGTGCGTTGAGTGAATTCGAAATTGAAAGGCACTTCCGGTGGACGGACGAGTGGCCGAGCGTTGATTTAGTGCGCAAAGTGGCAAATTTCAGTGTTGCGTTTTTCGAAATGCCAAGAAATTTGAGCGACAAAAGCAGTAGTTCACACTACATGTGGGTTTGGGTTGCCACCAACTTCTCGAAAACTCTATAATTTTGATTGCTGCGCAACTTGTGGCCTTATCGCACTTTGCTTACCTATCGCTGCCGTAGCCAAACTTTCGCTTTGCAGCTTATCTGAAGCGCCAAGCGAACGCCGCTGCTTCATAATTTTAATTTTTCGCTGGTCCGCCGTGCCTGGGGGCGGCGGCCAGGTCCCTTGCGCCGCACGCGCCAAAGAAAACTTTTGCATTTTAGTCACGTTATGCGCTTTAGTTGTTGTTTTTCGTCATTCTTGCGCCGTCTCTTTTCATGCTCTCCCGCCCTCTCTCTCGCACACACTCCTGTTGCAGCGCTTTTTGTTCGTTTGAATTTCCCACGAGGGCAGCGACTCGGAGGGGGCCAGGGGGCGGCAAAGATAGCGAGAAGAAAAATTTTCATTTTGCCACACAAATTTCATTCACACAAATGGCTTTTATAACTAAATAGTTGACTGCGCGTTTGTATGACTGTGTGTGTTTGTGTGTGTTCAAGTGGCGGCGTCGCGCATTTTATCTCACTCATGTTAATCACGTGTAATTAGGAAAATTTCATTAAAATGTTAAATGAGCGCCAGCAACAGTCGCAGTCAGAGGCGACGCAACTTGTGTCTCGCGCCTGCTGCATTCACATTCATTCGCTGCACTGCCGCCGGCGCGGTGGGTCGGGGGCAGTGCAGTGCGCGCTAATTGCGCAATAAAATTGCATTCTTATCAGCGCGCGCTAATTAACATAAGTGGCCGCTCCTCAATTTATCGCTCACCTGGCGATCGAGGCGCGTTAAGTGCTTTCACGGTTCGTCGGTTGTTTTTATGTACACTGCACTGCCGACCGCCCAGTGCAGTGTACATAAAAACATAGTTAATGCTTGAAGTGAGGTTAGGTTCGGTAGTGTGAGGTGAATTGAGATGAAATTGAGTGAAATGCGATGAGAAATGATGAGATAAGTTGAGTAGAACTTTGATAAGTTCAGATGAGATGACTTGAGATGGGTTGACATAAGTTAAGATGAGATAAAATGAGATGAGATATACAAAAATATAAGATCAGCTGAGTTGAATTGAGTTGAGATGAGTTGAGTTGAGATGAGTTGAGTAAGGTAGTAATGAGATGGGTTGAGTTGAGATCAGCAAAGGTAAGCGGAGATATGTTGAACTGAAATGAAATAAGATGACTTGAGATAAATTAACATGAGCTAAGATGAGATGAAATGAGATGTGAGAAAAGGTAAGCTGAGGTAAGTTGAGTTGCTATGATTTGAGATCGGTGAAGATGAGCGGAAATGAGTTCAGTTGAGATGAAATGAAATGAGAGAGATAAGAGATAAGATGAAAAGAGATAAGTTTAGTAAAAATTAGATTAATTCAGATGAGATGACATGAAATGAGTTGACATGAGTTAAGATGAGATGAAATGAGATGAGATATGAGAACGGATAAGTTTCGATTAAGCTGGGTTGAGTTGAGTTGAGTTGAGTTGAGTTGAGTTGAGTTGAGTTGAGTTGAGTTGAGTAAAGTATATGAGTAATGAGATGCGTTAAGTTAAGATCAGCGAAGGTGAGCGAATTGAGCAAATTGACATCAGCTAAGATGAGATGAAATGAAATGTGATATGAAAAAAATATAAGCTGAGTTGAGTTGAGTAGAGTAGTATTGATATGAGTTGAGTTGAGTTGGATTGAGTTGAGTTGAGTTGAGTTGAGTAGAGTAGTAATTAGATGAGTAAGTAAGTAGTAATTAGATGATAACTTGAGGTGTATTGAAATAAGTTGAGATGAGTGAAGATAAGTAGAGATGAATTGAAATACGTTGAAATGATATGAGATAAAACCGGTTGGTTGAACTGGTAGTTAAAAAATTGATCGAAAACCTTGTGAATGTTCCGGCATAAATCAGCATAAGGAGTGGTGTAAAGTAGACAGTTTTGAAACTGGTTTTTCGTGAAAGAATTCGATTCTTAATGGAATATTTGAACAAAATATGGAAAGATGTGCCATAAATTGTCGTTCTCTGTCGATAACCCAGTTGTTTTACATCTTGTAGCACTGTGTAATTATTTGGTTATCTGACGTTTAGCTATCAACCACAATGGCTGATCGAACTAATGTGCTTCAACTAATTAATACTCAACCTCGTCACGGCAGCACATGTGACCAGTTTATGCATCGCTGCACCGACATTGGAAATGCGATGAAATCAGGTCGGGTGGTTTTACATAGATTGTCCGTCCGCTCGCTCTCTACGCACCACAATGATTTTCTTGTTATCCTTCGGGATTTATGCGCATTTGTTGCCTTTTCTGCAACGCTTTGGTGCAGCGTTTATTGTTTTCTGTCAGCTGCAGCTTAAAACGTTTGTTGCGATTATTGTCAGCTGTTGTTTTTGTTGTTATTGTCAATTGCACTAAAAGTAATTGTCGTCGTGTTGCTGCTGCTGCTGTTTCATTACAACAATGATTATCCGACTCGAGGGCAATAAATAATGCGGAGGCTTTCCACCAGCCAACTTTCGTCGCTCTGCACTTATCGCCAGTAAGTGCGACTGTGACCCCATTCGATTAGCTGCATGAAGCATTCGAGCAGCGTCGTGGCATCGTCGTTGTCATTACTCTTGTTGCCGCTGCTACCTTTGTTGTTATTCCTGCTGCCGCAAAATGCTGCACGCATGTTTATGCGATTTCTCCCAAGTGCGTGTTTAGGCTCGACGCCATTGCTGATAATGTCAACGATAGCGGAAGGCTGCTATTCTTCCTGCTGATTGTTTTGTTGCTGGGCATGTGTGCTGGGGCAGCATTGGCATTGAGTATTGTCAGCGCACCAACGAGTTGGTCCCTCAAGCTCGATTGTACTCAAGAGGTCGTTAAATATTGTCAATTAAGTGAAAATAATTCTTCTTTTTACGGGAGCTCAATGCACAAAACGGCACTAAAAATAATTGTTTTCAACATACAAAGTTGGCCTAAAATCTTTAGAAATACCTAAGAAATGCTTAATTTTTTTCCTTTAAGTTCAAAAAAATTTTATAAAAAAAAAACAATCATACAGTAAAAATTGAAAAATACTTGTAGCTTAAACATGATTTTCAATTTGAACACCAAAGATCTAATTTTAGCTAACATCGTTTAAATGACAATTCTGATGGTTAATATTCATTGGGTGTAATTTCGGTCAATGTTCGCGTTTCGACCACTGTACAATACTCTTACAAATAAAAATTTAGTAAATAGTAAACAAAGTCAAATAAACAATAATAAATCAAAGCAAAAGCGGATTTTATCAGTTAGTGGAATCAAGTATGATTTTTATCTCCGATTAAATATAGAAAATCGAAATGTCCATGAGTGCTTTCATTCCAATCAATTGAGGTACCCAAGCCGAATTCCACCATTCACAAGTAACCATAGTGCCGCAGTGATTAGCGTTGCTTCATTAGTTTGCGAGTCGAATCGCACTCGAAATTTAAATAAAACTCCAACTGACGGTGCAACTACTCACACACACCCAGACAGACACCGCGACATTGGGGCGAATATATTTTTTCATGGAAACACAACGTCGCTGGCCAATGAGGCACTTCCGGCTGCAATGAAAAATGCTCAAATGTGTTGCACACGAGCACAACAATGGCCAAGTGAAAAAAGTGGCAACGTAGTGAAAGTGCCGCTGCTTTGCTGCAGGCGACATTAAGTTGCACAAAAACGTCGTCGGCGTGATTTATGCACATCGCGATGTCGTTGCCAACCGCGACGGTCGACGGTCCCGGGCGCACTCCCCCTTCCGCGCCTGCATATGTGTGCCTGCCTACACGTACGAGCCAGCGCAGCGGCGCGTGTCGCTGTCGTAGCAACAATTTGTTGCATGTTTGTGGCACATCCCCGCCACGCTGCGCTGCATTCGGCGTGCGCGTATTTTTATGCGGCCGATTTTTGTTTGTATTTCCACTGCACCGATTGATTTTATCGCTGCGAATGAAATCAGTTTTGCATGGCGTGGCAGGGCGACGGGGGGCCGTTAAAGGCCGTCTGCCTAATGCCATAAATTTGCGCGCGCAGCCCGGAGGCGCACAGATTTTTTATTCATTTCGTTCGATTCGATTCGATTTCATTTCATTTCACTTTAACACTAGGATGTGCAACTGGGCTTTTCCAGGCCCATTTTGACTTTGAGTAGTCGCCAAATTGTTTCTTTAGCTCTGATCGCTGAAATATTTTATGCCAACTATCGCTTATGTTTTCTAAACGAAACGGAACTAACAAAAGGTTATTTGCATAAATTTTGTAGAACAAACATGACCACTTTATGTATGTAGGCGCTAAGTGGAGCAACTGGGCCTGGCGAGGCCCGTAAGCGTAATCAGCTATTCCTACGATTTTCGCCCAGTTAGGCGTGGCATAGACAGCTGATACTTGGCACACGTACTCTATGATAGTATAGCTATGTGTCGATGTAATTATTTGGGGGGATTTCTTAAGAGGGTGGGGGGTTGAGGTGTCCTAAAAAGTAAAACTGCTATTTGTATATGGCACAACATTTAATTAATTAATTTATTGATTACATTGAAATCAACATAAATAGAGACAGTTTATTCTGCAGCACAGCCATGGCACAAACATAGTTTTTTTACAGAGCCGTGTTCAAGGCACATGAAGTTTTTACATTAGTTACACGAGAAGAAGGTTTTGCGCCGTTTTTTGTCATGTTGAGGCTTACACCATGCACAGTCCTTTCGTTGTTTTTTGTCTGGTCGTGCGGATGTGCTTGGGGCTGGGTAGTCAGCTTGTGTCTGTAATAATAAAGACAGAATTAACAATGCATAATAGTTTCTTTTTAATAATTACTTACAAAAACATTAAATTTCGCCATAGCTGCACTGATATTAGGCCAGCGGCTAACGTGACTGTTCATTGCCCTATTTACCATGTGAGGAGTGACCAACTGAGTTGTTAAAAGCGTTAGATATTCACGACGTTTATCCGTTTTGGGTGATCGTTTGAACGAATCGTGAACAATAAAGGATGCCAGGCCAGCAATATCTAATATGTTATAAAACATGGAAAGTGGCCAACAGTTTGTGCCACGCTTGCGAGTAGCTACTGAGCATCTGGTCCATAGTATCGACACCTGCTTTATTTTCGTTGTAATCCAAAATTTGATAAGGCTTCTTTTATTGGCATTGTCAACTTTGGATACATAATGCTGTGTTGACAGCAAAATTACTGCCTTATTTTTTTTGGCACATATGAGCACAATTAAACTTGCTCTTTGTAATAGCCAAACAATGTTTCCTCCAGTTTACGATTCGTCGACTTTTTGAACTCCTCTGGGACAAACCGTTTATTGGGACGGACAGTTTCTACAATTGCCATTTGCCACATTATTTGAAAGAACATTTTCCAGCCACAATTTTTGTAACAAACAGATAAAATAAAGGGTTTTATAATCCCCCTTGCGTGCGCCACTGCACATATTAATTGTAATAGAGTCACTAAACATGGCTGCTCGTGTTTGAATAATTTTTGTTTAACGGCTTACGTACATTTTAGGTACATTTTTCATATATTTACGAAAACATGTAAAAATTTCATGGGCCTTGAACACGGCTGTGTAAATAAACTATTTTTATGCCATGGCTGTGCTGCAGATAAACTGTATCTTTTTTTGTTGATTTGAATTTAATGAATAAATTAATTAATTAAATGTTGTGCCATATACAAATAGCAGTTTTACTTTTTAGGGCACCTCAAACCCCCACCCTCTTAAGAAATCCCCCCAAATAATGACATCGACACATAGCTATACTATCATAGAGTACGTGTGCCAAGTATCAGCTGTCTATGCCACGCCTAACTGGGCGAAAATCGTAGGAATAGCTGATTACGCTTACGGGCCTCGCCAGGCCCAGTTGCTCCACTTAGCGCCTACAAACTAGTCGCTCATCCTAGTGTTAAGCGTATTAGGCACGCGTTGTTGTTGGTGTTGCTATTCGTTGTTTATGTTTTTCGTGCAGACTGCGCGGCCCATTGCATGTTTTGTTACGTATACGCCGCGCTGTGCTCGCATGTGGCAATTTGCCATTTTGTGGAGCGAGTTGGTGCCTGCGGCTGTCATCAGCGTTAACGTTATTGTCGTTGTTGACTATCTATCTGGTGTGTGTGTGTGTGTGTGTGTGTGTGTATGTCGGTTTGCATGTGTGCTGTGTGTTGACAAACAATGAGGCAATTTGACGTCGGAAAATTTATTATTGATTTAGTTTTATGCGGAAAAAAAGTGTAAAAATGCCACAACAAACAGTCACACATACACACACAGCCACTCGTGACATCGATGTATGCAGAAAATCGCAGCTGCAAGCGGCCGCGTTGATTGAGAGCTGCAAAATAAAAGTGTTAAACGCCGCATTAAGCGATTTATTGGGCTGCAAGCGAAATGGCTTTCCGCGCAGTTGTCGCACACGTTTGAGTGCCTTTTCGTGCTTGTGTGTGGGTGTGGGTGTGGGTGTGAGTGTGAGAGTCGGCATGTGTTTGGCAAGCAGCAGCAATCCGAATGGAAAATCCGTTTGTTGCCTACGAACTGCGTGCGGAGTGCAACAACGCCGTGCCGGTGTTTTGCAATAAAATCTAAACACATTTCGCTAATGTTTGGACAGAGCTCAATCAGTGCTCACTAAGCTGGAAAGACCCGCAGCGCAGAAGCAGCGCGAATAGAAAGCGCAATAGATGGAAATAAAATTCAATAGCGGTAAAATGAATAAATGGATTTCAGCAAAAAAAATGCAATCACTATTGAACCCATTAGTTTAACTGATTTAACAATAATTTTTAGTGGGAAAAACATTTTACTTTGCACAGATTTTAACAATGCAAACAATTATTTGGTTTTAAAACACTCTTCACTTCAGTGGTTGCAACGCTGAACGCAGAACAGGTCGCGGCTACAGTTTGCGCACTTCGCTTACGTCCAGGTACAGCTTGACGGTACCCAATTCCTGGTATGGGTAGCCCTCCAGAAAGATGAACGACATCTTGTACATGCCCAGCGGTGGCTTGAACGGCAACGATTTGCTGTCCACGTAGAGATTCTTCACGACCAGTCGGCCCTGCTCGCAACAACAACGAATATGTCTTTGGTGCTTTGCTTATAAATCGATTCGCGACATACCTCGAACGGACATGGATGAATGACATTGGACACATTGCTCACGAGGTTCGTCAGGATTGTGGTGAATCGATGGAAGGTCTTCTTGTCCAGAATGTCACACATGTTGCGCGTGAAGTTGATCAAAAATGGCCGGTACTGGTTGACGTCGTTCTTCGCGAAAATCTGCACGTGCAGCTGTAAAGAAAAAATATGAAAATACCGGAAAATATGCGCCGATTCATCCCCATTCGCACTCACCGACACGTTGCGCAGCTGACCGATGACATCGCATTCCATGTTGGTGTTGCTGCGGTGCCAGCTGACGGCTCGCACGCTGCACGTGGCGTTGCGTATGAACGCCGGGTTCGGCATACACTCGATCTTCGTTGTCTTTAAAACGACGACGCCGTCGACCTGCGAGAAATCAGAGATCAGATCAGGAATCGATCGAGAAGCCGATCTGTGCGTTCATACGAAACTGCAGAGCGAACCCACTGCGAGCAGCCAAATGGGGCGTAACATGGTGATTGGAAATTTCAGCTTTGCCTGCAATCGACTGCGTCCAGCTACCAGTGATGTGTGAATGAGTGTTATTCATCGGCGGATCATGACATCCGTGTAAACAAATTCAGTTAACCCTTTTGTGCAATTTGTGTCAAAATTAACCCCACAATGCACAGCAGTAAAAACTAGCACCGGAAACTCATAAATGATAAAATCACAATTCTATGTTGTAAAGTATTTGACCCTTTTCAAAAGAAGGTGTATTCATATGTGATTGATTCAAATTGTTGTATCAGCAGCTGTGTTTATAAAAATTTAATGTAAAAGGTATTTTTTATATAAAGTAGTATGCGGCGGGATTAGAGTTTCTCCATACTTCTGCATAGTCACAATCAATTAGTACAAATACGCCTATTTATCTCATCTAAATTACATTGAATAACTGAAATATGTTTGGATTTACTTTGGCATAATTAACATTTGACTGCTTATAAAACAGCGTAACGAAAAAATAAAATTAAATGGAATATAATTTCCATTAAACCAAATAATTTCCATTTCCAAACCTGTCATTTTACCGATTGCTATCGAAACCGAACGTCACGTGCAGATATATTCAAAGAGCAATGAATGGAACGAGAGAGACTTTAAATTGTTTAAAAATCTGTTTAGTTATTACATATTGATTGCTGGCACCATTTTTACTCATACCGTACAATCAATCGACACACACACACTCACAACATCGCGACCAAGGACACACTGCACGTATAAACGCGCATCTATGGTACTTTGTCTACTGGCTGCTCAATCCCTCTCTTCAGCGCGCAGCAAATAACGGAATTCTTCACTTTATTAATAAACAGGAAGAGCACGCAAGGGCGGCCGAGTGATCCTCCTACAACCATGCATGAGCCAAGTATAATCGATCAATGTATACTTTTGCATACATCAGCAATCGGGAATCTGCCCGTGTCTTCGCAAGGTCCACAACAAGTCCAAGCACGACAAGTTAGTATGAAACTTTTGAAAATCGGATAGTTTGGAATTCCTCCCATCAAGCCAATTAGAACATGATCTCATTTCTTGTGAGCCGATTACTTTTATTTAAATACTTATACAAAATACTAATCCCACTAATTTATATAAATACGGCTGACAGTGTCCAGTGAAGCTGAGAGCGCTGTCGGTTACTTTCGGACTTTGCTACAACTTTCTCAGCAACGCATCAATGAATCCATCAAAAACACATTTAGTTAGTTTTTTTTTAGTTGTCTGCTTGCTCGCAAAGTTTATTTACAATTAAACACATTTATTAATTATTTAAAACTGACCGACGATGAACGCCGGGTTTGGCATGCACGACGACGCCATCGACCTGCGAGAAATCAAGTCTGAAATGTAGTAAATTTGTATGCTCATATGAAAATGAAGAGTGAACCCACAGCGAGCAGCCAAATGAGGCGTAACACACTGTCTGAAAATTTGAACTTTGCCTGGAATCAACTGTTCCCATCTACCGGTCGCGGCATAATGGCATTGGAAGCGTGAATAAATGTTGATGGTCTGGTGATCACGGCGCGATTTTGTATTTCACTGTATTTCGTGATTTGTGTCGCATCTGACCCAAACATTGAAAGCAATAAAACATGTTGAAAACCATTAAAAATTAAACAAATCATTAAAAAAACAAAAATTATAAAATGTACAACAAGTTTTGAAAACAATTTTTAGGAAACTTCGATGTATAGTTTGTGGGATGATGTTTGATTTGTTAAGAATTGAAATTATCAGCTTACAGCCGACACCCTCAGGGCAGAGCTTCAAACTAAAGTTCTCGTTATTCGTGCGATTTTATATGAACATATACTGGTCATAGTTTTAGACTAATCCGAGCAGGCTTCTTACACTCTTTTATTTCACTTACAAAGGTAATCCAAGTCTAGAGAAAGCCAGGCAATAGCAGAGGAAGTGACTTAAACCTACTTCTCGACCAAACCCTGCAGTCGACGCAACATATAACTCTTATAACATTGAAGAAGGACTAACATCGGATTTATACAGATTCAAGTGAACGCTTTCAGCTTTATGCTTAATCTTAGATTACTTAGATTCAAGCCTTCAAGCTTAGCGGCTCTGGACAAACCCGGTCTTACAGAAAAAAGTATAAGACACAGTTACTCTTTGTTTGGTGCTAACACGAAGCCCTCAAAAAAAATATGCGAGATAAATAATTACGTTGTACATCTTAGATTTGCTACACGAAATCCCTCGGGACCTAACTCAGCGCGTAGTATTTAGCAACTGTAATTGGATTATTGTTTAATTGAAATATGTGATTATGCGGTTAATGCCGCAGCCCGCATCGAAACCAACCTTACAGAAGTGTGCAGTCACTGCTGCAATGTGGCCGTCGGCAATGGGCTAAAGAGCTGAGACGCGTAGATGAGTGAAGATGATTGTACGGCGGTGATGTTGACGCGTCAGTCCAAAGTGCCGCACACGCCGCTAAAACTGGACTGCTGCTGCTGTTGCTGCATAGAATGTTGACACGTGCAACATGTGGCTGTCCCACACTCGCACACACACCACAATGACTTTGTTGCATTTTAAATTCAATTACGGTAAAAATGCTTTGCATGTTGCCACCGCGGTTGTTATTATTATTGTTGTTACTTTTTCTGTTAAATGACAAATAAAAAAAATGCAATTTGCATGCTTTGCTACAACTATCCGGGTGCGATAATTTATTTATTTCCTTCGCAAATTGCTTGTAGACGCAATGCTCGTACAAGCGTTGGATAAATATTTGTGCGGATGTGTCCTTTGTGTGTGTGTGTGTGTTATGTAAATGCGTTTAGCTACAGGTATCAGGACAGCACTCACAGACACACTTGCACTGTTCATACATATGTGCGTGTGCGTCTGTGTGGGTTTATGCATAATTTAAGAGCGGAAAAGCAATTTGCAACAATAAAATATTCCTCTGTGACCTCCACCACTGCCGCTTCCGCCCGCCCGACTACGCTCCTCATCGCTGCTCGTGCGCTCTGCAGCAACTCGGCAACACAAAGAAATCTGCATTTGTTTTGACATTTGCCAAAATTATTCAGCAAAGTTGACGAGCACAACTGACGCAATTCCGCGCGTGTGGGTTGCTGTGAGTATGCGAGTTGCTTGACAGTAACTAAGTGCGATTTGGCTTTGGTTTCGTCTGTGCGTTGCAGCTTGCAATGAATATCTCGCCGTCACGACAACTTGGCGTTTTTATTCGAAGTGGCACATGCGGTTCGTCTGCCCTCCGTTTGCCGATGCCCTCGCAATCTTCAGATTCATCTCAAATGCACAAACCGGCACTTGAGCCCTTTTAGTGGCTGTCGCTTATAAGCACCGATCCACCCCCACCCTCGCCGCCACCGCTTATCGCTTGTGAGCTGTCATTCGCGAATGGCTGGCAATGCTGCCATCTGTCATGGCTTGCGTGACATGTCAAAATTAATTTATATTGCGATACTTTGACAGTTCGACTAGGATTTCTCCGCTTTTGCCACTATTTATTTTCCATCCGGCACGTTTTTGCATTTCGCTCCGCCGTAGCTCAGTTCAGCACATTTGCATGCGGCGTCTTCCACTCGCGTTGCTTTGCTGCAGCATCATCACATTTCGTTTGAATTTTTCATATTGAACTTTCCAATGTGGAAATGCGATACTGCCCATGTTGTTAGTATTGTTATTGTTGTGTTGCGTTCAGTCGAGTTCGGCCACCGTCATTTTTATGCTGAGTTTTCAATTTTTTGCGCTGTCATCGGACACTTTCACAAATGTGCTTTATGGATTTTTTGCGCGCTTTGCCTTCCGTTCAATTGCACTTGTCGCGCCCTTGGGGGAGTGGCACGTGTGGTCTCGTCAACTCATTTTTTGACACATTTCAAGCACTCACCGCCAGGAACCGTATTTCGAAGCGCTGCGTTTGGTTTTCAATTCACTTACTATGTGAAAGAGTTGCTTGCGCGAGTAAATTAAATGTTGCATGCGTTTGGCTAAAGTCTTCGCTCGTTGGCATTTTTGACAGTTGAATGTCGCGCACCATTTGAAAACTGCGTCATTTGTGCAATCAATCAATCAATCAATCGTGTACACAGATATACACTATTCAAGTAAATAATGCATTCAAGTTGCTGATGTGAAAAACTATATCCAAGAACTATATCAGTGGCAAGTCTGCACTGAGCCTGTTTTTCGACGGTACGAAAATGAGAGAGCAAAAATCATATATGTTAAACGGTGAACGCATAAAGGGTTCACTTGTAAATTTAAGTAAAACAATTTGCTTTGCTCCTTTGAAGTTGGATGGAATAGAGCTTTCGCCTCCCGGACTGCTGCAGTGTCGTCCGAAAGTGAAAGTACTAGGCCGGAGAGTTACCTACGAAGCTGCAAACAATATTGTTTGTCTTTGTCACATATTTCTACAGCACCGACTACTATCAAGAAAACCCCAGCTTTATTACCTCATATGTAAAACTCGAAAAGTCCAAGTTCTGAATAATATTCTTCTAATTTTATTCTCTTTCTTTGCAAAAATTTTTTGTGGATGCAATTTTAAGATATCATTAAAAACTCCTCTTTCTAACGTGCCATGATACCTTAAATCCCAATATAAGGAATCTTCCCCCTCCCAACCCACTCTAAGTTAACTAAAAAATTGAACACACCCACTCAATAAAAACTTTATGTCGATTTTCACGGTCCTCCTCCAGTCGTTTTCACTGCCTTTTCAAGTCGATCGCTTAGTGCTTTCAACCAGTAACACTGTGCAGTCGTGTGGGAAACCTAACAGGGGAATAATAACTCGAATATCCTCAAATTCAATAAAGTAATTGGCCGCATGCGGCGCCGCGCCCCATGCAAATTCCACCACGTCGCTCTGTCTGTGACCACATCCAACACTTTTCAGCTTATTGTGCACAACATAAAACATTTTACGACTCTTCAACCATGCCAACGACCAATACCCACAGCAACAACAACAACACACCAGCCCCGTTCAATCGCCAGCAAGAGGGCAACTACACATTTCGCAAATATCAATAAAACTAAAATATTAAAATATTACTTATGGCCACTACGCATCCGAATGCATTGCTTCCGAGGCTTCCGATGGCGCTTGTAAATCATCTTCAGTCGGTCACGTGCCCCGCACGCATTCGCAACAGCTCCCGGCAGGCAGAAGCCGGGCAGCGTGTTGCTGCAGTGTTAAAATAATTTTCCATCCACAATGACGTTTGTGCAGCTTGCAGCGTAAGCAACGGTAGCCGTGCATGCATGGGTCGAGAACAGTCGAGGCGAAGCACCTGGTGCGCCACTGCAGCAGGGCGCCTTAAGAAGTGCGGCAGGAGCGGTGCCCATGTACGGTTTGGACGACTGCACCGAAGAACGGAGCGAGTTTCGTACATTTTTACGATGTCTTCCATCAAATTGTGCAAGTTGAAAGTCTACAGGATGAGGCGAAAATATATCGAGACAAGACAATAGGCCGAGAATAAACTGAAGGCTTAAAGTCGAGAAATTAGCCTTCTAGAAAAAGATAGAGAAGTAGATGGACAGGACGAGTACAAAACTGTTTTCAAACAGAAACCAACCGCATATGAAGATTCAAAATAGACTCGAATCAAACTAGGATGAAGTGTATGTGAGTGAGGAGTCAGCAAAGCTTGGCCACCTGCACAATTCATACTGCGGAGCTAAAGGAAACAATCTGAAACCTTGCCGAGTCTTACCACGTAAAAGGCTCAGTAACAGTCAATCGTTCTCAATACTGTACAGTGTCATCGCTCAGCATTTTGAGAAGAGCCAAACTCTTCCATGTGGAGCTTTTCAAGATTCCACAATTCTTAAATTAATAAAGTGGCCTATTACGATGCTACAAATTTAATTAGTGCGTGTTCCTCAGTCTGGTATCTGTCCGAAATCACCCGAATTCCGCAATTAAGAGGGCAATGCTCCCTTTGTTGATACTCAATAAATTTTGTAAACGCTACGAATCGTTGTGCAAAAACGAAACAAAACTCAAAAATATTGAACCACACGTACGCTGCAATAAAATTTCGATTTCATTCAAGTATTTCGAATACACCGACAGTTGTTACAACAACAACAAATGCGGAAGCAGAAAAAAGTCAACAAAAACCTAAATGCCAATTTCAGTCTAATGGCTGTCACTCGAACGCAGACAATGAGGGAAATGGGAGCGTGAAGCAAATCGGAAAGTTAATTTTGTAAAAGGGATTAAAACAAAAAAGGAGAGCAAACACAAAACAATATTGCGAAAGTAAAAAGTAGAAATAGCACATGCAACAAAAAATGGGCACACGACACAGCACGACGATGAAATTATCTGCGAGTGACTGCGGATTAATTGTACCAGTTCTCAGCTGGAAAATCTCGGCAAATGCCAGCGGCCTGGAAAATAACAAGAAAAATAGAAAGCGAGAGGGGGAACAATAATGTAAATAGAAAAGTCAGCAATGAAAGGGAATGGGGACGTGGGGAGGGGTTTGAGTTAGACAAAGGCCCGCAAGAATGGTTGTGTAGATCAGAGAAAAATTGTGTTATGCGGAAAAGCAAAAGTTACTATCGAAGGATAAACAACGTGCAGTCGTGCGGTTTAAATTTACTTCTTATGCAATGTTTTCTCCACCTGGTTTTGTAATTAAAAAAACGAATCTTCCTAAGAAACTCGCTTGATTACGTAAATAAATATTTACACTTTTTTCTCTACAATATTTTTCTTAGCGAAATATAATTTTGTTTTCTATTCTTGTTTATTATTTAATTCCCAACAAGAGGCACTACTGAGAATACAGACACCAACAAACATTGGAAATGTCTAGACACACAAACATAGATACTGTGCACATAACCTCATTTTCTGTGTCACTTTTGGCCCACTGCGCCTTTGCCTATTTTATGTGTGCGTAGTGTGTCGCCTACGGCCGCCAGTCGCTATTGGCGCCATAAATGTTGCACGGCCCATTTAAAGTGTTAATTTGTGCGACAATTGCGTCGCTCAATATGTTTTCAATTCCTCGTCCCGTTGCCACTTCGTGCGTCCTTTCACGACAGAACTCATTGCGCAGCCCGTCCACGTGGCCGGGCATCCACATTCCTACACGGCCGACATGTTACTTGGTTGCTGCTGTGAAGACTGAAAATCCCGCTTCGGTGCACATGACCTGCTTGTTCTTCTTTGCCGTCGCCTATCGGTTTTATTACAATTTCAGTTTACAGTTTCTCGCCATCGCCTTCTTGCTCACATTCTTCTGCTTTACCTTTGTCATTGGCCGCGCGCTGCGGTGCTGACCAGAGGTTATCGCAGCCGCCGACGCCACCGAACACTCGTACCGGGTCACAGCACTCGAGCGACGCTGCTCCCTTCACACATTGGCGCAAACAGGAACGAGGGACTGTTGGCCCCGTGTCTCCCGAAATCCAGAAAGACGAAAATAAAATAAATGGTGGCGTACCGCGCGCATGGCCAGCTCGTCCTTGCCGTCGCATAACTGAATTTCGTAAAATCCCATGGGAGACGATTTAATCCCACATTTCAAAGTTAGTCAAGTGCGAAAATGCCATAAAGGGATGCAAACGGCGACCAAGCGCAGCGCCAGCAGCCGGCCCAGCCAGCGCGGGATCCGACCAAAGGCGACCGACCGACTGCAGCCATGGCCGAAAAGAAGTCCTTGCTTGCGGCTGTGGCAGTGTCGCACCTTCGTGTGTATGTGTGTGTGTATGTGTGCGCAGTCGGCATTTACCTTGAGCTCGTATTTTCTCTCCAGGCTCTGCAGCCGCCACTTCTTCCTTCGCACTTTTCACTTGACATTTCTGGCAGCGTGCGGTGCAGCGTGGGGCGGTGCGACGCGGCGGAGTCGCGCTGCTGTTGGCGAAATAAATGTAACGGAATAATAAAAGCGGGCGGGAGGTCCTGTTTACAAATGTTAAAACCAAATGAAATCGAATTTCGAGTGTGAATTTAAATATTTGATATTTGCCTTCTTTCCGCATTTTGTTTGTACTATTTCGCTGCTGCTGCCCTTCCTCTTCTTCAGGGTTTGTGTTTGCCTTCGCCTTTGCATTGCCACTACTTTGTATTGCACTTTGGCTATAAAGCATTGAAAAAAGGGAAATTTGATTGAGCAGTGTGCGAGTGGAAGCGAAAAGTCGACAAAATGTTTGTAAACAACGTTAAAGGCATTGCTGCGGATTTCGTGGTGTACACTAAAGGTAACCACATTGGATTGGAATTAATTGCAATTATTTTTGTAAATTCATTTTTCAATAGTAACAAAGAAGTTCTTTGATTTTTTAAATGCTTTTCAACTATAACAGCACGAATCCATTTCACATTTCATTGTGTTAAACTTTAGCAATTAAAGTTGTTGTTAATAAAAATATGTGTGAATATATGAAATGGCGACAGTAAATTTGTTTAATTAATTTTTTTCTTATTTGTTTACGAAAAAATATCACTCAACTAGTTTTACCATTGCAGTCGACGCTGTTCCGCAGTTGCGACGCCGGCTTTAAAAACGACGGCAACAGATTTATGGCGGTTTATCTCGTTCCGCTACAGCGAATACGGACCCGGCGAGCAGCTGAACTTCTGTGTCATTCTCACGCCCGCTCTTTGGCGCCAATTTAAAGGATGTCGTCGTTGACACGCTGCCCATAAACCACCCGCCCACCTGCGTCCGTCCAACCAGCCACCTGTCCGTCTGTCCGTCCGCCCGCACGGCTGAGTGCACACGGCGCTGGCAGCAGCCAACAACCGTGCAGCCGAACGCCAACCAACCAACCAACCAACCAACCAACCAGGCAAACACACAGCCAGCCAGCGAGCCATGCAGGCAGCATTTCCGCCAAAGAAGCGGCAAAAAAATGCGCACAGATAAACAAAATAAACAGGCGAGAGCAAAGCGAAATGATCGATGGTGCTTATGGGAAGTTTATCATTCTGCAATTGACTTGCCGCTTTTTTCCGCTCGCTCGCTTACCTCCCGCTCCCCTTCCATGCAGCCACTCGGCTTTATTCATTTTTTCAGGGCCACACTTTCGGCTTTGCTCTTTTCGTTTTCGATTTTTTCAATTTTTATTGGAATTTTTTCCTCGATTCGGCATTTTGCTTTTAACTTTGGATCTTTGTTGCTCCATTGCACCGACTGCCGGTGCTTCGGTCGGCGAGTGCTGCGACTAAAGCAATGGAAATCACGTACGGATATGTGCTCAGTAGCGGATTGTATGCAAATTTCATCGAGTGACCACTTAAAGTTGGACAGACGAAGGAAATTGTGGCAAATGCAAAACAACTTCTACAAACTGTTAAAGCTGGATCGAACGAATGTGAGGGCAGTGTCAAGTGAAAAGTAAAATGTTTACGTTTTTAAGAGGCCGAAGAGTGCAAGTCTTGGCCGTGCAGGAACGTTGCAGTCGGCTTAAGACTTACTCGCTTGCACCAACCTTACGTACTAATCATAGCAAACTTGCGAAAAAATATCGTATTTATGACATACATTAGCCTCTGCAAAGGGCTGATTCTATGTATAGTTGAATAAAAATATTACACAGTATTGATTGAAAACAAACTAAACCCTTTCGGGACTACTGGGATAATACGTCCCAGCATGTTTTTTACGATCCACAAAACAATTATTAAAATTTTACGACTCACGCAAAATATTTTTTCGATTTCGGTGTTCCCGCATAAAATGATGATTTCAGAGTTTGTGAGCATCCAATATCATATTCTAATCCCAACTTTCATAGCATGAGAATATTTCTACTGAGAGTATTTTGAATTTCAAAATTAAACTCCGTCCCGAAAGGGTTAAAATTTACAAGCTTCATCATATGTTACCAAATTTCAAATGGGGAAGAAGTGGAGGCAAGCGGCCTTCTACTTTGTAAAGAATTCAAATTGGCTTAGTTGACGACTGAAAAACAAAATTTCGTAGGCTGTAAGGATGTAAAGGTTAAGGAGGCAGTTGTTGTGAAAAAAGAATTAGCAGTCATTCGACTTGAACCTTAAGAAGATTGACAATCCTTCTAAAAACTAGGTACACTCAATTCAAATCATAACCGCACTACTTCACAACTGCCACCGTTCGGGCGCAACACGTGTGTCATCCACTTGTAGTCATTGCTATTCAACTTCTGCAACAACTTTGTTTTCTTTGCCGCAACCACATTTCGACGCTGATGGCGGAGAATTCATTTTACGCACAAATAATTTCTAACAATGAAGAGTAAATAAATGGCCAGCCGCTCCGCACCAGCCGCACTTCACAGCAATCGGGAACCACTTGCAGCAATCAAATTATTCAGCTTAATTCCAAATTAATGTAATTAATTTATGCAACTGTCAGCCAGCCAAACTGCCGAGTACTGTTGTAAGTATTCCAAGCACAAAAATTCAAATACAGCAACAACAACAAATTATCAAAACAGCAACAGAAGCATAGCGCGGCCACGCGGCAATGCGTCCTTCCAATGCTAATAAATCAGCGCAGCCAGGCAGCGAGCCGCGCTCAGCCGGCGCCCATGTTGAAAGTTGGCAACACACGAAGCAAAGACTGGAACAAGGCAAAACGTTCTGCCCAAAATTTCTAGCACATAAATTAAACAAATGCAAACGAGACAGCGGCAGCGCGTTGCGGTCGCGGTTGGTCAACTCGGTGCACAACTTTGAGTATTCGGGCCGCTGCTGTGCCTCCTTCCCTCATCTCGAATGGCTCGACGGCAGCGGCTCGCTTTGATTGCGCAACACGACGTCGCAGGATATTTGTTTTGGCTCGCTGTGTTGTTATCTGTCCAAAGTACCGTTGTTTTTGTTGTGATTCTGAGACGAATTTGTAGTACACAGCGTGTGTGTGGTCCCCGACGTGCAGCATTCTGTCGCATTGGCTCAATTTTTGGTTGTTGTTCTTCTTATTCTTAATACAGTTGTCATTGTTGTTGTTGCAAAACTTTCATATAATGCCGCGTTCCAGCCTCCAATCGATGAGCTCCCCGCTGTCTTGCACGTCTTCCCCACGCAACGTTATCCAAATGTCGGCGCTGAATTCGCAGCTGTAACTACCTGCGCACTTGGCTGCCGATGCGCCACTAACTGCCGCCGGCACTGCCCTTCGCTCCGGCGCCCTCTACTTGGCATTCTGACGATATTATTTACGTTTCGCATTTCGTATGCAAAGCAGCGTGTATTCAGATTAAATTGACTTGCAAGTATTCAATTTTGTTATTTAGTCGCGTTGTTGTGTTTGTTGTTGTTGTTGTTGCGCTCCAGCTATTGTTGCAGCTCTGCCATTACGAGCACAAATCAGCACTCGATGTCATCGTTGCCATTGTTGTCGTTTACACAGTCGTGCCATTGTTGTTGTTGTTGCCGTCGTTACGCACAGTACGAGTAAGTGAATCACAGCTCTGCCTCGCCGTTTGCATTGTTGTTATTGCTGCAGGCGTTCGAGTCACATTCCCACTCGCATTGAAACATTTCGATACATCCTCCGCCCGGCCGTGCTTGCTTGTAGAGCTTGGAAATCACAACTTTGCATAAATATTTATGCAAAATGTAAATAGAAAAGTTTTCATATAAATAATTTTCCAGCAACATTTTGCAATTATTGCAGTTGGCAAAGGTGTCGCCGCATTTGTGGGACACAGGGAATTATTTCAAATTTTAATCATATCAAAAAATGTTAATCAGAATATACTTAAAATATGTTAAAGACAACATATGAATTGCCAAGCAGACACAAATTTGGCTGGACAAGTGCACTGAGCGCAGGCGCGGATCCAGAAAAATATTTCGGGAGGTTTTAAAAAGTAATTCTTTTCATTTCAATCAAGCAAAGTAACAACACTTCTTAAAACGAGAGAAAACGATTTCTTTTTAATAGATTTTTGTATGAACTAAAAGATCATTCTACGAATCGACTGAGCCTCAAACACTTAACTATATATAAATACACTTGATTTTTTTTCAGATAAATCCTTTTCTATAAAAGTTAAACATTGTCGCACAGTTTTTATGAGCTCCTAACAATGCTTTCACGGTACATTGCTTTGATTCTGAAAGGATTTAGCAATAAATAAACACGTTAATAATTTTTACTTTTAGGGTTTTTTATTCAAAATGTTGTTGCTTTTGTTTGCTTCAGCTACTTCACCTAGTTCGATGCGGAGACCTTTCTTCAATCCGTTCTTAACAGATATGACAGACATACCTTACCTGATGACCTGATGAATGTGAATGAATGATGATCGAATGAATGTTATAAATTAAAACATACCAAGCAAACCTCAAGTTAAACAATTTACATAGGTCTTCTAATTTAGCCAAGTAAGCAATCTTCACTGAAAATCCAACGCAGTTATGAGCTTTAAAATGTGCAACTGCAACCGCCAGACCCGAAATGAACACTTGAAAATAGAAAACAGTGAAGATAGGACATTTTTATTATTTTCAATGCCAACTCGCAGTCACAAATCTTCGTTTTTATTACCGCAGCTGGACAGGATAATTGCATTTGCCGTTGGCAAAAGCGGCACTTGACGGCGCACAGGCAACGCCTTGTGGCAGATAGCAACGCCTGACCCTGGCACATATGGCAGCGGCCCGGGCACAATGCAAGTGTGTCAGACACGCAAGTCGCTGTCGCACTGGGCGCCGGCTGCCGTTGTCACTATTGCCGTCGGAACGTTTTCTCCTCAAATTGCACGCAACATGGAGTTGTGAGCAATTGTTCCCAACGTGTAAAATCACTATCGTTCAAACTCTCAACAGCTGCACTTCCAATGTGGCTACATTTTGTGCCAACAAGTTATTTGCGTACACTCACTTTTGTCCAATCTTTCTTCAAATCATGTCACATATTAAGTGATGTTGAGTTTATTTCGAAAACCAGAATTGAATGAATGCGGAGTTCGTGTTTCCTCGCACTGATCCACTTCACAGTTGTTGCGTTTGCGCAACTCCACACTGTGTAGAATACGAAATAACGTTTTAATTGCAGGTCTGTGGGCACAAACTGGAACTAATTATCACCGAAATTAAAATGACTCTACATAGTAAAAATGTGGATACACAAACTGTTTAACTTTTATCATTTTGAATGGTCAATTAAAATTATAGTTAAATCAATAAGAATACAACCACATAAAATCGTAATTAAAAAATCAATTAAAGTACATAAAATCAAAAGAAATTAGATGAATTACAACAAAAAAGTTGAATGAAAATAAAACGAACCAAAAAACTAAATATATTAAAAAATTAAACAAAGCCTCACACAGTCAAGTTTACTAAAGTACACACAACAAAAGTTAAACAACAAACTGTTTTATAGAGTTTACGTGCTGCTTACTTCATCGTTTCCACTCACATCCATTGTTGTGATGAAATTTACCGGCAGCCAAATGGAGCTTTAGGACTCTATATATATATAAATGGATGGCGAGTCACTTTGCTGGCTCATAATCAAAAATTCATTGCGAAATAAATTGTGGCAACTCGGACAACTCCAGCCACATCCACACGGCTTGCGTCGCCATGCAGTTGCTGCCGCGGCTGACATATGAAAGCTCAAACACCCATAAATGTGATTAATCGATGCGACATGGCCGAATGATTCCCAGAGGTGTGTCAACAGCACCAACGACCCCAGCAACGACTGCTGCAATATGTGAGGCGAAAGTGATGCGAGCGACAATGCCAAATTGACGTCAAGTGACTGGGTGCAAATGTTTAATTTGGGAGTTTTCCTCTCACACTCACTCACACACACACACACACACGCATATATATAAAAGGTAACCACAAAACACTAGTGAAATGCAACGAAAGTGCCACTTTAGCCAATAACAAATTAAACAAACCTTAATCCTTTGAAATATTTTTGAGATTTTAGTGAAATTCAAGCAAATATAAATACAAAATAATTAGTTATCAATAAAAAAATAATTAGAGCTGACAGAGACATACCACTTCCCATCGCATATTCATAAATTTTTGTAGTTAACACAGCAATTGCCATAAATAAATAATTTTTATAATTCACACAACATTTAGATGCGTTCAGCGCTTACTAGGCGCACTCTTGCAGAATTAGCATTAGAATTCAATTGCTGCCAGTCTCCAGGCAACGTTACTCAGTGTTGCTCATACGCCCCCACGGCCTTTGCAGCGATTTTGTATCACGGCAGGCGGAGCGAAACGCTCGATTGCGGCCGTGTTTGTGCATCACTTTGACTACGAAAACATGTGTGGACGCTTCGAAACGCAGTCGCAACTCGACATCTGCCTAACCTCGAGCAAATACATAAAATATCCGGCAATTGAATTTGCATTTTGTGGTCTTTGCAACCGGCCCTTTTCTGCTCGCTCGCTTTTTTACCAATCATTCGAGTGGCATTTTCGCAAAGTAAACAAAGTTTGACGTCGACAGTTTATCATGCAACTCAAAAATAGACCATCACGAAAATGCCTGACAAATTGCACAACTTTTTTTGGGCCCTTTCCCAGAGCCAGCGAAAACATTTTCCAAATCAATGAGCACTGCACGAGGCGAGCGACTGCACTTGTGCTGCAAGCGTGCGGTCAACGGCACTTCACACACTTCACACGCCCCCAGCATTTTGCATGCCAATTCCGGCATTAGGTCGCAAAAAGGCAGAGTGCACACAAAAAGGCGCAGCAAAACTTTCGCCACTTACTCGCCATGCGAAAAGTTCGTGCCGGAAACTATCAAATTCCAATTGTATTTATTGGCGATTTCAATTTGAGTTTATTTGGCCAGCGCCGCACCACCGACGCCCCCGAACTGCAGCGCCACCGGCACAGTGCGCTTTTTGCTTCGGTGGCGGCTGTTTACGTTGCGCCAACTGCCAAGTGCGCAAATGTTGCATCATCAATATTATGTTTTCGGTTGCCGCAAAAAGACTCTTGTTAGCTTCGAGCATGTTTCGACATGCAATTCAAATAAATGCAAACCATGAGCAATGATTTGCGGAAGAGAAAATTGTCCTAAATTTTGCAGGACAACAATTTCTTATTCGTGTAGTGGTACCACGTAGCCACTCATGCCAACCCCAATAAATTACTCTACACTTGAGCACAAATGTGCCAAAGTGTCAAATAGCACCGCGCGCACGACGCAGCGACACTCAAGTGGCTAAGCTTTCCGACACCACTGATCGCAGCGCAGGGTCCCGAAACGCTGATTGGTCACATTTCCGCGACACTGGAAAATTGGGCGGAGCATTGGAAATGCTCAGCAGTATAACAGTTATGTTATTAGTATTTAAGACCCTACATTTCAAAAACAAAAAAATTCTTGACAAGAGACAACTTGTGCCATATCACAATTGGCGCGACCCGCCGCTTCATATAGTAAGTCACCCCGAACGTTTCACTGACTACAGATACCTCAACCCCATACTTTTTCACCACACTCGGCTTTGTCCGCGCGTTGTGTCCGCTTTTACAATTAGTAAGTCAACCTTTAACATTGGCTGCCTTAAGTCAGTGCTGCTATTAAGTCTTTGAACACTTGAACCAATTCATCGTGGTTGTCGATTCGAAGAAGCCTTCTTGAACTTTTTGTGCCAATGTCTGTCGCTGGTCAGTTTAGGATTAAACCAACAACGCTCTCAGTTCCTCACTAAACGAAGTTTCCTAATCTAAACGTTAGGGAAATGACAAAGTTTGTATTGGAATCCCGTGTTCTTCTTTCTCCTCAACATAAATAAATTCTATAATTTGAAGAACTGGCGAACTAATCTATTTTGTATGTTTGAACATTTTTATTGATTTCCGAATTTTGTTGTTGAAGTGTCCATTATGTTGTTGTCATTATTAGTTTGACACGAGGCTGGTTCGCCAGTCGCCTGGATGTGAGTTTCGCTTTGTGACACGCACTTTTCACACTGTGGGCGTCAACACCAAACCGCTTAATGGCCACACGTGCTGGCGCCTCGCTGCAGTGGACGGCCCGATTAGCATATAGATTGCATTTTCGATTCAGGCGAAAGGATGCCGTAGCCAAGCTCAGGCGCCTCTATGAAGGCGAACAACGTGTGCAGCGCTGACGAGTCAGATGTCGAATTTTTAAAGTCAAATTCAAATTGAATTGAAAAAAAATCCCAAAAACAAACTAACTCAAAATTAAGGTTCCTAAAGCATTGATGGAAGGTATTATCTTTGCAACTACCGACCGCATTTTCGCTGAAGTTGAAACTTTTTCATAATTAAATCTCGCATATTTTCACCATTGTTGAGTGCATTGTTTCAAATTTTAATTTGACAACATTTTGCATTTTCCGTCGCCGAGCGACTTCTAATTCCGCTGCCATAATCGTGCAGCCATTACACTGCAGCTGGCAACATGTGCGTTTGCATTTCAAAGTTGCCTTTGTCACATTTGCGCGAATTTCAATTTCCACTGCGGGGTTTTTGAAGCGTTCAGGCTGCTCGCTCCTAGCAGCCATTGTTGCGCCGCCTTTATTTGCAGCAATTTTTTTAGCGCATTTCCAGCATTCACATTCGCCGCACCCGGCTGGGCGGCACTGCTCCCATTTCACACACTCGATGGCGCCGTTGCATTTTTGAGTTGCGTTTTAATTTCTGCGTGAAATTTCATTGTTGTGCTGCTGCCAAAAACAACGAAAATTCAGGGGAACAACCAGCGTGGCAGCGGCGGCACGCTTCGCTGCTAATGCTGCTCTCTGGGCGCTCACAGCGAGTCTAAAAACATTGCTGCAGCGAACTCGTGAAGCAGCAAATTGGATTCCGGCGACAAGCAGCACCGGCAACCAAGAGCGCCGTGCAATTCGGCGGCATTCTGTAATGGGCGTGCTGGGTTACATGCCGCACGAGTCTGTCATGTGGCATGTTCGCTGCAGTTGAAAGGTATCCAAATTGCTGCTGCTTTATGTGTCTTCCGCCAACAGCGGCAACATTAAAATGGCGAATGACAGGCTGACGGCTGCTCCCGCCAAGAATGAGTGCCAATAAAGAACTGCTCTCCTCGCGCCGTAGTTGCGATCAACAAGAGCAGATGGAAATACATTTACACATACATACACTAACCTACAAAAATTACATTAACTTGAAATAAAGGTATTTTAATATTTTCAAAAAAATTTCTTCAGCAAAACCAGAAACTATGACCAATCAAATAATGTAAGATTCTATGTTGTTTAATAAACAAAGTTTATTTTTCTTTAAGGCTTCATTTAAGTTTTTTATATTCGCACACAAAGTTCTCCTAGGCGATTCCATGTTGCCAATGACACATGTAACGCAACGATGCCGTGTTTTCGAATGCGGTCAATGGATGCATTGGGTTCCGTGCGCCAGCAACAACACTGCCACCGGAGCACACGCACAACGCACCGAATTGCACTCATTTCACAATTGGCACGTCTGGTTACACTTTGCGATGCAAATGAGCGCTTTCCTATGAGTAATTGTGCCCGCCCACGCATCGCCTCCCTATCACAAATTTGTCACACACGCACACACAGTTATGTGCGTATGTGTGTATATGTGACACACTGATGTGCCAAACAACTGGCAATCGTTTTCGGTTCCTTTTTGCACGCACGCCCAGCATCGCCAGGCGACAATCCCATGGCGCGCTCATCAGTCGGTCTTTCGTCTCCGCTTCTCAGTTGCCACTTGGCGCCGGCCATCGCCTTATAATCGGCTCTGGTGGCACTGCCGGTTGTGCGCGTTAATGCGGCGATAATGGCTCGACGTGAATGGCGTCGTTTGCAGTGCGGTTTTTGGTCACATCGATGTGTGGAAAGTCGACCGCTGCACTCATCTATTTGCCAGCTCAGAAGACACTTTGCAAACACTTTCAACTTAAACAGCAAACGGCCCGAAATGCTCGAATTAATGTTACTCATACGACCACAGCACATGAATCGGTTAGATCTTTGAATTCCCATATGTTTTCCTATTCCACTCTCGCCGACTGCTAACTGCTTGTCAACAGTTGCAATTATCATAGTTTAGTGGAAATTAATCGGCTTGTGTGCAACTTATTGCGCTAACTTCAAAGCGGCTCACAATGAAAAACACGCACACACTCACTGTGCTTGTATGTGTGTATGTGCTGTACGTGGAATCGCATTCTCAGACGCGGCCGCAGTGACACAGTGGCGGCACGGATGATGGTAAAATTAATTGAAATTGTACGCGCCGCAAGCAAACGAACACAACACAACACACAACCGTCGCCGAGCGGTCGTGTGTGTCGGCGTCTGTGGAACTGTCTGTCGGCTGGTGCGTACATTTGTTGCCCGACTGCGCTAAGCCCGGCGAATAAGCAAAATCAGCGCAAAATGCTGCGCGCTTTTTCTCGTCCCCCTTCCTCCCACCTCGGCTTACAATCCCCGACTTTGGCCAAGACTTTTCGTGCTACCGCTTCATTCGGTTGGTATTTATTGGAGTTGTTGCTGCTGTCGTGGTAGTTCGCGCCTCACTTCGATGGCGAATTTTGCACTGGAATTGTTGAGATTTAATTTCTCACGTATTGCCATGAAATTCGGTGACCGGAAGCGCTTCGGCAGCGAAAAGCGAAAATGCGAAAATCGCTGCGCCGCGCTGCGTGCTGCGTTTGGCGTCGCTGCTGTTTGTTGTTGCAATCGATGCGAATGTGCTAAATTGCTTGTTGCTCGTTGCTGTCGTTACCGCCGCTGCATGCGCAACTGGCGGACACCACAAGTTCGAACTTGCCACACACTGTCGACTGAGCGCCCCCCCAATGACATGTTCAAAGCGAAAAAGTTAACAATTAAGAATTGATTACGTGCCAAACTTTCGCCATTGCCACTGCGTATCCATCCCCACACTGCACACACTCATTCACACTTCCTCTGCTTTCTCCTCTTCTTCTGCTGCTTGTTCAATTTCTACTCGCCAATTTCCGCGCACGAATCTAGTCGATGTGGCTCTGGTTGTCTCATTATTTGTTGTTGTGGCGAAATTATTAATTACCGTTATTATTAGTCTTGTTGTTGTTATTCAATGCCAGGTTTTTGCTGGTCGCTGATTGTTGTTTTGTGTTTCGCTACTGCGGCATTTAGCAAGCAGCATTTTATTGGCAATGAAATTGCCTGCAATGAATGGCTGATGATTTCTTGATTGTTATCATAATTGAGGCAACAATGCGAATTAGCTTTGATTGGTGTCAATTATCATTTTCACTTTGGGCAGTGGTCGTCCATCGTCGAGTGTGATCAGCAATGTCTGTGAACAACATTCACCAAATTATAAAGTCAACGTCGACGTCTTGCCGTCAACATTCGACTTAATTGTATAATTCAATTGATTAACTAATTATTACATTTTATTACAAACTTATTTGCAGCGCCTTATTCCCAGATTTGTTGGAATCATCTTTTTAGTAACAAAATCTCGACTTTTTTCATCAGCGCCGTTAGAGTTTCGAACTTAGTTCCTGAAGTTACAAGAACTGGGCTAAACAAAAACAACTAAAAGGCAAAACTTAATGGGGATTTCAGAGCACTCTGAATCAAGAGTATTAATGCTGCTCTGGTAATAATTGCAAGAGGCATCTTCGTCTTCTTCTTTATACGCAATCAACCTCTAATTTTCATCTTTCATTACTTTCCTATCTTTTTTCCTTTACATATATCTATATATCTATATCCTTAACATATATCACATATATTGAGCTCCTTTGTTATTATTTAATTCTGATTGAGGTGTAAGTAAAATACTTAGTTTTTAATGCACTAATCGAATTCTAATAATTCTAATTGAATCGTCTTCGAAATCGCGTTTGTCTGTAAACTTTCAAAATCTTCAAGGCCAGAGAAAAAACAGTCGATAAAACTTCAATCGTACCAAATTTTAGGACCAACCACACCATCACCTGATCCTAAATCAGCTCCTTCAGCCTTTTGGAAATCCAAAAGTAAAAGGCTTCAAAAATTTCTATGCTGCTAATAAAAGTATCCAAAATCTTCGACAAAGCTTTTTCTTGAACTCAAGGAGCCTAAGTTTAGAGATAATTGATAACAATAGCAAAACACTTGAAAAATTGAAAAAAGTTCCTTCAATAGAACTCCGTTCCGCTCTTTTTTTCGTCATCAGTTTTTGCAGTTTATAGAATTAATCCACTCTGAGTACGGTAGGCACTGCTCGATTCAATAGAAGCGAGGATCGGCTGCCATTAAAGTCCAGCGTCGATAGAGAGAATTGTCTTTTTCCTTCTCCAACATGATCCGATGAATTCATGCACCATTAGTATCCATCTCAGTCCACATCAGTATGAGCAGAAATTACATTTCGCTGAGATCATCGTCTGCCATTCGCCTAACAACAATTGGATTTTCGCTGCACGTCAATATCATCATTATCAACATCATCATTATCGTCATCGTCACTATCATTGTCAATGTCTACTCGTACGTACTCGACTTGTATGCTTTAAATTCGTTGTTCGACACCGGAAACGGAAACGATGCCATTATTTAAAATTGAGCAACTTTGCACTCGAGCAACATTCGCCTTCGCCCTCAGCTCGGTTGACTTCATTTTCATTGAGTCGCCGCAGCGTTTTGCATACCAAAACACATCCACAGTGTCGCCAGCAGCCAGAGCACCCATGCCCACACACACACGCCGCCGCTCACTCCAGCTCACTGCAACACTACCGCACTACGCTCTCGTGTTGCTTTTCATGTTCTGCGTTCGGGCGTTGTGCGCTGTAATGTCGCCATTTGCCATGAGAATCACGTTTGTCAGATACATTTGTTGGATATGCAAATGTCTGACTTACACACACACGCTCGCACTCGCACACGCACTCAGATATCTCGCATACATACGAACGCGCATTGCACACATTCTCCTACTCATAAACAAAATGAAACATTGCATCGTAAAATCAACAACAACAACAACAACCTCGGCAATAACAACGAAAATAATAACACAAATAACCATGACGATAAAATGGAAACGGCGCACGCCAGCGCGCGGAGCAACAGTCAGACGCCTCGATGTACAACGGAGTCAAGCGAGCGAGCTAACCGACGATTGTTGCTCCTTGAATGCCATCTAAATGCATAACACAATTTTAAAATAATAAAACAAACAGTCATGGTAATAGCAACAACAACAACAACGACAACGCCAATGTCATCCAGAATTGTGATAAATCTTTTTGGTGACTTTTTTAATACGAACGAGAGACGAACGCTTGTTTATGTCCGAGACGGGACAAATAAAATAAAAAATAATAACACTTATCTTGTCGCCATTGAAAGGATCCGGATGCGCTATTTGGATTTCACTTATTAATATAATGGCAAAATTAGGGTTGTTGTTGTTTGTTAAAGGAGCCTCAGGAGTGAAACTCTTACTTCAGATAATCGAATCAACTACGCGATTTAACCAAACAGATCTGGTGATAAGCTTTCAACTCTCCCCTCTTCAACTCTGACCAAAAGCAAAACTTTCAAAAATCGTATAAAATTAAACTCTATTATGAGTAAATTTCTATGAAACATTTTGAATTGCAAACAGCAAAGTGAAAGTGGAAACCTTGAAATTTTAAAATTTTTAAATTAAAGTTCAATAATCACAAAATCCCCTGGCAAGGAGCAAACGAACTAAATATGACATTGTGTAGCGTCTGATCAACGATAATTAATACAATTACAACTAATATGTATCAGGTGTACAACTTTGCTTCCGCCGTTTTCCGATAGGTGGCTGTACCGGCTGAGGCTGGTTGAAATACATAAGTGGTAATGCCACTAAACAGTAATGCCCGGCTCGAGGTGGTTTGACTTTGACAACACCTAACCACACAATCGAGAAATGAGTTTTAGATTTGTGTACAGGAACTGAACATGTTCAGAAAGCCTTATTACTATTGAATAAGGAAATGACACTTTCATGGGTTAAGCTCTTCGATTGTAAATAACACCCAGATTCTGGACAGATCAGTTGTCGCGCGTTTGCTTTCATTCCTTTTTCACAGTTTGCCCCATTAATGTTATTCATACGCCACGTTGCCCCGCTAAGTGAGTGTCTACAATTGCACAAATGCATTCATTCGGCGCTTCATTTCATAGAAGCGTGCGCGTTTTTTAATTAAATCGGTCAAGCAGCACCTGACAGCGCTGCAGTGTCGGCGGCAGCAACGCTTTGCCAACTGCCAATTCAATTAAAAAGCGTTGAATTTATACGCCGAAGGCACTTGGCGCACGCTGAGCGCTGTATAGCGACGCGCGCGCTCGCCTGGTCGCCGCATCAAGCATGCAAAACAACACGCGGTGGAGGCACAGGCGGTGTGGTTGCCACGTAATGAATACTGCACGCCCTGCAAATATTTGCACCGCTCACTCATATCAAAAATGCAAATTCTCCAGCGCCACCGCCAATGCCACCAGTGTTCTCACCATCACCACACTCGCACTGCCACAGCAACAACAACAACATAGACACCAACTACAGCTACGTTCGTTGATGCCGCCGTCGCATGACAACCTGCAGCGCTGCCGCACGCCGCGCCGCGCATTTGAGTGTTGAATTGCAAATGTGCCAATTGTCAACGTCGGCCCACACACACACACACAAACACACATGTGACAATGCGTGCATTTGCCGGCGTGGCTGCCTGACAAAGAGGCGTGGCGTGGCGTGGCGGTGTGAAAGAGGTGCGGTCGAGGCGTGTGCGGACGCGAGGTGAGAAGTGTAAAGTGATTTTGTTGATGAATCGCGATGACAGTGCGCGGCGTGCGCCCGCTCGCCGGTGGGTGACTGCTCTGCGCTTAGAGACACACTGCGCTGATATGCAGCCAAAACAGAGACGAGAAATAAGAAAATAATGCCGAAGGCATTGTAACGAGCTGGCAAATTTATTCCCACTTAATGTCATGAATAATAACTACGCGGCTGCATTTAAATGGCGCTGCTGGCACCTTGTCACACACATTGCGGCTTAGCTGCCGCAAATGCAATTTATGCCGCAATTAGCAAATGCTGCGATAGCACTTGCGATATGTGTTTGTGTGCGTGTATGTGTGTGTGTATATACTTATGCGCATAACTTAGCAGCTCCGCAGCGTAGAAGCTTTTTTCGCTTTTTCTGTCAAATGTTTTCATTGTCCTCTGCAACGTTTCTCATATGATAACAAAAAGCGGTGAGGTCAGTTGCAAGCACATTCACTGCACGCACACTTGACTAATTGGCAGAACTTAATGGATCCCGATCGCAGGGAACTCGAGCTGTAATTTCTGTGAATGCCAAATTAATTCAATACCAATCAATGGAAGTACGTAAGTAAATATGTAAATACACCAACATAAGTCAAACTGCCCTTCAAGAAAACCAGACGGATACAGAAAACCACATTGTTGTATGGAAGTTCAAAGTTTCATTAATTTACACAAAATACAAAAATTAAAAAAAAGAATCGTTTTATGCAAAGTGTATTAATACACTTCGGATATGTTGAGATCAAATCCCTTGAGATTTCAGTTTTCAGCTGCAAAATTTTACCATTGCAGAGGAGAACTCGCCAAATGGAAATTGTAAGGAAGAACCGAAGACCGAAAATACTTTGTTTTTTTAGTTCTGCTGTGAATGTAGGCGAATATGTGTGGCGAACGTTCGCACGTACGCACTAAAAGTGGGCGTAGCTTGGGCCCGTATGACACTTTGTAGGTGTTGGACGCAATGCAAGGAAATTAATCTAAAGCCGCAGACAGCGAAAAGCCGAGAATAAATCAACACGGCTATAATTTATCAGAAATAAGTGTGTCGCAAACATGCACACGCCACCGACACGCGCACGCACACGCTGCTCACATGTGTTGCGGAACGGACTCGATGCCGGCGCCACCGAGAGCAGCACATAATCCAGCGACCGAGCGGCCAACGAGCCAGCCAGCCAACGCGTTGCGAGAAAGCGCTGAAAAGTGCCGTCATTCAGTGAGCGATGCCGCATAGTAGCTGCCGCAGTCGCAGTCGCAGCCGCTAGTGTCGGCGTTGTTGATAAATGGCGAGTGGTCCTTCATTATGTGCCGCGTTGCGGTGTCGCTGCTCCGGGCGCTCGCCGAGGAGGCTAAAGTGCGGTTGCGGATCTGCACTTCACCTTCATGCTTTATGCAAAATTGCGCAAATTATGCAGGAGTACACATACACGCACAACAGACACACAGGCTCGTGCTCGTCGAAAAGTGCATCACTTACCACCGTCCGCAGCCCCTTATCGCCTAACCGCACTCCGCTCGCTCATCGTTCGCACACGGTCGGCGGCGGCATGGTCGGTCGCCGTTGCTATTGGCGGCTGCCAACGCTAATGCCATCAGTGTAATGAGGACATCTCAGTTGCACGCAAATGTCGACCGGAGTAAAGCTTCTTGCTGAGTGGGTCGCTATCTGTCGTTGGGTCCATCTATCAAACTGCTCATTTGCCTGCTCGTCCGACGACACAGGCAACAGTTCGCCGATCTGACTCCATCTGTCGATACCAGCTTCCCGTCAGACGCTGCCTAATCCAGCTGTTTCTCGCGTCATCTCTGCATGTGTGGGTTGGTTGGTGCGTTCGGTGATTGCACTCGACGCGTTGCTTAAGGCTTGATTACACGTAACGAGTAGAGTGAGAAGAGAGCAACTCGAACGAGTACTCGTTTCGTCTAAACGGTAAGGCAAGTTCTTGATTGAGTCAGTGATCGATGAAAGTGGCGAGAGAGCCACTAGAATCACATTTTGTTTGCTAGGCCGAGCGACCACTACTTTACCGTTATATTTTTCTCTTTTCGCAGCGATTCGTGCAATCGCTCGTCACATGCGGCATCGCTCGTGACATGCGGTATGCGTCACACACCACTTTTCGCTCGGTTGAGTTTAATTGCGCGAGTTGCTTAGTTCATTTTGTGCATTGTAAAACCGAACTGACTCGCCGCGTGTCGAAATACGTTTGAACAACTCGTCGCTTTTGCTCGCTATCCCAATTCTTTCGGCCTAGTACCATTTTGATGTCTCGTCACTCGACTCGTTACGTGTAATCAAGCCTTTAGTTCGGGCGCTCGCTCGCTCTGGCACTCGATTGCTGAAGTGTCTTCGCTCGGCGAAATTGAAAGATGATCATTGTAATCCCGCACAGCTTAAGTGAAATTAATTTTGTAACTTACTCAACTTGCTCAACGCTCGGGCAAACACAGCGACGCACACACAAGCCAAACCGCAGCCACAGAACCAACAATGAAAGCAACAACAACCACAACAACAGTCGCAATAGCAGTGCATATGAATTTTTAAAACCTCTCTAAGGAAATGTGTAAACTTAACATATTTTATTAGCTGCACTCTAACGCTTCGCATGCGCCCGACAGACGCGCATCGCCAGCAACAACAATAGCTACAGCGTGCACACTGCACACATTATCTTCTTAGAAGTTGCGCCTGTACGAGCGCAGCGGGCGGCTGTGCGAGTGCGGGCGCGGCAATCTTTCGTTGACTGGGCCCTAACCTTAGCCGCCGCACATGTTGCATGCCACGGCAAATATGCGAAAAGTTCGCACAACAGATTTAAGCTTGTGCCAACACGACAAAGTGCCCTTAAATATTTACATGGGGCGCCCTGCGCACGCACTCCACCGACTCGGGGCAGCAGCACGTGTGCCACAGTCAATGCCACGCCATGTTGCATGCCCCATTCATGCGGCAGCAGCTCCGAGTCAGCGTTGGAGAGTAGCGGCGGCTGCAGGTTGCCAGTAAATTTAATGTTGACTGCACAAAAGCCGAAGCACTTGACACATTCAAAGAAACCTGCTGGAATTTATTTGAAGTTTCAGCATTCGGTACAAATCGTCAATCATAAAACTTTCTTAAACAAAACAAAAAGCCACGCTATGCTGGCACCTTTATACTTAACAAATACAAAACTCTACACCAACTTTATCAGAACTTCTAGTTTCAGACAAAATTTCCTCAAGATCCTTGCGTGAGATTACCTCATTTGGGTCTGCTCTCTTTTCCTAGTTCTTGATCCACTCAGAGGTCTGTCGCGGTCTTCAACAACAACAACTTTAGTAACTACCAATATGTTGCGTCAGCTGCAGCAAAGCTTCGTGATTAACGCTTCATAACTCAGCTTATGCATCCAAGTACAACAACAAATTTCATGCTCAGCAAGACTATTTTTATTGAAATTAGCTGTTTTGGATTTAATCGATCCAAACTAAGGAATCTATTGACTTCTTCCCAACGGGTTTTCTGCTTCTGTCTGAATAATTTGCAACTAGTTTTTTGGCGTAGAGATGAAACAGTTGGCGATCAAACTCTAAATTCCAATCATTAAGAAATTATGCAGTCTATCGTTGCTATTGTGTGACTACCACACAATTTAAGTGTTACAAACTATCTATGTATATTTCTTAATGTGCAAATAGTCTTCAATTCGTGTTCTCCCTCCGGCCCAAATAAAGAAACTCGTTAGTCAATAAACTTTCATTGTGTGACTCGCGCCGAGTGCAGACTTCAAGAGAAGCATGGCTCTAAAATTCATTTACATTGCAACAACTTTTTTACAAGCAACTAAAAACGAAATGGGAAACAGTCAAAAGCTCTGCAAAACCAGAGCACACATCTGGCTTCTTCCTAAGTTATTTTTCTCCGCACTACAAAAATTAGTTTCTTCGTTCACATCTTCAGCTCGCTTCATGCACTTCTTTTTAATAAATTGTACCAAACAAATATTTACCGAAGCCATCGAATCGAAAACGAAATTGCTGCTTCAAAGAAACTCAATCGCCGCTTAGTCCGCTGACAATGGACGCTAATTGGGTACTTAATTCCAGAAAGGAGAAAGCATTCTTAACGGTCTTGCGTGTGTGTGTGTCGACTTTAGCAGACTGCACGTTCAGTTGCCAGCGCGCTTTCAACGCGAGCATTGGTCGCGCTTCGAACTCCGTCTGAAAATGGATTTTATGAAAAGTGGGTTTCTTTTGCTGCTGGTTCTGACGTCCTTCCTAGTGGTGCGGCCGAATGTGTTCACAACGGATCAAAGCAAAGCCGAGGGCAGATCGCTAATGTTCCCTCCAACTACGCCGACTCGTGTACAAGTAAGCATACCGACTCGATCCCACGCGGCAATGTTGCGTTATTATGGACCTGAATGAGGTACCTCCCGCGCAGTCATCTTATGGCTTGTGCCGGTCCAGAACTTCGCCACTAACCGCAAAGGCGAAATCATTTAATTCCTCACTCCCGTTCTCACTTTTCTCATAAGTCTTTTTTTATTATTTGCTATCTTTACTGTCCCAAAAACATTAAAAACGAAATGTGAGTCGTCTGCTCTCAACAATTTCAGTTTATTGGCGGCATTGGTATACCCGTGGAAGATCTGTACTTCGAGTCGGTGACATCGGGCTATGTGCTGAAGGCCGAGTACTTCCTGCCCACCAAAGCGAACGAATTTCGGCCAACTTACTTCCGACCGCAAAACATAAACCGGCGCAGCTTCAGTGCCAGCACGCTGAGCGCGTCGGTGCCGCCAACTGCAGCGCAACGCCACAGCCACGGCCACAGCGCCAACACGACGAGCGCCGGCTCCCCCAGCCAACGCTCGCATCGACCGCACACCAGCCAGAGTTCCACTTTCAGTGATAATTGGAAGCGTAAACAGAAAACAGCGTCGGCCTATCGCTGGATCATTTACCGGGCCGTCGAAATGCTGATGGATAGGTGCGTATACGCGCGCAGCCTACCTTGTTGGTGTGTGCAGCCGCAAACAGCACAACACAGCGCGCCGCATACCGCATGCCGCGTGCCGTGTGCCGTGTGTCGGCGCACGCGGAATGCGCATTAAATCAGAACAGCCGAAAAAATGTGTTGCTGCTGGCATCGGCGTTGTTGATATTGTTGCTGCAGTTCTTGTGCTTAAAATTAATCACTGAATTTTCGATATTTCGCCACATTTGCAGCGCCGCGCTGCCAGGACGCGCCTGTCTGCTCCGCAGCATTTGCGAACATGCGGCAGTGCCGCTGCTGTACGACAGCGGTCTGCTGGCGGAGCTGCTGCACATTGTGCTCACGTATGTGGATGTGATTGAGCTCATGTATCTGCCACCAATAAGCATTCAAATTTTATACATTTTCGTGCATTTCAGGCCTACGGCATCACGTGACGAGCTTGATAAACCCTCGGACCGAGAATACTTGGCAGCGGAAATGCTCGGACGCGGCGGCGGCGACTGCGAGCGCGAGTTTAGCAACTGTGCCTCCTCACCAATTGACCAAATTTCAACAATATTTGATTTCGCCGTCGATTCGATGTAGCTGACAAAAGTTAGGAATAAATACCCAACTTTTTAATTTTTTTGAAAATTGTCTTTTTTTCAGCAAATCGGAATCGATAAGGTTCCCTGTACTTCATTCATATTGTAATTTTGTGCCTGCAACTCCCGTAGAGTGTATGTATGTTTTCTTATTTGGTTTGTACATATATAAGATATTACAACCATATCTACTTGATAATTACAATAACTTTCCTCTCAACATACAATTTTTGGTTGCATCAAAATAAACAAAAACGTCTCGTTGTCTCTGTCACATCAAACAATTGAAAATGAATGAAAAGTGTTCAAGACTCCGTTTCAATAAACTTCTATTTATTCAATGGCAATTTAAAGCTCGTTTCCGGCGTTTCCTCTCACCCCACCCGAACTCATTCACCTTCGAGCTATTCTGCTCCGGCAGAGTGCTTCGGCCCTGAAAATGAAGCGACTGCAGTATGCAAAATAAATGCATTCAGTTAGTGCGGCAATAAAGAAAAACGCAATGTCACCGTTTTATGTGCTCCGCTTATGGCCGCGCCAGCCCCACATCGCGCCGCAACACCTTAACACAATTCAATATGTTTAACATACAAACAGCAGCTAAAGCATAAACCGTCGTACAACGCTTTTATGGGCGCGACGCCAGCGCATGCAGCAGAGACACGACGGACAGGGCAAACCACTTAGAGCGACGTCCGAAGCCATTTTAGCAGCCGAGCTGCCAACTATTTGCGCATTTTAGATGCACTGCGTTCGGATGGGTGTGTTGGTGTGGCGGTGCACTGAATGAAAATTGCAAAAGACGTTTGCCAACGACAAACAACAACAACAAAAATAGCAACAACAACAATAGCAGCAGAACGCAATCGCTAAAGCAAAATGCAATGGTGCAAAATATAGGGTGTTTTTTTTAGAGGTATAGAACTTCGAATTGAAATAAAACACAAGAAAATCGTTTTAAGGTCCATCAATTTGGCTTTATTGGAAGGATAATTTTATGCCATTAATGTTTAAATATGATTTCGGGCATGTGGCCGACGCGGCTGGCTCGAATAAAGCCAATTCTACAGGTCCAATTTTCAACCACTTTTTCGAGCATTTGGGGCCGTATGTCGGCAATAACGCCACGAATGTTGGCTTCCAAGTCCCCTAACGTTTCTGGTTTGTTGGCATAGACGAGCGACTTTACATATCCCCAAAGAAAATAATCCAATGGTGTCAAATCACACGATCTTGGTGGCCAATTGACAGGTCCATTCCGCGAAATTATGCGCTCATCGAATGTTTCCTTCAATAAATCGATTGTGACGTGCGCTGTGTGGCATGTAGCGCCGTCTTGTTGGAACCACAACTCATCCACATTCATGCCATCCAATTCGGGAACAAAATAGTCGGTTATCATGGCTCTATACCGGTCTCCATTAACGGTAACTGACTCTCCAGCATTATTTCGGAAGAAGTATGGCCCAATGACTCCACCAGCCCATAGAGCACACCAAACAGTCAGTTTTTGTGGATGTAATGGCGTCTCAAGGGTCTCATGTGGATTCTCTTCACTCCAAATGCGGCAATTTTGCTTGTTGACGTAGCCATTCAACCAAAAATGAGCCACATCACTGAACAAAATTTTGCGATGAAAATCAGCATCAAGATCAATCTCATTTTCGGCCCATACACCAAAATCACGACGCATTGCATGGTCTCGCGGCTTTAATTCTTGCACAAGCTGGATCTTGTAAGGTCGCAAGCCAAGATCTTTGCGCAAAATCTTCCACAAAGTTGATGGACAAAGCTCCAATTGCTGTGCACAGTGGCGAATCGATTCATACGGGTCCTCTTCAACATTTTGCTCTACAGCGGCAATTGTTTCTTCGGTGCGCACTGTTCGACGTCTCTGCGGATGCGTATTATCACATAGAGTAAACGTAGTGTGAAAACGACCCATGGTTAACCGAATTAATTGCTCTGATGGACGATTATGTCGACCATAAAATGGACGGAGCTTGCGGTAAACTTCGCGAACTGAACCATTATTTTCGAAATAAATTTGCACGATTTGCAAGCGTTGTTCTTTTGTCAACCTGTTCATGATGAAATGGCAAACCAAACTGAACATAAATGACATTAGAGTTGCCAGATTTGACCACAAAATGCCAGTTTTATCTCTATTCGAAAAACAAACCTCTAAAAAAAACACCCTATATAACAACAACAGACGACGTACTGGATGAGCAACACTTGCAAAAAACCACTAAATTAACAACAACAAAGACAGTCGGAGCTAGAATACGGGGAAAGCGAGCGAAATGGAAGCGCGGCCACCTGCCGAATGTGAGCAAAATGCAAAGTGCCAAAGTTTAACTGCTGCCAACAATTACAATTACTCGTAAGCGCATCCAGCACCGGCCACACACACACATATACAAGAGCACACGTCCTGCGAAGCCAGATGCTTACACCGGCGGCCACATATGGAGACTCGCTCCCCTCAGTCGCGCCATCGAATGCATAAAAGTTGCGACAGCATACCTGCAACGCCATAAAACGCCAAACAGCAGCAACCTGGTGTGTAACAACACCAACAACAATACGATCATCACCAGCCATTTCAATGCCGTTGTCGTTTATGGCCATCCTGCAGGCGAATGATAATGGCCGGCGCAGAAGGCGCGCAGCTGACGCCGTTCGCTTGCGACAAGCATTGGACCGACCAACAGGTGCTCGCACACATGCACACACGTGCACAAACTCTTGCGGTATGGGGTCGTTTCGGTTTCGACGCTTGCCCCATCGGCTCGAGCATCTTCACCCAGCTGGACGGTAGTGACTAGTAGGTGGGTTCCGTGACTGTTCCCAATAAAATTTGGTGAAACTTGGTTCCTTGGATGTTAGGATGTACTAAATATATGAAAATGGAAAGTTTAAGCAAGTAGCGCTAAACTCCGAAAACCCAAACCGGCTCGAGTCATTAAACCAACCTAATGATACATTCAATCTCCGTCACCGCCCGCCAACACACCTGCGCCGCTGCAAGTTCTCGCCTTCGAATCTCGCTGACACTGAAAAAGACGACTCATTCGTTTTTGAGCTGTGGTCTTATTAGCATCTAAATTAAATCACATTGTTGAGAAGGGGAGACGAGCCGTTGTGCGGTTTGCTTGTGTACATAACAGCGAACCACGCACTCTCAAACACGGATAGTACGGATGTACTTTCAGAATTTAATTTTAGTCTGCTTTTGCTGCGTTTTCTGAAAGCGCTTGGGATTCTAACATTCACAGATTTAAATAGATAAATTAGAAAAAATAGTTTGAAAAAAGAATTAACCGATGTTCATTGCACATGTCAGCAGCATATCTTGAAATTTCAGATTGATCAGATGAAGAATATATAATTGCACAATTTAAACAATGCCATAGTTTCCGGTAATAATTCGGAACTACCCCCTTATGAGATGCTTTGTTTTATACATGAACGAACGAACATAACTCAAATTAACAACTCAGGTGTTCTACCCCGTCTACTTCTCTCACTGTATCGAATAGTATTCTTCGTATTTGCTTAACTAAGTAACTCCTTTATTCTAAATGCATTATATTGATATCACTTTTAACACGTGAGTTGAATAGCATTCACACCACTCTCGCTTGCTTTGTTCGGCCTTTCTTCACTCTGACTCCTCTCCTTTGATTTCACTCACCGTGGGTGTCTGCATTGGCATCGACGTTGCGGATGTGGTGTCCAACGGACTCGCCGATGTCAAATCGTTCTGCGCCGACAGATTCCGCTTTCTGTAGGAAAAGGTTGCAAAGATCACACCCAGCACCAGCAGTAAGACTATGGTGACGCCCACACCCAGCCCAATAAATGTGGCATGTCCGAACACTGCAGAAAACAAAGTAGCGTCTATGTTATTGCTACGACTTTTCCTTAAAACAACCCACACCACACCAACATCAACAATTTAATTGATAAAGCCTCAAAGTTTCCTTTTGAACCGCAGCCTACCGGATTCCGTTAGTCGCATCACGAACGTCACCCGTTTGCCGGAGTAGCTGGCAAACTGGCAAATCCATTCGCCGAAGTCGTCGGCTCCGACCTGCTCGATCCTGGCACCGCACTCGCCCCACTGCAGCCCACGCCCATAGTAGTGCACGTGTCTGCCAAAAAATCAGCGCAGAATTAGTTCGAAAACGATGCACAGCGCCGCAACAACACTGACACACCCTGTCGCCTTGATGCTGTTCGCCGAGGCCACCAAATGCACGTGACTCTGCGGATCGATGAAGACGCAGTGCGAGATTGGCTCCTCGAACGGCGTCTGGCACATCATATCCGCGACGCTGCGGCGCTTCACTTTAAGCCGCTCAGTTAGCACTTCGCCCTCCGGTGGCTTCGCTATAACCTGACAGACGACCGAGACTGATTCATTCCGCAACTGATCGAAAACCAAAGCAAACCTTACTTGAATATCCTGCAGCACCTCCTTTTCGTAATCGTGGCCACGCGCTCCACACGTCCAGGTGCCCGCTAGAACCGGCATCTGCAAGTAGAGGCATTGGCCGTACATGCGGGTGCGCTCAAATCGGATGTTGTCGGGAAAGTGAACAGTGTTGTTGGGATCACGCAGATAGCAGTCGTCAATCACAAACGGTACGCTGCAGGCAATCTCCGCTATGCTGGCGTCCGTCTCATACACTTTGATCACATTCACTTTGTCCAAGATCTTTAGTTCGGCTTCGATTATCTCCTTCCTCGCTTTGCCGATGTAGAAGAGGCACCCAGACGGAGTGCTCGGTTCACCGTTTAGTAAGCGCCACAGGCCGATTTCGTTGGCATTGAAGGGTTTGGGTACTTCCAAAGCACATCTAGATTTCGATGTACTATTAGAGAATGAAAATATATGAAAATTAAATATATACTATATATATACGTTTGTGTATATGTGTATGCGAATCAGACTTTGCACTACCTTTACCACTACGAGGTCTGCTGGGACATTTTCCACTACCACTAAATAAATTTAGTGATAGCGATTTTCTTCAACTAATTTTTTTTACTGGCACTTTTTACCACTGTCTCTAAAAAAAGATCAGTGATTAGTGGAAAAAATTCAGCTTTCATTAAATGTATTCAGTGGCGGTGAAAAACATTGTGCACTATGAATTTAGTGCAAAACCCTCATTTATGATGCGAATTGCATCTTATAATGCGATTTGTCGTATTAGAGACCTCAGTCGGACCTTAAAAATGGAACACAAAGCTACTCACAGCGTATCGTATGCGGAATATCTGCCATTATACAGACCGTCCGCAATGAAAAGCTCATCCTTGTGGTCGGGCATCACAGCCCGACAGGAGTGAACGGGATCCACGAACTGGCAACGCATTACCACGTTGCTCTCACTCTCTGTCACCGACGCCGTGGATATCACGCTGCCGTTCTTGATGTCCACCACAATGTGCTCGTGACTCGCCTCCATGCGACCCCAATTGTAGGTGGAGCAGTCGAAGCTTTGATTCGGTCTTATCGCAGTGTACAAATTGCAGCTGTTCCACTCGTCGCCGTTTGCATCGCCGACCATGCAGCGCTTCGTGTAGATTGAGGACGTGGTGCAGGCGATCGCCCCGTTGCCGATCGCCAGCTGCAAATATGTGTCGAACCGCTTCTTCTGCGCCGGTAAGATTTCAATAGTAAAATGGTCCTGCTCGAAGTCGCCGGAAGAGCTTTCTGCCTCCAAAGTCCAGATCGCTGCCGAAGCAGCCGACAGTTTGCTCGCGCGTATGCCGCAAGCGCTGGCTGAGAAGGGCAACACCTCTTCACCGCTTTCGGTTACAATGGCCTCGGCGGAGGCATTGAGTTCCACTTTGACCCTGCTACTACCTGCAATAAAGAGAACCACTTATATAGGTTTCTCCTACTTGCAGTTAGCTCTGAGCAATCACTCAGGTTCTCGTCACCTTGTAACTTGAGCCAACAGTTCTCAACGGTGCCGAAATTTTGCGGCACTTCCAAATAGGCAACAAAACCTTCGCCATCCATCACTTGCAACAATTGGGACGGCCGGATGACGGATTCAGCACAGTTGAATATCACAGTAAGTGCTGCAATAAATACCGCAAACGGAAAAGATCGCCATTTACGCGCTGCCATGTTCACTGCCTCAATGCTGACTTCACGCTACCAAAACCGGACCGGAGATTCCGTCGAAACGGCAAACGTTTCCATTCAAGTGCTCAGCGCGGAATGATTGAATATCGCAAACTCTGCCGCTAATTAGCACGAAAGACGCTAATTGCTGCGCACACAGCCGTCCAGGCGCTTACGGGCCCATTAGCCAAAGTCTAGCTGACCAAAGCGACTTGTCAACCGGTGAACAGCAATAAATTCCCAGATAAACACAATGATTTGAAGACCTCCCCCACCCCTACACCACGACATGTGTATGCACGGCATAGTCGCCGCTACTCTGCCGCCGCTCTCCCGCTCGCAAACGACACACTAATTAAGCTAATAATTTCGCCAAATAGCCGAACGGCACAAGAATCTAAATCCGTGGCGAGTATGCGTCGCACAAGTTGTTGGGCGATCTCCCAAATGCCGATTGTCCCTTAATGTGTGGCCGATTCAGCTGTAGATGGATGTGCGGACATAATTACGGAAGCGACCACCCAAAGTTAAATCGTGTGTGCGCCACTGAGTCCAATGCAATTTGGAGTATTAGTAGTCAAGTTAGCTTCCCATCGCGTACTGAACGCTTTACTTGTAAATATATAAAAATCTTAAATTTTAAACTTAACTTCAGGCATACATATAGCAAAACTGAAAACTTATCTTTTATTTAAATTCATATTTGACAGTCCCTTTAATTTGACTTTCTTAATATTAAAAAGTTAAATACTCGATGGTTTGGGCGCAGTAAATTCAACCATTTAACGATATTCAACAGAAAACAATTCGTTTTGGCTGGCACATGATATAATGGGTAAAAATAAAACTCATTTAAAAACGCTCCTTCAACATCCAGGCGGGCAACACACGCACCTTCCCAGGCGATGGCGTGGTAGCTGTGCTGGTGGCACTTTCCGGTGACGGCAACGGTACATTACCTGTACAAGTCGACTCGGACTGTTCTTCGTCCGAACTGCTCGAGTCGATGTATTCGAATGCCGATTTTTTCCGCCCCCAAGTGTAGGGCTGCAATTTTGGCTCACTTGTGGTGACAACCGCTTCTCGCTGCGTTTCCTCAGTTTCTCTTTTCACCTGCTCCAAATCAGCCAACAGCAAATCAAGCTCGCAGTCTGTGCTTGCATTATTACTATCATTTTTGGCCTTGTTTTTGCACTGCTCCTGACTGTGGCGCAGCTGCTGCTCGATTTCTTCACTGATTTGTGACAGGTCCGCCTCAATGCTGTCACCGTCGGAACCCCACAGATCATCGATGGAAGTGTGATGGTTTCCTTGCGTATTTGACGTGCTGGCGAGAGTTTCATCTTGCGTAAACACCTCCGGCTTTACTGAAATTTCTTTGAGCACGCTACTGTAGGCAGCCTCTGTAGGCTTTACTGCTGCTTTCAAGTCGCTATCGGTTTCAGATTGCTTTAGCTCTGCAGCAGTCGAAAATTGCCGCAAGCAGCTTAGTATTTCACCTCCAAATCTCTCGTATTTCATGTCGTAAAAACCATCCAGTCGACACGCTTTCAATTCCGCCATGCTTTGTGGTCGACATTCAGTCAGTTTTGTTAACGCCAAATTGGATGCAATCACATAAGGCATCACATCCAGTTCACCAGCCAGTTTTATGCGTAATCTGCATGAATAAAAATTAGGATAAGACAAGGAACAACTTGTTTCCGAAATTAAAGTATCACATCAACACTTACTTCAGCAGCGATCTCATAATTTCCGTTGCCTGATCATTCGTAGCTTGTTTGATTACTATGCTCATGGTACCACCAGGTTGCAATAAGTTGTTATTGTTGTTTGTGGTATGCTTCTTCGGTTTTAAGAATGGTAAAATCTCCGTATAGGGTTCAACTCTTACGCGTTCGCGATCACCCGGTTCACTATCCAGCCACTTCTCGGCGTTTTTTGTCACACCAAGCACCGCATAACTGCCGTAGGCACTCTGTTTCGTAATGTAGTTCACAAAGCCCTGCGTCTGCAAATTCTGCACCAATACCTTGTACCATGCTTCCGACTTTGCGGCGCCCTTGCCAAACAGTGGATGCGTGTAGTACTTGGCCGGCAGTTCTTTGCGTCGGGCCCCGCGCAGTATCAATATCACCTTGCCTAGCCCGAATTTGCAATTCAGATCACGCAGCAGACTGAGCACAGTTTTCGCATCGGCGCTAATATCCAGCTTGCCGTCCTCATCTAGGCCGTCGTAGATTTTCGTATAGTCCACATTATTCGCACGGCGTTGGCAGTTGTCGCAGCAGTCGCGGCGCACCTGAAGCATCTCGGATGTTTCATCGTCAAAGAAGCGAAGTATGAACTGGCGGCGACAGCTGGTGGTCCGTGTGTACTCCATCATTTTTAAGATCAGGTTTTCGCGATGAATTGTCTGACGGGACGTTGGGATGGCGTTCTGCCGCAATAGTTCGTGTGTCTTCCAGTCGCTGGAGTTGTGGAAAAGCACACACCTCGAGTGTAGCCCATCGCGCCCAGCGCGACCCACCTAAAAAGAAACCAGACATTACCGATGTGTGCAATAAATCAGGGTAAATCTGGCCATGAGAGCAAAGACCGACACCTACTCGTAAGTACTTACTTCCTGGTAATATCGCTCCAGGTCGCTTGGCGCTCCATAATGCACCACCAGTCGCACGTCTGGTTTGTCAATGCCCATACCGAAGGCCGTAGTCGCCACCATCACGCGCACCTCATCGCGCGCGAATGCTTGGTGGTTTTCCTTCCTGGCCTTCGTGGACAGTTTACTGCTATAATGCCGGCAAGGCACGTGCTGCGCTAAGAGGCTCGCCACCAGCTCGCACATTTTGCACGTGTTACAGTATACAATGGACGAACCGCTCTCGCGCAGTGCCCACAAAATGTGATTGCCCAGATCGCTCCATATGCCCAGGCCGTTTTGCAGCGACGACCGTGCACGCACTAGGAACTCCAAATTGGGGCGATCGAAGCCGCTCTTCAACAGCTGCGGATGCCGCAATCCGAGCTGGCGGCATATGTCATCTCGTACTTGCAGCGTTGCCGTTGCGGTCAGAGCCAATATGGGGACAGATGGTACAGCGCGTCGTACCTCGCTAAGGCGGCGGTATGCAGGTCGGAAATCATGGCCCCATTGTGAGATACAGTGCGCTTCATCTACTGCAATTAGCACCAGATCATCGGCCAGCGCGCGCAGCAAACTCAAGCCCAGCTCACCGGTGGCACGTTCCGGAGTCATGTACACCAAATTAAAATCCAGTGCGAGTATGCGCTGCTCAATCTGCTTGTCCGTCTGTGCAGTGCCCAGCAAGCAGGCCCGCTCCCGTGTCAAGTTCAGCGCCGTCACCTGATCTTGCATCAGTGAGATGAGTGGCGACACCACCACTGCCACCTTGTCCAGATAAACGGCAGGAAACTGATAGGTGAGCGACTTGCCGTAGCCGGTCACCATTACGGCGCAGTTGTCCCGAGCCTCCAGCAATATAGAGCGTATAATGGTCCACTGCGTTGGGCGGAACGCACTGTGGCCGAATTCACGATGCAGGCACTCCACGTACTTGGCGGGCACCTCAGGCTGAGTCGAGCACTGCGACTGTGTGAGGCAATCCGACGGAATGAAATAGGGTTTATCCTCTTCCTCACTTATGGCCGAGTCAGAGGAAGTGCCCGGCCAAACTGCGCGTCTTTCGCCCAGAGACCCATCGACGCCCACAACTACATCCCGCACCTCCTCATACTCATTCCAGTCCATTTTAAACACAAACAATACTGCTCCCGATGATTTGTTTCGCTTCAAATCCAATCAATGTAAACCGACTTGTTTTGGCTACTTTCAGTGTTAATAAACGCAAAACTTTGTGGGCTATAATAATAAGTGATGCCACTTTACTTTCTCCACTTCTACTCCTATTTTTTAATTTACCGTAAAAATCATAGTATGATACTAAGCGTATATTTGATTTTATGTAGACTAGCACCAGCTGTGGCTGACAACGAAAATACAAGGTAACTTATTTTCATATTTACAATTGGTATGTTCAAATCGTTGAATATCTTAGGAATCGTGATTTTCGTCACTTGTCTTTTGGTATATCAAATATAAAAAGCTGGCAACACAGAAAAATTCGCGGGTCAGCTGCCGTTATGGTTGTTAGTAAACATGAGCATATAGGGTTGCAAAGAACTATCAAAACTTTCGGCGTTTTTCAACTTTGTTTTATGAATATGTACATTAAAATTCAATAATATCGTTGTACTAGCCCATAAATAAACGATACTTTGTTGTGCGATATATGTAAATGAATCTAAGGCGAGCCGGGCTAGTGTTTATTTTAATAATATTTGATTAAACTACCTCTTTTCCATTCTGCAGTGTACTTTGGATGTTTCCGATTTTTTTATTTTTCCCAAAAGCTTATCTTTATTTCCAGGTCGTCTTTCCCCTCATTGATACACAAATTGACAACAAACTCAAATTTAAATAGATTTGCGCAAAAATCGGTCAAAATTGACAAATTTCGTGTTTGCTGAGGCCACGACAAAGCGTCACACTTGCTTTTCCACCCCTCCCAGGTTCATAAGGATGAGATGCGTTCGTTTACTTTATTTATTTAATACGTATATTACTCGTATTTTTTGTTACTTTAATTATTATTGTGATTACTAAATTCTCTGAACTTTATTCAAAATTATGTATTTATGTATGTGTGTATGTATACTTGTATATAAAAAGAATAAACACAATTTCATTGCAATTTCTACAAGACGTAATTGAATACGGAGACATCCTGCTCGTTGGTGCCGCGGTTCGACGACCCGGACGATTTGTTGGAGCCGTGAGCGATGGTCATTTGGTTAGTCTGGTGTATAACCGAGGTGATGTCGCTTTGCGATGCGGAAATGTCCTTGCTGGTGAGCACGTCCGAGCTGCTCGACCCCGACGAGATGTGCCGCTCCGTCAGGCCGTACTGGATGGGCTGGTAGCCGTGACTGGGGTTGTACGTGGCTGAGTATGGCATGTAGATGGGAGGGTTGGGCAGCGGGCCGATGTCGCTGGTGATGCTCTCTGTGTCGGCGTGGCTAATGTTGGAGCGACAATTGGGGTTGCGGTCGTCGTTTACCACATAGTAGCACTGCTCCGAGAAGGTCAGCTTGTTCACGGTGTGCTTGATGTAGTTGTTGCGCAGCATGGCGGAAACGATGCGCCGCGCCTCGCGCCGATCCTGCACATCCTCGACATTCTCCAGCACCCAGTTGACGGCGTCTGCGCCGATAAATGCGTTCGGTATGGTGATTTTTAGCCACATACGGTCGCGAATCTCTAGGCCGCTGTCTGGCTTCGTCATGGCTTTAACGATCTCCTCGAGGTTGCTCTGGTCCAGGCGCTCTTTAATCGGCTCTGGGATGTCGGGAATAATACTGTCATGCGAGGTGAGCGCTTGTGTGTGCGCCACCCAGGCGCCTGGGTCGATTGGCCGCACCGGCTCGGTGCGGGGTATGGTAAAGTACCCCTTGGGGTTTGGGTCCCAGCACTTAGCCACCACCAACTTGATTGGACCGGGCTTCTGCACAACCTCGCGAAGCACGCGCACCGCCTCGTCGTTGGTCATGTTCTCGAAGTTCACGTCGTTCACCTGCAGGATCATGTCACCTGGCTCAATGCGCCCGTCCAGCGCTACAGCGCCGCCCTTCATAATGCTGCCCACGTAGATGCCGCCGTCGCCACCCCGGTTCGACTGACCCACAATCGAGATGCCCAGAAAATTCACCGCCTCCATGTTAATCGACACGGTAATGATGTTCAGCGACATGGTCGAGTCGGTGATCGACGAGTAGCTGGACGTGCGGGACATGCTGGGGGCGCGCTTTTTGCGCCGCTGCGGCTTCTTCCGTACCTGCAGCCGCTGCACACTGCTGTAGTCGGTCATGTCGCGGTCCAACGTTATCTCCGACTCGGTGCCGAAAAGGCTGGTCGAGTCCAGGTCACTCGACAGCACCGACGCCGACTGATATGTAAGCGGCTGCTGCATCATCGGGTTTGTGATGACGCCCGATCCCACTACCATACCGCCGCCTCCGCCCCCGATACCGCCTCCACCCATACCCCCAATGCCACCCATGTTCATGCCCATGCCGCCACCACCCATCTTCTGCTGCTGCTGTCCCCGCACGTTGGGTCGCCCCTCACACTCGCTGGCCGGCAGCTCTGAGCAGTTGTCCGATTGATTGGTGCCGTCCGCCGACACTAGCCACGATACAACACGTCCGTTGAAGCACGGAAGAATGGTCGCGTCGTCCGCGATCTCCTCCTTCACCACACCGAAATCGGCATCCATCGACTTGAAGAAGTACTTATAGTTGTTGTTCTGTTTGTTGAGCACCATTTTGAAGTCCTTCAGTGTAACCTGCGCCGACGGTATGGGGATCTTCACCAGATAGGGGGTGGTCTCGTCGTCTATGTGATAGATGACTTTCGTCTCTTGACCGCCACTGTTCTTGTCCGGGTCCATCGTGTAAATTCGTTATTTCGCGTAATTTGCCTGCCCAACACACTTTTTCTCTACAACAACTTCATGCACTTTTGTTATTATTCAGTTTTTCTTTTTTCCGTTCCGTTCTGCTCTGTTCTGAGTGTTCTGCTTCCCCGACGAAGCTTCAAGAAATTTTTTCTTCTTTTTTGGGTTGGGTTGGCGTTGCAGCAGAGCCTCACCGAAGGCGTTGCTCGAGCTGCAGCAACATTTCTTGCACTCTCCACTGCTCCCAAATGTGCGTTTCCAACGAATTCCACTCGCTTCCGCCGCGCACAGCAATGCGAATTGAGTTTTTAATGTTTTTCAGCAATTTTACAAATTAATTGGACGAAAAAATACGCAGACAACGAAGGAGAAAGCAAAAGCAAAACTATTTGACATTCCGAAACTGAGTGTGGACGCTGATGGCCAGCGACGAGGGGTAGTGGATGATAAAATGGGGCAAAACTGGCAGATGAGTGTAGCACGCAAAGCGGAATGGATGAAAATGACAGCCGAATGTCGCAAAAGCGGCAATGCATGAAGAACGAACAGCGTCATCTAACGCAGCCAACTTCGCACTGCAATTCTACAGATACCGAAGCTACCAGCACTAAATATATTATTCCGATTATTATTTTGTATTAAGCGCAGTATAGCGAATCCTAAAAAAAGTATGCTAAGTATGCTCTTACATAGATATTTGGCACCTGGATCTAACGAACTAAAAAAATTTTCCTGGGAAACGCCTACAAAAGGCGTGACACAGGGTCAAAGTTTGTATCAAAACAACTCAATCAATTCTCGATTGATTTACGTGATATGGACAAAAAACAAAAGGTCTTTTTCACACCTTTCTATTGATACACAACATTATATCATAAAAGTAGATAATACGAAATTTAAGCAAAAATTTTTTTTTTTCATAAAACATTTGTAAAAGGAATTTATTTTTTTCTCGAAAACCCCTATATTATTTAGTTATAATAAGTTTGTTACGATATTATATATAAAAATATGCAAATATTCCAAAAATGTCCCACAAATCCGGTAAACAAAGGCTAGGCGCAACCTTCAGGCTTCATATTTGTTTGGTTCCAGGGCATGATGGCATAAAGGGAAATGAGGCAGTGTACACAATTGCCAAAAAGGGTGTCGGTCTTCCACCTGAGCAAATCGTAAGGATGCTGATGCCACTTCGCACTTTCAATAAAAACCTAACACCTGTCGAACTGCAAAAGTAATGCTAAAGTCACTTAATTGCACAAACTTCTTGATTAGACTATCTCGTTCAGACTGTAGAACCGTTATAGGCGTATTAACAGGGCACTGCCTGTTAGCAGTTCATGCACATATAATCGGTGGGTTGACGGTTAGGGAAAGATACAAAATGGGCTGGGAAGGCGACGCCCGCCATCCTAAGAATCTTAGAAACACCCGCTGGCCTAAAGCGGTTGTTAAAGTTTGCCAAAACTTCGCATTCTCACGGATCACTTCTATTACTCATAAACGGATCTCCATCTGGCATCACGTTGGACCCAACAAGTGGCCACTCATGGCCAACCAGTTATACCTACCTACCCATATATAAATATACCGTTGTTTTTTTATTAATGTTTTTGATTTTTTCAACTTGACTCTTGTCACACAGAGCTTAGTATCTGGCGATGTGTGGTTCAATGTACAAATTGGTATTGAAAAGGTTAATATTTTAAAATCACTTGAGCGGTATTTATTTCAGATTCATCTGATAACACATCTGTCTTTGATGGCTTGTACATCAGAAAGAGACAAATCGATTTGTTGAAAACAGCTGTTCGTTAGCTCTTTTCACTCTGACTGACAGCCAGTGTTTTGGTCATCTTCCCAGAGAAAACAAAACAATCTGAGGAATTCTGTCCCAACAATTACTACTTTAGTTCTTGTATTTTGTAAGCGCTCTCTCAATATAGTAAATATCATATTATTGAAGATTCGATGGCTCAGATTGCATTTTCAAAAATCTCTTCCGTTTCGCGAAACTTGCTCAGTAAGCCGCTGCGGGTCAAAGTCCAAATAAGTCTTCGCGTCTGCAACTTTCTATTAATACATCTGCATTTTGTTAGGTTCAAAGGTTACCTCTGCTTGCACGGGTATCAGTCGCGCAATGAGTCAAAAAGTCCTGCCACAGCACGACGCCCGCACCGATTTCAAAACGCTGCGTGTTTCGACACCGACACCATTCGTGGTCCATGTCGAGCTGCATCGGCCCAACCGGCTGAACGCCTTAAACAAGGAGATGTGGATGTGAGTGACACCTATCAAATACAATTTTATGTTCACACTTATCTTCCTCGGATATTCGGCTGCATTTCAGAGAAATACATCAATGTTTCGACAATCTCAGTACTAACCCCGATTGCCGTGCTATTGTGTTGTCAGCTGCCGGAAAGCATTACACCGCCGGCATTGATTTGGCCGACATGATGAAGCTGGGCCAGGAGTTGGGCGAAATCGCAGATGTAGCACGCAAGGGGGTCGTTCTTGAGCGGCTTATAAAACTGTACCAGGACGCGATTAGCTCACTGGAGGTGTGCACTAAGCCAGTCATCACCGCTGTTCACTCGGCCTGCATCGGTGCAGGCATCAACCTAATAACGGCTGCGGATATACGTTACTGCACTGAAGATGCATTTTTCCAAGTTAAGGAGGTTGAAATTGGTATGGCCGCCGATGTGGGTGCGTTGCAACGACTTCCCAAGGCCATTGGCAGTCAGTCGCTGGCGCGAGAGCTTTGTTACACGGGCCGGCGCCTGGACAGTGCAGAGGCGCTTGACTGCGGCCTGGTCAGCAAGGTCTTTCCCGACAAGAAGGCGCTGCTGGAAGGGGCACTCAACTTGGCAGCCACTATAGCCGAAAAGAGTCCGATCGCGGTGCAGGCCACCAAGAAGAATGTGGTGTTTTCGCAGAGCAGACCTAACCAGGACGGACTGGATCAAATTGTATGTAGAAATAAAAAGAGCAAGTTCCTTAGTATGTCGCACCACCCCATTTTTCCGGCCTTTATTTACATTAGTCTATACTTAGAGCAACAGGCCAAGTTGAATTTGTTGCCGTGGAGGGTGGAAGAGTATCCAAATTAGTTTTTCGAAAAACATACATATATTCTCCATTCATTCCAGCGCGAGATGAACAAGTTATATCTGCAATCCGAGGACTTTGTCAGCGCAGCATTTGCGCAAATGACTAAAGGCGAGAAGCCAGTGTTCTCCAAGTTATGAGTAAGCAGTTGAGTGCGTCTCTGTTCATGTAAACACGATAATTTACAGATTTTTACTGATAATAAAGTTTTTGAATATACAATACAAATGAGTACAGTCTAATGCATCATCTGCGTTAGGCGCTCCATGTTTATTGCGTAAACTGAATGTGAGGCTATCAGGTTGTGGTCGTTGAAGGCTCGCTGTGCATCGCGCAGTGTTATAAGTTCGCGACTTTGAGGAACTCTGCAAAAAATTAAGCAATGATTAAAGAAATCAAGCAGATGTCTGAGCGCTTACACTTCTTCGCAAGCGGACAAAAAGATGCCCTCTTCGTTGGAGCGCCGCATAAAATTCGGTGATGTGATTTCCTTGTCCAACTCCAGCGGTCCATCGTCAATTTTCTGCCGCGTCACAGTATTGCGCAGCGAAGGATCCTTCAGAGGCGCACCCACATCATAGTAAAACGAACCATCGCCCGTCAGCTTGTAGTGTTTTCGCTTCATGATGATGGTCGCTATGAGATTCTTCAGTAGTACCTGCACGGCCATTGCCACGTACTCTGCAACACTATCCTCCACGTTGATCAGCCCCACCTCCCAAGCGCCGATAAGGAAACGTCCCAACACAAAGCCTGCATCTGGCAGAAATAGCTCTTGGACGCAGTATCGCTGAGTAGGCAGTATTTGCACGTTGGCATCTGTGCCCGCCGCAGGTCGGATGCACTCCATGTTGTCGTCGGCGATGAAGTCGAGAAAATCGTACGGCTCGAATGTGGCTCGGTCACTGTAGATGCGCGAGCTGCGTTTACGCTTGCGGCTGCGACTGCTGCTGCCCGCCGACCCTGAGCCAGACGTACCAACCACTGTGCTGCTGATGGACTGTCCACCACTTAGCGAGGGCACTTGCTCGGGCGGGTGAAAGGCGTCGATTTTATTGAGAATGGCAATGAGAAACTGGTTGTGCAGGTGCATCTTGTCGGGTGTAAGAAACTTGCGCGACTCGTAGTCGAACTCCTCTTTCGACCACTTGTGACGGAACCACAACTTCATGTTGGTCAGGTACTTGGTAGCGTTGTCGCCTAGCGCCCCCATCAAGGCGTTCTTTGTCGTTATCACCTTTTCACTTAAGTCGCTCATTATTTGATAATGCCCAGAATATCTACAAGGTAATTGTTTACCAAAAGTTATTTACTTCTTGGAATAGTTTGAGGTTAAATAGAAGGGTGGCCACATCAAATCTATTTATGCAATATACGCGCCAGTAGCAAAGTCGAAAAGTTATTATGAAATGTATAGAAAATAAGTTCTGTGAAGTAATGCTGTGTATCCATATAAGTATTACATATATATGTGTATCCAATATTAACATATTTTTCGATAACATGCCACTTAGCAAATATCATTTTCCAAGAGTCTTATTATTTTGGATGGCTGGCAGCATTATTAGAACCGAAAGCATTTCATTTGTTGAACAGCAGATAAATAAAAAAGAGAGGGACCCCAACAGCAACAAATTTTTTGACCGATGCGTAGACGACTTTCAATAAAATAAATTAGTTATAAAACAAACCAAGGAACTGACACAATGGCCTCTGCCACAGCACGAGGGCCATTTTCCCATTTAATATTGGACGAGATTGCACTGGAGGGATTAGAAGGCATTACGTTGCCATGTAAGTTTGCCTAGTGTCCTCGAAATATAATTTCTGGTAATTTGGCTTGTAAAACTTTAAGCGTTGTGGGTGTATCTGGGCGCAGCATTGAAACTGCCCTCACCCCTGCCAGAGGAACTGCAACAACAAGTATGGAGTTTTATCCAGCGCAATGACCACCAACTGGACTTCTATGAGCTGCCTGAAGAACGTGAAACAGTTAAGCTTTTTAATCGGTTCGCCAATGTAGATGATGATTTCGGAGTACCAGTGGCACCGGTGTGTATTCCAAAACACAATTGAACTGTTTTTTCACTTCATGCTTCGCCTTTATTCGCAGGACGAATGTCCCGTTAAACGATACAAGTACGTGCCCATTGATGATGGCGACATCAAGGGTTCGTGTGAGTACTATAAGGAACGGAAGCCCATAAAAGCCAGCGATTTGCAAGGATTGCATGTCAGTGACGTGCTGCAACGGTTTGTGTTCTTATACATTTTTTATTGTTTTGCAAACTAATGCCGCTTTGTTTGCAGTTGGGGTACCAAATTCTTAATTGTGGGTAGTCAGGACCTGCGCTACAGCGCACTTGCACCGGTGAATGTGCCTATTCCCAGGGAAATGACAAGCATACAGTACTGCGTGTGGGAGGCCATCGGCAGGGGGCGTTACAACGGCGAAACAACTGCTGGCAATTGGTCACTGCAGCACGTCTGCAAGGACCCTACGATGCTCTTTTACATTAAGTGAGTTTGTGAGTTTTGCAAGGATCAACATTTGTTTGACTATGATTTGTTGTTATTTTACAGGAATAAACTGCGACGCAATGGCGTTGTGATACAGCAGTCTTTCAGCGAAAAGCGCAACGACCGTATAACCACGTCCAGTTTACTGTGCTTACCACGTTTCTATTCCGTACATCACAGCATGCTGGATACGGTCATCGAAAAACTATTTCAAATGATTAAGGCGGCGCCCCAACAGTTTATCCCTATGGTCACTGTTCGTCAGACATTCGATCGGAAGAACTGGTTTAATCGCATCATGGTGACCCATCTATTTCGACGCGTTTTTGAGACAAAGGTTAGAACAATGTTTTAATGGTTAACAAATAAATTTTCTATTGAGATATTGTATGAAATTGCTAGTCGGTACCGTATTCGGAGGTACATGGCACGGAGCGACCCAAGTGCTTGCAAGCCACCAAGGAGAAGCTGTGCTTGTGTATTAGCCTGCGCAATCCCAATATAGATATCCAGGAGTTGTTTGCTGATGAGGTGGAAGATGAGCCCGAAGACAATTGTGGTAAGTGAAAAACTATTAGGTACGGAATAGTTACAAATAGAATGTGTGCACATGCTTGGCAAAAGTCCTACTCTCCTTTTTTTGATGATACGTACAGTGGTTCCGTTTTAAATGTTTCACTTTGTCTGCAGCAAATTTCCATAGTGAGCGCCACTCATTTGTTGATATGCCGTTGAAGGATGAGTTCTATCGTGCAGTAGCCCGACATGGTGCACGTGGCCTTAGCCAAACGGAGATTTGCCATTACCTGAGTGTGAATCATCTGTGCGTGCGACTACTTATTAAGAAGATGGTTGCCGAGGGATTGATTAAAGTGTACTGCGTTGACGAAGGACGTCAACGCTTAAGCATGTAAGCTCCTGCACTCCTTGACTTAAATGCAATTTCTTTAACCAAATTTCCGAGTGCAGGTATGTAGCTGTTGAGCATGCGGCCGACATTGACAAGAAAAGCAAAAATTCAAATCTGGTTTTAGAGAATCTGCAATGTGCGCCGGAACCGGTAAGTAAACTCAAGCAGGAAAACATTTCTAAACCGTAATTGAGTCAGCTTTGCTGACGCTAAATTTTTACTTTACTTCGTATGTTCTGAGTTTTTAACATGATTGTGTGTTTTAATTTTAGAATTTGCAGAAAATCGAAAGCGAAATGCGACTGGCTGATATTCCGCAAATTGACGCCAGAGTTCAACCATACGAATACGTGGTTAAGAATCCCCTTCGCGAAGCGCTCACTGAACGTTACCTGGCGCGCAAGACGATCGTCATTGAGACAGTGGACGACCAGTGCATTGTGCAGGCGATTAGTTTACGCAACGCGATATTGCGGGCAGAGCGCGAACAGGGCTACAAGGACGAGATGTGTCTCAAGTCCATGGGTAGATTGCTGTCTAACCTTGTCAAGAGTGGCATAGTGCGGGTCTACGAGATCCGGCTGCAATGCGAAGAAACCATACGCTCCTTCCGCTACGTAACGCATCCGAAAATTGTCGAGGACCACGACGTGTTGCAGCGCGAAGTGCTGAAGTTGAAGAACTCACTCTTTCTACAGATGGAGGAGCGTCGACTGCGCAACGAAACACACGCACGGGACCAGGAGCGTCGTGCGCTAAAGGCAGCCAAACAGGCAGAGAAGGCGGCAGTGCGTAAAACCAAAGAGCTGCTGCACATGCACACACACAAGCCGCCCAAATTCCTTATTTCACGCTACATGCACGAGTTCCTCTTTTACATTGTGGTGGAGCTGAACGAATACCAGCAGTCGCACGAGATCAACGAACAAGTGCTGCAGCATTGGCAGCAGTTGGAGCCCGCGTTGCAGCCGGCCGAGTGCATGGAGCAGCTGTCTGCGCTGCAGTCGCGGCCGGTGGCATATACATCCACTATCAGTTGGCGTACCTTCATACCACCGCTGCCCAAATATGCAGACAAACCAGCCGGCTGGGCTTACTTCGTGGACGCTATGGATCGTATGCCATTGTCTCTCTTCAATAAGATCTTCCGTCTCGAATATCGGTCGGACAATATGTTGGCGAGATTTCTAGCGCATCCGGTGCTGCAACACCTGCTGATGCGGCAGCTACCGCCCGAGCTACAGTGTCAGATCAGCCGCATTCACCTACAGCGTGTTTACGGTGTCGTGCTGCGTCTACTGAATCACATGGGCCTGGTGCAGGTGACGGACCGCGTGACGGGCCGCGATCCACTTATAATGTGGGTGTATTTCAATCGACGCACCAAGATTTTGGATACCACCTCGTCGGAGGCCAGCTACTCGAACATCAACCCGGACCGCAAGTATGATGAGCTGCAGTTCGAGTTCGCCAGCTTAGACGACGTGCATCAATACTGGACGCAGCTGCACCGCATTTGCGTATACACCAAGCTCGGCTTCCGGCGCAACCTGGCCGAGCGCGGAGATCGTCACAAGCAGTTGCAGTTCGTGCGCTTTGTCGACTTCGACGAGGCGCCGCTGCATGACGTAGGGCAGGTGCCGGGTGATCATCTGGGAGCGGCCGGGCTGTCAACGCGACTGTTTGCGCACACCTTTCGCAACTGGTCGTGGGTATTGCATACGAACAGCAAGCCGAAGGCGACGCGCACCGGCCGTTTGCCGCAGCTTTCGGCACTGCGCAGCAAGCAACTGCGGCTGCACGCAATGCGGAAGACGCGCACTCATCTGCCGCCCATGAAGCGATTGCAGCACGGTAGTGCGGCAGCAGCTAAACGGGCTCCGTCGAAAAAAAAGAGCATGCCGCGTGACGCCATTGACCGCGACGCCCTAAAAAATATGCGGACGCTGCGCGTTAGCTGGCACCACGACGAGGACGACGTGCTGAAAATGGCGCGTGCCGTGTACCAGTACATGGCCGCGCCCGTGTTGCTGCTGGGCCTAATGACGGTAGCCCGTGCCTGTCGTGACATCATTCGCCATCACCTGGGAATCTTTAACAAGACAACGCAGGCGTGCATCCGTCGCATTCACTTTATCGTGAAGACGCAGCGGCATGTGCCTGAGGTGCCCACCTGGGTGCACTTGCTGCAGACGAACGAACAGCTGCAGCGTCAGTACGGTGACAATTATCTGCAGCAGCTGAAGCAGCTCTATCCCAATCGCAACGATTACAGCGACGCGCTGGTCATTCACTTTGTGTGCCTAGTGCTGTTCCTTTACAAGCGGGTGTGCGAAATGGAAGGCAGCTCCAGAGGCAGTGGCAGCGGCAGCGTGGTGCAGTCTCGATTCACCATACCGAATACGTTGGCAGAGTTTCACAACAAGTTCCAGGAGCGACAGCACGTGCCAGACGAACAGGCCGTCGAGTATCAGAACCCTACCAGCGAATTCGAGCTGCAAGTGCAGCAAGCCATAAATGTGCTGCACAGCTCACTGTGCTGCGAGCGCGATAAGACGCTGTACACGTCTCAGGCCTTTGAAATTTACAAGAGTTACTCGGAGGAGGTGTTGCATGCCGCCTTCACCAAGGCGCGCAAAGACGCCCTTGTGGTGGCGCTGAAACGCAAACAGTTACAGCTAGTTCCCACGCAGCTGGCCGGGCCAGCCTATCTGCTGTCGTCGCGTTATCGCTCGCGGCTGACGTTCCTGCGCATCCCGTACGTGGTGTTCGATACATTCTTCCAGTGCTGGCAGCGTATGCTGAGCACGCTCTTCGGACCGAGCACGTCACAGGCGAGCAAGCAGGTGCTGGAGGTCAAATCGCCACAGCAGGGCCAGCTGTTCCTGCTGGCCGAAGGACTCGCCTGTGACTACTGGGAGTGCGGCATCAAACTGCCCATCAACATACTGACAGTGGATGCCGAGCAGCGGCAAACACTGTCGGCGATGGATCGCATACTTGATCACTATCAGAGCATCTTTGACAATGCGCCCCAGACGGAGTATACAAAAACTTTGGAGAATGAGGCCAGCGAGAAGCAGGTGGGTGAGGTGAAGCGGCGAAGGCCGACATAGACGCCGTGCTGTTAATTTAAGCGAATTCACACAAATGTATGCCAATAACACTTTGCTTCTCTTCGGTAGGTGCGCGTGAAGTTTCATCCAGCTAACCTGAGCTACAAGATTCATTACAATCCGTATGATTACATCTCGAAATTGCCTGCGCGCTACTTACACTTCTTCTGCGCGCTCGATCACCTACATCAACTTCAGCCGGTGGACATAAACTTCAGCCGACTGCACCACAAAGACGATGAACATGACACCGTCACCATCGAATGCCCGTTCAATTGCATCCTGAAAAACGCCAACTACATCAACGCCATCGAGCGCATTGTGCAGGAGAAGCGGGCGGCCCTGGACGAGTTAAGCGAGATGCCGCCGCAGAAGTTGCTGAACATGGCCATGAGTGGCTGTTCGGTGACAGTGCAGCCGTCGAATTTGCTGACGCTGGTACGCATGCTAGAATCGTTTTGGCGCGAGAAGGAGGCGACAAACGACCGGAAAGATGTGGGCAAATTGACTGGGAATGTGAAGGTCAACAAGTCGGTAGATTGGCACCAACTGTGCCGCGAAATTCTGGAGTTTGATGCAAACGATGAGGAAAGCGATAAGATCGACGAATACGAACCGACGTTGAACAAGGAGGAGAGAATCGCACGCGCTCAGGACGTGTTCGTGGTAAATTTGCCGACGTTGCAGTTGGGCGCCAGTGCAAAGTTGCGTGCTGAACGCGAGACAGTTGTTCACGGCGGCATTGCGGTGCCCATATGCATGGTTGAAGCCGAGCTGCAACGAGAAGTCATATTGCAGAAAATCTTGGAGTGAGTACTATGAGAGTATGGAGAGGAAAACGAGTCCGATGAAAACAAATGACAATAATTATCTTTCAGTGAAGCTTGTTGGAAGTACACGGACAACAGTTTTGCGTCTTTGAGACCGCACTTGAAAGCATTGAATTTTAATGACCAGGAGGTGGAGCATTTAGAGGAAGTGCATAACTTTATTGAAGCGAATAAGTTGGGTGTAACAGATGCCGAGTTGCTGGTGTGTTTTAAAACCTTAAAAACATTTAAATATATACTTATATGTGAATTATTTCAGCGCGAATTTCCGTACACTAAATTTTTAGCGCGTGCTCTGAAAATACTCGCCGATCACTGCCTTATAAAACGTGTGGGCGTGGCAACACCGATGTACGCGCACAAGTCGCATATGCGCCCTTGGATGGTGCACACATTCCACATCAAGCGACTGGAGCGCGAGAGCTTGGGTGGTGCAACGGTGGGTCTGAAAAGGAAGCTCGAATGTTTAGAACCGTTGGACGACGATGCGCCTGAGGCAGACGAGGTGACCAGCAGCTCCAGTAAAACGTTGAAATTGGCTGAGGATGGAATGATGCCAACGGAGAAGCCGCGGAAACGGGTGTCGAAACCAGTTAAACGTTTCGATGACGAAAGAGAAGAAGCCATAAAGGTCAAAAACGAAACCAGCAGGTAGGTGGCATACATTTCCCTGTGTTGTTGGTACTGGGCACAACAAAATGTCGAACTTTTTTAAAGCTGTTCCATTGTTGTTCAGGGACATTATTGTAATGAAGCCGCATCCCTGGCTGCGCCTCAATGGCTCCATCAATCGACGTGTGCTTGACCGTTGGCTTGGTTCTATATTGACCGAGTGCATTGCGCGCACTGGTAGCAGTGTGCAAGATATTTGCACACGCTTCGTGCACATGGTGCCTGTGGACGTAATGTTTCTGCTGGAAATTCTGAGCGATTTGCGGTGCATACACCTGGTGCAGATCGAGCCTGCGCAGTACAACCTCTTCTCCGAGTATGCGAACATAAAAGAAAGTGAGTTTACCGTGAACCTGGTTCTAATTTTCAGTGAAGAGTTACAATTTCCACTCTCATTTTCAGCGATTGTCACCGAACTCTATGACCCGAAACAAACCTACGTCCATGCACATGCAGATGCCGTGACTCGCATGGCGGTCTTCATTGGCCACAAAAAGTACAATGCTGAGTTTATATAAAAATTGCAAAGCTTTTGTTTTCTTTCAGTATTATTGACATTTTAACATGTAGCTCTGGCTACACAACGTTTATTTTGTTTTTTCGTCGACTTGCTTCTTACATAAAAATATATGTATGTGTGTATATTTTAACAAGTTACTCAATTAGTTTTCCTTTTTACTGTTGTTTTTCAATAAATTATACTAAAAATTTGCATTCTATTTCCTTAAGATTGCTGTTGGACGTTAGGCGCAAAGAACATAATTTTAATAAATTTTGCTCCCATTTTGTTTTTTTTGTTCCATTCACGCTCTGATGGATTTCTTCTGCTTACAGCGAAGAACTGGATTTCTCTTTAAATAGGTTTTCAAGAGCCGTACGTTCCTTTTCGCAAGGTGCACTCAAAACTTCTACTTTATTATCGCTCGTTATTAATATATCGTCTTCAATGCGCACACCCAAGCCGCGAAACTCTTGCGCTACATCGGCGCGATCCTGGCCGATGTAGATACCCGGTTCCACTGTGCACACCACGCCGGGCAGCAGCCGCAGATTGCGTGGCATCAGAGGCGTGTCGTGCACATCCATGCCGAGGTAGTGGGAAACATGATGGGGACAGAACCTGTAGCCAGCCTGTGGGAATATTGGAAATCATATAAATAATTGAATATGTTCGTGGGCGGCACAGACTCCACGCACCCTCGCATAGCTAGTGTTGTCCGATATGTCTTTCGGCACCAGTCCCACTTCCTGCAGATATTTTCCCAGTTTAATGCACATTGTGTCAAATAAATTGTCAAGCGTCTCGCCACCTTCCTTCAGCATGGTGTCTGCCAAAACACAAACCATTGTTTTAATTACGGTACGCAAGAATGGTGCAATGATCTTGAGATTACTTTATGAACTCTTTTGGCCCACTTCACGTATGACCACATCACATGTTCCCCTATCATTTTATGCTGGTTGCAAACATTCAATAACAGAACCTATACTCCAAACTTGTACTCACCAATAAGTTCCTTCTGAAGATGCAACACCACATCGTACAGGACTTTCTGCGGTTCGGTGAACTCGCCGCTTATTGGCCAAGTACGCGTTATGTCGCTCGTGTAGCCGCTATACTCACAGCCCGCATCCAGTAGTACAAGGTCGCCGGTCTTTGTCAGTTGCGTGTTGTTGATGTAGTGTATTGTGGTCGCATTCTGACCACTTGCCACGACTGGCGGATAAGCCAGATAGCTGGCATTGTTCATGCGGCACTTGTAGTCAACCATAGCGAAAATATGATGTTCAGACTGACCCGGCCGCGCTTCACACATCACTTCATTGATAGCGTTAGATGCTATTGTGCAGGTGCGTCGCATCAGTGCTTGCTCAGCCGGGGATTTGAAAAGCCGCATGCTTTGCAGAAAGTTCAGTGGCGAATTGACGAACGCCGCGCCGCCCACTTCTTCATTTATGAAGCTTGTGATGTGTCGCTGCTCTGAGGACGGCGAATCGTACCAAACGTGTGGCTTGTCCATTTTAACGCGTCGTCTCAGCTCATCCTGGAAGAATAATATCGGATAGGATTCGTCCACACCGAACATATCCACTGCATTTTCCACTCCAGTGCGCGGGCCGTCCCACAGCTCGGCGTGCTTATCTTTGGGCCGCATGAACAGTATTGACTTGACGTCGTTCCGTTTATTAATGGTTATCATCAGTACCGTGTCCGGCTCCAAGCAGCCCGACATGTACAAAAAGTCAGAGTTTTGCCGGAAAACATAGGGGATATTGTCACTCATGAACTTCTTCGTGGCAGACGGCAAGACGAGCTGTAACGCAAAAGGCAACAATTAGAAACAAGCCTAACTACGTCCTTTGCCACATACCAAATTACACTTTTTGTTCGGCAGAGTTTTCTGCACATTCTCATGCGTGAATTTCTGAATGGCTGTCATTAGTCGCACGCGGCGCAGCTGAAATTCGTTGATGTCAACACCAGGCACCAAGTCGCCTTCGTTCAGCATATGCGGGTGCGTCGCGTACGTGGGCTGACCGTACGTCTGTGGGATGATGACGCTGATCTCGCTCTTGTTACCAGGCGCCGATGCTGGCTGATTTGTGCTGGTTGATGAGAATGGCGACGAAGAGGAAAACGAAGACGATATTGATGCAAGACAGGGCGCTAGGCAATCTAGTCAAGAAATGAATTCAAATAGGGGGTTTCATTGCAATGGCCTTTGTAAATTGGTGAACTTACCGAATTTAACATTGCATTTGAGCACCCGCAGGCACCTTAAATTTCTGGAGTGAAACATCGTCCACCGTTTGGGAGGAATTGATAATTTTTACACTGAAGATTTTTGAAAGTTCTGGCTGCTCCAAAAAATGTTTTGTAATTTTGTGGAAGTTGTATTTTTTTTTACTATGGAAGAGAACAAATAATACACGCTCAAAACTTGACAGCTGACTTCGAAATTGTAAATCAGCTGATGTGCTACCCTGTCCGCGCAGTCCAGCAGTGTTATTGACCTTTTACTATTAGGGCTGCTACACAAAAGCCCCGGAAGCACAAGTCGATGCAGCTAACTGGGATACATACCATAAACAGTGACTATTTCACGCAATGAGTGGCATTCACACATTTGACTATTTATGTACACAAACTGATTATTTCTCTTAAATTGAAACCATATTGAAATATTGTGATTGACGTAATAAATATTTTGCATTAGGAAAAATGTTCAGCAAGTTTTCAAATAAAAGGTATAAGCACGAGTACGGGCTGACGGGATGTTTACTTGTTTCTTTATTCGGGCGTTATATCCCGACGTCAGATGTGGGCCTATTATATACTAACGTATCACTCTAATTACTAAATTTCGAATAGTCTCGGTCTGCTATTCTTTTTCGTTTTGACCCGACTTTCACTTAGTCTTACAACTGGGTGTACGTTACTTTTCTATGTGTACCAGACCACAAATTTAAAATTCAAAGTTATTATTTTGCCTTTACTGGACAATTATAAGTTTAAAAAGATTTGATCTTATTTATTTATTTATTTAGTAGTAGTCCTTGTATGTATTCATGATAGAAATAACAACGTGGTCAATGTTCAATTAGAACATTTGACGACAACTGTAATTTTTGTACGCCGATTTTTGTGGCTATCCGTACTTACTTGTTTATTGTGTCATGGAATTATATAAACAAAGTAGTGGCACCAGATAGTACTGATTTTGATATATTTTTCGGTTCATTGCCAAAGTTTTTATTTGTTAGATTTGGTAAATTTTTGCAATAATATTTTGTAAATATTTTATTGCTTTTTCAATTATTCATATAGATTCTAGCTTTATTGACCGTTTTGCGTAAGTAATTGTCTAAGTTTACTCTTTCTCAGACTGCTCGGCTTATCTTTTCATGGACTCTCCACTGCTACAGCTTAGTCCGTTTCCACACAGATTAAAATCGATGATGGACGATTATAAAATGTTGAAAACATCCAAAAGATTAAATAAACGCTGTGCAAGTAAATTAAACTTTGAACAAGTTGTCCGAATTTTCTACAAAATTTTCCATAGTGTACCTCTGACATGGAATTGCAACCCAGCCGAGCGTAATGTTTGACTTTTCCGAAAGCGGCTTCGGATTTGTCAAAACATTTTCTGTAGTTTGCAGTCTTTTGTTTGCAAATATTTTAATTCTGTATAAATACACAAAAAATAAGCGTGTGGATAAAATTCAAAAGCGTTAACTGTTAAATTGAAGTACGATGGAGGTGAGTGGAAGGATGGTGGTGGTGAGGAACGGTTGTGAGCGCCAATGCTCAACTGACTTGTGCTCGTTGCAGGACGAACTGGTGCCACGGCTGCCCGTCGATAGCGAGACCATCGACTTCCAGGGCTGGCACATTAGCTACCTGAAGTCGCACATACTGAAGAGTATCTGTAAGAACGGTCAGGATAACTGTTGTAAGCAGGACGACTCGGATTGCTGTGAGCTGTGCACGTACCGCTACGCGCTGGAGCTGCCCCACCTGCCCGACATGGTGTTCCACAAGAACAAGCTGACGCTGAAGCACCAGGATGGTGCGCTGCTGGAGTTTCTGCCGATGGACTCGTTGCGTGTGGTGGAGAACGGCAAGCAGTCGCTGCAGGTAGCGTGTGCGCAGGAGTGGAAGGAGAGTCGCCCCGACTGCCACATGGAAGAGAAATTCAAGCCTTTCGACTGGACCTTCACATCTGACTATCAGGGCACGGTGAATGCGAAGTTTCGCGTGGAGGAGTCAAATCAAACGCTGAACAAATTCAAATTGATGCAGCGCGAGAAGATTTTGTTTTACCACGACTTGACCCTGTTCGAGGACGAGCTGCACGACAACGGCATCTCGTCGTGCTCGGTGAAGATTGTAAGTGATTGTTTGCGAATTGTGTCTTTTACCTAAAACAATACTAATTGCGTTTTAGCGAGTGATGCCGTCGGGTTTCTTCATACTGCTAAGACATTTCCTGCGCGTCGACAACGTGCTGCTCAAGATGCATGACACGCGTTTTCACTACGAAATTGAGAATGACTACATATTTAAGGAATTTACGAAACGAGAGGCAACGTATGGAGAACTAAAAAATGTAAGTCCGGCCAAACACTGCACTAGAAAGTCTTTATTTGAAGTATGACAGTGGACAACAGCTTTGCTTGTGTTAAAGACCTACTTGGAAATAAAAAGATCCAAGTTTGATTGGCCTGCCATACATAGTTTTCGATATGAAGATAGCGAGTCGTAAAATAATGCGCTCAAAAGCGGTTTAAATTTGAAATAAGCTTAGTGTTTTTTACTATAAGATGCTAAATGTTGTAAAACTAAGTTTTTAAAAATGAATTTTGATTTTACTTGCAGGTGCCACCTCCATTCTTCACAGTACCCAATGATATTGAGAACTATTTACCCATTAAGGAAAAGAAAACATACAAATTATATTTCAAGTAACTGTACGCATTTGTGTAAATAGTCATTAAAGCAGAAAATGGCAAGTACAGAAAAATGCGCCATTTGTTGGTATGTTCACACAATCTACGACAGCAAAATCCCTTAAGCCGAAAATAAGTATTGAATAATGATAATGAAACAACAAACTACGCACAAATCATTGTAAAAATAGTAAAAAGGAGCCGCTTAAAATCTATAGCATCAATTTGAAAATACAAACGAAGATTAAACGAGTTATTTTCTAGTCTGCATAACTGCAAGTTCGATTAACTCGAATGTGGGAAAAGGAGTCGGTTGTGGTGAGGTGAGTATGTATTGCACATGACAGACTATTGGTTCATTGGCTTTGCGCTGGTGTCTTCCCGCGCAAAGAAGGCCAAAATACGTTATGTGCGTTGAAGGCTTTTATAGTGGCCCGCGCTTATAACTCGTCCTGCTGTTCTCTGGAAAGATTGATTGAAGTGATTTTCAGCTCAGTTATCTTAAAAGGTAGAGTTTAAGGACGACGTTTTATTTATCTTGTTCGAGGTTTTGCGTTACTATTAAACAACATTAAATACTTTTATTTGCATGAAATCGATGTTTGCTTTAAATGTTAACTACAAGTTTCTGCAAAATACTCAATTCAGATTCATAAAACATTTTAGCAGCTACTAAAGCAGTGCCCACACGAACATCAAAATGCTTGCCAGTGCTTTTGTGTGTATACAATTCTGCTGCAATCGAAGGACGACGTCTTCTCTGCTTAAGCGCCACCAATTAGTGCGGTTAAAATTCTCTTATAATCGCCAGAGGTTTCCGACTGAAATGAAAGTTTATTGTGTTTAGAATAAAAATAAGTACGTTACTAAGTTTTCCACGGTATTTTAGGTGTGTGCAGTTCTAGTCGAAATTTGACCGCAACCAATTTTGACACATGCATGTCCACAGTAGATATTGTTAGGGTCGAATCAGTACGTAGGTTGAATAGTTATTAAATTTGAAAAGGCTCCAATACTTACTTCCTACGTAGTGGTTAAATCACCAAACAACAACAACAACAAGGATGAAAATATGAAATAATTCAAAATGTAGCCAAAGTGCAGCTCGTAGGTGTTCATTAATTTTTTAAATTATCGCAAAAGCGCTACTCACTTCAATGGCGCTGAACAGCGTTCGGTTGTAGATGCGTTCGAACTCATCTTTGATGGTGCCAAGGTCAATTTCGGAGCGGCTGACAATGATGCGTATGAGCGTGGTGTCATCGGTACCCATGCCATCCATGGCGGCAAAGAGGCGGTTGGCGAAAAAGGCGGCCGGCGATTGGACGCACTCGACTGCAAAGGAGCAAACATGTTACGGAATTGTTAAGATTTCCCATCATGTTCTCAAAATTAGTCACGAGACAAGCTTACTTATGGCCATCATGGCATCGTGCAGACTGCCGTCCATTTCGTGTTTGATTGCCTGCTCAATGGTCTGTCCCGAGAGCTGTTTGTACTCCTCGAAGATGAGACGCAGCTGCGCAAAGCTGGCGTGGGCCATGATGCGGTTGAAAACCTCCTCGTCAGTGCCCAATTTGGCCTCGCCGGCCGCGTACATCGCCTCCGCCTGCTCTTTGGCCTTGTCGACGTCCACCGTGCCAACTGGATCGCGAACACCGGTCACAATCAGCGTCAGCAGCCGGCGGAAGTAGCCCGATGTCTCGCTGCACATTTGCTCAGCCAACGGGCGATCGTACTTGGCCTCGTAAGCGGCCACAATTTCGTGCATCTCCTCGTTGGACTTGGTGCAGAGTATCTCGACCAGCGTGCTCTCCTCGGTGCCGGCGCCCGCCATGGCTGCGTGCAGCTGCTTGCACAGATATTCGACGGGCGGCATCATCAGTGCCACGGTGACGTTCTCGAATTTGCCGCTCAGCTCGCTCTTCAGGTCGTCGATAAGGTCGCGCTCGAATTCGGCCTCGTAGCGCGCCTTGATCTGCTGACGCTGGCTGTTGGTGCGCGCAGCGAGGATGTCGATAATGGCCTGCTCGTCGGTGCCCAGACCGCGCATGGCGTCGCGCAGTGCTTGGCTGTCGGCGGCCGCGTCGAAGGGGGAGGCGGCTACCACTGTCGGGACGGGCTGTGTGCGTAATTACACATTGCACAGGGAAAACACAAATTAAAATCGATACGTTCAGCGAAGCTTTGCCTCGAAATAAACGAGTTCTGTACGCAATGTGTCGGTGCTCACCGTGTAATCCACCATTTCCTAAAATTCGAGTTTCAGAGTAGACAGAAGATCAGAAGAGTGTTTTTCGCGGTGCTACTTTCTTTTTTCTCAGCAACGCCTTTTCGCTGTTGCGCTTTTCTCTGTTGTCCGCCGTAGGTCACAACTTGTGCTCGTCCGCTCGACCGTCGTTCGCCGATGTTTACCTTCTACTGGCTCAACTTGCTGTGATCGTTGTTGTTGCTGCCTGTATCTAAATGACACTGGAAAATAAATTAGACAGCGTTTCCGCTCTGTGCACATAAGAAGCTTTGCATGGAAGAGCTTAAACGCGTAGTCGTTGATTTCCAAATGGTTGCGTTGCCTTATGGGTTGGGGCTCGCTAAGCACGGTGGCCGCTCGAAATGGTTGAAGAGCCATTTGGAATGCGGCGCGCGCTGTGTGTGTCATATTTAATTAACATACTGCGATACTCACGGGCTGGTCTTGGGTGTTGACTAATAAAATGACTAGAATCATTCATGGCTGAGTGGGGCGGCGCATCAATGACGTCGAGTCTAAATTTATGAAAAATCTCATAACATGATGAGGTGGCACGCAACTGTAATGTTTAGGTGTTGTCGGAAAACGAAGTCGGCACTACGAAGTGTACAACACTGCCAGCAAAGCTAAAGTGGCAGCCAAATATTCGTAGGAATGCTTATGAGAAGTTATCACATAACCATTTATGATATTACTATCTACATACATATAGTATGTGTGTTCAGGGTTTAACTCTGGGATTGAACAGATTGTGATCCAGTTGCTAAATAAGATTAGTACAGCAGTACATGTAAATAAATGAAAAAAGTGTAAATGTCACGCGCACCGTAGCATTGCTGACCGTAATTGTATCTTAGGAACAGAACTCCATCATTTCACCTGGATACGAGTATCTATATCCCTCAAGTAGTAGAAGAAAACGTTTCACATTTCACAACTCTTGTAAATTTTAAAAGGCATTGGTGCCTGCAATCTTTATTATATATGTGTGTATGTATATTGTGTATAATTTTCCTTAACTTTCATTCAAATTATTTAATATCCGTCTGTAGTTCTCTGCGGTGTACTGCGAGCACTCCTCTTCATAACGCACAGCTTTCTTACATTCGTTAAATTTCAATGTACATTTTTTGAAAAGCTCCGTGCATACTCATGTAATTGTGATAAAACGCACTGTTAGCTGTCCGAGTTGTTTCAAGAAAGTGCTGGAGTTGGAGTTGCCCAAAATTCACTTGGAACGAAAATCTCATCTGGGTTAACGATAAGTTTAATTTGAGACTTTGCAATTGCAGTTTCATTTTATGATCTTAAGAGTTAAGCAGTATTACTTTTAAATTTTTGCGCTTCTAAAAATAGGCAGTTTAAAAATGTTAAAGAAAAAACGAAAGTATTAACATTTAAAACAATACAATTTGAATGCAACCGAAAATGCGAGGCAGCGCACAAAACTCAAAATAATATTCATTAAATGAATTCAACTGATTTTGCACAGCGCTGCGCTTCACAAATAAGTAGGTTCCGCCACTGGGGTGTGACGTGGAGCTGCATTTATATAGAGATAGCGTATATTAAGTCTTTTCAATAAGTTGTTCCGTGTTACATTTGCGTATGCAATGAGTGCTCTTGCTCGCAATTTAAACATCATCACTTTGATTCATTTTGAGCTCGTTCAGTGTCGCATTGAATCTGGACCATTCGTCGCGCGACGGCTGCGCCAAGTGCTCAGTCACATCGTACACGTACAGTTTTCCGGTGTCGTCACCGATGGTCACGTGCAGACCCGATGGGGTCCATGAGACGCGATTGAGCGCTGGCGCACCCTCCACCAAGACAGATGCTGCGGGTACTTCGGTGTCCTGATTGAGATTCCACAAGTCAAGACGACCGCTACCATCGACAGCAGCAAAGAGAGCGGGATGAATGGGAGACCAAGCGACGTCCATGACATAATCAGAGTTGTCCTCGAACGAGTAAAGCGGTTTTGAGTCCTGCAATGAAATGCACGAAAATGCAAGTGTTTCATTGCGACCGAACGAAAGTGTTTTATGTGCATACCTTCAGCGACCACAGTTTGATGGTCCAATCTATGGACGAGGTGAGGAATAGGTGTCCGAAATCGGGTGACGATTGGTTGAAGTGTGTGGAAATGCCAGTAACGGGTCCCAAATGCTTCTCGAAAACTTCATTGACGCCAGTACGTGAACCATGGCGACAAGCTACACACGAACATCGATTAGAATTTGAGTGAGAAGGTATTGCTTGCAAGAAATTACCAGAGTAGACATAGCCGTCTTCGCTACCCATCACCAAATTGTTGATCTCATTTGCTGGAAAGGCCATGCACGTGATGGCGATGGCCTTGGACTGTCGCTGCTGCAGCTCCAAGGTGTCCTGTGGATGCGACAGCATGTCCAGACTCCACGAGCACAGCTTGCCGTCCGACGAAATCGAGATGACGTTGTGGGCATTCTGTGTGCCGACCATTTGCAGGCAGTACACGGGATGCGTGTGCGCTGCTGCGCTGAGTGGAGTGCGCTGAATGGGCGTGCGCTTCTGCACGCGGTTGTCCCAAAGCACAATCTGACCTGAGTAGGTGCCACCCAGTATGAGATTGGGGTTGAATTTGGCGAAACACGTCGACATCACGGCGCTCTGACAGTGGAAAACGTCCTCGGGAGTTGACTTCTTGAATTTCGTGTTCCAGACCATCACAACGCCGTCCGGCTCATTGGGGCTCTCCTGAAAATTCGCAGCGAGAAACACATTTCATCAAACTTGTTCTAATTATCCTCAACAACAGGCTGCGAACTCACCTCATTGTTGTGATAGGAGGCCACCACTAGTTCGGGAAAATGCGTCGACCAGTCCATGCAAGTGATGCAGCGATTCTTGGACCAGCGATCGTCGTAGAAAAATCGATTCAGCGACAGTCGTGCATGCGACTTCTCGTCGTTGGCCTCCTCGCTGTCGCCGGCGCCAATGTAATCCGTGTATATGTCGACGTTCTCGGAAATGGCGCGCTCTATGATGCGGCCAGCACGCAATACAAACCTTTGGAAGTCCTCAGAGAGAATGATCATTTGTTTTTGCTCCTCGGAAAGCTCCTTAACTGCAATTCAGCAAATAGTCACAATGAGTTTTTCCGCTCACAAGGCCCCACACTCACTCTCTTTCTTCTCCTCCTGCTCCTTCTTCTGCTCCATGGGCGTAATGGCCGGCGCCACATCCTTCACCGTCGGCAGGCCATGCGTCAAGTAGCCGGGCGGCAGTTTCGATGTGAAGCCGTGGTCCAAATGCGGCAACGAACTCTCTTCGTCGTCTCCTTGGGCATCAAATGCAAGCACTGTTTAAGGTATAAAACTAACACAGCTAGAGGAACATGACAATCGACAGAACAGGAACAATTCTACTTTTCGGCTCATTGCTCTATCTGCAATGTGCACGCTTCATATTTGTTTTGTTTCTTTTCGTTTCGTTTTGTTTCGTTTTTTCTTTCGGCGCCTTTGAAAGTCGTATGCCGTTCGAGGCGAAAATTGGCTTTCTTGCACCTTAGCTTGCCGAGCTACAGTCCTGACAACACTTATGCTAAGACGTGTGAGTGATACAAGTGCGCGATGAGGAGGGAAGCGGGCTGGTGCCGTGGGGTCAGCTGTCAACTGCATGGTTCCCGTACAGCGCGTTCTGACGATTGAGATTGAAGTAGCCAATTGTTAATTAAACAGTTGTTTTGTTTTACATTTGAAATCTACGAATAAGCATCATTCTCGGCTATTTGGCTTTACTTTCGAAATGTTGTGCTGATATTTTAAGATTTGATTAAAACAATAATATTTACTAATTGAAATTTGTACATTTGAAAATTCGTCACACTAATAGTTGTTTTGAAAATGTAAATTTGTAGTTGTTGTTATGAAGCCTGCGACTTTGTTCAGAAGTAGACGACTTCAAAAACGTTTGCATTTTAGTTGATCTGGTTGCACATTAACTAATTGAAAATACTAGCACAATTTCGCTCAGTTGATTGATTCGGCGATTAGTTGGAGTGGGCGGGATGAGTGGAACGTTATGGCCGCGGAGCCGGAATATTTTCTTAAAGTTCGTCACTTCAAGTAGTCTATGTTACACGGTTTCTGAGAATGCAAGAATGCGTGGGAGCGGGCGTTGCTGGAGCCGCTTGATGGGGCGTTGGGTTACATGGGCGTGCTAGGCGTGCAATGTGAAGATTCGTGAGTTGGTATGGATAAAATGTACACAAAATCAACTAAGAATATTAACAAGAAATCAATATCGATATCTGCAATGAGAACAAGCGGGCAGAATTAGTGTGCGTGTGGTTAGCGACATGTACATACAGTGTTTCCAGACACTTTGCTTCCGCGGCTCGCGACTTATTCGATGGCTGGGCGAGTGAATAATTGAACAGTGGCGGTCCACCTTTCGGCGGTCTTGTGCGCACTGTGCATGGCAACTACAACGAACTGTGGTTAGCCGTGGTTAGTAGTGAACGGAACGACTGGAGGGTTAGCTTTGAGCACTCTTCCGAGTTCGGTGCCGGCGTGCGCTATTCCACGGCCCGACCACTGCCGCAGGCGTGCAGTTTGCTTGCAGACTTGGTCGAAGCAACATTGAGGCGTGTTAGATGAGCATGAATTCTGTACACGATCCATAGGTTTACTTTCTAAGTTATAAGTACAATATTTTAGTTTAGTCTAAGTCTAATGTACATAAAGCCAATTTTTCGATACACTTCTTCGTTGCGAACGGTATGTGGGCATATCGTAAATACAATATCGTACATAGGCGAAAGTAAAAATAAACTTTTGACTTGATATTTGCACGTTTCTCCACCCAGTTTAAAATTTCAATAATGTCCGGCGCTAAGGCATGGAACAGATGTAGATATGTATGTATTTAAAATTAAATAAGTTGCTTAAAATTAGTAAAAATGAATTGACCTCTGCTCAGGTGCGGAAGAAGAATCGTTCGTGGTGGAAGACAGGAGAGAAAGCATGTCCATTTCGGCGTGTGAAAATGTTGGTGTGCGGGTGGTTGCTCGAGTTCTTCTTATCTAACAAAAGTATTTTCACACGCGTGGGTAACTGTGTGACTGTGTGAAGGCACAAACACCGACCAATGAACACAAAATAAGGAACAATGAATTTGCACCGTGACTGACCCGGATTTTCGTTACACATTCATTCAAGTTGGTAAAGTACAGCGTGGGCAAAACGACAATTAACCAATAAAACGCAAAATCCAGTCGGAGGACTGCGCTGTGTTAAGCGACATAGTACAGACGAGTACAGAAAATGTGAAATTTTTAATATGCAGAATGCGCCGAAATCTGCCGCCTAAAGCCGCCAAGAGGTGTGTGCCAAAAGAAGTATTTATGGTACAATTCGAAAGTGGGGGGCGAACGGTTCTGCGTTGTGTGCATAGTGGGTGAGTGAGTGTTCGTTGGGTTAGACTGTAGGAAAATCGAGTGGTTAGGTAGGTATTAGATGCTGAAGGAACTGGGACTTGTTAGCGGGTAGCGGTAGCGAAAGATATTGTTTGACTTGGCGCAAAGTTGAAAGCACTTATTTGAATAGTTTAGCTAGCATGGTGCTACAAATTCGTGTCCTGTTTCGGACAATTACCATTAATGCTATGGCGTTTTTCATGGTGTAGATTAATAGATGTTAACAACGCACCTTATTGAGTGCCGTGACAATCCATTATCCATTGAATAATTTTATCACTGACAGAGTTATGAAGCATAACTTGCACAAGTTTTTTGTTCGTAAATCATTTCAAAAGTATGAGTGGAGATGAGTTTTCACTTGGAATGCATTGCTTTCTTTGCAAGTAATAAAGCACATCACTACTGCGGAAAGCTTAGTGTGTTACGCAGCCCGAATGCAATTAAGCCAGTTCGCCATTGCAGTCAGAGTTTAGATTTCAGCGACATTAAACAAGTGAAAGGAGCCGCGCCAATGCAATTTTAGCTCTATTCAAGAAGTGCTTCATATGGAATTAGTAGTATATAGGCCAAAGTCACCGCATAATAAGCAGACTAAAGTGGACCGCAATCCTTCAAATGCTCTGCCAAGGCAGCAGCACGTTTTCAATTCTGGTTACTGCTGCAGTTGGCGCATTCGGAAAATTGCGCAGCACGCTCGAAAGTACTTGAATTTAGTTACATAGTGTTAAATGGGTTTGGTTATGATAGCTTAATTTGGTTCATGGGATGCAGTGAGACAACATGCACGAGTTACGGATGGAGCAGGCGATTAGGCGTGTAGGTGGAGACATTTACAAAAAAACATTACAAAAGCATTAGCGCGCCAGAGTTGATTCGGATTATCCGCTTACTGAGTACGTTATCTGGATTTTCGCTTAAACCTGTCGTAGAGTTGCTAGCCGTGTGAAAAATGTTTAAGCTAATCATTTTCCGGAGTAAAGAATGCATTGGGAAATTGTGTAGTTTTAATGGCAAAAGAATTCTTTGTTTGCGTTTCGCATATCAAAAGTGAATGTTCACGTTCCTATTTTGCTTCATGTCGATTCCGTCACTGTTAGATAGCGAAAGAGAGTACCTACCTGTGAATTCATCCTCCCACTCTAAACCCGGATTAAGATTGTACTCGTCTTGAAAAATATAGAAAATAAATGAAGATTTGTTTGGTTGTTTTTAAATGGTTTTTGGCTGCTGCTGAATTTTGAATTCATATTTTCGAAAATAAGACTTTAGTTAAATAAATTTCGGTTTCAAACAAAACTTGGCAGGACCCCAATTTGTATGCGAAAAAATGAAACAAAATGACAAGAGATAAGTGGGAGTACCAAAAGGTTATTGATTAAAGCAAACAGAAGAACGACAAGTTCGCCCACTAAGTTAAAAACAAAATGTTTGGTAATGATTTAACTCTTCCACTACCCATGGCCACTGCACATGCGCTGGAAGTTTCGGTCTGTTGCAGCCAGCCATCGGGGTCAAGTGCAACGTTATTAAACGCACTAAACTTCCGACATAATTTTCGCATATTTCGCATCGGGTTTCAACTTTCCAGTAGTGCAGTAGTGAAAGAGTTAAGAGTTCTTTAAAATGAAAATGGATAATGAACATGCAACAATTGAATCGCGCGGTTGGGTCACGCTCAACACTTTTAATATATATTTCGAACACCTGAGTCAAACACGCATGACGGCCAATTATGATTCTTACTTAGAATTTAGTGCTTAATGCTTAGATGCGATCGAAAAATGATGACGGCGCTTAAAGTCTACAAATAAAATTAAAGCAAACTTAAAATTGTCGAAAGGTACGCTACTTTAGGCTAAGAATGGCGAGGCTGCTGAAAATCATAACTTGCTTCTTTGTCCAAGTCTACCAAGACTAACGTCTATGAAACTGAAAAATCCAATCCGTTCTAGGCTAAAAATACCAACTTAAAAATACGTTGTCGCTGCAGCTGCTGACTTACCAATTGAAATTATAAAATGGGTGGAGAAAAATTAAGGTGAATCATTTTTACAGTTGAAGAATAATAATAAAAATGGAACACCCGCAGCGGGGCCACCAAAGTGGTCGCCTCCGTCGTGGGCGAGAGAGCTTGGCGTATGGAGTAGTAAAAAACGAAACAAAAAACAACTCACAGTAAGAACTAAAAGTAAACATTGACTAGAGAAAAATATGGCGCTCGATTACTTTACAAAAACTAATCACATAATCACTGCAATTACCACTTTGCTGTATGTTTTCTCTAAAGCACGCACACACTCTACACACGCATACACACATTTCAACAGATGGCTCAGTTGCAATGCGAGTATTGACTCACCATAGTAATCCGTCGCATGAGCTAAAACCAAAAACGGGAAGAAAAGGGAGGAAAAAGTCTTATTAGTATTTCTAAGCCAATAACAACGAAAAACCAACTTAACTTAAACCTCGACCTCAAAGTGTCTGCTTTTGTCTCGTTTATGAAAGGCAGAAAGTGTGAAAGCAAAATTATAGAAGCTTGTTCGCGCTTGATTGTTCGAGGAGAGGTTGGGGAAAATAGAATAAATTAAACGAATTGCATGGAGTAGTGGGGGGGGGAAATAAAGAGCGTTAAATAGCTATCAAATCATCAAAACTATAAATTTGAAAAACTAACACAAAATAGTTCAATAGCGAAAGCGTGCGTTGTAGTTTTCATTTAAATGGAAATCATTCATAATTTGTTAGGTTTCCTGAATTGCTGGAACTTAAAAATACCAAAGTACCTTTGCGTGGTCTCCACCAATCCTCCATGTATCCTGACAGAGGTGAGGAGTGGCAAGAAAGAACTGTATTTGTTATTTTATTTCACTACGACTTTCACATTATATACTGCTTAAGATATATAGTCGCAACGCTGCGGCAAACATTAAACTCTTAGCTGATACAGGTAGACACATATGTACAAAGACAAACGCGGGTAGGAACAAACAAATAATGTGAGCTTCATGTTTGGGTAAACGAATTTTTCAAATAGCTTGTTCTCAATGTGACGTATGTAGAATTGCAAATGGAAAAACAATTAGTGTATAAAACAAATGCAGTCATGCTAGTCTATAGCTGCAATTAAAAACCATGCAAAAACTATTAAGCAAAAGTTGGAAACAGAGTTGTGTTTGCAGATTCCCAAAAGCGAATCGGTCACTTATTGAATCAATGTGACTATTGGGGCAAAGTACTCAATGAGAATGGTCATGAAAAACAGACATGCAGCTGTCCAAAGCCTTCTCTAATTTTTACACAAAGCTTTTCTATTTAAAAAAGAATTTTGAAATTGATCGATAAAAGGTGGAATCGAAGTACCATTCTACGACCTCATTGGACCAATGTTTACTTATATCTTCCTAAATACCCATTTTTAACACAAATTTTTCAATAATGTCAACATCGAGCAATTGAAAATTTGCTTTGTTTTTGTGTCCTCCGGGAACTGTTATGCTGAACTGGTCTAAACTTAATGTTTACTGTCTTAAGAACAGGAAAAGACGGTTTATGAACAGGGATCAACAAGTACGCGTGACTGGGAACGCTAAGCAATTAACAACAACAATAATAACCACATTAGTAAACAAAGGTACCCACCATCACGTTCATGTCCACCTGTGCTGGTGGTTTGCGTTTGTTTCGAGTAGACAAGCGTCTCCTTTGGTGGAATGTTGGTGGCCTGGACATTGTAGATGCTCAAATTTAGGGGCTGTTTCTTGCCAGCACTGCAAAGTGGAATCATTATTATAATGTACATTGTTTCTCCGCATTTCACTTTGGTCGTGTTTTCATTGGGGACGTGCTACAAACATACCTTGCACCATTCACGTTCGTCTGCAAACTGGCGTCGGGTGTTTGTGTATTCGAGTTGTCCGATGTCAATGAATTAACCGAGGACAACGACGACAGCACCTCCGACACAGGAGCAACGCCCAACGACGAAAGCATTTCATCGAGGTCCCTGTTCAGTGGGCAACAAATAAGAACCATTTTTATTTCTGCTCAAAAATAATGCCAGCAGGAACTCACTTGCGCTGATCTTTGTCAATGCCCACACCTCCACCCAGACGTCCCGCAGCCTCCTCCATATCTTTCATTTCCTTCTCTCGCCGACGGCGATCCTTCTCCTCGCGCAACGCTGCCAACTTGGCCTTCTTGCGCTCCAGTTCCGCTTTACGATCCATTGTTGTTGTTGGGTGTGTACAGGAGGCTTTTTTAGTTAGAAGCGCTTTGAAGAAAGTTCTATCGTATTCGTTGATTACAGGCTGCTGCCAGAGACTAGTGTTGCGAGTTCTGCAATACAATGGTTGAGGGGAAAATGCATTAGAGACGCGGAGAGGGATGAGGAGACGCAACTACACATATGGGCAATTGGCCAATGGCGAAACGATGATGTCATGTCGAATGTGAGCCATAACAAAAATCTTTCAGACAGCCAACATTTATATTTATTTTCACATTTTTCTGCACCGCAATCAAATCCGCTCACAATAATCTTTCGCTTTTACTACGGCATGTTTGTGGAGCACCGTCGCACTATAATGCACCGAAAATCGATAAAATCGTTCACTGCTTGCCCATTCGCGAATCAAGAAACTTTATTTTGCAATAAAAGTTATTGAAATCACCGAGTTTATTAAATGATGCACACCTTTTTGTCCTTTTTCGGCAAACTTTATAAAAATTTGCAGAGGAATATATGTTTAGATCAACATTTTCTTCGCACTGTAAAAATTTGTCTAAATTTCTTCGTCAGCAAATTACTCACTTGTGTTGTTGGTACTGCCAGCTCGGAAAAGTCAATCTGCTAGTTCCCAGTTACGATAAATTGCATTTCGATTTACGCGGCAGCCAGAGGACTTGAGTCTGGCAATACTGTTCTCAATTCAGATTGTTTCACAGTCGGTAGTGCAGTTCAGGAGTTTTGTTCCGCTTGTGCCGGAAACAATCGCACAGTGCCGTTGACATGGAAATGCAACTTAAAAGAAAAAACACAACTGTTATTCTCCGAGCAAAGCTTCGAGTTTTCTTTTAATTTTTTCTTCTATTGACTTTCAAATATAAATATTTGTGACTGGTACTTCACTATTTTTATTGACATAGTCTTGATCGTCCCAGTTTAATTACCGGCTACATGAACCCGTCAAGATGAGTTCAAAAAAGAAACCTAAGGGTGAAAAGGCTGAGAAGGGTGGAAAAGGCGGAAAGGGCGCGAAAGGCGGAAAGGGCGCGAAAGGTGGAAAGGGAGCAAAAGGAGCAAAAGGAGCAAAAGGAGCCGGCAAGGACCATCCTGAAGAAGTGGTCGAGGTGGGGCAAGAGCAAGAGCACATAGAAGCAGCGCCGTAAGTGATTGCGAACTTTTTATTTGCACTTCGTTTATGTTGTTTGCTGGTTGCTGTGCAGTGCCAAAGCGGCAAAGGTCAAGGAATGGATCGAACCTGGCTCCGACACTGAAGAGGATCCTTCCTCTCATTACAATGTGGCGGACTCGTGGAAGGCGCTTTTCGGCATGCTTTCGTGCCAACAACTGATGATTAAGTACTCAGCTATCATATGCACGTTTGTATCACAAAAACAAGACAACATACTCTCGGTTTTGCAGGGAAAACATACAGCGGCGTCTGGAATTGGTTGTGGGCCTCAACGTCAGCCAAGAGTTCCCGTGGAAGCAAATTAAGTACAAATACTTGACGGATCTTCTCGATGAGATCGAGGGCGGCGATGTGGTTTCGGCGGCACTGGTCGGCTTCAACCCCGAGAATCACTTGCTTGTCGGCTATGCGCCACTATTGACGCAGAATCAGGACGACGTACCCGAGGGAGATCCGTTCATAATCTTCGTCGATCCGGACGAGGCGAAGGTGGCGTTGGCTATCATACGTAACATTGAAGCATACGAACGGTGGATGATGAACAAGCGGCTAATAAAAAGACCACGGCGGTGGGTGTCGTTGGGCAGCGAGAACGAAGTTAATCTCACCATTGAACGGACCGTCCCCGATCCTCTAGAGATAGAAATACAGAGCGTTTACCCGCTGGCCATTCCCGCGGACAAAACTTTCAAGTTTCGCACAACGAGTGATGTGCGTGACGGGTACGTGGAGTTGCTGCCCAACGAATCGGTCAAGTACGACAGCATAATGCGCAAGCGCTTAACCCTGGGCCTTCAGGTGACGCCGGTCACGAAAAATGTGGAACAGCAAACCAATCCCACATTTCCAACAAATGCCTGGTCGCAGTATTTGTACGAGATTAACGAGGAAGGTAACGTTTTTACATCGAGAGCAGTTTTCTTGTTGGTTTGAAATAACCGCATATTTGTCTGCCACATGTACACTAAACGCACCAAAGAGGAGCTAGACGAGTCATCGGAGGATGAAGCTGCACAGGAGGCGCATTCAAAAGGCGCCAAGACACCGGAGGAGCCCAAAGAGCCGAAACCGCCACCAGAGTTGTCGGAGAACGTAAAACGCTTGTTAGACATGCTGGATTTCAATATAATTGATATGTACCGGTAAAGTATGGGGAATAAAAATTGTTACGTGCTTCACTTTGCAACATTTTGAATTTGTGGTCTATCTCGGGGACTCTGGAAGTGGTCGAGATATTGCGATCCAAGCTTCTGATGAGCCATTCTGAAGAAAAACCGGTGCAAATCAGGTGCACTAATACGACTTCGTTTTCTGTTTTCCCGTTGCAACAGGAACGATTATAAACACATCAGTGACTCGGCCATTGAACATTATACCACACCACATCTGGAGGAGACGCTGTGCTTCGCAAACATAACGAAGAGCTATGAGCGTTACGTTTGCGGCATTGACTGGTATCCGAGCTTGTCGGGGCTGATAATCACCTCGTACACATTTACTACGCCCGCTACAATCGAATCGGGTAAACAAAACAAGTGATAGTACTACTTAGATGACCGCACAGTTAACGTGGCTTAGAGTAGACGCGACTTTCTTACACAGTTTCGTAACTTGATTCAAAAGCGCATCCAGAACTGGTTGTGGCGAAATTTGTGATATATCCGTTGAAATGCGGACAGAACTATTGAAATTTTACGAACTGTGAATTATTTTGCCAAATTCGTTGACGCAGTCTTTTATTGCTTGGATTTTTGCAGTGTCTTACCAAGTTGACCATGTCCAACGCGCTGTGTTGCAGCCCAACCCTATCCTTATGTGGAGCTTTGCGGACAATTTAAATTACAAACTAGAATTCCAGTCGGCGCAGGAGGTTGTAACTCTGTCGTTTTGTCCGCACAACTCGAACCTTCTCTTCGGTGGCTGCAAGAACGGCCAACTGGTTCTATGGGATCTGCAGGGCCGTGCCGAAAAGTTGGACTTTGAGGAGGTGTTAACAGCGGCGCAGGCAAAATATCGGCTCTTGATAAACGATTTCTTCAAATGGACGATACAGACGGATGAGGATTCGGTTGTGCCGCCTGTGGCGACCACCGAATTGGATGTGTCGCAGAAGGCGGCTATTACGGGCATTTATTGGTTGGGCCGCCACTTCTATGTGAATTCCTTTGGCAAGGTGTATAACAACCCTGACAAAAAGGCGCACCATAAGTTCTTCGCCACTTGCGCTGTGGACGGTACGATCAACTTCTGGGACTTGGACTCTATGGCCGAAAAGAAACAGTCATCATCGTCGCGGCGCGACCAACCGAAAGCCCTCACGCAAAGCGAGTCGAGTTACAAGGGCAAAGTCTTGAAGCCAGTGTTTACAGTGGCCTTCAATGAGCCGATTACGGCCATTGTCGGCGACACCTCTGTCTTCTCGTGCCAGGTTTTGGAGAGCCCGCAGCAGAGTAGAAACCCGATGAACGCTCGCACGAAGCTGATATCTATCGATCCAGAGGAAATGCGTCAGTCCGTCATTACGTCGTCTTTCTACGGACGCGTAGGGCGCCTCAATTGGCTGGGTATGTACGCGGATGCAAACGGGCGCGAGCTGGTGTCTTCGGCGATAAACTTCGCTCGCGTGCACGACGGGCCGGTCATTGCAATGAAGAAGAACCCCTTCTATCCGGCGGTGTTCGTGTCGATTGGCCGAAAAGTGTTTGCGGTATGGAAGGAAGACTACAACTATTCGCCAATATTCTGGCGCCAGTGCGCCGCCGACTTGACGGCCGTCGCCTGGAGTGAATCACGGCCTGGTGTTCTGTTCTTGACGCGCATTGACGGCAACATGGAGGCGTGGGATATCCTGGGTAATTTGTCATTGCCATTTCACATCAACTTTAATTGTTTGGCGTAAGGCAATTAATCCGGGCGGGGCGGATTGTTTGTTTGCAGCTCGAGACGACGATGCTTGCTACGATGACATTTTGGGTGGAGGTATTGTGACCGCTATTTCGGAGCATCGTCCAAACGAACCCGAGAAGCTGCTTGGCATTGGCGACTATAACAGCAGCTTTCGGATGGTTAAACTGCCGCACAGCTTTTATGTGTCCGAGGCGAACGAAGTGATGGTGAGAATAAAGTTTCGGATATTACGCTCTCCTTAAAGCGAATCTCATGTTTGTTTCGTCAACTATAGCGCGTCAGAGAATACTTCTACAAAGAAGAGACGCGAAAGAAATCCATACAGGAATGGGAGCATAAGTACTTTGAAAACAACCGCGAGTTCATCGAAGATAAGCGTGAGGCCGAGGTTGCGGCGCGGAAGGAGATGGAGCGCATCGAGAAGGAGAATTTGCTAATTGCTGCACGCAAGACCAAGCAGGAGGCGGACGAGAAAAAGTTGGAGAAATTATGCACACCACAGCAATGTTAACAGTCTTTGAAGAATTCGTTTTTGTAATTTTTCGCAGAGACGAAACGAAGTACATGTCCTACACGGAGCGCATGAAACGTCAATGGGACCAGCTGAATCTGAATCGGCTGCTGGGCATATTGATGACGCGCAAACGGGTAAATGAGGAGAAACTGGAGCGCGAAACACAGCTGGAGAAGGAGCACTTGGCCTACGAGGCTGCCAAGAGGGCGTCATTGGCAAGAATACTGCAGCACGTGGGCGAGGAGGTGGCCGAGGTGCGCTCCCGCTTGCTGCCGGCCGAGAAACCGGACTTGCAGCGCATCGACATGATACTGTCGTCGGTGCGCGAGCTGATGGAAACGGCAGAGACTTATGATGACATTGAGTCGGAGGCCAACGAAACCGTGAACAACTTCGATATGTTCGACACACTCAACTACATTAGCTTTTTGGATCGCGGCGTGCATCGTCGCTTGCTGCTGAACAAGGCGGTGGGCGGCAATACGGAGCGGCAGTTCTGGTATCAGTGCGCCAAGGAAGAAGACGTGTTGGATGAATGTGAATGGGGCTATGACAGCTTTGTGCTCGCTTATGTTGATTGGTGGGAGCACGAAGACGAGGCTAGAGTCAATTTCATAATGGCGGCTGTTGATTCAACATTAAGTGCGGAGGTATCCGAGCAGCTATTGGACAGTGCTATGCCTAAACAGGCAGTGGTGACTGAGATCCCGTGGCCTATAGAGATTTGGGGTCTGCCAGACGAACCTGCAGTGGAGGACGAGGTGCGACCAGCTCAACTAGCTGAGGATGAAGGTGCGCCTGGTGAGGAAGCAGCACAAACGGCTGAAGTGGAAGGTGCGCCTGTTGAGGGTCAGTCACAGCTGGATGAAGGTCAGCAACATACGACTGAGCACAGGCCACAGCCCACTGAGGACGAAGCACATCCGACTGAGGCCGAACCACAACCGATTGGGGAAGAAGCACAGCCACCTGAGGGCGAGCCTACTGCTGAGGCCTAAGTCTACACAAGCTTAACTTAATGTTGAAAAATGTTTTTCCTATTACTCGCTAATACAAATGAAGTAAATGAAATTGCCGCCTTCTGGTTTTCTTTGTGTACTGAAGAAGAAATTTTGAATAGCACTTTGAGCAGGCGTGTTATGCAAGTAAACACTGTATTGTGCGCTTAATACGAAATTCTACATACATATGTATGTACATACATAATTTTGAGTATTTTCTATGCCAACTATTTTATGATTACGTGATGGACATTGTGTGCATCTGAATGAGCAACGTAAAGCAACGTGCGAAAGAAAGTTGGATGAACTCTTTTGGCGCATTCAGTGTGGCCAGTCAGAAATTAGTTCTGGCTTCATTGGTAAATACAACGTATAGCGATTGGCTTGAAACTATCAACATGCTGGTGTGGTCGTGCAGCTTTGCGACGACGCCAATAGCGAGGCTACTGAATTCGGCACTTGTCTTACACCTGCTGCAGTCTGTTGGCATTTTGCGTGCCTTAATTGATATCCGATATAATCAAGAATTAAGATTAGAGTTGATTTTTCTTGGAATTGTCACAGATGTAAAAAATGTTTTCAAGTCTTAAACAAATTCTCCTCGTTCTAATTCAGATATTTACCGATTAAAATAATCATAAACAACAAAAACAAAAAACAGATAATCACATCAGAATCAATTAAGCTAAACCACCGATTTCTTTTTTACGTGCGCTTCACATTTATAAATTATAAATATTTGTTATATAATTCGGTCAGCGAAATGTTTCTTATTAAAATGAAATTATAGCGAAATTGCTGATTTCATTCTCTCACTTGTTCGTGAACACGTGCTGGGTTGGCGGTAATAAATTTGCTAACAAAAAAATTTGCCCACTCTGGGGTATTAAAAAAGCGGTGTGCACCCCATAAAAAGTCGACGAATAGCATTGGAAATATTTAATATTGTTTGTCAATCAAGTTTCCCACACATGTATAGTTGTGAAAAATTTGTATTTGATGTTAATTGATAGGGCTGGCCGTACCCACTCGACGTGCTTGTTTACATTTCGGCAGCGTCTGTGCATGTCCACAAATATTTTCTAGAATCTTGGCTCAAATATTTGACTATTCACTAGAAATATTGCTATGAACTCGTTTCTTCGAACTCAAGATTAATTCAGCATTTAATCGGGTCGCTTGCGCCCGACTGCTCTCGCTAATTGTATGTAAAAGTGTTATCATCTTCAACTAGTTCGATTATTGCTGTTGATTTGTCTTTTTGAATACTCGCTCACTAAAAAATGCCGGTTTCGGCACCAAGGACAGCTGGTTTGTTGCAACAAACGACAATTTATGGAAACACACTCGGCGGAGCGGCGTTAAAAAGCGTGGACGATGCATATCGAAGATGACAACTTTAGAGTGGGAGCCGACATGAAGAAGAGCCAGCAGAAGAGTACAGTACGCACGTACTTCATGGTATATGTTGCTGTAAATGTCACATGAAATGCGATTAAATATATAAACTGAAGACCATTTACAGAAAACAAGAAAGATGTGAAAACATCGAGAGGCAAAGACTCAATACTGACAATGATCGATTTCTTTACGGGCTTGGAGAACGCTGTCTCAATTGGATTATATGTACATATAAAATATGTGTTTATACGTTACGAAGTTAATGTTAAGTTCACTTGACTGACTATACGAACGACTGCAATCATGCTGGCGCAACCATCGCCACTCTCGTTATGTGGGCCACGCCTTTCGGCTGAGTTTCAACTCAAAAAACACCGCGCTTTTACCGCCACTGTCTGCATGAAACAAAGTGAATTATCTCGTCTACTTTTACTATCCCGACTTGACTTCGCACAGCGACGGCAGCCAGCGAGTGTCAGCGCATTGCCCCATTACCCGTGATCGCATTTGGCATGAAGCGATACGCGAGATTAATGAATCGGACCCAGTCGAAGCGGAGCAACCACCAACAGATGCAAATTTTAATTGCGAAAATCGGTCAAACTTGAGCGAAAACGCTTTGCCAACCGAAGAAAATAATTTCCATAATTGATCGAAGCGTTGAACTGCAGAGGAATGGGGGGGGGGGGGAGAAAATGTTGCGGTGATTAGTTCGGATATGTATTACACAGTTGAGGACGCGAGCAGCGGCAAAAACCGGCCGCCGCAGGTGCGGCCGTTCAACACGACGACACGTTAACGCTGAAGCAGTTTGGAACGTTGAAGACGCCGCGAGCTGAACTGAAGAACGCAGAACTGTGATTTAAAATTAAATGAATGCAGTTTTATTTACGACTGTCTCTTGCTTGGCTCACATTGCGCTAATTGTTATGCCGAAGGTGTGCCGTGCCGTGCGGCGTCCCCTCAAAACGAGAGAAAAAACGCACAAGCGACTGACTGACTAACTGACTGGTTTGGGCGTAGGCGTGGGCTTTGTAGAGGGGCAAGGAGACTTGCACAAAATAAAACGTGGCAACGGCTGGCTGGCAAAGTTGTCAGCCGAAGGTGCCAGCATGCGCGAGTGCGTTGTGGTTTTTATAGCTAATTGTTTATATTTATAAGTGTCGGTTTGTTGTTGGCTCGCTTAGCATTTGCATTCGGCTCAGCTTGACTTGTCTGCAGCGCCCGGTTGCTCGTTCCTTGGCTGTTGGCCATTTGCTGCTTCTTCTGTGTGTTTTCCTGCAACTTGCTTTAAACGACTTTTTAGCAATGGCTCTGCAGCAACAACAAGCAACGAAGCGCATACACATACGTACAAATGCGGCCATGTGGTGTGCGGTTGCTGGCTGCTGGCGCGCAAGTCTTCAAAAGTGCGCCGCGCACACGAAGTCGTGGTAGTTTAAGTGTAACCAGCACACAGAAGAGTCGATCGAGCGGCTTGAACTCCAACTAACCGGCCAATTCAGTTTATTCGAGCGTGTTGAGCGTGAGACTGGCGTTACCTCTTTCACTGCTGACAAGTGCCATATTTCAAGGATAGACTTCAGCAACAGGATATTTCAAAATGAAGCAAGGATTTGTGTGCACCATTATTGCGGTTGCTGCGCTGTGTGTGGCAGCGGAAAGTGAGTGATCTCAGCGTATTATAAATTTTTTACCACTTAAAATGTGAGCAGTAAAGTTTAATAGAAGTATTTGCTTGCAATATAATGCGGAACTACATACTCGTACATTGATTGTAGTTACATTTTAAAAAGGTTAAAAAATGTCTCATTAGTACTTCGAATTATTACAATTTTGTGCTGTGCCAGTAAAGACTCGGAATGTATAAAGTCAAATGAGGAAGGGATGAGAAAAAACACCAATGTCCTGAGCAAAGTTTGTATTGATTGTAGCATCTATCGCCAAGCTGCGGTCAGTTTCGAATAGCTGACATATTTATTAGCTGTTGTGTATACGCGTTGAATTTACATAAAATCCCAGACAAGCTAATGGCATTCATTAGCTCGAACGCTCCCAATATAGCTTCTTATTAGTGAAATTAACGTCAATTTGGCGCGATTCGCCGAGCGATACCACCAATTTCACGAAATTAGCGTAAAACGCACGAACTAGTAGCGAAATTTGCATATTTTCCACGCTCTTCGATTCTATTTGGCAATAAAATGAACTTGAAATATTAAATGTGGATATGCAAATCAGGCAGCTGACATTGTGCCCATTGTCGCGACGTTCGAGTGCTGCTCGCAGTCTCCAACCAAAGGAAAGTGAAACGTGTTAAGGGCGCTGCTGGTTGATTGGCATCTGGTGTACAGCTTCGAACTCGCTGCAGCGCTGCAGCAATTAATACTCCATGCTTGGTTAACTGTGGCCAAAGACAATGAAACAATAGTTCAAATGTCTTTGCTGTGGCCGAGTAATGCTTAGCGATTGTGCGCACAATTAAGCGGCTTTTATGAATTATGGATAAGGTTTATGGGAAATGGGTTGTGTGTATTTGTTCAAGTATTTGTCGCTGAGAAACAAGTGACTACATAGGTTGTGAGCTAAACGTTTTCGTAGTTGTTAGTTTCGCAAGCCATTTACACTCAGTATAAATTTGAATGCTATTACCAGATCAGCAAAGATTTGTGGCAAAAATAGTACAAATGCCGGGCCTTCGAAAGTGCTTCAGCAGCGCCAATTGCAAATATTTACGGTTACACTTAGCAGCTTACACTCACCACACCGACTTGCATACCAACTCAGCTAACACCAAATGCCAAATGCCGCAGTTCAAGCCACTGCACGTCCACGCGGCATGCCAGTCAAACCGGCTGGGTGCACAGTGGGGCCTGGCTGGTGGCTGTTGGCTGCTAACTGCTAGTTTGCAATAGTCGGCAGATATTGAGGATAAGACGATGCGGAAACCAGTCTTGCGCCGACTGACAGCGAGTCGACTCACTGACTGACTGACTGACTGCGCCGTCTAGGCTGAGTTGGCTCAGTGTGGTTTTGACTTAATGCCAGCCGGTTTTTGCTGGTATTAACACCAATGTCTCGCATGTCGACGGGCAGATCGGCGGGTTTGCTTGCTTTAATCAATTCTGTTGCTGCACCAGGGTTTTTAAAAGTTCAATCAATTGTTGAATGTTGCATAATGCACTAACAACTGCAGTGCGCGTTGTATGTGTTGACATCGCTCCGCTGCAACGGCGTCTACGTGGATTCTCAACGCCTGAGCCGATTTGCGGCACAAGTGTAAAGTTTGCTCACCGTTCGTTTTGCCAGTGCGCTCACATCGATTCATTCCACTGTTGGTCTGGGTTAACCACTACTCAACGATTCCGCATACGCGTTCGGAATGCGGAAATGTTAGCATTGCGACAAATTGCAGTGAAACCTTTTTTCGCTGGTAGTGAGTGATTCGATCGTCTGACTGGCAGTCAGACACAATGCGTTCAATGTATGCAGCAATTTGCACCAAACCGAGTTAATTTGCGTTTTTCTCCTCAACTCTGTTGCAGGCGACTTCACATGCCCCAAACCGGACGGCCAGTTTCCAGATGAGGTGCAGTGCGACAAGTACTATGTGTGCGACGACGGCAAGGCGAAGGAGAAGCTCTGCGCCGACGGCCTGGTATTCGACCCGCTGAATCGCCATGTCAACAAGTGCGATCAACCCTTCAATGTTGACTGCGGCGACCGCAGCGAATTGCGTAAGTCGTGTTTCAATAATTATTGCAAGTTTGAACGTTGCGCGGAACAAATTTGGTAAAAAGCATGTTTGCGTTGGTATTATCTATTTTAGAGGAGCCCAAATCGAACAAGTTTTGCCCGCGCAAAAACGGCTTCTTCGCCCATCCCGATGCGTCCGTCTGCAATATCTTCTATAACTGTATTGACGGCGATGCCTTGGAAATGAAGTGCACCGTTGGACTGCACTTTGACGAGTACAGTGGCACTTGCGTGTGGCCGGACACAGCCAAGCGCGAAGGCTGCGAGACACTGCAGAGTGAGTTTCATGCTGTCCCACCCTCACCCGCCAACCACTCACACTGCAACTTCTTTCAATAGAGAAAACAGCCACCGGTTTCACCTGTCCCAAGGACCGCTCAAAGATGGATGAACGCGGCCAGGTGGTCAGCCATCCCAAGTTCCCCGACCCAACCGATTGCCAGAAGTTCCATGTCTGCTTGAACGGCGAAGATCCGCGCGATCTCTCGTGCCAGCTGGGCGAGGTGTACAACGATGACACCGAGATGTGCGATGCGCCCGACAACGTGCCCGGCTGCGAGGACTGGTACAAAGACGCCGACGACAAGAAGCAGTAATCACCAGCGCCGCTGACTGCATCAGCACCGATGGCAGTCTAACGCTCGACCAGTGCTGCGAATTGAGTTTTGCCGCGGAGCGTAGCCACACATACTCATAAATACATAAATTAGTTTACTTCCTGTAGCGAGTAATGTCAGCGCAAAGCCGATGCTCCAGAGCAGTTGTCGTTGTGCGCTGCTTTGCGTTCATTTTCTGGCGCTTTCCGACTTCGCTGAGAAGCCACATTCACTGTTTGCTCTTTGCGTCGTCCACCGCAACTACCTTACATCTGCCACGGCTGACTCTGACTGATTCCTTGTAATGTTCAATCACACTAAATTCTTGTGATGCCGCATTCTCGTGCTGGCCGTGGAGTGCAGTTTATTATTTCTTGTATGTGTAAAGTCTGTGAGCATTTTTTGTTGTAAATATTTAAAAACTAAACATTAAATAACTTAGTTTATACCAACACCGAAACCAACACACATAACTAAAACGTCTTTTTCTTTTTCCCCATTCACTCTATCCAGCCGCTTAGCTTCTAACGCAAAATCCTGCCGAAGCCAGTCCATTCATTGGGTTTTCATCTTTTCTACTGGTCTCTGAACCCACGTGTACTTTTATCTCGTATACGTGAATCCTATTGCACAATTAAGTTACAACTTTACGACTTTCTTGTGGCGTAAGTTGTTACGGTCTTAGTATGGCTCCAGTAAATATCATCCCAATGGGTTAAGGTTGAGACAGTGGCACAGTTTATATTTACTGTATTTCTCGCTGCTCATCTCCAGCACCATTCCATATACCTCTTCTTTTATTTGCATTGGAATGGTTGGACATTAAACTCATTACTAACAAGTCGGTGAGAAGAGATATCCCTACAAATACAAAATATAGCCATTCATTATAGCGATATCCTTTCAATGACTTCTTTAATGCAAATTTTTTTACTTTTTACTCTATCTTTACATTTCAATCCTACTTGTGTGGCCAAAACCTCAGCGGTCTATGTTTTTCCCTTCTATTAAAAACTCTACTTGTGTAGATACAGATCTGAAAGTATTTTCAGTTTAACTCTGATTTCTTTATATAGATTTTGTTAAATCAAAGCCTTTGTGTTATAACTCTTACACACTTTTTCATTGTCCTTTCGACATCAAATATTTCTCTACTATTTGTACCCATTTAAACAGCTAACTTTCTTTCAACAAATCTTTGAACAAAATCTTTTTCAATTTCACTGCCTACATACAAACATTCAAGTTCTGACAACCATGTAGTTTTAATGTGAAAATCTCTCAGAGAGTTTAACCATCATTTGTGTCATCAACGATCCTAAGTTTGCTGAATAGGAATGCAAACGTATTTCTCCCTGGCTCACAATTTCCACACTAATGCACAAATATTTATTATATAATTATTATATAATTATTATAATTTTTTAATATTTCTTTTAACTCAGTTTCTAGTGCTAACCTATAAATTACGCCTGCAACCACTCAAACAGCTTTTGAAAAAAAAAATTACATAATTTCTTCGATTCAGTTTTCTGCTGCTATTACTGGGTTTTAAACTTAAACTTGCAGTACTAAAAAAAATTCTGCATTTATTCTCTCTGCAATTAGAATCTTGTTTATAATAATGAAAGACTTCCGCCGCTTATTGTTAATCTTATTCTCTTTCCTTTCTTGACTAATGTTTCAGTTTCATTAACTAAATAAGCTGCAGTTCAGAGTCCAAAATCAACAAACTTCATAGCGAGAGCATGCAATTCTTTGCTTTGTAATTCTCCATAATATTTATAGTTTCCATACGTTGTTGCCATATTCGAAACACTTACATTTATATGGGATACTATTCGAATTCTATATGCAATAATAGTTGGACGGCTCAAGTTAAGCAACAAATCTGATTAATTGTAAACATTGCTTTCCATCAGCTATCTATTCGAACTTGACTTGGATTTCTTTCGAAATAATTCTTCTTAAAACGTCGACTGCATATTTTTTTATAAACATCTTTTATTTACAATTAAATGTTTATCAGCTCCTTGTGTGTAACCTCGTTTGCTCGCCTTTCAAATTCAATAAATTTTTAAATCTACTCAAGCATTTATGTTTTAGTTTTTAAAGTGTGGCAAAAAAAATTGAAACAATTTTGAAGACCCAGCGCTGCACACAATTTCAATTTCCATAATCACTCGCACACTGCGCGCCACTCCCGAAGCCGCAAGCTGTTATTATAAATCGATTACCACGACGAGCCATTGACACCTTGACACTTGACACCTGCTCACTGGTTTTCTCACATCAGCTTCCATATTCCATATAAAACCGCTGCTTTGGGGGCGAAATGTCGTCAGGAGTCAGGTCTACGCTGCAGCTGGAAGATGCCGCCCTCGGTCATTCTGCACTTCGACAACATTCAGTCCGCGCGGCTGCTTATTTGGAAGATGAAGGTGCTGGGCATGTGGGACTTTGCGCACAAGCCCTGGAACAAGTACTACCATCTGTACGGCTGGACGCTGCACTGCATCTTCACCTTTCTCTTCATCCTATGCATGTACATCAATGTTGGCCTGGTCAAGGACTTGGACGCGTTGTCCGATGCGCTGTACATGTCTCTCACCGAGACGGCGCTCCTGGCCAAAGCCGTCAACATAATGACCCAGTCGCGCGTGGCCGTCGAGTTGCTGGCCCTCTTCGAGCGCAGTGCCGAGGCCACACCGCGCGACAGCCACGAGCTGTGGCTGGTGGCGCGTGCTCACGCCGGATTCGCACGTTTGCGCAACTACCTGATCGGTGCCTCGGCGGTCGAGCTATCGCTCGCTTTCTCGATGGCCTTTTATGAGCGCTCGTTGCCCTATCCGACGTGGCTGCCATTCGACTACCACGACGGCGACAACTTTTACTACGCGTACTTCTATGTGCTGGGCGGCATGGTGGTGACGGCGGCCAGCAACTGCACGATGGACCTGTTGCAGGCCTATTTGCTCTTTCAGCTGTCGGTTTACTATAAGTTACTGTGCCATCGTTTGGCCAGCGTGACAGAGGGTGCTGGGAATGTGAGTGCGAAGCTCAGCGAGCTATTCGAATTCCACACTTTCATAGCGCGGTGAGTACCAGCGCGCGCCAACGGCTCGTATGAGTGACATTTTCAACAGTCGCGAAAGTAGCCCGAAACTATGCAATGACTTTTTCGCCGCTTCACAGGTCAACTGCCGCCTCGGAGCGTTTGATATCTTGGCCCGTTGCGGTGCAAATACTGATCAGCGCCCTCGTTCTCTGCTTCACCGTTTACCGACTGCAGGCGGTGCGTGTCGCGCAATCTTCGAATATGCTTTTTCAATGCTAATGAATGGTCTCCACTCCATAGGTAAATTTCCTGACCGAGCCATCGCTGTTCTTTAAGTTCCTCTGCTACACCGTCGTCATGGCGCTGCAAATCTACATTCCCTGCACTTTCGGCGACGATCTGACAGCGAGCGCGGCAGGCGTGATGAACGCCGTCTACAAGTGCGACTGGGTTGATTTGCCGATGGCCACGCAGCGGCAGATCTTCGTCTACATGGAGTACTTGCAGCGTCCGGTTGTGGTGCGTGCGGGCAACTTCTTCGACATTGGTTTGCGTCTCTTTACGCAGGTAGGTGGCTGCTTGTCGTTGAATGGAGGCTGGAATGGAGAAAAGCGTCTCTCTTATTGTAGACAATAAACAACGCCTACAGTCTGTACGCGCTAATGTTGAATATGGAGGTGTGAGGCCGTGGTGAGCGATCGCTCTTGCTCGCGGAAAAATTGGGAATTGCTTTAGAGGACAGAAGATGGTGGGGACTGGTAAGGCTCCCTATTTCATTGGGCGATGATGATTTTGGCACTAATAAACTCGTTGAAACTGCACTGCGTGTAGTCTGCTCTCATCGGCACTTCTCTATATGCAACAATTATGGTTTGCGGACAATTTAGATGTGGCAAAATATATCAAATGTAGACAAATTTTAATGTAGCACAAAATAAAATTTCACTTAAACTTGCTGTGTTGTACATTTGCTTGGCTTTCATGTTAAAGCCAAAAGTCTCATTAATTGTAGTTGGTACTCTTCGAAAGGGCAAAAATCGTAATTCGTTCTAATTTTAAAATGAAAATCATGAAACTCTGACGAATCGTATGTAACCGAACTTATTAACAAAAAATTCTACAAATAAACAAGCTATTAATTTTTTCCTAATTTACAATGCTCATGTCTTAACATTAAGAACCCACATAATTCGCATCAGTTCCTCTAAACTACAAAGCGCAAATTTGAACCACATTTCACTTTCATAGACGTTTCTTTTCGCGTTCACTATACACGAAACCCATTCACAAATCTCAACGTGCCGCATATTGTTTGAACCATTTAAATAATGTGTTATGTAATGTGATCAAAATTCGAAACCTTTTCTTTTGTGCGTTTCCTCTCGTCGCGCAGAAAAAATCTGCAAGCAAAAAGTTTGATTGAAAAAATGGCAAATGACCAGACAAGCTGTAGCAGCAGAAATCGCCGCCGAAACTGGGTTGTACACAAGCAACACTTTGCAATGGCCACAACGTGCGGCGCCCGCGGCCAACTCGTGCAGCCCCAACCGCCAATAACAATGCTAATATTATTACAAAAGCAAAAATAAGATCAGCAACAATGCCGGCAGCAGCAGCACAAATTTAAGTGCCTCTGCAACCTAAAAAAGTCAAACGCTCTTCTGTTGCGCCGCAACTAACTAACATGCTTTGCTCCACTGGCGGTGCGGGCGGCAAAGTTCGGCTGTGCGCCTGCGCAGCCAAGCCCAGTCGAGCGCGCAAGCTTCGGTCATAGCTGGCAGCAAAAAAGCTTTCACTATCGTCTGGGCTGCATGCAACCAGCCGCAACTGGCAAAGTTCGGTTTCACTTTCAATCAAACATGTTGGCGCTGGAGCCGAGCTCGGCGGCCAACTAGGCAAATATAATAAATACAAATCACGTTTCTGTGGTTTCCGAGCAGTTGCTGATGTTTTATTATATTTTTTATTGTGTTTTGCGTTGGTTTAGTTGGTTGTTAACGTTTCTTGAACAGTCGGGACAGTGCGCAAGCTTTGTAAAGTTTTTTTGGAACAACTTTATTTTAGTTCAGATCGGAACGCGTAACTGTTAAAACGTCTGTGTCTGCCTTTGAACGGAAGTGTCGAGACGTGCCTCTGTCTCTGCCTAGTCGCGATTGTTGTGTTTGTGTGGACGCAGTTAGTTCTGATTAGTGAGGCGCCTTGAAAGGACTTAAGGACATTCGAAAGTAATCTGCAATCAAAATGCAAAAGTGGCAGTGCAATATTTTACTAGTCGTGGTGACGCTGGCGACCTACGGTAAGTGGGCAAAGAAGCGGCCAAACGCCAAGATGTATTGTGTATATGCTATTTGGGTCAAGTGGGTGCTGGGAGAAAGGTACTGGGAGTAAATGGGCCAATACAACAAGAAAATGCAGTTACTCTTCAATTCCATGGACACAAAATTTGCATTGAAACAGACACACAAATTGTTAGCTAAATTAATATATTTATTGCCGAGGCAACTCAATGACATGATTGCGTTTGGTTCTAAATTTATTTGCCGTCAAATACTTTCAAGTCCTGACACCACGACGAGCGTTTCATTCGACGCTTCCATCTACCAAAAACGCTTCCCCTTCGTTTTACCTTCACTCGAATTGAGTTCTGCTTGAATTCAGTTTGGCACATTTGTTCAGAGTCTTTGCGCCGCTGGGCCCCTTTTCCTCCCGCGATTTGGCAATGCATTCACTAAGTGAAGCAGTGCAGCTCGTGTGCACACACCTCGCGTTACCAAATGCTCTCAATTTCGGTGAGGTATTCGCCTACTTTCAAATTTCGAATTGCATAAACTGCAAAAAAACAACAGCAGAAAACCTATTCAACATTTCAAGCGTGCTATGTTGTTGTTGCTGTTGCTGCTGCTGTTATATCAATCAAAATGGAACATTCGATAATTTGTGCCTTTGGCGCATTTCATGCCATTAGGCAGGCGGGCAAAAAAACAGACAGACAGGCAGCCAGATAGTCGGGCACTCGCTCCGCGGCTCGACCGCGCCTTCATGCAAAGATCTTTTGCGCGGAGCGGACGCGGTACGCCAAGCCAAGGCGAGTCGAGTCGAGCCAAGACCAGTGCGAAACCTGCTCGGCGATTGAGCCGCGTTCGAGCTTAGCTTTTGACTTTTGCTTTCAAATCAAGTCAAAGCCTGTGCCAGTTCGTTTGGGCGAGCTGATCGTTCGCTGAGCTTGTTTGCTTTACAATTTTTTCCACTTTGTTGTTGCTGCTATTGTTCTGACGTCTGATAAAAATCGTGTTTGCCACCTTTTGGCTGATTTTGTTTTTTTATTATGTTTTACTTTTTATTATCTTCCAAAATCAGATCCAGTTGCTGCGATTTTAATTGGTCAGTTGAGACGTTGTTTTTGTCGCTTGAATTTAATTAGCGTTTGGCCAGCGATTGCGATTGAATTTGTGCGCTAACCGTTAACGCTTCATCACACCCACCCAAAGCTCGGCTTAACTGTTGACAGGGCTGGCAACGGTGCAGCGACAAGTCGTCAGTGTGTGTGCTGATCTGTGTTTGTGTGCGACTTGTGTGTGACGTCCAATGGTGGTTGCTGGAAGGTCTTGAGTCGTGGATTTCAAGTGTTTGATTTCACGTGGCTTACAAAATGGCTTGCAGACTTGTTTGATATGCGATATGTCGCGCCATGATACGATTATGTTTAGCTATTTTGCGTTTTTGTTTGCTATATCCAGCTTGCGGGTTACAAGTTTTGATGCTGTTGGCTGAATGTTCGAAGTTTTCGAACCAGTTGAAAACCGCTTATTAAATCATATTTGCGCTATGTATCAGTCTATGTACAGTAGAAGTTCCATTAAGAAAATAACATTCTATCAGCGTTTAGTGTTGGTTGTAGTTTATATGTCAGTTGTCGAAATGGAATAGAAAACCATTTGCTTGGATCCGACTGATGGGGGAACTATTTGGATCCACTTATCAACGTCACTGAAGACAATAATTCTGTGGTCAAAAGCAATAACCGCTTAAGTTGAAAATCGCTGTTTCGAGCAATATCGTTTTAAAGTTTTAGCGCGTAGTGTGTTCGTTATGGGAATGCGAATAGGTTTATATTAATAACTTGTTTTATTTTAAAGTTACAAACTCCCTGATTTTACACAAACGTAGAGCACAGTCAAGGGAACGTGGTGGCATCCAAGTCGACTTAAGCGGTTATTGCTTTTGACCACAAAATTAACAGCAAAGCAGGATTATCGAGAAATCCGTTCTCAGTTCTCACACGACAGTGTCCTAATTTAAGTACAACTGCTTTTCTTAAAACGGCAAAATTGCTATTCAATTTAAAGTTTGTTGATGATTGGTTACACGGACAAAGCTCGAATAGGTTTTTTTCTGGAGTGACAAGCGAATACAGTTTGCAATTCGCTCGCTCTTCATTGTCGGGGAGCGTTGGGTGCGCTCATCGTCGTCTCTTTCCTTTGCGATAAAATCAAAGAAATTCACAGCACCCACGTTTGCTTTAACTTCTGTGAACTTATTTCTTTTGTATTCGAGCCAGAAGGATTTACTGCTTTTGCGAGATTCCATCCGCAACAAACTGCTGCTAGCTTCAGCAAAGAAATGTTTTGATAAATGCTAATCCGCAGGGTTCAGAAAAATAGTTCGGAGTGTTTCAAAAAGTAATTCTTAAATATTCATAAAATGCCCAAAAAAATGCCTTTTAATTTGTATGTAGTTCGTAGTAGTTGATCCTAATATTTCGGGGAGATTTCAACCCCCAACCCCCCTGAATACACCACTGGTAGGTCGTGAACCAAGAGTTTGAAGTTGAATTCATTCTTCAAGTTGTTGGACCATTATTGCAGTCATTCTCTCGAATGTAACTCGCCACAAATAGAAACGTAATGAAAATGAATTTTTTTTCTTTCACGGCTGGCGAGTCTGCAAGAACGCCAAACAAGCACTGTGACTATAAAAGGCGTGTTAACCTAGTAAATATTTGCTAAATACAGGTGCGCACGTGGTCTGGCCCAAGTAAATATGTATGTAAATATACAAAAGTACATGCATACAGTACGAAATGAGTTAAGCAGGCAAAGGCCATAAAATTGTCTGTATGGAAATTAAATTTCGTGTGCCTATGTATTGATTTTCTTGCGCGTTGCTTATGACTCACGGCGCAAAAGCAAAAGTAAAAGCCAAGCAAACTGCAATGATTATTGAGGAAATTGCACGAGTGCCAACAACTTGTTGGCAATTAAATTTGGCTTGCTGCTGTTGTGGGAAACGCAACGAGCGGTTATCGGCAACTTTGGTTATTAAATTAATTACTGCCATATTTATGTGCGAATCAACAATGTTGAATTGAATGCGTCACAATTAAATTTAACTCAGAAATGAAATATGTAAATGCACGATTACAAAATGCACTGAGGCGCATTCCAAGCGAAGATTTAATCAGAATTATGAAGTAAATACGGGGCAGATGTACACATCCATCCCTGCAATACGTTGCACAATCAGACGTTGCGATATTTCTCATGATTTCCATTGCAAATTATCGTTCGTGGCGCTAAAAGGCGTTGAGCTTGTCATGATGGCTAATTTCGATTGTAGCCTTTGACAGCGGCACCACCTCTTCATTAATCACGGTTACTACATAAAACTGCCTCCAAATGCAATAAATCACCCACACGCACACAAAAACCTCCGCCAGAGTCCGGCTGTGTGCAGCCGCTTTTACACGTTGTCACCTTAGCCACCATCGACAACATTCCACGCTGTTACATCATAGGGGCCTGTGGCCGCTGGCTGTGCTCCGCCGTGCTGTGTTGTTGGTGCAGCCATGAGCAGCAATCCCGTTTCGACGGCGCCAACCGGGAACGCCGCAGAAGAAGCGGCGACTATTTACATATAAGTTGCGCTACGATAAACCTGTTGGTCGGCCTGCTGTTTGCTGCTGCTGCAACTTAATGTTGTTGTTGTTGTTTTTAACTGTTTGACTACGATGACTTGTCGCCAGTAACAAACTATTCAAGTTTAGTGAGGAAAATGCAAGCGCGCCCAATTGTCGACTGTCTGCGAGGAAACGAAGATTACACCAACAACGTAAACAAATGCAACGCACGCAAAAGTTGTTGACGCATTGAACTGTTTCCGAGTGGCGTTTGCACTGTCTGGGGGGCGTTAATATGCTTTGCTGTTGCGTTGAAGCGATTTGTCGGCGGTTCTTCACCAGCGCTCAAAATTTGTTGAGCTTTTATTGGCCACTTAACGGCACTTTTCGTGCCGCTAAAACCGTGAGCCGTGAGTGTCGCAGTGTTTTGTGGCATTGGCGCAAACGTGGCCGGTTACACGAGCGGCGCTTGTGTGTTGGTTCATCTGCCGCGCCGAAGATGCGCTTCACATCGCCGCTTTCGACGGCGTTGCCTTTGTCGCTTTGGCGAATGTAGGAAGCCATTTCGACTGCTGTCATGCAATTTCTGCTGCGACATTTCCGTAAACTGTTTCGAAATTGAGGAAGAGTAAAATGTTGACTGAAAGCAAAAGCAAAACTAATTACAACAACGCCAAAAATCATAACACGGAAAGAGAAAATACATAAGTAGACAATTCACAGGCAGATGTAATGCTTTAGGGACAACTAAATTGGAACTTTCTCATTTATACACACAACTCAACTAAAATTTTTTTTTTGCGTTCTCGCTTGCAGCCAGCTGTGTGCCCGTTGACAGCGCCCAGTGCCCGGAGAAGATCGGCGAACAGGCCTACGCGCACACCGAGCACTGCGATCAGTTCTTCCTCTGCACCAATGGGACTTTGACACTGGAGACGTGCGAAAACGGTTTGTTGTTCGACGGAAAAGGTGCGGTGCACAACCACTGCAACTACAATTGGGCGGTGGACTGCAAGGGTCGGCAGTTCGATCGTAAGTATACGCTACGGGCCGGAGAAGCGGTCAAGGCAGTCTTTCAATGTTTAATTGCTCTGAACAGCAACTCCGATTTCCACACCTGGCTGCGAGTATCAATTCGGCATCTATCCCGTGGCGAAGGAGTGCTCAACCACGTACATCAAGTGTGCCTATGGCGAGCCGCACGAGCAGCAGTGTGACGCTGGCCTGGCTTACGATGACCGCATACACGGCTGCAACTGGCCCGATCAGTTGTTGGACACCTGCAACCCTGAGGGTGAGATAAGGAAATCAGATAAGGAAATCAACCAAATAAAACCCCTCTCGCTACTTTCCAGCTGTTGTGGGCTTCAAGTGTCCCACTAAGGTGGATTCCGGCTCACCCGCTGCTCGCTTCTGGCCCTTCCCGCGCTTCGCCGTACAGGGCGATTGTCATCGCCTGATCACTTGCGTCGAAGGACATCCCCGTTTGATCACTTGCGGCGAGGATAAGGTGTTCGATGAGCACACTCTGACGTGCGAGGACCCGGAATACGCATCCGCCAAGTGCGGCGGCTTCGGCAAATAATCGCCCACAATTCTAAGGCCCCTTTGTTCAACAACTCCACACACTTCACTGTATAAAATTGTTAAAATTACATCCTTTGGTTTTGAATTTCTTACTGCCTGGATTTTCTGAGTGCCGAGCGCTCAACCACTTTGTAAATATATTCGTACCGCACATTACTCGTACTTTAACAATAATCTTCCTTCACCACTGTACTCGTATTGGCTTGTGTAAAAGAAATCGCAATAAAGTTAATTGTATTATTTATTGTTCGAAAGGTTTATGCTAATTTTACGAGGCCGCAAATTCTCATTTACTGGCCAGCGCAGTCATTCTGGGAATACAATGGTCAAAATATTCTAGTAAAAACATCCGCAATAATTCAGCTGTTGCTTCTCACAGCTCGTAATAAGAATTGCAAGGAAATATTCGAAAATAAACACGGAAGAAAGAAGACACACAGGGTATCAATAATCGATTCGATTTCGCTTAGACAATTAAGTGGTTCATCTTGTGCCACTTCCCATTTGCTGCGTTTTGCATTTGCACGTTCGTCCCTCGCCACGTCGCCTTTACATTCTGTCTATTCAAAGACGTTGCGCGAGTGCTCCTGCGGCGAGGAGAACACGATAGCACGAATGAGGCCGTCGCGCACCGACTCGCTCGGATTGCCTACGTTGAACATGAACTTGACACGATTGCAGACGACATCGGGCACGCAGCTGTACATCGGATACCAGCCCACCTTGTTGAACACCACGAACACCTTGTAGATCTGGTTGCGGTAGATGTAGACGGGACGATCGAAGGTGATCTCCAAAAGCGAGTCATAGCGCACGCGAGACGTGCAGTGCGTGTAGGTGAGCCGTGAGCCCTGCATATCCTGTATGTGAGCGTACAGTATCTCCGTGTAGCGTTCGGAGAAACCGGCAGAGTTCATCAATTCGCCGCATAGCACCTGTGTAGGCACTTGAACGCCTGTGGGCAAAAAGTACCTCAGTCAGTATGAACCGTCACGAAAGCCGTGCAATTTACCTGTAATCCATATATTAGTGTCTACTTGAAACGTCAGTCCGCAGTCGGTGACGCTGGTATTCCGGTAGTCGAACTGCTGATTCATGGTGCGCACGCAGTAGGAGCGACGCGTGTCGTTGGTGGCCAGGTTGGTGTCGCTGCCGTAATTCGGCACCACCACCTCGTGCACAATCACATCGTCGTCGTCGTGTAGCCGTGCCTCGAAGGGCGTAAAGCGCGACGTCGACGGGTTTTTCGATAGCGCCGAGTGCCGATATGAGGACAATTCGCGCTGACTGCGTGGTTCATAGTAGACACGACTGCAGCGCGAACTACAGAAGCCCTCTGGCATGGGGCAGTCATTTATGGCTGGACTCGAGATCTTGATAAGAATTGCAAGCGCTTCGTGCTGCTGCAGTAGTTTCGAGCGCGCCGGTCCTTCGGCGAATTGCTGCGGAGTCAGCGTTAGGAAACGTATCTTCTTTATGGCTTGACGCAGCATCACCTCGTCCATGACCACGCGCTGTGCGTCCATGCTGTTGTTCATGTTGCTTGCCATCGAACTGCTGGGCGATGCAGAATGCTCCCGGTCGCCGTCACCTTCCGGGCCGGACGCATCACTGTCTACAACGACCACGTCATCAACGAGGTGCGAATTAAAGTCCTCTTCGTCATGATTGTGCATCATGGCGGCCACATCAGGCTCCATCTTTATTTCCTCCACGTCGCCGTGATCGTGCATGGCTTCCACGTCGACGGGCACATCGTTGTGCAAATCCACACTAGGCTGCGGCGCTGTATTCGCTTCGTCCTCGATGAAGAGACCGCGCTCGGTGGCATACTTGAGCAGTGCGTTGAAAAGGTCTAGTTCCGAGTCGATGTTAAGCCGGTCCTGGTCAAGTACAGCCATCAGTGTAGACACTTCAATGTCGTTAAAACTGGGATCAGCAAGTACTTCGCGCGTGTTGGCGGCAATAATCTGGATATGGACAGGACAAGTATAAGTTTGATGGATGCATTTGACAATTCGTTTACGCTACTCACACCCATGCTGCTCTGCATTAGACGCGGCTCATCGAACAACCTCGCGAATTCGTAGGCACGGCAGGCATTCTTCGGACTGAGATCCGCCCAAAGGAAGTGCGTGCACTGCTCTACCACATGCGGCAACATGTACTTCTTCGCCACGTAGCACAGTTCGCATGCCTTGTCGAATGAGCTAATGTTGATGCGGTCCGAGTAGATGTACTCCAGCATGGCATAAAAGGCGTCCGGCTGGACGTCGGGTATAGGAATGGGGTCACTCTTGTCCGGCAAATTGCCGTAAAACATGCGCTCGAACACGGGCGACGCCATCGCCAGCACCAGTTGGTGTCCGGCTAATAAGCGCTGGTTGGGCGGTGTGCCCACCAGAAAATGGCAATCTGACCATTTCTCCGACTGCAGCAGATACTGGCCGCGGTCCTTGATTTGGTGAAACTTGTTCTGCCAGTCTAATTCCATGATTGGCTAAAGTGCGTTGTTGATAACGTTGTGCTTCTTTACTGACGGTCTTTACGAAGAAACGGCGCAATTGCTGGTAGTCAATTTATCTATTAAGTTTTATATAAATCGGCGCAGATTTTTTCTTAGTACTTGTCTTGGCTGCCAAATTTCTGTATACAAACAAATGAGCGAGAAACAGACGGCGCAATTAGCGATAGGAGAGTTATCGATAACTTTCGATAGAGGCGAGCAAAGGGGCTGAATTTTGCTTCAGACAATTTACAAACTGAATTCACAGATATTTTGTAAAGCTTAAATTTTATTACATTGCAAGAAGTACTATTAATTTTACTGTAACCAAATGTGTAACTAAAAATGTGTATATGACTGAACTTTTGGAAACTACCTCTTGACAGAATTCAAAAAATCTGGTAGGTAGTAACCAAGGTATATACTTTGGGCAGTACCCTCTATATAGCCCCTTATAAAAATCTCTTCTTGAATAATTATCTTTTGTTGCCTTATCTCTTGTTAGTTGCCAGCAACAGCTGACAGCAAATAATTGTTTTATAATATTTCCATGTTAACAACCCTGTATTCATTTTGTCTAATATTTGACCCTTCTGAATGGAGATTTGCCATATGAGTTTCTTAATTTCCCAAAGCCGGGCCATTTTTCGGTCAAATTGGTAAGTTGTGGCATCGAAAAATAATTGCAGATTAGAAGTGAAGTTAGCGAATTCTTGCGGAGGACTTATTGATTGACTGTTTTATACGTAATCAACTGCAGTTTGAGGTCGTTGCCAACACGTGTTGCAGGAATGGCCAGCGAAGTGGAGAAGGCGCAGTCAGCAGCACCGGCTGAAGACACAATTTTCGGCAAGATTTTACGCAAGGAGATTCCTTGCAAATTCATCTACGAGGACGAAAAGGTGAGTGCCATAATATGACGATGACCGCTTGTTACAATTCGGTGTGTTAACAGTGTGTGGCGTTCCACGATGTTAATCCGCAAGCACCCACCCACTTTCTGGTGATTCCACGCAAAACCATTGCGCAGCTTTCACTGGCCGGCGAAGAGGACGCCGGTCTTCTGGGACACCTGATGCTCGTCGGCAGCAAAGTGGCCAAGGATCTGGGTTTGGAGAAGGGTTACCGTGTGGTCATCAATGATGGAAAACACGGTGCACAATCAGTGTACCACCTGCATTTACACTTTCTGGGCGGTCGCCAGATGCAGTGGCCACCCGGCTAAGTGCCTTTTACGTCTTTGCATTTTCTGTTTCTCCGAAACTCGTCCAGTTACTATCAATAATGAAATAAAACTGTTCCAGTTCGTATAAATCAGTTCATTTTATTGCAGTCCACTAGTCTGCATAAGCACATTTCTCGTGGGCGGCAGCTTGGGCGTGCTCACTTTGTCCACGGGCAGCGGTGAATCCATCAGCAGCGACGACTCCGGACTTATGTACGTCGAGGGCGTTGTGTACTTACGTCTGTCGTGGAACACGCCGGAGGTATCACGCGTTTGCAGCTTCTTCTCAATGACCCGGTCAAAGAACCGCGATAGCTTCACTGCATCGGAGGTGCCTGCCGCCAGACTGCGCGCGTTGCGACAGTTTAGCCAAATTTCTTCGGCGCCGCACTGTTCGGCTGCTATGCGCGAGAAATAAATTTTATTAGCTCGCTGTTGTGGTCAACGCCGTCCTATTGGTGCTCTTAACTAATTTTACCTATTCCGCCGGTCTTCTGCACAGTCTTGGGTTGACGTTTCTCGTCGATTAGGTCCAGCTTGGTGCCCAACACCAGGATTGGTATCTGTGTGGCGCCCATAAACTGCTCCGGGTCAAAGCTGCTGGCATCGCCGTGCGCTGCACTGCCTGTGTTGTTCGGTTTGTACGTATCCTTGCCGTCTTTGTTCATTATCTCGTAGAGCCACTCGCGCAAGTTCTCGTGGCTCTTGCGGTTCGTCAGATCGTGAACCAGTACAATGCCGTGTGTGGGTGTGTAGAAGACGTTGCGCGTGTTCTTGTGGCTCAGCGAGCCGCCAATGTCGAAGAGCTCGATGAAGTACGGCTGCTGCTTGGGCGTCCCCTCCTTAAACTCGTGCAGCTTCACCTCGATGTTGCAGCCCACCGTCCAGCCGGGGTGCGTCAGCGACTCGTTATGTGCTATCAGATGAGTGAGACAGGTCTTGCCGACACCTAGAACGGAGAGCGAACGCAACTGCTTTACCGTGGTCACTTTGTTGTTATTACATCAAGCGATGCCTACCTGAATCTCCCACTACAATGATGCGCACCTTGTCGATGTTGTTTGCCATTTTCTATGTTAGTTCTGGGCGACGCTGTTTATTACAACAAAGTGAAGAAGGTCAAAACAGTTCTCAGAACTGTCAACTTTTCAAAGCTGTTTGTTGGGCACAATGACATCTGTTGACGTTTTCAATCAGCTGTTATAACTGGAAGCGAGTGAGTGGAAAATCGTATCGGGTTGATGTAGCGTTGAAAATGCGCTACACTTCCTTCACAAAATCATTATTACCAAAAGAGGCATTTAGACGCTCAAATGGTGTGGATCGATTTCTAAGTTTTCGATTTGCTTTATCTGCGTGAAGTGCACTGATATTTGTCAGATTCTGAAGTCATGGAAAATATGTGCATCGAACTTCCAGTCGCCAACCATATTGTTAGCAACGATTAAGCGATGTGAAACTGGGAGAGTAAGCCGATTTTTGTGCGTTTTTTGCAATTCACGTACACAGTCCGTGTGTGTTGGCAGTGATCAACTCTTCACTGTGTCTGCTCTTTTCCCGATATTAGGGATTAGGGATTCCTTACAATTATTTGCTTTTTAAAGTATGTCATCATATCATTAATTTTCTGAATTAAATGCCAACACATGAACTTTTTTGGTTTAATTATGTAAATATTAATGAAAAATATACCAAAGAAAACAAAGCTAAATGCATTGAATATGACGGGGTCAATTGTCGTCCTTTGTATTTCGCATTTCTTCATTTAGCGAATCTCTAACGATCAGGTATGCTTTTTTTCCTAAATGCTGTAGTTTGACCGCAGGGTTGTTTTTTTGAATGCAGCTTATAAAGTCTTAATTTAATTGAATGAAAAGCATACCCAAAGATTATTTTGACGCTTTTGGACAATAATATATTTTTCTACTCAATTTTATACAAACGTATTACGAAATGGCACCAAAAATATACAAATAAAAAGATAAATTTCTTTGGTCACAAAAAATTACTCACACCAGCTACACTGGCAATTTGAAATGAACTAGAACAACAACCCCGTTTTAGAATTTTATATGGAGGAAAAAGTACGTTCCTGATCAAGCTTGGGCCCTACTAGTAGGCCCCAAGGTTGCAATTTTGCAATAAGATTAGTGTAATTCTGTGCATGTGTTTCTACCGGCTCTCCCAGTTTCACATCGCTTAATCGTTGTTGTTAGGTAGAGCTGAATAACTATCGATAGTTGAATGAAAACTAGTTGATAAAAAATAAAAATAATACAAAAAAACAATATAATCGAAATACGGTTTTAAAATATTTTTTTTACAATCAATTATGCTACACTTATTAGATTCGCAGTGTTACCAATTCAACTTTAACAAAGCAACGCCAGCAAAGTCTTCGGCTGCTTTGTTAAGGCGGTACTGAGCAATAAACCTTAAATAGGAAATATTGAACATAACTGAAATGACTAGTTACGAAGAATCTGGTAATTCCATCGGATTGCTGTGGTCTCGCAAAATTCTCCGCTTTACTTTTTCAACGGCGGACTGCCCGTTCTCAAGCAATACTGCCAATAAAATAACCCACTTCATTAAATAAAATAAAGAATCTTAAAAAATTTTACAATTTCCTTTTTCATTTGAACATTAAAAGCAAACAGCTGATTGAAGGTTTGTTAATTTGCTAACAATCGGATTCGAAATAAGCTTCGAATGTGACAATTCCGCTCGGACTGCAGAACACCTCTTCATATCTGAATCGGATTTAATTCCGATTCAAATCCGATTCCGACTCGGATTCTGGAACAGGGCTGATTATTGTATCATGTGAATCCATAGTATAATAATATTATTATACTATGATGTGAATCTTATTGTATCATGATATTAATCATTATAATCATCATAAACACGACTGCAGCGCGAACTACAGAAGCCTTCTGGCATGGGGCAGTCTTTTATGGCTCGACTCGAGATATTGATAAGAATTGCAAACGCTTCGTGTTGCTGCAGTAGTTTCGAGATCGCCGGTCCTTCGGCGAATTGCTGCGGAGTCAGCGTTAGGAAACGTATCTTCTTTATGGCTTCACGCAGCATTCCCTCGTCCACGACCACGCGCTGTGCGTCCATGCGGTTGTTCATGTTGCTTGCCGTCGAACTGCTGGGCGATGCAGAATGCTCCCGGTCGATGTCACCTTCCGGGCCGGACGCATCACTGTCCACAACGACCACGTCATCAACGAGGTGCGAATTAAAGTCCTCTTCGTCATGATTGTGCATCATGGCGGCCACATCAGGCTCCATCTTTATTTCCTCCACGTCGCCGTGATCTTGCATGGCTTCCACGTCGACGGGCACATCGTTGTGCAAATCCACACTAGGCTGCGGCGCTGTATTCGCTTTGTCCTCGCTGAAGAGACCGCGCTCGGTGGCATACTTGAGCAGTGCGTTGAAAAGATCTAGTTCCGAGTCGATGTAAAGCCAGTCTTGGTCAAGTATAGCCATCAGTGTAGACACTTCAATGTCGTTAAAACTTGGATCAGCAAGTACTTCGAGCGTGTTGTCGGCAATAATCTGGATATGGACAGGACAAGTTTAAGTTTGGTGGATGTATTTAACAATTCGTTTACGCTACCCACGTCCATGCTGCTCTGCATTAGATGCGGCTCATCGAACAACCTCGCGAATTCGTAGGCACGGCAGGCATTCTTCGGACTGAGATCCTCATAAAGGAATTGCATGCACTGCTCTACCACATGCGGCAACATGTACTTCTTCGCCGCGTAGTACAGTTCGCATGCCTTGTCGAATGAGCTAATGTTGATGCGGTCCGAGTAGATGTACTCCAGCATGGCATAAAAGGCGTCCGGCTGGACGTCGGGTATAGGAATGGGGTCACTCTTGTCCGGCAAATTGCCGTAAAACATGCGCTCGAACACGGGCGACGCCATCGCCAGCACCAGTTGGTGTCCGGCTAATAAGCGCTGGTTGGGCGGTGTGCCCACCAGAAAATGGCAATCTGACCATTTCTCCGACTGCAGCAGATACTGGCCGCGGTCCTTGATTTGGTGAAACTTGTTCTGCCAGTCTAATTCCATGATTGGCTAAAGTGCGTTGTTGATAACGTTGTGCTTCTTTACTGACGGTCTTTACGAAGAAACGGCGCAATCGCTGGTAGTCAATTTATCTATTAAGTTTTATATAAATCGGCGCAGATTTTTGCTTAGTACTTCACGTAGCTGCCAAATTTTTGTATACAAACAAATGAGCGGGAAACAGACGGCGCAATTAGCGATAGAAGAGTTATCGATAACTTTCGATAGAGGCGAACAACCGTGCTGAATTTTGCTTCAGACAATTTACAAACTGAATTCACAGATATTTGTGTAAAGTTAAAATTTTATTACATTGCTAAACAGTATTATTAATGTTGATGTAACTAAATGTGGGCTTAAGTGCAGAATAGCGTACCCTCGTGAAAAAAATTAATAAGTATGCTTATACAAAGAAGTTTGGCTCCTGAGTCTAACAAACTACAAATTTTGTTGGGGAAACGCCTACCAAAGGCGTGGCACAGGGTCAAAGTTCAAAACTTTTATCAAAATAACTCAGTCAATTTTCAATCGATTTATACGAAAGGTTTTTTCATACCTTTATTTTGATGTACCACATTATATAATTTATATGTACGAGTGAAAAATTATAAGCAAACAAATTATTTTTCTTATATAAAATTTACAAAACTCGATTTTTTCTCTTTACTCGAATTCTCTTTACAATGAAATATAGAACATTTGAACTTTTTTTGTTTTTGTTTTTATATTTAAATTTAAATTAAGTTAAAAGAATCTGCCTGTAATATTGAAATGGCGTTTACGAAAGTTATTGCTTAGGCGCGATATTTTCCAATCATAGGAATTGAATATAAAAATACTGTACGCTCCTTCTATCACTAATATTAAGCAAGTTATTTCAATATTACAGTTCCTTTCGTAAGGGGGTGGGCGTGGCAGTGGTCCAATTTAAATGATTTTTTGCAAATTTCTTAATTTCGACCACGAAAACGATCTCACCAAGTTTCATCGAGATAGGACAACCCTAAGTAGTTTTGGCCACGGCTTATATGGGATCGCGACACTGTGAGACGCTGTTTATTACAACAAAGTGAAGAAGGTCAAAACAGTTGTCTCAGAACTGTCAACTTTTCAGAGCTGTTTGTTGGGCGCAATGACATCTGTTGACGTTTTCAATCACCTGTAATAACTGGAAGCGAGTGAGTGGAAAATCGTATCGGGTTGATGTAGCGTTGAAAATGCGCTACACTTCCTTCACAAAATCGTTATTACCAAAGGAGGCATTTAGGGCCGTTTTCTCATCTTCCCGTTAACTTTAAAGTTCACTTTAACGGGCCGATAAACGCATTTTCGTTTTCTCATCGCCCGTTAAGCTATCCTCCCGATAAAATTTACCGGGAGGATTGAGTGCCTGTTAACCTTTAAAGTGAACTTTAACAGCCCTATTCTGGCACTACCGTAACAATTGTTACCCCCCGTAACAATTGAATTGAATTTGATTGTTTCCGTATTCTGAAAAAATGGTGACAAGAAGAAAGTTCAAACAATTCACCACTCGAGGTGAAAGCTTTTTTTCTATCAAAACAGCTGTTTTTTGTATTTTTGCTGTCAAACTGTAAAAAAATAAACAAACAAAAAATGGCAAATGCAGAAAATCTGGCGAAGCAAGTCTTTTTTTTGGAGTTTCACAATGTATGTATATATTCTTTTAGTTTCTAGAGTTCCTAAGTTTAAGCGCACGACACGTCGCGACGCAGGAGCAGCTGAAGCATTTTTTGTTTGCAGTTTCTCAAGGCGCATTTGAATACGAAATTTGAATTTTATAATTTTTGTATGCTTGTCACCTGCTCCTACGGAGGTAACAAATTTCGAAACAATTGTCACCTTTTGAGCTTTTGAATTTGCTCTAGAATACCAAAAAGTGACAATTGTTACCAAGTATACAATTGTTACCGAGGTGACTATTGTTTCGGTTGCCAGAATAGGGCTGTAAGTGGAAATGGTGCCAAGTACATGCATATGTTTGTTTACAAACAAAAAACAGCTGATAATGAAATTACAATTTGAAATTAAATGTGAATTTGAGATCTTTCGGTATGGAAAATAGGCGTGTTTCTTAAATTCATGCACTGGAAGACGCTTTTGAAGGTACGGAGTCGCAAAATGCGGCAAATATAACATATAACAGCCAATTGGACTATTTCACTGCTTTGCACTGCTGACATGTCCAATCGCTGCTGGGCCGCCACCTGTGCGATACGTCTCGCTCTTCTGCGCTGCAAGTTCCAGCTTGGACTTACGCTTCAAGCTGTCAAACTTGTCCCTCAACGATTTCCAACGTCGGGACACGCCCCATTGGGCAGTAAAAGCATCAACAAGATTTTGCCAGGCAAAATTTTTATATTTTTCCTTCAAAAATAAATATAATTTTTCACAAACAGCTGATTGCGCCGCCAAATGCTGCCCATCGTAGACCAGTGTTGCCAAAAAATCAGACTTGTTAAATTTATATTTATCAGGAAGATAAGAAAACGAAAATATTTACCGGGCACTTTAAAGTGACCTTTAGCTAAAGTTCACTTTAGCTAAAGGTCACTTTAGCTAAAGGTCACTAAGGGCCGTTTTCTCATCTTCCCGTTAACTTTAAAGTTCACTTTAACGGGCGGATAAACGCATTTTCGTTTTCTCATCTGCCCGTTAAGCTATCCTCCCGATAAAATTTACCGGGAGGATTGAGTTCCTGTTAAATTTTAAAGTGAACTTTAAGTGGAAGTGGTGCCAAGTACATGCATATGTTTGTTTACAAACAAAAAACAGCTGATAATGAAATTACAATTTGAAATGAAATTTAAATTTGAGATCTTTCGGTATGGAAAATAGGCGTGTTTCTTAAATTCATGCACTGGAAGACGCTTTTGAAAGTACGGAGTCACAAAATGCGGCAAATATAACATATAACAGCCAATTGGACTATTTCACTGCTTTGCACTGCTGACATGTCCAATCGCTGCTGGGCCGCCACCTGTGCGATACGTCTCGCTCTTCTGCGCTGCAAGTTCCAGCTTGGACTTGCGCTTCAAGCTGTCAAACTTGTCCCTCAACGATTTCCAACGTCGGGACACGCCCCATTTGCCAGTAAAAGCATCAACAAGATTTTGCCAGGCAACATTTTTATTTTTTCCTTCAAAAATAATTATAATTTTTCACAAACAGCTGATTGCGCCGCCAAGTGCTGCCCAATGCTGACCAGTGATGCCAAAAAATCAGACCTGTTAAATTTATATTTATCAGGAAGATGAGAAAACGAAAATATTTACCGGCGACTTTAAAGTGACCTTTAGCTAAAGTTCACTTTAGCTACCGGTCACTTTAACGGGAAGATGAGAAAACGGCCCTTAGACGCTCAACTGGTGTGGATTGATTTGTTCGGATATTGTGGACACGGTTGCCACAATTGGTAACTTTTTACCAAAATTGGTAACTTTTAAACTGTTTGATAACTTGGTAGCTTGGTAACTTTATTTTCATTTTGGTAACTTTTGCAATCAAAAATTGGTTTGAAGTAATAGACACGAAAATTTGTTTTTTTATTTATAAATTTATATCACATCTTGTTATATACATTAAATACGCAGCACTGGCAACACTGCCTTCAGCCCGCTTCAATGGCAGCATTGTTGGCACACTTCTACTATTCGATTAACTAACATCGACTAACATTGCGAACGTTGTGTGATACAGTTAAAAATTAGTATTCCAGGGTTAATATTGAATTTGATATTTACTTTTAAAGCATAATGAAATAAATAAAGTGAACCAGCTAGGCATGGCACAATAAACAAGGTAATAGCATCCCCGCATCACCAAAAACCACATGTATTTTGTTGGTAGGATTGTTTTTCGCTACTGTCAAATTCAGCTGTCATTTTGCGACGAAAGAGGGAGAAACTGAAAACAGACAAAAGTGAGTGTTGCCAGACAGTGCTGTATTTGAGTGAAAAAACGGGAAAAGTGCTCAGGGCAGTTGTTTTCAGTCAGGTATTTTCATTTCAACCGATGCGGCAACACCGCACGACTGCTGACACCGACGATTTTGACAGAAGCGATAAACGATCAGCCGGTGGCTTGCTACAACCTTGTTAGTTGAACCATGCAGCTAGGGAGAGGCATGCTTAAAAAATGTCAATTGCTTTGAAGATTTGTTTCACGTCAATTCGTTTTGAATTAACCCGTTTGATTTTGCTGATCTCGAACGCATGTGTGCCGAACTAAGTATTACAAATACTTTCCCACTTTCTTTTTTGCTGCACATTTAAGGTACTGAATACATGGGATCGTGCCCCCATGAGCAGTTCTACATAGCATGCACGATTCCTTCTGCATTTCAGTAAATTTTATTTTACTATGCTACAGATGTTATGTCTCTTGGAAAAAAAGAAAATATTTTTTGAACAAAAAGCGTTAAGTATTTGACAAATTTGTTCATAGTGACATAAAATAAGCCTGCCGAATCAAGAGAGTTGTCACTCAAGGCGAATCGATACCAGGTGCCCTCGTTAAACGAGGCGAATTGATTTTTTTCTGGTGGAAAAGCTCTGGATTGTCAAAATGCCTGTGTAAAACTTTGACAGTTTAAAAATGAAAACAACAGGCTTTGTTCCGATTGGCCGATTTTGACAATCTAAACCCAGAAAACCAAAACAAAATACATGGAAATTTTGTTGTTGCCTTTACGCCATCAGCTGGCGACTTGGTTGTCACTGGTTCACTTTATTTATTTCACTATGTTTTTAAAGTGAACAATTTTTTGTTTTGTATGTATCTATGTTATGAAATGTATTGTTTTGTATATTGTTTTTTCATGTTTGCATGTATAAACCGCTGGATTAAAGAAAAACCAAATTTTTGAAAAGATTGCCGCAACATTTTATGTTTATAATTGTTGATGTTGTAAAAATAAAATGTTGCGGCAATCCCTTCAAGTTTGGTGTTTCTTTAATCTAGCGGTTTATACCTGCATGTACTGCTATAATTTTGACCGTAGGTGTACATGTGATGATTTTACTAGTAAAGTGAACTATTTTTTGTACCTTTGTTATGAAATGCATTGTTTTGTATATTTGTTTTTTTTTGTCAATGAAAAAATTGGTAACTTTTGGTAACTTTTTATAAAAGATTTTGGTAGAAAAAATTTTAGGCGAGTGGCAACCATGATTGTGGATATTGTTCGGTAGAGCTGAACAACTATCGATAGTTGAATGAAAAATAGTTGATAAAAAATACAAAAAAATACAAAACAATGCAATCGAAATACGGTTTTAAAATAATTTTAAGAAGAAAAAAACCATCGATACTATCGATGGTTGTACAGCTCTATTGTCCGGGCGTGATTGTAAATTAATGGAGTGGGATCTGTAGTAGATTAGTCCGATCTTAGAAGTTTGAGATGAGAAGTTTCAGATTTCGAGCATTGTTATTAGACACCGTTTTATGGGAGGATATCGAGTTACTATTCAATATATACTCTGAATCATAAATACGTGTTGTGTTTAAAACTGAGTTTTGAAAGCACGAATGTTGTTTGATTCTTTGTGACCAATGTCACATATATAACCTTCTGCCTGCCCCTTGGAGTCTATTTGACCCCAGGCGGAATTTAAAAAAGGGTGAGCGGTTTTGTGCGCTCGTCTACTTGTGTTATTTAGTGTTAATTGTGGTTAAAACTCAATAATAAATCGATAAAAACACTGTTTGGGGCTTTCCCCTTTCCTTTTGTGATTTATGTGTAACATTTCCTCATGTTTTGTCAGTAAACTACGAGGGGCGTTTAATGTATTCTCGGTATCGAGGTGATTTGATATTATTGTGGGTAATTAAAATATATCATTAGCTAACAACATTATCTGAGGGTATTTATATAAAATTTCATGATGATAACTTCATTAGTTTGTTTGCTAACTCCAGTCAGCGACGACGAAAATGACTGACGCGACGTGATGTGTTGCTTCTTCACGACAACGCACCGGTTCACACTGCGCGGCTCTCCAAGGCTGCTGTACGAGAGTGCGTGTTCGAGGAAATTAACCACCGACCCTACAACCCGGACCTGGCCCCCAGTGACTACTTTTTATTCCCAAATTTAAAAAAAGACCTCAGGGGAAAGCGATCTCTGACGATAATGAGCTCAAGTCCGCTGTAAATGAGCATTTTTCGGGCCAAGAAGCAAATTATTTTTTTAAGGGAATAGAAAAACTTTTGAAATCATGAGAGACTATATTGAAAAATAAATTTTTTTCAAGGTTTTATCTTTTTTCTTACATACCCATACCGAGAATACATTGAACGCCCCTCGTATATGTAACCGTTTGGTTGGGGTCATTTTGATTCCTAAGGACAGCGAACGCAATTTTGAGCAAGCGACAGGCAGAAGGTTAACCTTTCTGAATTTCTTCCGCCGACAAATGCAAAATCCCTCAGTGGTGTGGAGTTGGTTGCTCAATTTGCGTCAGTTAAGCTTAAAATGTGTTCTCTTTTAGAAGTTTGAGAATTTTTTAAAGGTCTTTCAACTCTGTGTTGATTGAGAAAGCCTTGCAATCGCGTAAGTTTAAATTGTCACAAACAGTCCGTTGAAAGGATCTGAAGCATCTGAACCGCATCCGAATACCCAATATTGGAGAACAATGCCAAACATAAAAAATAAATTTACCGTTATTGGCATAAAACATAAATAAAGAACAACGAGGCGCAGCAGAAAACATAGCGCAATAAAAAAATTGCAAGTGCGCCGGAAAAAAGCGATAAATAGTAAACCGAAAAACTCGACGAAATCGTAAAAATGAAAGGAAATCAAATAAAGCAGAAACACGAAACCACAGCATGTGGCGGCCAAACGTCGCGGCTGGGAAATTCATCAAAGCAAATTCCCACACGCGGTGGGCGGAGATGGAGCTGCCGTCTTTCATTGGGGGCGAAGTGCCTGGCGCTGTTGGGGTGCGCAGCCCTCTGCGTTATGCTGCGGAAAGCGACAACCCTTGCGTATGGCGTGCAGAATTACAAATCGTAAAAATATTATTAGGCTGCCGATTGTCGATTGTCACATGTAAGACAATATTTCGCAAACAGTGGCGAGTGGAGTGGGCAGTGGTGCTGTCGAGCTGTTGGTGGGTGCGCAGCGCAGACTGGCATCTTCAGTGCTACATTCAGATTTGGAGAATCCTGATTGAGCATGATTGCGGATTCATTTGCCTCTCGAGGGCTAATTAGGCGTGACGTGTGCTCGCTAGGCATGAAAAGTTAAAGAATGAGCCCAATTTGACGCAAGCAAGCATTTCACATGCCACGCACGTAGTCGAGGCGCAATGGGCTGGAAGCGCCAAGAAAAGGGATTAATTTTTGAACTCAAGGAGTAGCATTTTGCATTGACATGGTGCTGTCAAGACGGTGAGACGGTTTTCTCTCCTGCGAGGTCTGCACCAAATTCGAGCACAAATTTATTGCCGTCTTGCAGTCGACAGTATCATAAATCGTTCATCTATCGCATTAAATGGGCGGCGAGGTGACGACGCATTTATCGAATTAATAAAGATAATTTCCGGCTAATGGCTTTTTAATATTTTATTTGTCTAGTTAAGTGATATTTCACACCGACGCACCAGCGCAAAGCCACTCGACGCAGTAAATCAGAATCGACGCGCCGGGAATGCGCCGTTGCCGGGTCGCCGCAGACATTCAACTCAAACTCAAACTCGATTCGATTATTTTATTACCGCTGCGCAAACAGACAAACAGGCCAACAAATAACTAAAGTGACAAACACGCCGACACCGGCACCGGCACCCGCCACCCAATGTTGGCCGGACAAGCGGCTGAACGCACGCTGCAATAAATTCAAGTGCAGTTCGCGTCGGTTTATGGTTTTAGAACGTTGATACTTTGGGATTGGCAGGTGCTTTCAGCCCCTGCTCCCTCCGCATTTTTCGGCAGAAATTTGCATTGCATTTTCGGTCTGTCTGGCCGCTTTATTCCGCTGACAGTTAGCCAAATTCGCAGCCAGTTTTCAAGGCTCTGGTCGTGTTTGTGGGTTTCGTTGGCCATTAGAAGTTTCGTGTACTGGCTGCACTCACGTTTGCACATATCGCGCTGTTTGATTTATTATTATCAATCCAGGTGCGATAAAATTCACTCAATCTCGAGCTTATCTCATAAATGTCATACAAATAAATTCGTTTGTAAGAACGTGTGTACGTTTATGGGTCGTTGTTATTATTTATGGGCGATTGCTTTAGTGCAACAATTCTTGTGGCACGGCATGGAAAGATGTAAAAAATCGAGTAATCGACTACATTTTGGTTTGATAAAATGTGAAAAATTGAAGTCGGTGCATTCGGTTCTGATTTTTCTTGAACTTGCTTGTCCACATTCACCTTAAAGATTTCAATAATTTTACTTTGGTATTTCAACCTCCCACATTTCAAGTAAAATTATAATTTTACATGGCAGAGTGTTGTTGCTGTTGGATTGGTTGACTTTTGAACGAATCAACAAACTTAGCAATGAATGGAAAATCTCTGAGAATAAAGAGGACACCCTGAATACTTATGCGCCTATATGTCGTATATGCTTTTCGTAGCACATAATGTATACTTTTACATAATTCATATTTTTATAGTATATGCACCTTTTCCATCTTAAATGTGCAGCCAAAGCTGATCTCAAATTTGTTGCGACTCCGAAGCGCCACGGCGACCGCAAGCAAGCCGTCGTCCGTGCTGCACAATCACGAAATAATTTCAGCTTAATTGACTGTGCCTGATTAAAATAGTTTGGCCGCAATTGACAGAGCGGCAAAGCGGACAAATACGGACAATGATGGGAATGATGGGGACTGCAGTGCCGCAGATGATGATAATAATTCCAGGCAAGTGGCTGCTGCCTTTTTATTATGCCGTGACGCTGTGAATAACTCAATTCAATTGTGTCTTCCTTTTCGTTTTTGCGCTTTTCCTTCTGCTGCGGCCGGCCGAGTCCTAGAAAAATTGCTCGCGCTTTTGGCCAACACAATGGGACGCCGAAGAAATGCAACAAGACAGCAGAAACCGCCAATTGAAATTAAAAAATGAGCCGCAAACATGCGATCGCAGTGAAAGAAACCGCAAAATTTATTTGCGAAAATAGTCGGCGCATGGGCACGGACCCGGAGAGGGAGAGACGGGCGGCGGCGGCGGACGTTATTGATGCCGTAATAAACTTGCGGTTTTGCTTAATTTAATGATGATCTTTTTTGCCAGTCTCTGCCGACCGAGTGCACAAGGGGACGCAATTGCAAGTAGAAAAATCACAGACTGAAATCAGCATTGGTTGTTGTTGCTGTAGTAGCCGAACGGCGAGCGGATTAGAAATTGAATTGCACTCATTGAGGCTGCGGCAGCGTCGAATGCATTACGGATAAATGAGATACAAGATAGCGCCAAAGGAACAGCAACAACAACAGCAACGACAGTACCGGCAACAACAAGGCCAACGAGAACGCGCCACAAAATTGCAATCACAATCGCAGAAACAAACAGCAATGCGAACGCAAAATGCCGTCGTTGGCATGGCGCGCTTGTTGCATGCAGCCGCGACGCAGATTCAAATATGAAATTTATTTATTGAACTTACAGTCGATTACAGTCACGAATTCAATTTTAGCTTGGCCGAAAATTGTTGCTGCAGTTGGCCAGCGAATTGCGCCGATGCGGCTGGCCGCTGCCGAACGCAAGAACTCTGGCAGCGGGCACTCGCTCTGCGGCTGCTGGCTCCGGGTTGCCGCTTCAGTACCTGAACTCCACCAAATGAACTCGACTTGCAACGGCGGCCACACTCCCAGATGCAGTGCGATGCACAGCAGCCACGCAGCGTACGCAGCGAAACGCTGCAAATGCCGCCGAAAAAATGCTCGAACACAGCGGCCGCAGAGAAAAGCTATCGCAACAACAACAAAAAGGCGGACAGGCAGACTGAGCAGGAGAAAATGAAAATCGCAGCTGAATATTTGTGAGCATCTGGGCGCATTCCTCGCCGTCCAGCGCACAGTTTGACATTCACACATATCCTGATCGCAGCAAAAGCGATGCGAGAGCGACGCCTTCGTTTAGCTGGAAATCGCCGAGGTATTTATTGCAACAAAATTGCAGCTCAAAAGTGCGATTGAAATCGGGGCGAACATTTTTCCAGTACTTCTTTGGACAATCAATGGAGAATTCGGTACGCTATGTGGGACTTCAGGTTGGGTTGGATGTCGTTGGGAACGTCTTTTGCTGTCTGGGAGATGTACATACAATTCAAGGCGAATTCATACAGGTGATAGCGTTAGGGCAGCAATAAAATGTCAATGTGTTTTGTTTTTGTTTTCTGGGCTTAGATTGTCAAAATCAGCCAATCAGAACAAAGCTTGCTTTTTTCATTTTTAAACTGTCAAAGTTTTACACAGACATTTTGACAATCTAGACCTTTTCCATCACAAAAAAATCAAATCAGCTGATTCAACAAGGTCACCTGTATTAATTCACTTTGATACAATTCCAGCTTGTTCGATTTTGGTTTTTTCGTTCTGATTTTTGAGTTACTTTTTTCTTCGTGGATAGTAAAATGTCCATTTATTTTTAATCACATGCGACGAGAGTTGAAGTTGAAATTTCAGCAGTGAAAAATTAATTACTAAACATTCTATGTGTTTGAAAGGGTAAAGTTGTAGTCGTATTTTCTTCTTCTTCTCAAGCAATAACAACAAGTTTTGATTTTAGTGAAAATTCATAAAGTTCACTACGCAAACCACACCGCTTTGGTGAATTCCACTCTCGAGTCGGCAAGTCTCGACGCCGCTCCGCGTTTTTGCATGCAGAAACTTGCCATCAAAATGTTACAAAATAGTTGGTCCAACTTTTAAAGTTCACGGCCTTAGTTCGTTGTTTCTGTATCGTCATTGTCTTTTGTGTGTTGTCTATTGTTGTTTGCTTTTGTTTGATTTTTGGCAACAATTTTGGATCGTTTGCAGATTTCGTGACCGCAATGTGGGTCAGCGCGCGATGCCGATAAGGGAAATCAATGAAATTGTATATTTTACAATTTTTGTAAATCACTAAAGCAACCGGCGAACCTGAAACACTACAAGAACAAAACACAAGAGTCGAGATGGCAAAGTGCAAAATGCGCCCAAATGCAATAAAGAGGCGACGCAAAAAAATTCGTGATTTCATTGCGGCCGCTGTTGAGGTAGCTGCCGACTGCAGGCGAACCGGCAGCCAGAACGACAATGTCAATGTGACAGCAGCAGTGGGAAACGCAGCCAGCGCGTCTGCCGGCGCGCATCCGGCCGCCGGGCGGAAAATGCACTGAAACGCAATTAAATTAAATCAACGAAATGAACTGACAAAGAAGTGCAACTGAAATCAAACGCTGTCGCCTTTGACAGACACGCCAGACAGACGTGCTGGAAGAAGCAACGCAAACTTGAACTCGCTGGTTGCAATTGGGTGAAATTTAAAAGCCATAAATCTTATTTAAGCTGTGCGCAGTGGCAACACCAACTCCAACACCAACACCAACAATGACAGCAACACCAACAGCAACATCAACAATGCACAGCAACAACAGCCGTAGTGACAAATCATAATGTAGCAACAATAACGCGGCGAGCAGCAATAAAAACGCAAAATAAACACAGGAAAACGCTGCGCAAACTTGACAAGCGTTCAGTCTGCGTTGTGCCTGATTGTTGTTGTTGTGGTTGCCGGCACAGGCTGCACAGACGTTGGCGGCCGTGCTGGGTTGGGTCCAGAATTATGCCGCCGCCAAGTGTTGCCGCTGTCGTTGTTGTTGTTGCATTTGTTACCGCACCAACGAAAATAATTGCCAGTCAGATAATTATGTTGCATGTAAAATGTCAACAACATCTCGAGTGGAAAATATCGCACGCCGAGCGACCGCACAAACGTTACCACTGCTCGCGTTGTTCTTGTTGCTGTTGCTGTTGATTCTGATTTGCATTTGCGCTGAAGCGCGAAAATGTCTCATTGCTGTGGTTGTTTTTGTGTTTTTATGGAAGAATTTGTCGCATTTTTATTAAAACAACACAAAGGCTGCTTGTCGACTGGTTGACTTTTTTTCACTTTTTGCTCCTTTCCCCTCTGAAATTGCTTTGTGTTGCTGATGTGACAAAAACAAAAACAACCATCAAAACGTTACAACTCTGCTGGCAGCAGCAACATTTAAAATTAAACAAGCCGTCACACACAAGCAACAACTACAACAAAATATGGCACAACAAGCTTCTAAAAATGGCGGCAAGTGCAACCCCCCCCCCCTTCTCCCCGGCTCCTGCAATCTGTCAGTGAGGCCAACGTGATTTGCATATTTTTGAATTCTCGTAAAAGTTGTTCGCTTCTTTTTCAATGTTTTATTGTTGTTGTGAATTGTCTGTTTTATTTACAGAATCATTGGCGCAAATCTTTAATGAGCTTCGGCGCTGGAAATGAGATTTGTGCGAATCGTTGTTGGCGTCGCAAGATAATGCCAACGAAATTGATTTTCCATACAAATTGGACAAGTTCTCATGGAACTGTCAATCGCCGAAATTCCATGTCGAAAAGCGCCAACAGGCATTTGACGCCATTCTCCACACTTAGTCGCCGGTCGGATCGCATACACTGAAAACAACTGCATACATTTTTATTCAAATTAAAATTTCGTAAAGCTTTTTCGCAATTCCGGCGCCTTTAGTTTCAGCATTGCTGGCGCTCGACTGAATTTGCGAATTTGAAGTTTGCATATTGAAGTGCAACGAGCAGCAGCAATAATGCAACATTGCAACAACGGCCACTCCGAATTCTGAGCACTTCGCTTGAATGGGCGAACTTCCAGATTGTACACACCCACCCAATTGCAACTTTCGAAATGCACATTGACAGGCAAACACCAAAACGGGGGCCGGCTGACCGGCGCTTCTCGGTCCGGCGAAATGAAATCGACACGCGCTGCCACCAGTCACACGTCCTGCTGGCCGCATTAGCGCGAAACTGGTGCAGATTTGCGGCGCGCGGCAAGTGGCAATTGCGGAATTTGCAATGTTGCAATGCTGCAATGTTGACGTTCGGCTTAACGGCTGTTGTTGTTAGCAGCATTATTGTTAATGTTGACGTTGTTGCTGCGGCTGTTGCCACAAGTGCATTTCATCACCTCGGAGCCACCGCTGCCGGGTCAGCGCGCTGCGACCGCCGACCCACGGGCTGTGCAGCGCCGCTCGTGGCGCAAATTAAAGTTCGCAAGCAATTAACCAAGTTGCCACATTTCGACTGCTGCTCCGAGTGCGGCACAGTGCGGCGTGGAGTGGGTTGCGGGCGCAGTGGGTAATAGCTGAAAATACACAAACATTGCCAATTGCTGGGTTCAATGCATTTGGAGAGCGACTTGGCATTTGGCGTCGTCATTTACTTAGATGGCAAAGTGGGAGTTGTTGGTGCGGCAAATGTTGCAGGGTGTATCGAGTGCACAGTGTGGATGGGATTTTTCATGATTTGCGATATGAATTTCAACTCTAATCAACGACTTGAAGGCTATGAGAAATGTAGTTGCACGTTTGTTTGTGTTTGGAAATGGAAAGTGCAATCATTGTCGATCAAAATCTCAAAATATTTGTACTTCGGGTATTTCAGTGTGTGATCCATTACTGATTGGCGACTAAACTGTATGGAGTCGCTGCAAACATTTTTTTTAAGTTTTGGAAAATCATTGCTAAGTGATGCGTCAGTCAGTCAGGACAAACAACTGACATACGATTGAACTCAGAGATTTTGGCAGCACCCTGTTTCTGCGCGCTGCTCTCTGGTTACCTGACGCTGCAACCAATCGCCATATTTGCATTCAGCGCAACTCGAGCTTAGAAAAATATGGCAAGTTGCACGTTGCACGGCTCGGCTCGACACGGCAGCTTGACAGTGAATAGTGCTCGCCTCCTTCCCCGAAATGTCGCTGCAACGCTTATTTCCACTGAAGTGATTCGAGTTCTCGAGTTAAGTTTAGAGGGTCGGGCAACGCTGAAAAATCCAAACTTGTTCACCTTGTCCGGTGTTGCTGCGACTTCGACTTCATTTACGATTCCAACTTTGAATCCGATTCGACGCGATTTTTGCAATTGAGGGGCGCAAACACGTGGGACACGCTTCCTCGTTTGAATGAATTTGTTCTAATTTATTAAGGCAGGTTCTCACCTTGTGGATCCGAAAAAGTGCACTTTTTTTAGGAATTTTTTTTGAGAAAACGGTTAAAGATACAACGCTGAAACGCTGTTTCTGGATATGAACACACATTTATTTAGAGAATACAATTTTTTAAATTGAATGAATCAAAAAAAGGGGGGAGGGGGCGTCCATCAGTGGCGGCATGTCGGCGAGGAGGTGTCCCGCTACCGGAAGTGATTCCGTCAAAGCCCGTGATCGGAAACACAAAAATCGAACACATTCTTAATGTGTACCGTATTATCTATTGAATGAACCAAGATCATGAAAAAAAAATCAAAATTACAAAAGTTATGAGGTTTTGAAAAAAATTCAGATTTTCGCATTTTTTTGTTCACTAATTATTTTTTTAAATAAACAATTTTCAATATTTTTGGCTGATCGTGGTTCGTTTATTAGAAAAACCCCTAAGGAACATTTGGAAAAAATTTGGTGACGATTAGTTCATTCCAACGCCTTCAATCACTTCCGTAAGGTCCAAAAATGTGGTTCTGAGAAAAACGCGTTTAAAGTTTAAAGCGCGCTTGGCCGGTGCTCTACACTGCTCTATGTAATGGCCTGTAACTTTTGTAATTTTTCAGATTTTTATCTGAAATTTCTGGAGCACATTTTTTAAACATATATCTACACGATAAGGCAAAAAAATTGGTTTTTTCCACAAGGTGAGAACCTGCCTTAACAGTGCGGCCCGTGACTTTTTCCGCCCCTGCAACCCTGACTCGAGTGGCAAGAAATTTAATTACAATTAACGAGCGAACAAACAACCGAGAAGCAAAATAATTTCACCATTTGACTATTCGATCCCAAATTGACTTGGAGTCAACACGGCGACAGCGATGGCCGCAGTTATGCAATGTTGGGGCAATAAATTACGCACGAGGGTCGCGCAATCGGGAATTCAGGTAATTGAACGCCGCGGTGCACCGGTTTAAAGTGGAATCCAATACGACATTACACGCCGCCTTGAGCACACTTATGCGTCGCGCGTGCTGGCCGCGGAAGTGAGCAAAGAGGAGCACGAAGCAGCGTCAGGACTTGACGCACTCGCCTGCTGCAGTGTGGGCCGTTGTAAGGATTTAAATGAGTAATTGCGCTCGTTTATTCAGACAGCCAGCCAGTAATTTATTCAGTCATGAGCGCGTATCCGCCGCTCGAATTACCAACGAACTGAATACAACTTGAAAGCGGTCGCGTTGCCGAGTGGCTCAGCGGCGCTGCATGCAACTGCGCCGTAATCCGTTTATTGGCATTGTGGCGCGCGCTCTCCTGCGCTCCTGCCTGCAATTATCGGGCGGCCAGCACTCGTACGAGCGACATATTCCGGCGCCCTTACTTATGCTCGGTAATTAACCGAAATTCGGCATAAAACCCACACAACAGACGTATCGATTTCACTCTGGAATTAAGGAAATAATGCAGGAAACGAAACACAAGTGGACTATGGGCTCTGGGCGGGCAGGTAGTCGGATAGTGGCGGCGCTCGTGAGTACAGTGGTACGTATGACATGATTAAAGCTTCAATTGGTAATTTAACGCAAACGAGTGCGCTTCGCGGGCTTCCGAACGGGTTTTTCAGTTGAACTCGAATTCATCTGACTTGCTCATTCATTCATCTGTACTCAACAGCAGCAGCAGCAATTTTTTTGGCGGCGTCACATTCGGAGGCGGCTTGCAGTATTCTGCGCCTTGGCAGGTCGAAAACAGTGGAGCAGATTTTGGGTCCAAAGTCAACAAATATCAGTTGAATTGATATCAATCTTTGTATAATGTCACATCGAATTATCGGCGAGGACAATTGGTGCGCGAGGCGACCGTTGACCCTCATAAGCAGATCTTTTCCCATAAAGAAATTAAGAGTGAGCAAGGAACTCTTTTTGGAAATGGGCTTAGAAGCGGAAAGTGTGACATTTTCATCGGAAAAGTGAGGGAAATTATTCGGGTTTTCACCTTTTAAAAGTGGGGAATTTCAAACCTTGTCGACGAATGGGAACGTATAACTGAGAACCCGAAAGGCCGGATAGAATTTTGAAAACCTGTGGAGTACATCCTTTGAGTATCCTTCAAGAGTATGGAAAACATTGATTTTTCGCTGTTCTTATGCCTGAGTCTGGCGAGGCTCCATTGGGGTTTGCATCTGAGTGTACTGCTATCAGTCGAATTGTCAGAACTGTCCACGTAACGTCTACATTGCGGAGAATTTGAGAGATGCGGTTTATCGAAAAATCAAAACATCTCAGCAACCACTAGTGCAATTTTTAAAAAGGTTGGGTTTACTTAACTTGTCTTTTATGTAGATTTAATAATTTATTAGAAACAAATTATAATACATTTTCAAGGGTAAAGTTTTGAACATTTTTTTGGAATGCCCCTCATGAGGGCTTTCATTGTCCCTTCGTTAATTTTTTGGGTAAAAGTCAGAAGCCATTTTATCCATTTCTCTGAAGTCATTTTATCATTAAATACTCAATCAATGCTCTAAATGAGTATAAACTATTCAATGACAAAGTTTTTATGGCTCACCTGATCAAAGAAAGTTTGATTTGAATTTTTATAAACAAAGTTATTAGCGTGTGAGGAGATTTCTCGAATTATGCGGCTACGATGGACGAGTCAGACCAAAGCGTAACTTTATGAGTCTGAAAACCAAGAAGTGTACGAATTTGTTTCACTAACTTGAGTAGTATCTTCTTCTTGACTGGCACGACAGCCCGATTAGGAGGCTAAGAGACTAGCTACCCGCACCCAGCCGTGTTGTGCGTGCGAATGTTTTTTTTTACAAGGTTGGAAGGGACCTGCAGTTTTATGCCGATTCCGAACGGCGAGTTAGGAGCTTTTTCATAGGCAATTTTACTCTCAGAGGTTTGTCATTTCCTGCTGAGAGGAGGAAATGGCCCTGAGTAGTATGGCCCTGGTAAAACATCCTTTACTTAACATCGGATACTTAGGGGATTTTTGGGAGATTTTTGAATAACGAAGTATGATGTATTGGGAATACTGGCAACAAAACATATTTTTGCAACTATTTTAATAGTCAAAGCACCTTATTGTATTAAAAAAGTTTGTTACAAAATGTGAACTCGTTCTATCTCGTTGTCACTTATTGCTGTCACAATGAAATCTCGCCAAAAATGGTACTTTTTATGTAATTCATTTGTTATATATTTTGTTTTTGTTGAGTTTTTGTTGTTTAGTTGAAGATGAATTAAAAAAGGCTGCATAAAAAATGACGCAAATTATAAAAAAATGTTAGGCAATTTTTGTTTAACTTTTGGTAGAAAATTTCAGTATTTTTTTAAGATTTAAGAGAAAGTCATTTCAGGTATCTGGCAACACTGGTTCATTGAGATTTGTTGATTAATAATTATTTAAAAAATAGTATGAAGAGATCATGAATCACTGAATAAAATTATTAAAATTATATTTTGCTATTACAAAAGACCACATTAAATTAGCGTCGTTCAAATCATACTTTCAGACATTCGAGCTTTGTGTTATTTGCATAAATTATGCGGCCAGGTGCGGGGAAGCGTGCGCTGCTATGAAATCTATCGAACTCAAAACTCTGCGCTTGCGGCTACTCAACGACGACGCCATATTTGCGGAGTCATCAGCCATGAAAGTGTGTGATCAGCAGCGAAAGCGGAGCGGTGTGAGTTGCGGTGCAAAGGTCCTTTTGCGTGCAGTCACAGTTGAAAGCGCAAGTCCCGCCCCGTTTTGTGTTCTCCATTTGTGGCGAGCTGCAGCTTTGTTGCATATTTTTGTGCATTATGCACGGCCAGCTGAACGGAGAACAAAGAAAGAACTGTTTTGGGTTTTGTGAGCTTTTCGGGTGTTGTTGTTTTCTTTCAAAATGATATCGTTGTTGTTGGTTTTGTCATCATAATTTTGGACAGTCATGCGAGGCTGTGTGTGTGTGTATGTGTGCGACTGCGGATTGGCTGCAATTTTGGAAATTACTACAGTTCGCCAGGCTGCCAAGTTGAATGTCGTTCGTGGCGCAGTGCTTCTTCTTTGATTTGCTTTCCCTTTCATTCAGTTGCGGACAGTTTGCGGTCTTTTCTGCGTCATACAATGTGCATCCATACGTACGTGTGTGTAGATGTGCGTGTGGTGTGGCACAGAAATCGAAAAAGAATAGCGCAATTTTGCTTTATACTCGCGCTCGAGTGGGCATTGTTTGATGAATTGATGAATGTGCCCGCTGGAAGTGCTGCGACTTGTGGTGCGTTGCTTTGTGACCACTGACCGTCACAAGACCGGCTCCAGGGGCGCACAGCGCGGGCTGGCCTTGCTGCTGTGCCGCATTGGCCTTTGTTGTGGCATCGCACTCAATGCTGCTAGGAATATTTTTCACATTAAACAATTGCACCAAATGCGTATTTTTAGTGCAAATATTTGAAGCATTTCTTATGCATTGAAGAAGCGGAAAATTCAGGTGCCAACGAAAGGAAATTCCCGGCAAATGGGCAGACCATGGCTTGGCGCAAATGTCAGGTTGCGGCGAGCTCATTCAGACCGCAACTGTCGCTCGATTTAATTCGGTAAACACTGCTGTCCACCAGTGAGGACGCTTCATCTGCTGTCAACGTAATTCATCAACTGCATGCCGGCGTTCTAACATTTTGATGTGCTCGTTGTTGTTGTTGTTGGTTTTCCAATTGCAAATTTCGCATGTAAATTCGTGTAAATTATTAAACGGGCGCAACGCAGGCTGCGTGCTGCAACACAAATGGCAAATATGATTATTGCCACCAATGTCATTGCGCCGCCGGTTGTGATGGCAACGTCGATAGCAACGTTGCCGTCATTCGGTTCGGCATCACTGCCACACAGTGTTTTAATACATATTAGAAATCGCATTATTGCGGCTTTAATTGCTGCAACACGCATACACACACACACACAATAACAGGTAGATGGCGGTAATGCAGAGGCGGGACGTCGAGGGCGCGCACCAACAATTCCTGCCGAAACATCATTAACCGCAATTTCGGCGTGAAAGCGATTTATTATTGTCTTGTCACAAATGCCGTTGCCGCCCCCACACATTCTCACCTGCCGTCTGCTGTCGCCCACCGCACCGACGCATCCAGCAGCCACTCAAGTGGCAGGCGGCAACTCACCGACGCGCCGCCATGCGCGCAATTGTCTGCAATTGCACCCGCATGTGTCTGCAACTGGCTGGCTGGCCGTCTGTCCGTCTGTCGGGTCGCAGTGCTCTGCGTATGTGGCACCCACCCATTCATCCAACCAACCAGCCACCCACATCCGCCCGTTGCAATCTGACAGCGCAGCACTGACGACCGTTAGACTGAGACTTCACACCTTCGCTGTGCTTCACGTCATATTAGTCGACAAAAACAAAAACAACAACAATAACAATCGTTAATAGCGAAAACCCCACCAGCAGCAACAACCAACATTAGCGCCAACATCGCCTCGCCTCACCGCTTCAATGGCTCAATGGTTGGCTGGCAGTTGTGAGTTGTGCTGTTGTTGTAGTTATAATTGGTGTTTTTGTTGTTGCTGTTAGTGGTGGTGGTGCTGCTGCGTCTTCAGATGTCATTTCCTGACAAACGTAATAATTCAAAATGCGAAACGTTCATTGTTGGCGTTGGCGTGCGTTCCATTGGCGCGCAACTTAAGCGGGCAGGATGATGAGCAGCAGACAACTACAACAACAACCAACGCCACTTTGATTCTAATGAGAACGCGCTGTAAGTGTGCAGCGAGGCGAAGCTGCCTGTCGATGACGATGGTGAGATTTTATTGATTGCAGCAAGCAGACCGGCAAACGCGTCGCTTTAAATCTCACAGGCACAACAAAGTTGTCGCATGCGACATTTTTAGTGCATAAATTGCGCCTAAAGCGTTCGACGGATTTTGCTTTCAAGTCTCTGCCTCTGGTTTGCAACGCTCTGTGTCATCTGAGCCGAGTAGATCGAATACAACCAACACCAAGTTGTCAGTTTGTGAAATATTTTGCGAATAATTAAAATAAATTGCCCTTCCAAGTTTGCAAGAAATCCAAATATTGACCCCCCGCTCAGGTTCTCTCCCCTTGTTGACGCTCACCATAAACATTGTAAATGTTGCACAGATGCCACAGCGGAGGCCGAGCGTAGCGCATGTGTGTGTTATCGTTAAGGTTTTGACATAATTGGCATCAATTCAACAGCAGGTGGCAGCACCACACACAGCACAGTGCACAGCAACAACGACATGATGACACCAGAAATCCGGAAAAAAACTTGACGTGTGCGCGCCGCCATTAGAATGTTGCAAAAACAGCAACACTAACAACAACAGCGGCGAGTAATTGCAAGTTCAGAGCTAATGCGCCATAAGCTGTCATCGCCACGCGCGCTGGTGGTGTCGTTGTTGTTGTTTTTGGCGACAACGTGGATGAAGTGGAGCGCGCGTACCGCGTCGATCGCGCAGATTGGAGGCGCTTACGGAGCTCAAAATTTGCTGTTGGCAGCCGTATTGCGACGCGTCGCAGCAGCATTCGAAGTGCATTTGGGTGCAGCCGGTTTACACGCTTGAAAAGCTGCAAAGCCCAATTGTGTGTCGTCCATAAATTGATACGGTGCCTAGGACGTGCAAAGCGGCGCGCATTCACGACAAATCACAATTGACTGCTGACTAAATCCGCGCTGCGAGCCAAGCGACAAAATGTGCTCCGCTTGGATACGTGCTGCACAATGGAGAAGAAGAAGAAGAAGAAATCCCCAAATGCCAATGAGCAGACACACACACACGCACGGACCTTGCGACCGACAGACAAACAGCAGAAGTCGCATCGAGGTTAGGTTTTGCTTCCGGTGCAGTTGAACGACATTGAAATTGCGTTCAAGGCGCACTTGAGAGCGACACGTCGACGGCGTCGCTGATGAACTTATTGCCGCACCTGATGTCGAAACGCGGTACCGGCGGTAATGGCTGCTGCTGCCTGATTTGCTGCACATCCTTCGCTGGTTTGAGCCGCATTCGCCTGCGTCTGCAACTAATGCGCAAATTTTAATTGATACCTTTGGATAGTGTGAACAGTCATTACTTTTGTTGTTGTTGTTGTTTTGTTCATGGGAGCAGGCGTGTAATTGTCAGATAAATTTATAAATTTGAATAAGTCGCCAAGTCGCTTCGTGGCGTTGGTGCTGCAAGAGGTCCTCGGGCGGTTTTTTTACAGCTACTCAGAGCACCAAGCAATGCTGATGACGTGTGGCGAATCCGAGGCGGGCGAAAGCGTGTGCCTGACAGGCGATAATAAATAATTCGCAATTCGGAGAATGGCATGGAAGAAGCAGAAGGGGCACGTGATGAATGAGTATCGTAGACATAAATGTGCCTAAGGAGCCTTAACCCTAGAGTGCTCAGTTTTTGTTTTTGTTAAAAAAGTCACTGATGGTAGCATAATTGCAAATTATAAATTAAAAAAAGTTGCCTACTTAAATACATTTAACAACATTATAGCAAAAAGATTGATTTGATTTGATTTGATTGATTGATTGATTGAGAAAGAAATACAGAAGAAGTCTGAAAGACAGAAGTAAAAAAGGACCATGTCAAAAAGAATCGCATGTAGTCCATGCACCTTGGGAGAAATGTTGGACCAAAAGTCAATGCAGTCCCAGATTGTAGTTGCAATGGTTTACATGATTCACTGACAAAACTCTTCCTGGACTATTTCCCTCACCAGTCGTAGGCAACTGACGAAAGCCTATTGCTGGGAATGAGTTGTCATCGTTGGAACTCGCGACTAGAAGTTCCGTTAGCAAATATCCGCGTGAGACATTTCGTCGCCTCATCAAAGCGTAAATAATTGCAATCGCATTTCCCTGCGACAGCTAATGAATTCATTCGCTTCGGCAGACGGCAAAGCCCGCAAACTATTATGAACTGTCAGCGTTGTCGCAGTCGAGGACGCAATAAAAGCGGCGCAGCACATGTGAAATGCCATGAAATGTTTTCATGAACTGCGCAGCGCGGCACTAAAATCATTAAAAGCCACGAAGGACAGAAGACGCGAACGACAACAAACACGGCATTGGTTTTTAGCTTGGGGGGGGGGAGGAAGCCCAGGCCACGACAATTTAATTGTTGTTGCTACTAAATGCGGTCGTCCACTGTGCTCGATACTTGCAGCTTGCTGTCTTCATTGTTTTGGGAGTTTTCGAATGGTTGTTTTTGTTTGTGTTGAGTGTTGTGATTGTGCAGTCGGAGCTGTTGAGTGACGCGCAGCAGCCACAGTCGAAGTGTTGTTGCTGTAGTGTCAGCGCATCGTATCAATGGCCTCATCAGCGTTATCCCAACATAATCAGCGCGTCAGCTACTTTATTGTCGCGCTGCGTACGCAACGCTTGCGCTGCGCATCAAGTGGGCAGATAAACAGAGATTTTATGGCATTTCGGCAGAGGGGCGCGGCGGCGCAAGTGCAGCTTCCCGCACGGGCCGAATTTCGCTCGAAGAATGATTGTCGTTATTACAATATTATTGTGGTTGTTATTGTCATTAGGCACTTCGAGGCGATAAAAGTTTTGTCAAGTTAGTTGTTGTTGTTAGGACATGTGTGCGAGTGCGTTTTGATGCGCCAGCGACAGGTGCGACATTTTCGGGGCAACGTGGCGCAGTGCAGCGCGCATGAGTTGGCGCACGTAAGGCGATTTGCGGCATTTCGCGGCAGATGCCGCATTTTATTGCATGTCATCTGTCAATTGAAATTGCCGTCGGCGTAAATTTCTTTGTTGGCGCTCGAACGTGCCAGCCGCTGCATTTGTCGCACATTAGCGGCGTCGCAACATAAAAAGTGGCTGCTGCTGCCTAATGTTGCCGGTAATGTTAATGTGTGTTGTAAAATTATGGTTAATGAGATGTCGGCGTAAATTTTGTGCGACAGTAAAAACAATTTAATTGGCAGTAAGACGACATTTTCGAAATTCTGTTGTGCACGTTTGGGAGATCATTGAAGCGAGGCGGCAGTAAAGATGGCGAACTCAACCAATGTTGGGTACAGCAAGTTGCTTCGGCGACTTCTTGAAATCAAATCACTATAAGAAGAACTTGGTTGGTTTATCTAGCAAAGACTTTGAGTCGCATTATTTATGACTTTCTTTGGTGCATCATTTTATTATTTTTTGCATTTTTTAATTATTTTTGTGTGCAAGTTTTAATAGAATTTGCTTTAGTTAATTTTGCGCTAATTACAACTCGGGCGGTTTTTTTCTCATTTCTCGAACGAGTAAGAAATGCCCAGTCTTATCTTGTCTCGCCGATCAAATTTGGAGCCATGCGCCAAACGCCACACACAAATGCTGCCAGCAACAACGCCGACCGTGGCGAGGCGAGCAGTTGGAGCGCAAACGAGGGAATTGCTTTACTGCTGCCGGCCATGAGAGTGCGACATATGCGATGGCTGGCTGGCTGGCTGGCAGAAAATGCGACAAACGGCACACACGCAGCGACTGCCAGACAGGCGGCACGGAGCAAAAAATTGAGAACCCAGAAACAAAGCCAGAAAAAATTAAAAGTTGCCAAAAATAAAACGACGCAAAATTCGGCAACAATTTATCAAAGTGCGCAACAGCAATTGCTGCACAATCACGGCGCAACATCGAAAATGCATTTTTGCGCAAATCACGCGCCCGACTCGCACAGGCGGCAAAAAATCGGTCTATGCTTTTATCAGTTCATTCGTTGTTTGTGGGCCAAGTGTGAGTGGGGCCGCGGCGACGGCAGAGTCTGCGATAAGTGCTGCAGGTTAGATGTGCACGCGCAGCAGCAGCAGCAACAGTTGCGGATGCTGCAAACCAAACGAAACGCAACGCAACGCAACTGCCGCCAACTAATGTTGCTCCTTGCGGCAATGATTTATTGGTCATGTGCGAATATTTCTGACGTGTCGCTCGTCTTTAAGCGGCGCAGCTGTCGACGCCATAAGTGTGAAAGTGTTGCTGTGGAGTTTTGGTGTTGCGTCAGTCGAGAAAACGGGTCCTTGAAGATTGATGCTGCAACGGCGCTTAAGTTGCAAGTCGCGTCACAGGTTCGTTGGTGGTTGAGTCAACAAATTGGGCCCATAATTCTAGCTGCCTGTTTGTTGTCGTTGTAGCTGTCAGCTCTGATGTTTTCGCCCGGCAGCGCTGAAATATTGCACGCTCGCCAACTAATTAAAGCGCCGCGTAATTAATCAAGTCGCGCTGCATGCGGGGCGCTGCTCGCTGCTTTGCATGCGCCGAATAACTTCGATTGGCGGCAGCGGCAATGCGTTGCCGAAAAATGCTGTTAACAGAAATAAATTAAACTTCGACACGGCAACGACAACGACAACGACAAACACAACGGCGACAAGGACGGCATTGCGTACGCTAGTCACATCGCAATTGGAAGCGAAGTTGGTCCAGGGCGTTGGAATGTCGGCTGCTGCTGCCATTACACTGTTGTTGTTGTTGTGTCGTCGTCGCTGTCAGCAAATTACACAAATTCCAATACGCACTCATCGAGCAATTTGCGCGGCACTTTGATGACAATTCGAAAGCGACACGCGTCAAGCGCGTGCAATGCGCGCAGCGCGGGGACGGGGGACGGAGAGGCGATGGCGATGGCTGCAGTCAAGACGAGCTGACAATTAAAAGAGAACGCGTGCCGGAGAGTTGAAGAAGATGGAGTGCGTCCAATAAAGCGCTCACGTTGCATCGCCCACTGAGCGAAGGAGAGGGAGGGGCCGCCCCAGACGCTGACTGGCTGTCAGAAGTTTGAGTGGTTCTTGACGGGGTCTCACCCCCAACGTTCGGCGGTGTGGTGTGGCGCGACGTTTCATGTTGCGGCTTGTGGCAGCCGCAAATCGTCAAGACAAACACTGCAAATGACTTGGCTTCGCTTCGAAAACGCCTCGAATTCGAAACTAATTTGTGTGCTCAATGCGTTCCGATGCGTCAGAACGCGCGAGGTGGTAGCGGGGGCTTACAAATGGGGATTAAAACGCGCCTTGGTGCTTTAAAGTATTTCCACCAAAATATGCGTTGGCATGCAGTGAAAACTTTAAGTGAGGTTATGGCGTTGAATGAATAAGTTGAGATTGTAAAAGTTTCAAGGCGCCGGGAGGAGCTGAAGAATGTGCAGACAAATAATTAAATTTCGTGCGAGTGCGAGTTGGGTGATTTTTGATAAGAATTTCTTGGAATTTTTCAATCTAATGTATTTTACTTGAAATTATTTTGAATGTGTTAGTTTATTTGAAAAATTTTGTTTTATTTAAATTTTCTAAAGATCAAAATATCTACAAGGTGTGCAAGTTCTTGATTTAAAATTGATGATCGATGAAACTTAATTAGAGAAAAAAAGTTGTCGAGATATTATTACAACTACGTTTTTACGTTAATTGAGTCGCCCGATTCGAACCGATAACCCTCCGACTTCACTAACCACACATCGTTTCAAGTCCGCGTCCGGGTTTTATCAAAGTCTCAATTGTCTAAACGTTGGTGACTTTGAAGTTGTTTTCAATTTGAAATTTCCAATATAATTTCCAAGTTTATACAACAGTTAATGAAAGACAACAAATTATTTAAGCAAACAAATCATACATTGTGATTTTGTTGTTGTCGCTATGCTATCAATGAATTCGCCATGTGTTGGGTTCAATTGAAATTTGTATATTAATTGCAATTTTGTCGAATTCTGAAATGTCAATTACTTTGTTACATTTCTAGACCTTTTCGAATGTTCGAAATTCGATTTTCTCGCATCGGATGCGGCGCGCACGTATTTTGCCTCATATTAAGAGCTCTTAATCTCGGAGGCTTCCTGCTAAGCGTTCGCTTTCTTTCATGTTTCCAGTGTCGGGCCAGCAACAACAACAACAACAACAACAACAGCAGAGCCAAACACCAAAAGTGACATCCTCCGTAATTAAAGTCAGCTGACAATGAGTGCGCGGAACAGCAGCAACCGCGACATGGAACAAATTGCTGTCTTCGCCACTCGCGTTGTTGTTGTCGTTGCTATTTTAGGAACACGCCTGCCACGTGTCTGGTGCGTCGTCTCCTGCCACTCGGTCTCGTCTGGCATATCAGAAAACAACCTGAAGCAGCGCGACGTTCTGTGGAATCTCGTCACCCGTTTTCAAGATCAATGCGCGCGATTTCAGGGAAACGCGTCTGCTGTGGTTCCCTTCTTGCGTGTTGCTGCATTTGCATTTAATCGCCTTTAATTTAGGATCACATTCGAGTTGTCGTCGAGTTGACGTGGCCGCGTGTTTTTTAACGCGGCACATGCGAGTTCCTGTTGTTGTTATTGGTGCATGTAGCTGTTTTGTGTTCAACAAAATTGTTTGTTAATTTGTTGGAATGCGTCCGCACAGGCTGACAGTGTTGCACGGCCAAAGATTGAAGATCGCCGCGCTGCGATAGATCGCGTTCGGCACTGCGGCCGCTAATCCCGCTCGCGTGCGTTGCGCGGTGGCACCGACAGCAGCGCCGCGCTCTTAATTTGAATTGTCAATAAATTTCGAGGAATGAGGCCGTTTCCCTGCCTCGTGCAGCGCCGATGTGCTGCTGCGGTGTGCGTAATTGTTTTTCCACATGTTGCCTGTCGCCGTTTGAATGTGTTGAGATCAGTTTCTGCTGTTGCCGCGGCTGCTGATTTGCCTGATTTCTCAGTGTCAACATGGTTGGAGCTGTGACGAAATGCGTTTCACGCTTTATTAAAATTTCGCTGCCCCCACTCTCGCTCGAGGCATTATGGTCTTATTTATGGTTCTTGTTGTTGTGCGCGATTCCATTTTTAATTTTCATTCAGCAGTTTGCGGTAATTATGAGTGATTTGTCGCTTCAAAGCAAACGGCACAGATTAATTTGGCTTAAAGCGAGTTTCCTGTGTGTTGTACGCGGAAGAGTTGGAACACATGGAAAACTACACAGAAAACGAAAAGTACCACGTCGAAGTTAATCATTGTTGAGACCAGGAGGAAATGTGTTGTTGTTGTTAGTCCAGGTGGATCCGCATCAAGGGCTGAGATAAGCCGAGGACTTGGTTGACAACTCGAACATTAAAGTGAGACCACGAGTTGTGAACTATTCAGTGCTGAGGCAAAGACAGACACAAAGGAGACACCCTGCGTAGCGGATTTGGAATCAAGTCTTGCACAGTCTCTTCTAGATATAACGTAGGACATTGACATCTAAGGAAATCGCTAATTGAATAGTTGGATTTCAAAGTAGACGGACGACAAATAACCCCAATAAAGTCCCTCGCTCCAAATCGAACTACATACAAACAAATATTCACACATAGATATAATCATAGTTCAAGTAATTGAAAAATCGGGAATACAATTTTTGCTCGAATATCCAATGCTTTCGAAACGATACCTCTTCTTCTTTTTTGATAATTTTTTCATTCACAAAACTAACGCTTCGAGTCAATGAAAACAAAAAAACCAAACGGTTTGTTTTTCGCCTCCGAAACTCGAGCAAACATTTCTTCGTTGTGAAATTCTTGTTACATTTAGTGTTGACACAACGTTCTGTCGTTGAGCCTCCTCCACCTTTTTAAGGTTTTGTCTTGTTTTGGCCTTGTTGAAATTAAAATCAGATCTATTCTTAGCATCCAAAGCGAAGCTTGACAATTTTTTTTCATTTCGTAAAACTATTTGACGTGAGTCAAACTTTTGTGGCATTTGAAAGTTATCGCGTAACTGATAGAAACAAAAGTTCGGCAGCAGCATGTCGCGGCTTCTGCTCCGAAATTGCACACGACTGGGAAATGGCATACTGAAGCGATACTGGGCGAAGGACAACAAACCGCCGGGCGACAAACCGCCGGGAGACAAGCCGCCGGGCGCCAAGCCACCGGGCGACAAGCCGCCGTGCGCTAAGCCGCCGGGCGACAAGCCACCTTGTGACAAGCCTGGTGGGCAATCACCCATCTGCAAGCCGCCGGAGAAGCCGACATGTCCCAGTGCCCCAGCTGCAAAGCCGCCCTGCAAGGGGCCGGAGAAACCGACTTGCCCGTCTAAGCCGCCACCACCCCCGGCCAAGCCACCCGCTCCTCCACCAGCCGCAGCAAAGCCACCTGCGCCCCCACCGGCCAAGCCGCCAGCCAAGCCGCCGGCCGCTGAGAAGGCCCCGGCCAAGCCACCGCCACCGCCACCGCCGCCCCCGCCCCCGCCTAAGCCGACAGGTCCGCTAATGAAGAAGTTCCTGATCTATCGGTGGCAGCCGGGCGAACAGCCGCGCATGGACTGCTACGAAGTCGACATGCGCAAGTGCGGCGTCATGGTGCTGGACGTGCTCATCAAGATCAAGAACGAGGTCGACCAGACGCTGACCTTCCGCCGCTCCTGTCGCGAGGGCATTTGCGGCTCCTGCGCCATGAACATCGGCGGCGTCAATACGCTCGCCTGCATCTGCCGCGTTGACACCAAGTCGTCGAAGCCGACGCGCATCTACCCGCTGCCGCACATGTACGTTGTGCGCGACCTGGTGCCCGACCTGTCGCACTTCTACAACCAGTACACCTCGATTCGGCCGTGGCTGCACCGCAAGAACGAGGCCAAGGAGCCGAAGGGCAAGGCGAGCTACCTGCAGAGCATCAAGGATCGCGACAAGTTGGACGGGCTGTACGAGTGCATTCTGTGCGCGTGCTGCCAGGCCGCCTGCCCGTCGTACTGGTGGAACGCCGACCGGTACTTGGGGCCGGCCGTGCTGATGCAGGTCTACCGCTGGGTGATCGACTCGCGCGACGAGAACGCGGCCGTGCGTCTTAACCGGCTGCGCGACCCGTTCAGCATTTACCGCTGCCACACCATATTTAACTGCACCAACACTTGCCCGAAGAACCTGAATCCAGGGCAGTCGATCGTTCGGCTGAAGCAGCTGCTGGCTGGGTACAAGAAGAAGCCGAACCCCGATCTGGACACGAATATGCTCCACTTCCCCGAGAAGGTTGCGGCCGCCAAGAAAGCTGCCGAGGCGAAGGCGGCCGCAGCGAAGGCGGCAGCCGAAAAGGCCAAGGCGGAGGCGGAGAAGGCAGCGAAGGCAGCAGCCGAGAAGGCGAAGGCGAATGCAGCCGCAGCGAAACCAGGAGCAGCTCCAGCCGGAGGAAAACCGGGTGCAGCTCCAGCCGGAGGAAAACCGGGTGCAGCTCCAGCCGGAGGGAAACCGGGAGCAGCTCCAGCCGGAGGAAAACCGGGTGCAGCTCCAGCCGCGGCGAAACCGGGAGCAGCTCCAGCCGCAGGAAAACCATGTCCAGCTCCAGGCGCAGCGAAACCGGGAGCAGCTCCAGCCGCAGGAAAACCATGTCCAGCTCCAGGCGCAGCGAAACCGGGTGCACCCCCGGCGAAACCGGGTGCATCTCCGGCCAAACCAGCAGCGCCGGCCAAACCGGACCCGAAAAAAGATCCGCCTAAGGACCCGAAGAAGAAATAGATGCTCTGGACTTTGATGAGAAATGGTTGCGGGCAATTTTTACATTTTTTATGATTTATTTCTTTATGTAATATAACAGTTATTGAATATAACAGTTAGTTGAGAAATATCCTCGTTCAAACCTTGGGATCAAAAAGGACATTTTCAATATCAGGGCGACGGAACCCACCAATCGTTTTTTTTTCGTTTTCGATTCACTGTTGCGGCCTGTTTCCAATGTTTTTTAGCCAAGATTCAGTATCAGTCTTCAGGTCTAATACAGTCTTGGAATTATCTCAAAAAAGTTGAAAAAGGAAGCACAGGACGCGAGTGAATCGATTCACCGAGTTTTTGGAGAATTCTACAAATTTGAAAATTTATTGCAAAATTCTTTAGTGAAAGTTCATACGTGGTTAACGCTGCCCAATTAAAGCAAAAGTGGCTGCAACAACAATGCAGACGCTGATAACAAATCTAACTGCGACGGCAAGAAAGATCACGATTGCTGCAACAAGCGTTGAGATCGCGATCCCAAATCATAGTCGACGTAGCTCGGCTCGGCGAAGTGAACGTCGCAAGTGACAGTCGCTCGTCTTTGCTCCTAGCCAGCAACTCGATACAGTATAAACAACAACAACAATTGAAAGCGTACTGAATCCCACTCGTCTTCCGAGCGCGGTGGCAGCACGGCGCTCCACAATAAGTACCGTTAAGTAGGGAAATTAATTTTGCCGCTCGGCGATTATTTGTTTTGCCAGCGAATATAATTGCGGCAGCAGCCGCATCGGGTTGTGCGGCCGCGGCGCCAAGGTGTCCAGTGCCCATTACGTGGCGCTGGTAAATTGTGGCCATTAGACGCAGTGCAGCGCAGCGACATTTGTAAGTTGCACACGTTGCAACGGCACGCAATCTCGCGAAACGAAGAACGTTTCATTTCTCAATTGCGAGTCCGTCGCTGCTGCTGCGTTGGTCTTTGGTGCGCGGCGCTCGCGGCCACTGAGGCCATCGCCTGCTGCTGGCGCACAATATCTCAATTTAATTACGCGTTCAGTCGCGCGGCGATCAACGACGCTAATCCATTCGCTGCCGCTGTTCTGGTGTTGCTGCCACTTGTCGTGGCGCTGGCTGATATGAATTCAAGTGGCATTACGTCGGTGTTGTTTCGAATAAATCTGTTTGCTTGGCACATTTTCAATGTTGTTGTTGTTGTTATCATTGCGTTTTCTGCTCGGCATGCAGCCGTTGGCCCTTTTGTTGCGCTCCTGAATGAATGGCCGTCATTTCGCATTTGGCGAATTGTGCCCCAATTTGTTAGAAATGCATTGTGTGCTTTATTTTTTCAGTTCTGTTCAGTTCGCATTTCGTTTTGCTTGGAAAGCGTGTCGCAATTCGTTTGGGTTGAGTCAGAATTTATTGCGCGGATTATGCGAGCAGAAGAAGAAGAAGTAGAACGTTGTGAATGCATGAAGTTTGCTGGCGAAGATCAAACCTTATTTTTTATTCAAGAAATTTCGACGAACAAAGATTCTACGAAGCTGCGCGTTGTGCCGAAAGAGGGAGATCCTTTCTTTTTGGATTTCTTTCTATTTAAAAAAAGCCAATTCAATTAAGAAATTAATCACAAAAGCCAAAACAATGCGTTTATACAATTAAATTGGTGAAATCACGCGTGACCTAAAAATCACTTTGTTATGTAGAAATTAACTAAGGAAAGAATTGGTCCCAGTGTAGCTAATGTCTTTTTGGCATTGGCCAATTCTTCGCTAATGTTATCTGAATCCTGTAATCATTGGTAATTCATGGATCAAAAGAGCGGAAACATTCATAGTGAACTCATTCAAGTGATCCAAGTAGACACTTACTTACTCAACTGCCCATAACAACCGGTTAACGGGTTAGGGTCCTCTCTCAAGGCGCTTTTGCTTTGCACCTTCTCCAGTTGGCAACATCAAGCGGAGATAGGGCGTCCTCAACTTGGTCCTTTCACCGGAGACAGGGCCTCCCTCTTCGACGTCGACCTACAACTAACGCATCGAACATCTTTTTCGTCGGAGCTTCATCGTCCATACGGCAAACATGGCCAATACGAACAGGACCGAAGATTTTGCAAAGTAGCGTCCTCTCGTATACCTTAAAAGCCGCTTCCGTTACTTAAGAGTAATCCTTCGCTTATTGCTGCTGTTTATGGCGTTGTCAAGGTAGACGAATCCCTTGACAACTTCAAAAGTGACGTATACTTTTGAAGTTGCCGTAAGACCTCAGCCGCTGCGAGTCCCTGCGTGTGGACAGCATATACTGTGTCTTGCCCTCATTTACCACCAGACCCATTTTGGCAGATTTTCATTCGAATGCCGCAAGGGCACCGGTGACATCTCGCTTCTTGCGTCCGATGACGTCAGTGTCATCAGCGTAAGCAAAGAGCTACACACGAAGTTGAAGAGGTCGCATGACTAAAGATCGCCCTGTCTGAAGCCTTGAACGGTATCAAATGGGCCGAAAAGGTCACTTCCAACCTTGACGGAGCTGCGCGTCTCACGAGCTTTCAGACAGTGCGTTGTATAGACGATTCATTATCGGACTATCGAATGCTGCTTTGTAATCGATGAAGAAATGGTAGAGACTGCACTCTACATATTTTAAATCATTAATCCTATTACAGTCGTCTCTGGATATAGTGAACTAATTATTGCAAGTCCTGTTCATAGTATTGGGGTGGTTCGCTATATCAAGGTTAGAATTTTTGTTCAAAAACTCGTTTTATTTGCTCAAAATACACTGTGCTTATATAAATTTAAAAGATAATTAAAATAAAAATAAAAACCTTACTTTCAACCAACACCGGTTTACACTCGACAAAAAACATAACCACTAAGGTCAAGAAACAGCTGATTTTGTAACAATCAACAGCAAAAATACAAATTAGGGAAATACCCTCTTTCATTTTTGATCCCTTCTGTGTCTCTTTGTTGTGTTTTGCTTGAAATTGCTTTCATAACTTTGTTCACTATTTATAAGTTTTCGTTTCTTCACTATGTAGAGCAAAAATTTGGGTGTTCACTATATTGAGGTGTTCACTATACCCAGACACGACTGTATACATTTATTTCAAATATATGAAACATTTTTTAATCCATTCAACAACCTGTTTTTCAAATGTTCCCAGAAACGAAAATATTTTTCGACATTTTTCACACCTCCGGGTTATAACGCAATCAATTCTGAATTATTTTTATCAATTAATATTCTTCGTGCTTTCTTTGTCATTTCCATAATCGATACATTATCTCTGTACCATTAGTATTTTTTATTGCTAAATGTTTTTCTAGCCATTTTCTTACATTTGATTTGCAAAAACCTATAAACAACAGAAACGCGCATCTCCTCTGCGTTGGTAAAATTTGCCCGAATCAAATACAACTCAACTTGTCTCCTGAGCTGGCAAACTCCTCACACAAAAAACTACCTAAAGCGAGATAATTCGCATGCAATCGATTTGAAATTTGCTCAAATAGCAAAATTTTACCCATTACTCAACATTCAAATAATCATCAAAATGGGAACCATTAAAATTAACAAGAATCCAACTTATTCGATTTGTAGCTGCATGAATGTCGAATATTTGTTGGATAATTTGTTGGCCGCCACTGTGGCAGCGAGATGTAATAACTGCGCACATGATTTCCAGCAGATTGAATGAAAATCAAGCTTCCAGCGTTATTGGGTGGCAGCAGCGATAACATTGGCTCGGGCGACCAGTGAATGTCAGTGACAAGACAAAGAGTCGCCACCGAGTGTCGCGCGCCAAGTGCCAAGCTGTGTGCCTGTGTGTGTGTGTGTGTGTGTGTGTGCGAACCGCACTTGTACTTTGCTGTAAATCAATAAATGAAAATTGCTGGCTGCTTGCCGCTTTTGCCTTTGACACTAAAGCGATTTGCATTGGAATGGGGACAAGGTCGGCGCGACGCCGGAGAGTTAAATGATGGAAATGTAAAAAAAAACAACTGGAACAAAAAATCAAATGACAGAAAATTAAATAAGAAATACAAAAAGGGGGAAAACAACTACAGCTAATGTAAAATGCGCCACAGCAAATATGGCAAATTGTTGTTGTTTACGCAAAGCGGAAGCGGCAAATTTGCGCAGATATGGCAACGCTTGCAAATGGTTTGCGCGCGGAAAAGCAATAAAATTAAATTTTGGCGTGCGTAAAATTTTTCAAAATACAATTAACATATAAAGACACAACAGCAACAACCACAACGGCGATGATGTTGAAACTCGGAGCGCAAAGAGTTTAACGAGATTAATTAAAAAAGCACAGCGGCCGAGTGTGGCCGCACAAAACGATACAAAACGCGCAGCAATAACCTTGGACAACATGACGTGTGAGTAACGCGGCCGAGAGATGCCAGGCAGCCACGCTCACTCTCGTTCATTCATCTCGCCGCTTCGCACAGCCCGCAGGCCCACACCACACCACACCCACACACTCCCCGCACCGACAGCGCCGTCAGCGTGCCGAGCAAAAAGCTGCCGGACGGCCGTCGCGACGCACTGACGGGAGCGATGCCAGCCGAAAGCTGCGGCGAGTGGCGCGCTGCGAAGCTTCCAGTTAGGAAAGCTTTCAGTTAGGCAGTGCGCGGTGGGCGAGGGCGGCAGCGCGGAGGCGGGCGCGTGTTGTCAGCACACACACTCGCACCACGTGCGCGGCCAGAGTCGGGCCGGAGTAAAATCAAAATAAACGGCAGGCGGTCGTTCGGCGTTCAGCAAATCTGGCAGAAATCAGACGCGACCGAAGCGGCGAAAGCTTTCAACTACGTCACACATGAAAACAGCAACAACACGGCCACAGCCAGCAGCAGCGCTGAGGTGCTCGAGTGCGGCCGGAGCTTTCGCGGCGCACGGAAAACAACCCCAAGCGGTGCCGTGTGTGCCAATCTGTCAGTCGCAAAAAGAACGTCACGCGAAATTCAAAGCAGAAAGCAACAATTTCTCAATACGAAAACTAAAAACTGAAAAGCAGAAAACAACAGCAGCGACAGCGACACCGACAGCGGCAGCGAAAATCAAAGAGGAATTCGATTGAACGGAGCGTCCGCCAGTCAGTCAGCGGCAGTGAAGAGTTGAGCCTGAACGTTGCCAGTTGCAGCCGAGTAACAAATTAGCCGTAGTTGTTGTTCAACGCTGTGCGCAGGTGGCAGTAAATAAATAAAATTGTAATTAAATTAGAATCCTCGCTGAACGCGACCAGCCGAGACGTCGCCGACGAGCAGCCTTTTGTACTTTTGTACCGCAAACATCCATCAACGACGACTGGACATCAGAGACCAAAGCTTACAAAAACAATTTACTAAAAGAATAGAAGAACATAAAACCAAAACAGCCCACACCAAAGCGACCGACGCGCCGCAGAGTCACACGACCACTACAACTACAACGAATTGCAATCAAATCGCAACAACAACAATAACTACAATTAAAGTGCGCGATACTTTTGCGCTGAGAAGATTTTTGCTATTTTGTTAAGAAGCAAAAAACAACTCACATACACAAACAGGAAATCAAGGCAGCAGTGCACGAGTGTTGTTATTGCCATTGACAACAACAACAACAAGAACAACAACAGGCGCACATATAGTAGCAAAGAAGCGCCCCGACTGCAAAAGTGGAACGCGGCTGCAACAGTCGCAACTTTCACAGGACAACCACCGGTCGCGGCCGAAAGCAGCGCAACGCCAGAAGCCAATCAAAGCCAATCAAACCGAAGACAAAAGCCAGGCAACAGCCACAGCAACAGTCAGCCGTTGGGCAACAAACAACAGCGAAAATGTCATGGAGATACGCGGTGAGTAGTTCCAGCAATTCCTGCTGCACACACACATATACAAACCACACTTACATTCGCACAAGCAGCGAGGCAAAGTGGCCTTTTAAACCTTTCACACCTTTTACACCCACGTAAACAAAGCAGTTGTGTTGGCAGGGCCCACGCGAAGGCTGTCTGCCGCTCCCGCTGGGCATTGGTTCACTTAAATCCAACTCGCTTCCTGTGCCTTGTCCTGTGCGGTCGCCATTCTTCCCGCCGCCGAAGGGCACAACGGCGCTGGCGCAAGACGCAAGAAGCAGGAGCGGCCGCATGCAACACAACTCCAGGGGCGCATCTCGCGATAAGTGGGGAGCTTAACGGTCAAATTCAAAATACAAAAACAAAAATTAAATATCATACCAAAAATTTTAAGAACAAAAAAATTTAAATAATTAAAATTTGAAATAAATTCTATAAATTTTCAAAGATTTTAATTTCGTCAGATATTTGCATTTCAGCATCGGCAAGCCTTCAATAATAGGTATTTTTTTTTGGTATAAATTTAATTTTTATTTTTGTAAAATTTATTTATTGATTGAAAAATGTTTATTTACTGAAGAACAATTTTTTTTGGGGGTAAAAAATTATTAAAATTAATTTTTTTTTTTAATTTTTAAAATTGTCTATTTACCAACTTTGAGTGTTGCGGGCCTGTTGAACGCCACAGCGCGCCGAAGTTGGCTGTTGCAGCTTCCGCTCGTCAGCGAGTTTCGCTGCTTCAGCCGAGGTAGCCGAGGGATATTTTTTTTTGCGGGTGTTGTGTATCTAAAAATAGAATAAATGCAAATTAATGCGACATCAGCCGGGTGTGTGGGGTAAGGGGCGGCAAGCACAGCTGCACTTTATGTACACAAACCACACACATATATACACACACATTCATATAAAAATATATACAAATGTCAGCACAAGTAAGTGACACAAGCAGCTAAGGGAATTAAACTAAAAATACCAACAAAGTGCCTGTGGAAGAAGCAGCATTAAATGTTTTCCTAACTCGAGTCAAGTTTTCGCCTCACTCGTGTCACTGTGGGCTGGCTGGCGCTGGTGTGTGCTGGCCTTGAATTTGTGTGCCGCTGACCCAATTTGACGCCACACAGCGCCGCGCGCAGGTACATCGGTGTATGCGCTCATGTGCCTGAAAGTATGCAAGGTGCGTTCGGCAGACAAAGGAATTCAGCTGTATTCTGTTCCGCTTGCGTCCTTCAAAACGGAAATTAAAATTTTTCCAAGGCAATTTTGCTATTGGAATTTAAATTGAGGTCGACCGCTGCTAACCCACTCGGCCCGCCCACTGCCAATGAGCAGCTTTCAAGATTTTTTCACGTGCTAAAAGTCTTTAATGCTGCGCGAAAAATATTTTAAAAAATATTTCGAAAATTCTTTGCGTGGATTTGGTTGAATTCCGAAAATCGCGCCGTTTTTATTGCTTTTCCTGTGTACTATAGATCAACATTTTCATTGTAAATTCACGGCACTGTTTTTTCCTTTATAGCGTTGACCCATTTCTCGATTGCAGTTGTTGTAAGCGAGCAGCACATCTAAGCTGCCCGAAAGCAGTGTGCGTGCGTGTGAGTGTGAGTGTGTGAGAGCTTAGCCAAATATGCCGAAAGATATGGGATTATTCACATTTCATTTAACTTGGCAACTTCAACAACCAACTTTTGGCTTTGCAACTGGCGCCTTGCATTGCTGGAAATGTGTCGGCGGGAGAGCTAAAGTAGCTTCAGCGCGTGAGTGCGAATTTCATGAATATTCGCAACTCAGCAGAACTGGTCCCTACTATTTCGCCACCACTGTACTGATTTACATTTAATTTACCTAACGTCATCGAACGGATGGCTGCTTGAATGGCCGTAAGTGCGTCGCGCCACACCGCTAATTGAATTCTTTGAATTCTCATAGATAAATTACAACTACAACAACAACAATAACCAAAACAATATCAACAAATTCCTATAGTGGCGGCCGAGTACAAATAGAAAAACCCAAAACAAAAGTAAACCGAGCTTAAATTAAAAATCCACATCAACACCGGCAGGCAGAATGGTTGTTGTTGTTATTGTTGTTGTGCACATTATAAGCGCGCTTTAATAGCTTCCGAGTATAGGCAACAAGCCGCGCAGCAGAAATGTCAATGTCGATTGAAGCGCGGCCTCACAGCGCGGCCAACATTAGACGATGTGGCGCACACCGCGAGCGGCCAATGTGGGCGCAACGCTTCGATAGAACAGTCTCTGTCTCCGTTGTCGTTGTTGTTGTGCTGCTGTAATTGCGCGCAATTTATTATAGTAGAAAAATCGAGCAAAAGCGAAAGCGTCGACATGCAATCGAAGCGGCTAATGTGCCGCACGGTGGACGGTCAACGGTGGACGGTGGCGGGGCGGCCCCTTGCTGTCGATTAATTGCCAATGCGATGCACACGGGCCGCACCGGCGCCGCGCTGATTGACAAGAAGATCGCCGGCTGCAGCTCTGTGCAGTGGGCGGGGGGTGCGGCGGTAATTGAGATTGTTGGCGCAAGTTTATTGCGCATTTGCATTGCATTTGTGCAGCTAATTGAAACGCGACAGGTAGAACAAAGTGTGCCGCGCGAGGCGTCGCAAGTGGTAGAGCAGGGCCGCTGGCGGGGCGGGCGGCTGCGGCCGCTGCACTGTATGCGATTGCGAGTGGCACGAGACGAGAATCGTTCGTCGCGAGCAATTTCAACAAAACATAAACACAATTCGCCAACTGCTCGGACTATTTAATCGATAAACTCGGTCGAGGAGCGGCACATGTGGCGGCGGCTGACGGCGGGGTTAAGGCACTCAAACTAGTTTTGCCTCTTACTGTCGTCGAAATGATGACAAGTGCCTTGTAGTGCATGAGCTGTCATTTCTGCGGCTCCCCAACCCTAACCACTCTCCTCGCGCCCATCCGACACAGCCGGTTTTGACTGCTCACGCGGCGCTTAATTTATGCTCGTTCAACGTTGCGATTTTCATTTCATCACTTGCTGTTGTTGTTTTTGTTGTAGCGGTTTCATTTCGAGCACCAACTATAACTGCAACAACAGCAACACGGCAAGCAATAAAGAAACGCTGTCGTGCCATTTGGCGCACATCGCCACGTCAGAAATATGTCAATGCCGCTTGCAGCAAATTAATTTCGACTACTTCCCCGAAACGCGTCGTTGCGATTTTTATTTTCAATTACAGCGCAATTCTTCGATTTGAAAAAAGAAAAAAAACGAAACGAAATGTCGCTTGATTGCGAAATTGAGTTGTTGTGGCATTGCGCTGTCGGTGGTTGCCACCGTTTGTGATATGCGGCGCTAAGCGGCCAAAGTGAAATTTCACACGGTCGCCGCTCGCTCGTTTGTCGACAGTTTTCTCCTCGTTGTTGCTGTTGTTGTTGTTTTCTATAGTTTTTTGCTCATTTATGGCCGCTGGCATGTTGCTGTCATTGTTTTTGGTGGTAGCGCCAATACATTGTTTCTGTGTGTGTGTGTGTGTGTGTGGATTTTGAGGTTAAAAACATTTGCTTAGCGCGATGTGCCCAAACTGGGTTAACAAGCGCGCGCAAGGATAACTGAAAGGCGCCAGCAGTGCTCAGGGCCCGGTGTCTGAATCTCCGCTGCACATTGCACCACCAAATGAACGAAAGTGGTTCAGTGGAGCAACAAGTAATACTCAAACAATACCAACAACAACAACAACAATGTATATAGCAACACAAAGCAAATTGTGTGGCAAGGTTTTTCATTCATGTTGTTGTTGTTATTGTTGTTGTTTTGTTTATTTGCACATTACGGCAAAAGGTTATTTTTGAGGTTAGCCAAGTCAACGGAATTGCAAATCGAGCAGCGTGGCGAGGATATTTTTGCCGATCGGTGTAGCGTCGTCGTCAGGTGACCGTCAAGTGGGCGACTGGGGTGTTGGGGCGGCCGCAAGTGGACGATTTGCAATTCGAAGTGGCGCACAATGACAGCCGGGAAGTGGAGCAGGTGGCGGTTAAATGCGGTTAAGGACGCACTGTGAGTGAAGCGAAGGTGGAATCGGGCACAATTATGACAGCGCGCACTGCAAACAATTGCAAATTGTTGGAAAGTAGTGCCAAGTGGTGGCGATTTTCTATGCTAATTGCAGCAAAATCAAATCATTTGCGAACGAATCGGTTCGAATTTGTGTTCAACGCTTCGCTGCTTGAGTGGCGCACTTGGAACGCTTTCGACATGAGTCAGCACCAAATCATTTTGTTTAGTGTACATGTCGCTAGCGATGCGAGCAATTAATTGCTGCAGCAATTGAACAACAACAACAACATTTCACCGACAATAGTCGCTGCCAACAACAGCCAAAGGTCGAGCGGAATTTTCCATTCAACGTTTGGTTGGTAGCAAATGTGCGTCAATTGTTAAAAGTAATTCAAAGCAAAAAAAAAAAACCACAAAAACAAATAAAATTAAATGAAAATAAAATTGCGGCAGAAATTGCAATTAATTTGCCGTCAGCGTTCAGCGTTCATCGCTCACCGCTTACGCATTTCCGCCGCTCACCGTGAGTCATATTTTCCTGCAATGCTTTTTGCGCTCTTTTGAATTCTTCTTGTTCCTATTTTCTCGCTCGTTTGCTGTCGGAAAAATCTTCAATTCTGCCAATGACCACAAGAACAAAGACAATGAGCTCACAATTAAATGGGTAAATATTTTGCTACTTGAAAATAAAAACACGCAATCGATGCGCTAGCGGTCAGTGAGAGATAACTCGAAAACCGAAAATACGAAAACGAATCAAGTGAAATTAAAAATTCTATTCAATTCGATAAGCCGAGTGAATGTGTGTGTGTGGTTTTGTTGGTATTCGTACAAGTCTAAAATTAGCTGCGCTCGCTAATGATTCAGTCACATTCCGCAGTGCGTTCACACCAACGTGAAAATTTGCGAAGGAAAATCGCTGCGCGAAAAGCAGCAAAACAAGTGGAAAATCTCACATATGAAAGGCGGACAGCGCGACAAGCGCTCCGTGGGGAGCGGCCAGTCGTACATACGAACATTTGTGGGCGGGGGTGAAGGGGGAGAGCGCACATGTGGTGCGGCGTCCGAACACGTGGTGGGTGTTGGATGATTGGGCGTTGGAATGCTGAAGGTTGGCTGCCGCTGGAACTAGTGGAAAGTGGCAGCTTGACATTCGAAAAACGGTGACTAATTGTTGTTGTAGAGCAAAATTTTATGTACAGATCTAATGATTTTGTTTTCAAAATTACTTCCGAAAACATGTTTTAAATGTTTCTAAACATCAAAGTGACTGCAACTACAATAATAACAAAATTCTAATATTTTTTAGTTTGTTATTTTTGGTTTGAGTGTTTTTCATTTTCAACTTTATGCATTTTGAAAAATCGTAAACAACTTAATTCAAAACGTTTCAAATTTTTACCTCAATAGTTTTATTAAAAACAAATTAAATCAGCTGGTCTATGCGACCACTTTTGCTGCTGAAAACGAAAAACAAAAATTTGTCACAGTGGCATTTTCTATTTTCGGTCAATTCGAAACGAAAACAAATATTTTTACAATGACGTCGATTGCCACCCACCCAGTCGTGTGTGTGTGTGTGTGTTTATGAAATGTCGACAGCTTTTTCTCCGACCGCCAATTCAATTTCAAGGCCGATTTTTAATGTGCGCGGAATTGGGCTTACGGACAATTTGCAACAGTTGACGCATTGGCCGTTGCGGCGGCACTGAAACGCTCCTGTGCTCGATGCTTGGTCGCTTATTGTGTGCAAAGTGTCTGCGTTGGCTCGTATTTTTAGCCGCACTTTGTGTGCGTGTGTGCGTGCATGGACGCAGCGCACAAGGCCAAGGCGATGCGCACCTGAGTGCCAAACGGAAAGCGCTCCAAAGCTGCCCGACGCCAACGCCAAAGCACACCGTCCACTCCTTCGCTCATTTCTGAATTGCTTGATTTTTCATTTATCTGCTTAAGTTGGTTTATTTATAGTTTTAATTCATCTCACTCACACTTTGCGTTCTATTTACTTGCAGCTGGGTGGTGACAGGTACAGCAGCAGCAGCACCATTGGCGACAGATATCGGCCGCTGTACAAACAGGTAGCTGCCGTCGACGTCTTTGTCTCGTCCCGCATTACTATTGTTGTTGTTGCGTCTTTGTATGTATGAATGCTTTGGTGTGCGCGGTGCATTGTGTCTTTTATATTTGTTCATTGCCTATTTTTAGGCGCCGAGCAACAGTTAATCGCAACATTGCCATCTGCGCACCAAATCGCGTGTTCGGCCACTAATTCTGTGTGCGTATGTATGTGTGTGTGTGTGTGTGTGTGTGTGTATGGTTCAACGTTGCATGCCACTAACTTTGCGCTAATCTGCCAAATCTGCAGCCGACATGGCTGCGACGCTGGCGTCGTGCTGCCATTTCGGCGTCTAACAAAATTTGCATAATTTATTTCTGGCCGCGCGCGCTCGGCCCTTTGACATTTCGCTCGCTTCCACTGAGTTATTGCTGTCCTTTTGGCATTTCATATTCACTCCGGTTCTTGCACTCGTTGTACGAATGTCTTTTTCTAGTGTTGCCGTTGTTGTTGTTGCTGTAGCCATTGCTCGAGTCGTTCCGTTGGCGTTGCGCCAGCGCAGCGATTGCAGCAACGACGAGGCGGCAAATTAGAAAAATTACATTCCTTAAATGCCAACTCGGTGTAGTGCGCGTTCTGTGCTTTTGGCCGCCGGTGCCAACAACTGTCGCCACTGTATTTAAAGTTTCAGGGCCACACCAGCGAATCGCTGCACAAGCGACGGCCAACGAGCGCTTCAAATGAAAGTGAAACTGCGAAACGACCGTCGCGGGCGCACTGTGGGCTGAAATGGAAATTTTGTGTTGTAATTAGAAATGATTTTTAATGGATGCCACTTGTAATTAACTCTTAGTAATTGTTGCTTTGGAAAAGTAATGCGAAGCGCATTGTTGCATGTTGCTTTAATTTTCGTCAAGCAAGACGAAGAAAATATAAAATTATTAATGACTTGTGAAGAGCAAAATCACATAAAAGATTTTTAACAATGCTTCGCTGTTGCCGTTCCGCTGACTAACAATTAAACACACAACAGACAGACAGACTGACAGTCTCTGACCAGCCTCGGCCTTCAATTGACTTTAATAATTCCAATGTTTCGTTCTGTTTGTTGTGCTTGTGCAGTCGCCCAGCCGGCTGGAGTCGTCCACATCGGACCAGACGACAGGACGTCACCTGCAGCGGGTGCTGCACTACTCGATGACGCCGTGCCGGACGCTGCCCGCGCTGCGACGCGCCGAGTGCGCCATCCACGACGTCGACTGCGACGAGGTCTACCCGGGCATCTACATTGGCGACGTGTAAGTGACGACGCGTGCGCCATTTGTCGGCTGTTCTGACGTTTGCAATTGTAGGGCGGCGGCGAAGAACAAGACGTACCTGCGGCTGATGGGCATCACACACGTGCTGAACGCGGCGGAGGGTTGCCGCTACGGCCAGGTGGACACCGGGCACAGCTACTACCGCGACATGCCGAGCATAAGGTGCGCACGAGTGTCGTTTGACAGTTGCGAGTGCAGCGCTGCCAGCTGTCAAATTTCACCTTTTCGTCTGCTTTTATGTTGTCATTTCAATTTTTATTTTCACTTTCATTTTAATTTGAATTTCAGTTTATTTTAGTTAATTTCATTTTGCATTGTGTTGTTTTTGTTTGCTTGCACGCATTCGGCTCGAATTGGTTCCACTGTTTGTGTTCGCGTTTGCTCGCGAATTCTAAATCGACATTGCAAATTTTTAATTTCTCTTTCATATTCAATTCTCGCACTTTGTTGACTCATTCTCCGCAACCACCGAAACAACAACAACACCAACATCATTGTATATTTTCATTTGGCGTTTACGTAAAATTCGCAATCGCAATCGAAAATGAAAATGAAAATATTTGTAGAAGCAAGAACAGAGATGCTTGTTTCAGGTACATGGGCTTCCCGATGATCGACGCACCGACGACCGACATATCGCGGTACTTCTACGTGGCGGCCAAGTTCATCGACACAGCCGTGAGCGGCGGAGGTGCGTTCACGAACTCTGTTTGATCCACCGATTTGCAAGCCAATTGACTGAGTTGTGTGAATTTTGCAGGTAAAATCCTGGTGCACTGCCTGGTGGGCGTGTCGCGGTCTGCCACCTGCGTGCTGGCCTACCTGATGATCTGTCGCAAGATGTCCGCCCCGGACGCGATACGCACGGTGCGCATGCGCCGCGACATCCGGCCGAACGAAGGTTTCCTGCAGCAGCTGGCCGAGCTCGACATGGACCTGAAACGCAAAAACCTCTATCCATTTTAATAAACACCCTCCCCCTTCCACTCCTCACTCAATCGTGCTATACCAAATACATACATACACACACTCACAAGCAAACAAAGCGCAGCGTTGGCTGCCGCCGAAAACAATAAACCCCAGTAAAACGGAAATAAAGTTCTAAACTGCTATATGTAACATTTATAACGACATATTTACTATTGTACTAAAAATAAAAACAACTACAACTACAACCAACACAAATAAACCCGACTACAAACAGACTAACGGCTAACGACTAACGTGTTGACGCGACCCACTAATCGAGTCGAGCCCACTTGACGGCGTTGCACACTGGCATTGCATATTTATAGGCGGCAATGCTGGGCGCGAGTAGCCGACAAAACAAATTAACAGCAAACAAAACAGATTGCAAAAATAAAAAACCAAAGTAAAAACACAAAAACAAAAAACGAGTTTTAGATGAGAAACTTTTGCTGAAGCCGATCGACCGACCGAAACCGACAGGTGCAGAGTGCTATTCTATGTAACGAACTGATGGGTGATCGATTGATAACTGTACGCGTAGTGAACTTTGGCGCTCCGGCCTCCGAGCAGCGCAACTATGTACTCGATTCGAAATCGTAGCTTGGGTCGAGACACACTTTTGTGTCGAAGGAGAACGAAAACTTGAGTACTTGAACAAAATTCTGAAATTGTAAACAAGCTAAAAGAGAGCGGAACGCAAATATATTTGAAAGTAATACGAAAAAGCAAAAACTGTAGTAAATTTTAAGCGAAAACAAAAACTAAGTAATAATGTTTCATATTTTCTAAATATACAACACATATAAACAACTCAACAACTCACATCGAGTGCATTTTTAATCGCCAATCAATCACACAAAACATAATCTAGAGGAGACATGGAAGAAGTTGAAGAATCATGCGATATGACGGACATGTTGAATAAACAAAAAGAAGATTGCGAGGTTTCAATGGTTTACTTTTTTGTAAAAAAGTACTAAAGAACTAAAACCCACAGAAGTAAAACTTAATGGGATTCTTCCGTCTTCCTCTGATAGCGAACACTGGAGACAGATGTCAATTACTGAGATTTGTAGTAAAACTGGTTGGGTTCATTTCCTCTATTATCGAAGATTGTAAAAGAATTTTGGCTTCATTTTCCTTGTAGAAGAGCAATGTACAATTTAGAACTTTTGAATGTATTTAGGCGTCAAGTAGGCTTAGTAGGTTGAATAGGTTATATTAGATTTGGTTTGATTGACTTGACTACTTATGTATATGAAGGGTACAAGATACTTTGCACTGATTTTTCCATCTTCCTTCTTAAAGGTTCCAATCATTTAATGTACTTCATTTCCCCTCTGGAACAATGAAAACTATTTAAGAAACCAACGTTGTTCAAATCAGGTCAGCCTGCAGACAAATTTCCATTTTCGAGGTATTAAAACACCTTTTAAGACATTTGGGCCATTTGTATGTATTTAATAGTCTCGGATGAGAGACACTGCAGTTGGTTTCTATTTTTTGTATAGAATATTTTAAATTTTTATTTATAGAATTTATTTAATATTATTTATTTTTATTTATAAAATTATTGGACGCTAAAATCCGCCATTTATGCTGGACTAGCACGGCCCCCCGACTTTATACACAAGTTTGAAGTCTATGGGTCCAATAAATCAAGTTTCCTTTAACCCTTGGTTGGCTCCATCAGATTTGTACGAAAAAATATTGTCTATTTTGTGTTGTTTTAACCATGTTTGAAGTCAATTATGTTTCTGAATACAAACTTTGAACCCATCGTTGACCCGTCAGATTTGATTAAAAAAAAAAAAAAAATTAAAAACATATGTCTAATTATATATACTATTCCAAGTATTTTTACCAATCTTGAAGTCAATAGACCCATCGGTTAATGTTTTTTCTTAGTCTTTCCAAATACCTTAACCCATAGTTGGCACCGTTGGATTTCGATTTTCAAGAAAACGAGAAACACGTGTCGTATTATTCTCATTCGAAGTGCGTTTACTAAGTTGGAAGTCGAAAAAAAGCATTAAAGCATGTTTCTCTATACAAAGTTTTAACCCTTAATTCACGCCTTTAGATTTTGATTTTCAAAAAGATTAAAAACACGTATCAAATTATTTTAGATTACAAGTATGTTCAGTCATTTTAAAGTCAATGGGCCCATCGATTCAGTCTTCCCGTGTACCTTAACTCATTCTTGACCTTGTTGAAATTTGGTTTTGAAAAACTGAAAAATACGTGTTGAGTTATTTTTGATTTGAATCATTTTCACAAACTTTGAAATGAATAGGTCCATTCAATTAAATTTTTGCATATACCTTAACCCATGTTTTGTCCTTTAGATCTCGAATTTAAAAAAAAATTCTGTCATAGCGAAGGTCCATTTTCCAGATGTATCTGCAGTTCACGTTAAATGTAAGGTATGACTAGTCTATTCTAATTAGCTTCTGATTCAGAAGGTTGCTGGATCTGTTTTCCTCTTTAACTGTCCAATCTCTAACCTTACCAAGGACTGGGCTGTCTTAAACTCACACGTTGACAACATTGAGTTCATATCTGATAGAGAAGATTGTATAAGACTCTCCGTGTATTTAGAGCTTTAAACTAATACAAAAAGGCTTTGATAAAAAGGCCATGTCCCCCCCTGTGAAAAGATGCTGGAAGGCGGTACCGCAAGGCGAGATAGTGGAGTTGGTTTTTAGTCGATAGGGATCCGGCATGCCGACGGACTGCAGTTCCGGTATCTTCCGAAGATTTTCCACCTCCGTCAGAAAACAAAAAACGAAACCTTCGACTCAACCAGTTTGCCAGTCGAAAGGAAGATCACTTAATAGTGTTTTTGGATCGTATTTGCTCGTAGTTGCTATTCTGCAGACGAATTGAAACTTAATATGTTTGGCCAAAATTTGTGGATTATGCTCGACTCGAGCGGTTATCCTTAACTAATACCAAATATTGGAGATGTCAATGAGTTTTTTTTTAATCTACATTTTGTGACCCATTAAGGCATTAAAATTCTTCTTTCAACATTATTTCCTGAATATTTATAAAGCACGCAGGCAAGTTGGAACTAACATTTGGTTCCAAATGTATGAATTTGCAATCATCTTCAACTATTCTAATTGGATATGTCGATGAGTACATTGTAATCTTTGACTTCTGTGTATCTATAACAATTCTTCCTTAAGCATTTGGAGATTTCATGAATGCTAGCAGAACCAAGGTAGGTGAACATGCCTGCGTTCTCCTCCAGACACAATCTCCAACACAGCTAAAGTCCAACCATAGTCAAAGTGAAATATTTTTAACTCTGTTTTTTTAAGGGATCTTAGCTCCTCTTCCATTCGAGGCCGACAAACACGTAAGTACTTATGTATACATGATATATATAAACATATATAATATAAATGTTTTTGATAAACAACAAGAAAACATAAACTTTCTCCTGTATTAAATTTGATATACAACAGAGAATTTTTCGAAAGTGTGTATTTTTGAAGCAAACAAGATGGCCTGCAACATTCGCTGCCAAAAACCGACAGCAAATTTGCTACAAAATAACAACGCCGCCACAACTAAAGCCGCCCGATGTTTTTCCCCATTTTCCACCATTATTTGCATTGGCAATTAGCAGCTGTTGGGCAATGCGTTGCCGTCGGTGCGCGAGAAATTGTGAAAATGACCAAAGCATCGAGTTGACAAATTACCGAAGCGCGCAAAGTTGACGCGACATTTCGTAATAAATGACAAAATTCACACATGTTGACAGCGGAAAAAAAGCCGGACAGCAATTTTCCCAAAATACGCCGCAGCCGCCGACCAGAAAACACTCAAGTACGCGTACAGAAAAACTACTTGGACGAAAACACGGCAAGCATTAGGTGCGTGCGTGGCCCATAACGCGCGCAACGCGGCAGCAGCGGCCGGCGTGGAGAGCGGCGCGTTGGCAATTGCCGTCGCCTAGTTGCGTTAATGCAAAAGACGCAAGTGGACGAAGTGTTTTGGAGGCGAGTTGCCATCAAGTGACAAATGAACTCACTTCCGGCCGGCGGACAAGTGGCCGCGTACCCGACACCACCAACCTGAATGCGTTCTTACGCCCTGAACACATGGCCGACGGCAGCGACACGACTGCATCTGTCAAAATATAGAATCAGAACGTTCGTATGGAAACGATTATTTTGACGACAGCACAACTACACGAACACCGCACACAGTTGTTGCTGTCGCCAAGCATAGAACTATTTCCGATTTCTTAGGCGACAAAACCAAAGCAATTGGCTTTCAAACAGATTTTTGAATGGAAGTTTTCTTACTTTTCGTTGTGCTTTGAAAAACAACAACAAATTTTTTAGTATTTTAGTTAAAATTGCTATATGTTTTGAGTTGAATGAATTGATGAACACTTTAAAGTTTGTGTTAAGGAGCTCAAAAATATGATTGCAATGACATTGCTGCCGATTTCATTGTGGTCACGTAGTTGACTACATGGCGATGGTCAAATTCTAAGACATCTTGAAGTTGTATGGCCTTATCGCTGCCGTCTTGAATGTGTTCGAACCATTACGCATGCGCAGTCACAGTCGCCGTTGCAGTCGCATGTTGTGTGCAGTTGCGTGCGTACGTTCTCCCCGGCGCTGCGAGTGCAGTTTTGACATTTCTGCTCGCTTGCGCGTTGCTTTGGCGACAACTGACATAGCAACGCTGACACGTGTTGGTCGCGCTCCCCAAACGCTCTAAATGCAGTTCTGTGTTTTGCATTTGTTTTCTGCCGCTTTGCGTTTAGTCGCGCAACATGCTTGTCCGCTCGCCGGCAGCGCCACCAGCTCATTAATCATTGGAATTTCGTGTTTGTCGCACTTAATTAAGTCGTGCAACTTTGGCGCTGAAGTCACTGTCCCAATTTCATGCTGCACATTTATAAATTAACACAGAGTTTTTCTCAATTTGCCATTGCGACAGTTTTGAAAGCCAAGTTTCGAAACGAAAGTCAAAGTCGACATTCGAATAGACAAAACTAACAAAATGTGTTAAGGTCAATTTTTGAAGTCACACTTTTGCTAACAAATTCGAGGGAATCGAAGTTTCTATATCTTGGGTGGATTTCTTTTCTTTTTGTAATTTTGTGAAATTTCTCTCAATAATTTAAAAAAATTAAAGCCTTTGTTGGCTGTTCTGAATTAATGCCAAAAATAGAAATTGTTGTTTTTGTAATCGAGTTGTTGCCACACAATCATTTGACTTCGCCCTACACCAGTTCAACCAATCAACAATCGGTCACCATTAACCAGAATGCCACATTCCCATTTCCAAGTCACGTTGATTGAGTACTCACACATTCAACGACACATTTACATATAATCGCCAATGTTTGTGCGAGAAATGTATGTATTTGTAGCGTTGAGGTGTCAAAGCGACAACAGAAATAAGTGTTGATGCTTCGCATTAAATGCCAGAAATAACCGAGACACAAGTTAAGTTGCGCCCGGACCACAGCCGGCCGCAGGACAGCAGCCTTCGACTGGCCACAGCAGAAGCCGCAAATCTTATCGCATTAATTTTCACATTTTCCAAACATCAAAACACCGAAAACAACCACAACAACAACACCAACACGAACCAGCAAAGGCCGCTCAAAACCAATTAATAACGAAAGTCGCAGTCGGAGTCGGAGTCGCAGTCGGCGACGAACACACAAACCGATGCGAGATTCGAGCTCGCACGTAACAAAAGTCAAAGGTCGACTCGGACCAGAGGACAAACGACGCCGGGAAAACATTCGAAAAAACAAACTCACACTCACGCACAGCGGGCAAGAATGTGGAAACGGCAGAGGCGAAGACGAGGACGAAGACGAGGGAAATGTGCGAGCGGGTTTGTTATGACAGCGGCACAAAGTGTCCAATGGCCGCAATAAATAATAATCCTCCACAAGTTATATGTGTTCATAATGGAGAAGGCAGCAACAACAACGAGCAGACCATCGCTCGGACTCGTTGCTTGTTGGACGGACTGGGTGCGCGCCGTGTGTTGTGGCCGCACCTTTTCAATTAATAATAACAAAAGTCAAAATAAATTAGGGTGGAATGGAAATGGCCACGACCGCTGGATGGCCAGCAGACTTCGAGTGGCGACAGCGCAGAACCCAACAACGCACACATAGAAGAAGCAGAAAACGGAGTACGAACTCCTGGCAGACGCGAACGGAGCAAGGAGCAAACTGCAGTTTGAAGTTTTCCACTCGGAACGCCGACAAGTTATTGCAGAGCGAGGGCAATAAAACAAAAGGAAATTAGAAAATTAATACGATAAAAAGCATCTAAAAGGATAACCACAACAAGCGGCCCAAGAATCAATTTCCCAACTTAGATACGCGACACGCACGACACGTGATTGCGCCGCACTCGGAGGTCCCTCACGCTGTCGGCACTTTCCACTTTCCAGCCGCAGTTGGGAAAACACCTTCGCGCCAGATGTTGCGCCGTCTGCGCCCGTTTACTGCCGCCACCTCGGCCCCGAGAAATGCATTCGCCGCAGTCTGCGGCCTATTTGTGCGTGCGTGCGTGTGTGTGTGTGTGTGTGTGTGTGTGTGTGTGTGTGTGTGTGCGTGCGTGCGTGCGTACTCGGCATCATTATCGCATTAAATATTTAATTTTATTGTTGTTTTGATTTTTACGCGACTAATTCCCCACTTTCTGGTGCTTGCTCAGTGTGGTGTTTTGTTGTTGCCGTGGCGGCGAAATTGAAAAGCCATCAGGGCCATTAACACACTACACCCCACCTCACCTTCGATGCGTTTAGGCAAATGATGAAAATCGTTCAAAGAGTCAAAAAGTGCTCAGCGGATAATCAGCCATGGACTGCGTTGCAAGTGGGAAGAGAGAGGAGGCACAGGTGCGTGCCCACATTTTATTGTATTCGACTCGTATTTTTTTTCCACCTAAGCGACTCGGATTCGAATTTCGATTTGGATTTGGGTTCCTTTTGAGTTCATTGTTTTCCTTTGTTCGGGTTTTGCTGAAAGCGGGCAACAGGTGCTGCAAATGCTTCCAGGCCATTGCTAATGATGCGGCCAGTGTTGGCAACATGTTATTACTCTACATAACAACAACAACAACAATAGGTAGCTCAAAGGAATAACTAGTCGCACATGTAGCAGATTTGTGATTTTTCGGTTTTTTTTTTGCTTTTCAATCGAGTTTGGGATAAAAAGGTAGGAGTCACACTCACATACACTCGCACACATGCATACATATGTTGTGAATGATTACGTCTTAACATATGTTTAACAGTTGTAATTGCTGATCCCTTAGTAGAGGTTATTATTTTTTCTTGTAGGAGGTGAAACTCTTCATAGATACTCGCAACAATGTTGGATTCTTGGACATAGCAGACCATCTATTTCCTTTTGGTTTCCTACTTCGTGTTTAGACATCCAGAAATCTGCCGTAATCAGCGACTTCCGTTCTAATTAGTATGCGAGGCGTTATTTCAAGTACATCTTTACATATTTGTTATTAGGTTTGGTTGGAACTTTGGATTAAAGTTGGATTTGGTTGGATTTCATAAGTTAATATGAGGGGTAGCCGATATTTGTTTTCCAGTTAGTGCTAACCGAAAGTATTGAGCATTCGTTTCCCTTCCTTGTCAGTAGCGGGTATTCTTTTACTGGTTAGTACTAACTAAAAGTGTAGAGGTAGATGTATGAGTAGTATTTGAAATTAGATCGATGGACTAAATGTGTTTAGGTTTTCTTCTCATATTTAGTTTGATCATAGCTCACATTTTTTATTAGTGGATAGCGCTAACCGAAAGTGCAGAGGCTTCATTTCTCAAAATCTTGATGCCCCGTTTTTATTCTTGTCAGTAGCTGGTATCCCTTGGTGAGTTAGTGAGAGTTAGTGAGTTGATGTCTTACTTCATTTAAGGTTAGTGCTAACGATGGACTAAATGTGTTGAGGCTTTCCTCTCATATGTCGTTTGATTATAGCTCACATTTTCGATTAGTGGTTAGCGCTAACCAAAAGTGCAGAGGCTTCGTTTCGCACTCTGGCCAGTAGTTCATACCTGCTTCGTTGTTTCCATTCTGGAAGCTGATATTCGATTACTGGTTAGCGCTAACTGAAAGTGTTTAGGCTTGGTTTTTTATTTATTTTAGTAGCTAATTGACATCCGTTTTCTTGTAAGTGCTAACCAATAGTTTTAAGGTTTCATTTGTTTTCTTTGTTAGTAGCTGTATTCGTTGATTCGTTAGTGCTGACCGAAAGTGTTGATGCTCCGTTTTTATTCTTGTCAGTAGCGGGTATTCTTTTACTGGTTAGTGCTAACTAAACATGCTGAGGTAGATGTATGAGTAGTATTTGAAATTAGATCGATGGACTAAATGTGTTGAGGCTTTCTTCTCATATTTCGTTTGATCATAGCATTTTTTTAGTGGTTAGCGCTAACCGAAAGTGCAGATGCTTTGTTTTGCACTCTGGCCAGTAGTTCATACCTGCTTCGTTTTTTCCATTCTGGAAGCTGATATTCGATTACTGGTTAACGCTAACCGAAAGTGCAGATGCTTCGTTTCTCACTTTGGCCAGTAGTTAAGTAGCTGTATTCGTTGATTGGTTAGTGCTGACCGAAAATGTTGATGCCCCGTTTTTATTCTTGTCAGTAGCTGGTATCCCTTGGTGAGTTAGTGAGAGTTAGTGAGTTGATGACTTACTTCATTTAAGGTTAGTGCTAACCTATAATGTTGAGCCTTCCTTTTTGATCCTTGAACTCTTCTCCTGCACTGCAATCGAATAAAACTGACCAAGACCCCTACTTTCCCACTCAGATTCTCGTTTGACTTTTTGTGCCGGAGGGGGACATGAAAATTACAGCAAGCTGTGCACCATTTAAAACTTTCACACTTTAAATTATGATTCCACTCCACTCCAGGCCCGCGCCTCAGCCAACCAGCTCCGTAGACGCGCGTCGCGGCTGAAGTCAACGCCCATCTTGACAGGTTGGCAGCCGCGCAGCAAACGCGCCGGATTTGCAGTGTGCGGCGAGTCGGGCGCGTCAGCGTAATTAATCAAAGTTTATTCTTTATCTAATTTTTAACGTTGTTTGTAATGAAAACTTTGGAGAAGAGGAAGAACACAAAAGTAATAATAAGAGCAACAGCGAAAAAATTCAATTTTCCAACATGCGTAATTTGAAAAATAAAAGGAAGAAATGAGAAGAGCTGAAAAATTAACGCCGTTGCGTCGTGTTAACTTGAACCTGTCATTAATTTCAGTTAGACGCACTAACTGGGCTGGGGAGACGGCGCTGCATGGGGCCGGCGACCGCAACGTGTAGAAAACCGAATATTAACGCTTTAAACATAATAAAGTACACATCGTTGTTGTTGTTGTTATTGTTATTGCATGTAGACAATGGGCAATTGTGCAATGCCGAAAGACAATCGAGAGCCAAGGAAGAGCGCAGCGAGGCGGCAAAGCCGCTTAGAATGAAGCGCGATACGACTTGAATGCGTCGCGCTGCAACGCTTTGTGCCGGACGTGTGGGCGTTTGGCGGCTTCGGCGGAGCCGTCGAAATGCGTTTTGGGGGCTTTGAAGCCCCATTTCAATGCGTTCAAAGCGCACCGTCTGCGGTCGGCATGAAAGCAGCGCCAAATGCCGCAAATCTGTGAAAGACAAAAATTCAATGAAGCGTGGACTGAGAGCGGGCGTGGACAGGCGATGTGACGATCGAGTTTTTGTTCAATTTAGGAAAATATTTTCAATGGGATTCGAGCTCGTAAACGGTTTCAATGAAAAGATTTTATTAATATTAAGGAATTATAACAAAAGTTTACATTGTTCGATTGCTGACAGCTGTGCTTCGTTCGCATTTGGGGCCACTCACCTGCGCCGCAACGTGATGTGCTTCCATGCCGTTAGTGGCGTTCACACACCGCCTGTGAAAAAGCTACCCAGTCGGTGGCGAGGTGTTAAAATGCGCAGGTCGTGCAATTCGGCGCTGATTGCGTTGCTGATAAGATGGCCGGCAGCACGGAAAACGGGACCTGTCGCTGCACTTCATCTGCGAGTGTGTGAGTGCAATTTGTTGGCTGTGTGGCAGCTGCGATCTGAAAAGGGTTTTCTGCCGCTTGCGTCGAAAATCGAAACTGTAATCTGCCTACGGTGCACACGGCAACTTTTCTCAGCGTCTCCGGCTCATATCGCTACACATCTTTGTTGTTATGGCGGCTGGTCAAATTAAAAGGTTTTACACGCATTCTTTGTTGCATTGTGCTGGAAATGTCTGCGGCTTGAACGGAGGCGGCTGCATCAATTTACTTGACATGCCACAGAGTGCTTTCAGTTGGCTGCTCATTTTTGTTGTTGTTGTTATCGACTACTTAATTATAATGTACTCATTGTGTGGATGATCGGCGGATAATGGTGAGTAATGAAATTCGGCACTCGAGTTCAATGATTTTGATGGCTTTTTGCGTTACTAAGAAAGCACTGCGTTTTGTATTTATACAACAACAAAAATAATCTGCGGATTCATAATGTTGAATTTTGAGAAAGAAAAAGACTTGTGGATATTGTAAGATTTAAAATTTGAAATCGGCGCACTATAGTTGCTTCATTGTAAGACAAGCTGTCGCCCCAAAAAAAAAGATACAACTGGGCCACCTCAGGGAACTCAAACAATCTTCTTCGTTGTAAATCGATCATAATTAAAGTAGGTACTGCATTTTTCTATCTGCTACTTTGTCGTTGGTAGAGACGACGAACGTCCGAACGGAAATCAGTGAACAGTTAAGAGGAAGACTGTGTTTCCTGTGGTAGAAAGGAAGGGGAGAAGAGGTCCTCTTAAGGGCTGGTGGGACCAGATGGAGATACCACGCCTAAGTGACATCTAGAGTGAAGCGTTGAAACAAGTCGCAGTATAGTAACCAGTTGTTAGATTAGGTTGTTAGCCAAGTAGGTGACCAATTTTATTTCAAAGGACATCTTAGGACTCAGCAGGAAATGGCAAACCTCTGAGAGTAAAATTGCCTATGAAAAAGCTCCCAACTCGCCGTTCAGTATCGGCATAAAACTGTAGGTCCCTTCCAACCTTGTAAAAAAAACATTCACACGCACAACACGGTTGGTTGAGGGTAGATAGGCCTTAGTCTCATAATCGGGCTGTCGTGCCAGTCAAGAAGAAGAAGAAGACATCTTAAGACTTTCACCTGTTGGGTAGTCTTTACAATATACACTTTTACACCACACGTTTCTTGAAGGAAGTAGCTTCTCTCAGTAGCTAATGGAAAACCTATGAAAGCAAAAATTTTGATACTTTCAATCGCGAAATAGAACTTTGGTGACACTTACCGCCATTACAAAGGCCATAAGCACAACTTTGACTTTAACTTAGTGGTCCTTGGGGTCTTTGATGTACTTACGAGGATATATTATCCGAACGAATTGGTAAGCTTCGGTGTTTGATAAGGTAATTGGCAGTCGGTACCGGCGAAGGCAGTAATTTCTCTGTTGTGAGAAGAAGAGAAAGAAGAATTTGGAAGAAAAACAGAAAGAAGAAGAGGGAAAGAAGAGAAAGCTGAAGAGAGAAAAAAGGGCTACGCGATGCCAGACAAGTGGCATTGCTGAAGGTCGTAACCCTAAGGCGAGTTTAGCGGGTAGTACGAAACTTTGAGACTGTTTGAGAGTTTGGTGTTCACTGTTACTAGGTTTCTTATGGAATTTATTTGAGCTTTATTTTAGTCGAGACATAATAGTTCTTATTAGACGCAGAGTCTCGGGCAGCTAAGACTAATCTAGTCGAGACAGTTCAGTGAAAAAGACTTAATAGCTCTTAATATGAAATTCTCTGCGCATTAGCCAAAAAATCACCCAATAGATTTCTCAAATCTATCAAATCAAATCAATAAATTGTTTTCTAAATTGTCCCAATATGTTGTGGTGTATGTGTCTGTCCTACATGGACTGAAGTCGAAAAGTAAATGCATTTTTTGTTGGCAAACGAGTTGATGCCGTGCGCGATTTCAATTTGGAAATTTGGTGCGAACGCTGCCAGAGTTGCCGCCCCACGAAAACTGCCCACAGAATTCATTGTATTCTGCTCGTTCGCTGTGCCAAATGGAATAAGCGCGGCGCAATGTGTCTCCCGTCAAGAACAAAAGCAACACCTCGACCGTCTTTTCTTTTCACATTCGTCGTTCGGTTTTTTATTTCGGGCCAAAAATTAATTAACCAAACGCCTTCCAGTGCAGGTTGCAGGCGGCCAGTCCGCGCTGGCCACTTCCTCCTGCCGCTGCGACCAATTTATCAAGCGGCCACTCCACGATGCCGGCCGCCTCCAGCAACTATCATTAAAACCATGGCAAATGTCAGTTTCACACAAAAGTAACGAATTTATTTCGCCGCCCCTGTGCGCCCGCCGCTTTTGTTTTTGAAGGTGTCATTATTTCTGTTGATGGCGGTTGTTGTTGTTGTTGTTGGTGTTGTGCGCCTTCGAAATGCAAATCCACGCCAATTCGTATGGACGAGTGACTGAGTGAGTGAATGAGTGAATGAGTGGCTGGCGGCGTAGGAAATGGCAGCGGCCCACGTACGCGTGCGCCCAAGAATTATGAAGAAATGCTCTATTAAAAACACACACACACACACATGGCGTGTTGCTGTTGTTTTGCTCATTTGAATATTTCAAATGGATTTCGCTTCGTTTGTTTGTTGGCTGACTGACTGAATGACTGACTGGTTGGTTGGTTGGCTGACTGTGTATTTTTGCGCGTAATTGATGCGTGAAATGATTGTTTTCGCCGCGCGTTCTTAGTCTAATGCCCCGTTTCCGGAGACTTCATTTGGGGAATGCGGTTTTTGTCGCTGCCTCTTCGGCCTCTTTCCTCGAATTTTGTTTGTTTTTTTTTTGTTGTTTTTGCTGAGAAAAACTGCTTTGGCCTTTGGGGGAAATTTTCGTGAGTGTGGCAAATCCAGACTCTCGGGCGACATGGCCGAAACTATTCTGCACGCTTACTGCCACACACAGCAATTTCTGCCGCAGTGTTGCCAACCGTTCACCACAGAGCTCTGCCCGGGAATCGCGCGCCATGTAGGCGCTGCATGTGTGTGCGTGTGTTTAATAATTCGGCGCATGTTATTGCGGCTATTATTAATGAGCGACAGGGATTAAATGTGCCTTGACAAATGATCGCTGCCGAATTAGTTAGTCAGCATTGCCACCGCTGCGAGCGTAGCCAGCAGCCGCGGCGCCCGTTTCTTTGTCCTCTCACCAGGCACCAAGCTTCTTCTTCGTTTTCGTTGGCTTAAACGTTTCGCTGCCACGCTGCGTTGCGGCCGCCTTAATTTCTTGACCGCTCTGCACTCAAGTGCGTCAAAGTTGAGCCAACGTGAATTCTCTCGTTCGCTGCCATTCATGCAGCCAGTTGCGGCATTTGCGGTGGCCGCGGCCATTTTTTACTTGTCGCGATACAAATCTTTCGAGGCATTTTATTGATAGTCTCGAATTAGGGTCAACTTTTAATTTACGCACTCGGCGCTGTTTGGTGCCGCCGCCGTCTGCAGTTCCCTCCGTCTTCGACGATGCTTTTACGCTGTTTAGGCGCAGCTAGTGGCTCCACAGCGAAGCTTAAAACTTGTCGTCGCTTTTGAGTTATTCCCGGCGAGCGATTTTGGGAGTTCGAGTTCTACGATTTTGTCGAGCGATCGAATCGAATCCACAGTAGCGATTCGTTTGGTTACCTGTTGCTGTTGTTTGTTGTTGTGCGTCTGGTTGCTGCTCGTTGAATTTTCAAATTAATTTTTATTAATTGATTTGCTTTAATTGTTTTTCTCTGGTAGCGTTCGGGCAATTTTTCAAAACCGCTCGAATGGGAAACAGTGGCAGCTAATGAAAAGCGGCCACCGTTCGGCGTTGTCGGGGCGCCCGCTTGGAAAGTGCGGCCTGCGTCTGCCGCCGGGGTGCCCGAAGGCAGGGCGCAGCTACCTACGTATCTGTTTGATTTAATGAAAAGCCACTACTGTTTGAAGACTGAGTCAGGTGGAATCTTGCGCGGGCAGTGCCACCAGACTGAAGTTCAGTGAGCTGAACGTTGTGAACGGTGGAAAAAACTGACATGAAAGAATTGCGGCTACAAAGAAGAAGAAGAAGACATGAAGAAGAAGAAGAATAGGAAGAAAGAGATGTTGAGCAAGAAGAAGGATATACATAATAAAAAAAGAAGATGAATATAAGAAGAAAAAGGAGAAAAGAGAGATGATTTTCATGAAATTACGAATGCAGATTTCGAACGTTCAGGCGATTTGGAAAATATTTCTGTAAAATTTTTCAATGCTTGAAACTTATCTGTTCAGGTACTAATGGGTTAAGTTAAATACGAGCCGATGCCATCATTTGACCTGCGCAATACGCGAGACCCCAAGCGGTCCTTGCCATCCCAAGTAGCACCGAGTCATCGACGTGTTGGCTGATTTTTCCAACGCCAACACTTGCCAGCTGGAAATTGAACTTCTGCGAAAGCGCCTTCAGGCAGCTGGTGCAACGCGTAGCCAGACGCCACACCCGGTGGCCACTCAGTCAGCCGCGCGTGCAGTGCACCGGCCAAGCGAGAAAGCAAAACTACCGAACTTCCGAGAAATTGGAATCAATTTCAATTACTCGAAGTCGCCTCCATCCAATTAGAACAAAATGCGCCCAGCGCGCTCGCCGTACTCTATTTAATTTAAATCTTCGCTTCGCTTCCGTTAGCCATTTAGCGCTTTCGCTCAAATTAGAAAGTGCTGCCAGACGCGCCGACACAACATGTGTCCAGCCCCGACACAACATTCACCGGCCAGCCATGCCACTGTGTGTGTGTGTGTTTTTTTTTTTTTTTTTTTTTTTTTTTTTTTTTTTTTTTTTTTTTCTCTGTCGGAGGTGGAAAATCTTCGGAAGATACTGAGCTCCAGCCCAGCATGCCGGATTTTTACCGGCTAAAAACCAACCCCCCATCGTCGACCTTTATCCCCGCGGGACCGCCTCCCGGCATTACGTCGCGGGGCAGGTTTGGTCTCACATAGACCTCAGTCTGCTAGTCGCGCCTCCGCGCGTCGCTCCCATTCATATCGCCGTTGTAGCGTCATCACTTCCGATGCGAAATGGTCGGTGTGTGTGTGTGTGTGTGTCTATGTGCGTGTGTGTTGCAACAACTGTGACAACAACAAAATTCCAAGTACGCAAAGGTGCAAAGTGTAAACAGCAGAATGCGCCGTTTGCGTCGCTGCATTAGTTGCACAGTTTCGATGGCTGTTGTTGTTGTTGTTGTTGCGGTTGTAATGTTGTTGTCGTTGTTTGCAGGTTCTGGGGGTTTCTGGGGTTGCTGCTTGCTTTATTGGCCATGTCCAACGTGGAAGTGCCAAAGCATGAAGGCGGCATTTGTTGTTGCTGTTGTTGAGTAGAATGTGTTAACTGCAACAACACAATTCAGCGCTGCTGCGCCGCAGCGTGCAGCGTGCAACGTGCAACGTGCAGCACAGCACAGTTCAAAAAGCATCCAGATCGTGACCGACACGTCGCTGGATGGTGGAGTGCAGAGTGGAAATGGTGGTGAGCGGGTGGCGGAGCGCAGCGGCGCAAACAGCAGCTTCGGCTTCCGATTCTTGTTACATTTAACATGTTTGGCTGGTTTATTTGTGGTGTTTTGTGTTGTGTTGTTTTGATTTCGTTTCGTGTTTTGTGTTACTTCGAAATAAGTTCAACTTTGGGCAACTTTGCTGCCAGCTGCTCTTTTATTGTTACATTTGTTGTTATTGCTGCTGTTTGTATTTATGTTGTTGTTGTGTCGTTTATTTGATTTGCCCCACACATACACACACACACACACACACGGCATGTTGGATGAACGTTTTCTGTTTTGCTACCATTGTTCGTCGGGCACGAGCTGAGCTGAGCTGAGCTGAGCATTCCACGGCGCGGCTGGCGTTGTCGCCCAACTTGGCAACTGCGCGGGGCACGCGGTCGATACAGTTTGGCCAACGAGCCGGTGCGAGCAGCAGTGCTCAACACTAAAGACAGTTGCGACGAACCGAAGGTGGATTTGCGACATGTCGACGCGGGTTCAACAGCATGAAAGATGACAGAACTGCAAGAGGGGATTCGGCAGTTTTGTTTTTTTGTTGCTGCTATTGAAATCAATATTAAACAAAAAGATGGATAGATGAAATGTTAAATGGGATCTTTTTTAAGATTTGCTATGAAAAATTTTTCAAAGACTTTATTGCAATTTTTAGTTAACATTTCATTGACATGTCTTGCAAACTGCCTTGAAAACTGTTCGTAGACGTTGGTTGTTGTGCTTGAGGAATGATTCTCCTAGACTACTTGGAAGATGTGTATGAGAAATTTGTGCTGGGCGCCGAGAAGTTATTGGGTTACCTTCTGGTTTTTATTCCGACTGCTTCTGCCAGCGTGCTTCGGATATAATTTTCTCCAATTTTTCATCATGTTGTCTTCATTTTGGTTGTCTTTGGTATAACCGAAAAATTCTAAGGAAATGTCTTCCCAACAAAATTTCGCTCTTCCAAGGCTTACAACTTTCGAGACTTAAGGAAATAAAGAACTTCAATTCAATTGCGACTCATGAACTTTTTGGCTGAGGAGACTTCACACTTTTCCAGCTCTAATTCTTTTTATTGGAAGAGACATTTGAAGCAGGAGACCACATCAATGTAGTGAAATTTTATCCAACATTAATTCATGATCTCATAAACCGCTTGACATGAAATTTGGTAATATTGATTGTTTCTATGTGTCATCGAACTCTTAGAAGTCTTAAAGCAAAGAAAATATATATTTAACTTTATTTTCCCCGCTTAAAATCTGCTTTATACAATAAAATTTCTGTTTTTTTCAACTGCAGCTGCAATTCGTTGCGTTAATTTAGTTATTTCCAAAATTTGCCACTGTTCGCCCATTAAAGTTCGACATTGCTCCGGTTATGCTTCTAAATCCCCAAATGACAGATGGACTCTGGTGTGAAACGTGATGGTCGTCGTAAACTGTCAACATAAATCAATAAAGTATCCAACGCTGCGATAGACGCACTCACACACACACCACACACACACACACGCGCAATGTGTGCATGATTAATTTGAATTTATTGACACAATGCAACATTGACGGCATGTTTAAACATTTTGAGCGCACTTCATGCACTGTTTTTAATAGACTCGTCGCCAACAACAATTGCACTGTGGCGCAGTGTCCACCCGGTCACTGCCGCCACACCCGTTGCCGTCGCGGCCATAAATTATCTGCGTTTCCTCAATGTCAATTAAGACTTCCTTTCGCAGACGGCCAACGCGAATGCAACAGCCGGCGCGCCGACATTCCGACACTCGCGCCATAAACAAATTTAATTGCAATAAAAGTTCACACATTAGCATTGATTGATTGGCACCAATCAATTTTAAAACAAAAGCGCAGCGCTCGAAAAAAAACAAAACGCCAAGAAAAACATTTTTATTGAAAATGTTGTGTGAATAGAAGAAAAACAAAGCGAATAGGGCGTTGCTGATGGTGGGTGAAGTGCTTTGCTGTTGTTGTTGTTGTTTGAATACCCTGCACTGCGGTGTTGGGGTAGATGCACTTTGAGAAGCCATTTGTGGTGCCCCGAAGTAGGCGTGACCGGTGTAAAAGAATAAGAATAATGAAAAGGAATGCGAGAATAATTTGAAACGATTTAGCAATGTTCGTCCGTCCGCACGTCCGTTTCTAACCCTTTCGATCTCAAAGTTGCCTGAGAGCAACTTCACCTAATTGTCATCTATGATTGATTTATGGGTTAAATTTAAGTAGACACCAACAAATTAATATTTTTAGATGTGAATTCAAAGCAAATTACAAAAATTTTACTGTTTTGCCCAAAATATTTTCCAATAACTTGCAGCGATATTAGGGAAAGTTTGTGTTCTAATTGAAGTCTACGAATTGGGCGTGTTTGATCAAAACCATGTTTCTTCAATAATGGTTAAATAAAATCAAAAAGTGATAATTTTGTATTTTTCCATAAATATTAAATAATTTTTCTGTAGTTAAAAAATATTTATACAAAATTTGTTTAACCCGTTTTGAGCTAAAATTTTTCAAAACTAAACTAGCTCTAGAGCCCAAACAAAGAGGCGTGGCAACTTCAAATGTCGTGTGCATACTTCTTAGGAAAGTGTTTCATGATTTAAATACCAAAAAGTAATATCGAGACACAGGATAAAATTTGGGGTCGAAAGGGCCAAAATAGTTGTTTTGAACCATAGCTCTGAAACGAGTAGAGATATTGGAATGAGAATGGATTCAATTGCTGCTGATGACCCAGAAAAGGACCCAGGAGGTGGTTTCATACAGCAGATACCTTGGCAGGACAACAGGAGGTGATAAAAGTCGATAGGAATTCTCAGGAGTTCGACATGGGAACAGATACGGTTTCAACGATACAAAAGAACTGTTATTCATATGGCCACTTTTAGACAGTGTTGCCATATAGAAGTAATTTATGAAATAATTAACATTTTGATATTAACTGAAATAATTCATTAGTTTATTAATAACACTAAAAACAGGTCTTAACCCATCATGAACCACATTATCAAATTTTATCTCTTTGTTCTTCCATTTTCATAACCAAAGATTTACTTTTGAGTCCGCAGTAGTGTAGAGTGTGCAAAGGTCATCCAAGACCGACTGAAAGCACTTTGACGTATTTGTTGTACTTTAAACTCGCCAACTCGATCTGGTTCGCATTATTATTGACTCCTTCGCACAATGGTCGTTGGGCCGGTTGGTTGGTTGGCCGGCGTGTGTATTGTTATCAATGCCAAAGGAACAACAACAACAATAGCAACAATGAGACGAGTGCGTTGCATGTGGAGCGTGGCTGAAATGAAGTAACTCGAATGCACTTTGTCACTGTCAGTTCGCACAATAAATCTATGAGATATCAACGCGTCAGACAGAACGCGTTGCGATTCGATGTGACGCGACGCGACGACGGACGCAAAAAACAGTCGTAACAGCAGCAACCTTTGCGAAAAAAAATTACTGAGCACGCAGACGGCGGCCCAGACAGTTGGCAGAAAAAGAAGAGGTGGAGTGGGGTGCGGTGCGGTGAGGGAGGCAGACATGAATGAAACGTTGATGGAGTTTATAAAATAAATATTTGATATTTCCTTCCTGTCGTTCGCGCCGTCCTGTTGCTGGCCATTGGTTTTTGGATTTCTTAAGAAAGCAAGTGAACGGGAGGCAAAGGGGTGGTGGGAGGGGGAAGAAGAGGATAAAGCAAGCGCAAGATTCGCGGTAAATTGCGCGAACGCTTAAAATGAACGATTTGCAGGTTGTCAGAAGAAGAAGAAGCATAACAAAAGCCAGCAGCATCGCAAATGTTCGAAATATATTTTTGTAAAGCAGCTGTGTCGGCTAAAGTGCGCATCACACACACACACACACGCACACTTTAGGGTGGTCTGCAGCAACAGCGACAGCTGAGACGGTGCATTAGCCGCCTCAGCGGCTGCCAAAGTGTTGTGCTCTCGATGCTGTCGACGTTGCGGCTCAGCTGGCGCTCAGCAAATATTTGCGCCGGATATAAGTTTTGGCTACGCGTCGCACTCGACTGTCCGTTGTAGCGTTTTTGATGCGCACATTGTTGCAGCGTTGAAATCCGCCCAGCGCTGCGCTGGGATTACAGTTTGAGGAGCATTGTCGGCGCTGTCACTTTAATGTTGCTTGCTGTTCATTTTTGTTATGTTGTTGTTGCTGTGATGATAGCAAAAATCGCACTAAGCGTTTACGTGTCGAAATCGTTGTTAATATTTGTGTATTTGTATTTATTTGAGAATATTGTTGTTGCTTTTGAAAATCTTGCATTGTTGTGGCCCACTTTGAAAGTTGTGTTGCTGAATTTCGTGATCTTGTTTTCACTGTTTTAGTGGCATTTTTAATTCACTGTGCTTGTTGTTGCTTTTGTTATATTTATTGCAGTCATCGTTCTCGTTGTTGTTGTGGCTTTTACTCGTATCAGTGTGGCCCGCATGTGTCCTTACACATTCTCAATTGTTTATTCATATTAACTGTGTTGTTGTTGTTGTTGTTATTGTTTTTGCTCATTTTCTTGCTGGGCTGCAGCAAAATTCACTCGTCCTCACAATCAGTTAAATTCTCATTTATTATTTGGCTTTGTTGCTGTCTCTCTTATTGCTTGCAATGCCATTTTGATTGTTGTTGTTGCTGTTGTTATGGTTGTTTGTGCGTTTACAGTTGTCGCTGAAAATTTATTGTTGTATTTTCGTAAAATTGATATGCTTGGCAAATTCCCTCGCCCCCCTGTCCCCCCATGCGTTGCACGCTGGATTACTTGGCGGCTGCGGTGTTGTTGTGTGCCATGTGCAACAGTGCAACAATTGCGAGCGCAGTCAACTTCAATTTCATTCATTCACCCGTTCATTTCGTGCCCTCACGTTCGTCCTAATGGATCTATTCGGTGCATTTTGCGTGCACCACTCCCCCTCACCGCCCACAACCCGGTTGCCAGTGGCAACCGCGTGTGCAATGCTTTCAATGTATGTAGCAACAAAGCTCTTCTCTGCCCCCTCTCCACCGCTCTTCTTCCGCTGTTTTTTATCTCTCTGTCTGTATGTTCTTTTGCTGTGTGCATTGTGTTGCTGTTTTTTTGGGAGTTTGTGTTATTCTTACCGCATTACAAGCGCTGTGCTTGTTTTTCTGCCGCTCCACACAAAGTGTCGGCGCGCGGCGAAGGGGGCCGGACCACCACATCAGCTGCAATGAGTCGACACTGCGTTTTTGCTCGGCGTATCAAGTCGATAATCGTTTTGACAAATTTCGTTGTTATTGTTTTGTTTGTATTGTTGTTATTGTTGCTGTTGTTGGTGTCGTTGTTATCGTTTTTGTTTGTCACCGTTGTTATTGTTATTGTAGGTAATTGTCCTTTTGTTGAGTGGGCGAGTGAGTGCAACAATAACAACAACAACAACCGCATCGAATGCGCATGAAGTGCGACGACACTTCTGTGAGTTGTGGTAGAAATGAAGCGAGAGTGTTGCCAACGTCGCTGCGGATTACGGGCTGTCCGACGATGATGAAATGTTCTGTCGCAGTTGTTGTTGTTTTTGTTGCAGAGTATATGCACAAAATAAGACAATTAGATATGTTCATAAAATTACAGAGTGACTGCAGATTTCCACATAATTTATTGTTGATTCAATTTGATTTTGTTGTTGTTGAATTCAACAAAAAGTATTCAAGTAAAATTCTAGAATGGTGTAAAATTATTTAATGGTGGCGCACAGAACCGATACTTGAAGTTGGTAGTATTCTATTCTCAAAAGAATTGACAGCATACGATTCTTGAAAGTATCGATTGAAAGTATGAAACTTGTATTCAGAATCAAATCAGATAAAACAAAGCTCAAAAACAAAACTTTTGGAGCAATTTCTCGATGCTAAATATGGCAATGCCTATAGTCGATTCTCAAAAGTATATGATCACTTTGACAGAACATTCATGCCAGCTGACTGCGACTTGACAGTTGAGACTACTGCCGAGTAGACTATAAGACAAGTCTTCTCTCTAGTTCTCTCTAGAAAAAGACAGAACGGTCTTCTTCGACAATTCGAATCACTTCGGTTCAGTTAACCCTAAAGACTCAGCCACGAATCAAATTGGTTCTCCAGTGACAGACTCACCATTCCTTTCTATAAATCATCATTTCACAATGAGTCCAAGTTTGTCTTGCAGCAAGGTCAGGTTTCCAGATAGCCGCTTTAACCTAAACTTTCCATCAGTAGGTTTCCTATTCTCTGTCAAGTAAGTGAGTTTTTTTTAGATGATGGTGCTTCAGGCAGAACCAGAAGCGGTGTCAGAGCAGTAGGGATTTAGTGGATTGCGCACGTCCATAGATTCTCATTCTTTTGACTAACATTCAGGGAATGCCACTCTCAAGTTGGGTGTTCTTTCTTAAATATATTCAGTGAAAAGAATTAAAGAGACAACTTGAATTTTACCCTGGATCTCGATATTAATTTTGGTATTTAAATAATGAAACATTTGTCTGAGAAGTGTGCACACGACATTTGATGTTGCCACGCCTCTTTGTTCGAGTTCTAGAGCTAGTTTACTTTTGAACAATTTTAGCTTAAAATGGGTTAAATAAATTTTGTATTAATATTTTTTAAATACAGAAAAATTATTTAATACTTGTTGAAAAATACAAAATTATCACTTTTTGATTTTATTTAACCATTATTGAAGAAACGGGGTTTTGATCAAACGCGCCCAATTCGTAGACTTCAATTAGAACACAAACTTTCGCTAACATTGCTGCACATTTTTGGAAATTATTTTGGGAATAACAGTAAAAATTTTGTAATTTGCTTTGAATTCACTCCTAAAAATATAAATTTGTTGGTGTCTACTTAAATTTAACTCATAAATCTGTGGTCAAAAGCAATAACCGCCTAAGTCGAAAATTGCTGTTTCCAGCAATTTCGTTTTAAAGTTTTAGCGCGTAGTGTGTTCGTTATGGGAATGTGAATAGGGTTTTATTAATACCTTTTTTTATTTTAAAGTTACAAACTTCCCGATTGTACAGAAGCGTAGAGCACAGTCAAGGGAACGTGGTGGCATCCATAACTCAATTTCTTCTTAAGTTGACTTAAGCGGTTATTGCTTTTGACCACAGAAATATTGCCATAAGATGACAAATAGGTGAAGTTGCTCTCAGGCAACTTTAGGGTCGAAAGGGTTAAGGATAGTGCAAACGACAATCTTAAGTTCCTTAAGGTTATAAGTGAGTGCAGAAATATTCATAGGAACGAGATGGCTTCAGACATATTGCACTTTCTTCGAATAAAAAAAACGACAAACGACCTTTCAAAATGCACATAAAATTTAATTCGTTAAACGTTCAGCAGCTCTGACAATCATCAAACTAAATGATTCGTTTCGCACCGCGGCAGCCGCGACCGGCCTGTTGCATGCCAAATTAGAGCGAAATAAGGGACGCACCGAAAAATGACCCGAGGACCCGAGTTGCTGCTGCAAGCAATTAAAATTTACTCAAATCAATGTCAGCGATTACACGCAGACGCACAATTCGCATGCAAACGATGCGTCTCCAAAGTCAAACTTAACTGCAAATCGCAACAAATAAAAGAAAATCACTTAACGCAACAACAACAAGAACACAGCGCCAACAAGTGGCCATAAGGTGCAACTAAGTGCAGAGCTACCTTCGAAAACAGCAACGCACGCAGAAGCAGCAAAATAAATGCCGAATGGGCCCTGGGCCGCGCTGTCGTCTTTTGGCACTTGACTGATTTAATATTTGCGAAGAAGAGGAAGAGCGAAACGAAGGCGATGCTGCGAGTCCGTTGCCTTTGACTTTGTGTGGCGAACGTGCGCGCGCCGCACACCGGCCGCCACCTGGAGCCGCTCGCCGCAGACGCCGCAGGTGATTTGCAAACAAATTACAAATGACATGAGAATTGCAATGCGTTGTCTGGACGTCTGTCTGACGGCCGACTGGCGTATTTTGCGCGCACGCATGGGCGTTGATGTGCAGCGGCCGCCGCACCGAACATCGCTACGGCCACGTCGAGGGGTAAATTAATAAATTGGATGAGTTGAGAATTGCAAAGTGGCCCAAAGGAAGCGCAGCAGCAACGGTCGGCCGCCTAAAGACCGACGCAATTGAAAGTAAATTGCCGCTCGCAGCTGGCCGCAGGTTGCCAACACATTTGCCGCGCACTCGTAGACGGCAACGCGTCTACGAGTGTTGGCCGGCAGTCGAGCGTTAGCCGCAGCATCGCTCGGCGAAAGCGTGGCGTCGTGTAATTTGGATTGATTTGATGATGTCACGCGATTTGATGGAGTGATCGAATGACGGCAGCGCATTCTCAAACACTTCCTCGGCTTCGCTGGCTGCGGCATGCAGATTTCGTGCCGCTCGCCTGCGCCGCCAATTTATCAGCATCACTTTGACACATTCAATTCTGGCCGCCCGTTATTGCTGTCAGATTTCTCATTTACCTTCGGCCGAGCGCGTCTTCCGCAGGTACTGCATCCGCAGTCGCAGCGGCGGTGCGTGTGGCATGCAGATCGCTTCAGTGTTCTGTCTGTTGTTTCCATTTAATGAGCCGCAATGTTTTACAACATTTGGGAGTTGAAATTGTTTTGACTTGAACACGCGCACCAAAACACAAAAAAACTCACACACACACACACACACGAACGATTATGAAGATGGATGAGCTGCGCGGTCTCCGCCAGCGACGGCTGTGCCCTTCGGCGCGCTCGTTGCGCTCATGTTGCAACTTAACATTTATAAGTTTTGCTGTCGTTTTGCGAATTTGCATTTTTGCCTTCGCTTCTTGGCCCGCTTCGTCCCCTCCGGCTGCGGCTGCGGCTGCTGCTTTCCCGTTGCTTTGCGCTTTTTCCATTTGTTTCGCTGGTTTTTATTTCTGGCCGCGAGCGTTTTTCTGCTGCACAGTGCCTCGTGTGGCAGCCGCGCTAAATGGCAACCAACGGCCGCGTTTAAATCCATCGGCAATTAATGGTGCAAGGAAGCCGCCGGCTGGCGCGGAGGGCGGCGCGGTGGCGCAGCATTATGCAACATTTGCAGTAATTAAAGTGAACATTTGAATGCGCGGCAATTTGTTGCACGTCAATAATTCTTAAAATTTATTGGCGATTAATTTCGGTGAAAAACCTTCGAACGGTTTTCGAAAGGCGCGACGGTCGATAAATGTGAACGGCAGACAGCCGATAATTGCGAGTTGGGCGCGTTTGGCGATGGTCTGTCTGTCCAAGGGCGGCTGGGGGCAGGGGGAGGGTATTTTTTTCATACAACTCTTCAGATTAACAAAACAATGAAGATAAATGAAATAAATAAGGAATAAAAAAGGCAATACGAATTTTTCGAAGTATCGAAACCGGACATTTAAAAAACATATAAAATGGAAAAAACAGTAAGAATAAATTAAAAATAAAAAGAAGTAGAAAAAGTAGAACAATAAAGAAGAAGAAGATAAGAAAACAATAAAAAGTAAATAATATCAGAATTAAAACAAAAATCAGTGCCAAACCACCGAATGGCAGAAGTTCCGTTTGATGCACTTTAAGCTGTCATTAAGTTCACACACACACACACACACACATTTGCGTGCATATGCATTTTCCTCGACTTGGCAGCTCATCAGTTGGCAACATGGCGAATGCTTCTTCACTTCGAATTCCATTGACCACAGCGTCTGCGGTGGCTGCTTCATTAATGCAAAATTAATGCCTACAACAACAACAACAATAACCTAGAAATGGACAACAGCTCAAGCATGTGTGATGTTTGTTGTTGTTGTTTCATGGTACCCACTTGAGTTGCTACCTTTTGCACACAACAAATCTTGCAATGTGAAGCAGTGTCAACAAATGAACAACAACAACAACAACATGAACAAGTACAGCAACTCGCACTGTTGACCATTGAGCAATGTTGCATTAGACACGCAGTCTGCCGCAATCACAATCGTCGGCGCAATCGTTGTGGCATGCCACAACCGGAAATGCAAGTGCCACACGGCGCAGTCCGCGCAGATGGCGTTGCAAGTGGAGCAGGCAGAAAGCGCTCACGAATATTTACGCACCGTCTGTTTGCGTTACGGTCTGCCAGCATGACTGCTCGACGCAAGTCTGTGCCATGTGTGAGTGTGTGTATGTGTATGTGTGTGTGAGTGGGACATGAGAGTCCAACTCTGCGGTCCGATCGCCTCCATTCACAATATTCAAATGTTGCCCTAGCGGCGACCGCAACTGCAGCGACCACAGCGGTCGATCAGCGCGAAAAGGTCGAACGCTGAACTGCACGTTCGCCGGCCATGATTCGGCTGTGATTTTCGAATTTTTCTCAACTGCGCGCGTTTTATTGTAATTCACGTTTGCTGCTCTTTTGGCCGACCGCAACGAGGCCAAGATCAGCCGTCGATCGTTGGAGCGGCCGCGTTGCAGCGCAGCTGCCACAACGCTTTGCAGCATCGACAGCGGCGGCTGACCACATGCTGTCCGTCCGCTCGACACTGCTGACCGCTTGGAATTTCGTTTCATACTCGTTCGGCGGCTGCGACGGCGCGGGGTGGGCGGAAAACAGTTAACAGCGTGTGGCCGTTGCAGCAACATTCGGCAACGCTGTGCTTTTTCTTGCAGCCTTTTCACCGCCGCGACGCTGCTTCTATGAATGGGAAAACTGGCGGCGTCGCGCAGCTGGAGCGGCCATAGCGCCGCTTGCAGCCAAAGCTACACAAAACATAAATTAAATTTTAATTGTAATCGCAGTTGTTGCTGTTAGTCGTGTGATGCGAACGTTGCGGCGAATTGCGGTGCCTTGAACTTGGCCGCCAAGTGGGGCTTTTTCGATGATGCGGCGCGACAACGGATTTCACACTGGGAAAAATTACAATGAAATATTTGTACGCGTGTGTGTGTGTGTGCAGGTAAATTGTATGTTGTATGCTTCACAAAAATGCGCAGTTGAGGTTACTGCATCGACCTGAGAGGCCCTTCCTATTCAGAGGCCCTCCACACCCTACAAGATTTCGTTGTAGTGACTCGAATTAGACGCTACAAGTTTGCTCGCAACTCGTACGATTGCCAAATCGAACCATCACAACAACTTCAAACTCGACGGCCAAAAGCAAAAGACGGCAAAAAATGCCATAAATCGCGCGACTTTGCTTATAAAAATAATTTATGGCCCAATTCTCGAAATCATGCCCAAAACAAAATAACAACAACAACAACACCAACCACATCAACAGCACCGCCATACCAACACTCACTCGCACAGCGCACAGCAACAAAAACCTAACAATGTTTTGACAGCTTCGAACGGTTTCGAGCGGCATACAAAATGTTTTTGGCCCCTTTTGGCATTATCTGTTGTAGTTGTTGTTGTTGCTGCTGCTGCTGTGCGGTTGCTTTTAATTAACATGCACCGCGTCGCGTATTTCATAATTTAATTTATTGCAAATAAATGTGACTGCTGCGTTTTTGTGTTTGGTTACTCATTTCACATTTTTGATGTTTTTAAGATGTTGTTTTTTTTTTGTTGTTGTTGATAAAACACTTCTGATGAAAAAGCTTATAAAAATTTGCATATTTCGGAACGTGCAAAGTGCGCCGTCGTTGGTCTTTTCGTGTTCGCTTTGGGGCCGAGCACAGCGAAATGTTCGGTGGCCGCGAATTGAAGTTTGCTTCACTGGGAAATTACGAAGAAACTGTAAATGTAACTTAAAGTTGGATGTGGAACTGGCACCGAGGTGGGAACATGTGGGCAGAAGATGGACACTTTGATTGGGTGAAATTTATGGGCAACGTGGCAGATTGTGAGTTGTGCCGAGAGGGACATCAGAAAGAATCGAATGGAAAATATTTACAAAAAAAGCGTAAAATCGGTTAACTGTTTCTAGTTTCTGAACCAGAAAAGCTAGCAGAGTAAAGTATTGGTTATCTTAAATTTAAGCTTCCCGGCTTTTCAGAAGGGGCTGGGAGTTGGCGATATTCCACGCAGAGTGCGATTAAATTAAAAATAAATGGGAGAGATGGAAAATTTTGTATAGTTCAACAATTAAAAAAGCTTAATGTTTAGTCAAACTTTCAAAATAACAGAAAGTGAGTCCAAATTCGCCAATATACAACGTGAAACCCAACTAAATGGAAGTTGAAAGAAAAGTTTGAAAAAGCAAATTTTTAAAAATCGTTCAAATGCCTGTAAACTTTAAAATAAAATAGCGAGCTACCTGAAATATGGCTCATCATATACTAAAATAGTCCAGCTATCCAAAAATGTCATCTATCAACGTTAGCGATATCCAAAAAGGATCTTCATTGATTCGAAGGAAAAGAGTGGCCTGGAAATGTTTCAGCACTTGAAACTTGTCTAATTAACTGTGGTTCCTATAGCAGAAAATCTGAAATAATGCTTTCTTTGTTGTAGGACTTTCGAGTATTTTAAAAATATTTCGAATGTTGGCGATTTTCTAGGCGGAGTCCGCCTAATTTGAAGCTAAAGGTGACTTTAGAAATGTCAACGTTTAAAGATCGGTCAACTGCCTGTAGCTTCCAACTGCCTGTGGTCCTAAACCCAGAGTAGCTATTAACATAAAACCGGGTCCTAACTATCCAATAATGGGCCAGCAGTGGCCGATATTTCATACGAGATCCAATTAATTCAAGTTGGAAAGGCGGGAGTATTCGACTTCGTGAAGATATCTCAACTGTTTTCAAACCTGAGGAGTCTGTGACCTGAACTGTCAGCTTTCCTATAGTAGAATTCTCTAGCTTTAACTCTTCGTTGCATGATTTAATTTCCCTGAAGGAAAAACATTTTTGTCATATAATTCTTCACAGTTCTGATGGTAAAAAGGAAGTTTTGTTGAATTCCTGTATCTATGAAAAAAGTTTTGCGAACATTTTCCGTATCGTGATGAAAACGCTACCGCCGAAATGAAAGTCGATTTTATCTATGTTGGCTACTACGGGGTGTCGAACAAAGGTGAGGCGTCACTGCATACTCGTAAATCAACGCACTAAACAGCTGAGCGAAGGTCTCCGCCGTCGACCACCACCATCGGCATCAATAATCAAAATTCTTTCACCAACTCGAAACACTTATTGTTTTCTCGATTCTTTTGAATATACTTTCAATGTTATTCGCAAAATTCCGTTAGCAATCAAATGTTTTAACATAAAAGACACAAAACTGAAGAGTGAATCACTGTAAAATAGTGAACAGAATAGTTTCCAAATCTATGAAAAGTTAACATTGCATATATGTAATGCTATGCAGCGAAGGGTTAAACTAAAATCGTCGATATCTCACGAGAAGGATGAATGGTGAAAGGTGACTTGTCAGGTGTGAGAAATTTTATGCAGCGATTATTTTCAATTAAAATAATTCCTGCTTTAAATCAGTTCGAAATCCAAGAGTTGGTAGGAATACATAAACATTGGACTGCCGACTCAAGCCACAGTTTTTTTTGCTCAATAAAAAGTGCCAACTCGAAAGCCGAACCAAGCGAAACGACTTGAGAACAGAGAAACAAACACTTAAGCCGTTCATAAAAATCAATTTCGATTCGAATTCTTTATAAAAATGCGCAAAACAATGGGTCGACTTAAGGAGGCAACAATGCCGGCATTGTTGTGGCTCGAGCGAGCTGAGTGAAATATGAAATATGGAAATACAGCAACAAGAGGGAAAATACAAAAAGCGAAAGGCGTTTGTTTAAAAAGTAATAAATCGGGATCAGCATAAATTTATTAGAAGTCCAATGGCCGGTTGTTGGTTGTTGTTGTTTTTGTTGTTGGGCGAAAAGTGAAATACTAGTGTGCAGATTTATAACTTTTCAAAGAAGCCAATCGTAAAAAAACGGAGCACAATGCGAGCGCTCACACCTTTCGGCGACGAGCAGACGCGAAGCGGAGGGAGAGAAGGGGGCGCGAAGTGCAACTTGAAGTGCTCGACGAAGACTGACAAAGCCATCACTGCTGGCCGAGAGACGGACAGCGAAACAGTTGTGGCGGCGAAGGCGGACAACTGAACGTGGCGGCCGGTTTTAATGGCGCAAAGCGGAATAGTGCGCGCACTCGTAAAACGGCATTAAGCATGTCCAGAGCGCAGATTTCGCACAGACCTAACAACTCGGCGGCGACGGTGGCCCCCGCTCACGCCGCCACTCTTGCGTGGGCGGCCGCGCACAGTCATCGCCAGTGTGGCAGCATTGTGTTTTGTGTGGCAACATAAAGTAGCATTTGGCATTGTGCTGACCGGCCGACTGGCGGTGGGGCGTCGGCAACTGCGTGGTGTGCGCAATAAAAGTTCGCCAGCAACAAGCAGTCGGCCGAGTGTGCCTTCTTGGCTTAATGCCGACGGCCAACTTGCAACATATGCTGCAGCTGCAACACGCATTAATGCAGTGGCAGCAAAACGACAGAGTGGCCAACCATAACTGCCGCACCACAAGTGACAACAACGACCCGCAATAATAAAAACTTGAAAAGTGACTGACAGTTACGCGAGACGTTATCATTGCCACTGTTGTTGTTGTTGCTGCGGTTGCATTCTATGAAAATTCCTTATTTTATTTCCGCTCTTCACTGGCGCGTCCTTCCGCGCGGCAGTTGGCGAACGCGCGCTCTATTTCCTCCATTTTCCATTTCCCATTTGGCGTGTCGCAGTCGTCGTCGTTGTTGTTTTTTTTCGCATATTTCGTAATGGAAGTTCAGAGGTTATTTCCGCTTTTATTTCCGCCAATGTAACTGCCATCACTGCCGCTCGGCCGCCACAGCCTTTGCCAGCAATTCCTGCACATAAAGTGACCATCGTAAAAATCGTGCGGGTGGCAACGCTGCCCGCCGCCCCCGCGCTGCCGCCAACACGACAATGGCCAACACGACTTGGCGCACTTATGTTCCGTTGTCATTGCTGCCGCAGCGACCAGCAAATAAGCCCTACAGCTCTTCGTTGTTGTTGTTACAATGCCATATCGCCTTTTATCTGTTTGGAATAAACACGCTTAAGTATTTCCTAAGAAGCTTTTCGCGCCAACAATGTTGCGCTGCTGCCGAACGACAGCACTTTGCCGTCGCCGCTGCTGCCAGCGCATTGTCGATAGTTATGTTGCACGCTCGGCAGCAGCAACATGGCAAATAAATTTATTATTGCTCATTCGCGGCGCTTCGAAACGTTTTGCGATCGCGCGTTTTTGTGTGCGTCGCTCAAGTGCTGCGGTTGAAGGGCCGCCGACGCCCACGCAGCCGCCTTGCCTTGGCGGTGATTTTGCGGTCAGTCGGGCGCTACTTTGTTGCGTGCTGTGTGCCTTTTGTTGTCAACTGTCGCTGCAGTTTTCTAATTGTGGGCAGTCGGCGCGAGCTTTTGTCGCTTTTCGTCAGCGCAGCCCACTTTGGCCTCGGCGCTGTTGCACAACAATGACTGCGCGGTGGCAGTTGGCTGCTGTCACTTGTTGTTGTTGTTGGTTGCACTTAATAAATCCGGCCAGCAGCAGCTGTCAATGCTGACATTGCGCTGATTTAACGGTATTTCAATTAGAATTGCAGCAACTGCAGCTGCAGTTTTATGCAAATGCGGCGGCAATAAATCGCACAGAAATCACCAGCACTTCGATTCGCACATTAACCGGTCGAGTGTCAATGAGTGCTGACTGTATTAAGTATTTTCTGATTTATGACACGAATATAATTGGACGGACATGGGTGGGAGTGGGAGGGCCAACTGTGGCAGAGACAATGACGCCATTGCCATTGTTTGCGGTGACACTGCGAGACATAATTGGACTCAGTTCCAGTGCTGAGTGGCCGCCAGAATGGAAGCTCAAAGCCAAGTTTGAACTCAACACTTGAAAAGCGATTAAGGAATTAATGACTATCATTCAATAATCGGTCGAACAATTGAGGTCCTTGAGGTGTTCGAGGGCAAGGAACGTTGCAAGAGCTTCGGTAAAAAATTTGTTGTTATGACCAGTGTTCATTGTTAACTCGATTTGTTACTAAGGCGATACGATTCTGTGGTTGCATGCACCCTGTTTATCTTTGAGATCGACGACTGCTCTGTAAAATAGTGCAGCCAACTCATTTCGGGATCTTTCGAGCTGCGACAGTTCTGGGTTGTTTCAATTTTGCTTATGTAAACTCTTCACCCTCGCACACTTCAGGTGTGCACCACTGAGCCTTTCACATGCCCCCACATGTGCACAGGTCAATGCTCTGCACCAATTGAGGGCAACATCCCCAAAAGTGTTGGCAACCCCAGCTGTTGGTTTCCCCTAATTTTCTTCAAGATTCACCCCTCGTGTTATGTGTCGCAACTGGCCCCCAATTAGTGACGACAAGGAACACACAGCCTTCCGTAGGTTTCACTCAACAACATCCAACTACAGTAAAAACTCGCTAGTTGGAATCACTGAAACAGCAACAACATCAACGCCAACTCACGCCATGTACAACGAATTACTGAGATTCCTCGAGCTGAAATTTATGCATGAATCAGCCACCCACGTTTCTAACCAGCAAACAACGGGAATGCTCCCGGAACACTCCGCCCACTGAGGCAACAGTTGGCAGCAAATCGACAGACGAATCTGCCGAATAGCACTAAAAAGCCGCCATTAATTAAGCTCAACAAATGCATTATTAAAAAACACACATAAATCACGCATCGGCCGCAGCGCCGCCGCCGCATCCCAGCGACTCATCAATTTCGCCCCAACACGAAGCGAAGGTGTCAAAAAGCACCGAGCAACCAAAATCAATTACGGCGAACCGATTTCTGATGCTGTTTCCGCGCAGCTGCGCTCCCGTGGCCCACAGAGTGCACGTGACATCGTGAATCGAAGTTGCAAGGGAGATGGCAACACTTGACGTTTGACGACGACGACAACGCTTGACGGCTGACGCTGCATGTCAGCGGCCGTTTTTATGCAACTTCGCAGCGACGAAACGACAAAAAGGTGTTAAGTAAACAGTCGACACCTCGCGGCGCGGCAACAATGCTCGGACGGATGATGGTTCGAAGACAGAAAGAAGGCGCAACAAGAAAATCTTATCGCAGCTTGACAAAAGAAAATTGGGCGAAAAATGCAACGCACAGGCGACGCGTTCGGCGACCATTGTGCGGACAATGAGACGGACAAAGCTGATCGCTGCTGGGCGAACAATGGGCTGGGCCAGGCGACGCGCTTCTGGGTGGACAATGGCCAACAAAAACGCGACCAACGGCACAGCAACCGGCACGGCGCGGCGTGTCGGCGCAGCTGTAGCCAAATGTGTGGCGCAGTTAGTGTGTCCATGCGTCTGTGGCCAAGATGATGATGACGCAGCGCACAAGTGCCACTCAACGTGCCACTCGTGAGCGGCCGGCAAACGGGCAACGGGCAACGAGCTCTGGCCTCGTCGCTCGGGCGGCCCAATTCGCCCCGCACATAAATTAGCCGCATCGATGATAATGCGGACTGCACACAGAGTGCGGCCGCAGCCTGTTGGTGCGCTGCGCCAATGCAGTTCGACACGACGTGCAGCGTTCAAGTGCTGCGTGCGGACCAGTTCGAGTTGCTTGGTCACTTTTTCTGGATGAAAATTGAATTTTGAAGCGCATGCAACGTGCAGCAGTTTCCGATAAGACTTGAGAGTGCATGAGTACGGCTGGGTGTGTGTGTGTGTGTGTGTGTGTTTGGATGTGTGTATGTGTGCGTTGTGTAACGAGTTACAAAGTGGCTGCACTAATTGGTTAAAATGTGACTCTGGTTTATGTTGTAGCCATGAATTATCGAAAACAAGAAAACATGGAAAATGCTTTCACGTCGGACACACGCGACGCGCGCTGTTCCCATCTCCGAAGCGGATGTTGTGGGACAGACACAAAAGTGTCACAATTTCTTTACCGAAATACTTATTTGACACTTTTAATTCATCGACACTGACCGCATTTTCTTGATCTCGAACTCAGTTCTCAGTTGGCATTCTCCTCCACAGTTCCTCTGAAAAAATCTTCACCGCCTTTGTTGCTGCTTTTATATAATTGTTGTTGTTGCAGTTGTTCGCTGACCACACAAAAAGCTCAAATTTCAGCAACTTAACACAACACAGTGTCAGAGATAAAATGTTAATGATGCCTAATGGCCGGCACCTGCCACACGACACGCAAATTGAATGCCGTCGAGCGGCAGCAGGATGAAAAGGGTGTGTCGCCCTGCCAAAATAAACAAACAACAACACAAAAAATTAAACGCGCCAAGCGAAAAATTGAATGAAGCTGCGCGCATTGTAAGTCGACGCGCGAATTTGGCCTTTTTTCCGAGAATCGTTGGTTATTTTTTTGGTTGGAAAATTTGTGCTGTTCATGTTGTTGTTGTTGTTGTTGGCCATTTGAATTGCGATATTTGTGAAATGCTGAAAACATGAACGAGATGAGCCCCACTCACGGCAGTCGACGTGCCATGTGGCAAATTATGTGCCAAAAGAGTTTTAAATTTGAGCAAATGTTGGCCAATTTTTGCGGCGTTTATTTGTTGTTGTTCTTTTGGGGTATTTTGCGGGTAAATTTCGATGGAAGCATTTCGCTTGGCGTGTGAATTTATGAAGGAGCTTAGCGACTTGGGGCCGACACAAGCATCATAAATATGGCGCAAATCGTGGAACTGTGCGCCGCATTGACAGTGGCGACAAATGGTGATGACGGTGATTCACCACAAATTGGACAAATTAAAATTCATTACATTTTGAGAGACAATGACCGAAGGAGAATAAATCTTTTACTTGGAGAAAGGTTGGTCAACTTTGAAATATTTTTATTTTAAGCTACTTTGGGACTGATACCAAAAACATTACGTAGTAGTAGTGGTAGTTGTATTAAATGTTGATATCAATGATACAAGTGAGAGATTATTCAATCTTTTGCAAGTTGCCGGAGAAAGAGATGAGGTAAATCAATCGTTAGCTTCGAGTTGAGAAAACTCATTTATTTATTTATTTACTTATTTTTTTATTTATTTATTTACTTTTTTAAATTTTTTTTTAATTGATTTTTTATGTATTTATTTATTTATTTTATATTTATTTATTTTTTATTTATTTATCTATTTATTAATTAATTAATTAAATAATGTTTATATTTATTTATGTATTTATTTATTTTTAATTAATTTATTTATTTTATAATTATGTTAATTTTTTTTATTAATTATTTTGTATTTATTTATTTGTGGATTTTATAATTATTTATTTATTAATTTTTTTATTTATTTATCATATATTTTTATTTATTTATTTTAATTTTTTTTTATTTATTTTTTGTATATTTATTTCTTTATTTGTATATTTATTTTTATTTATTTATTTATTTTGTTGTCAATTATCTATTTATTAATTAATTAAATAATTTTTGTATTTATTTATGTATTTATTTATTTTTAATTATTATTTATTTTATATTTATTTATTTTTATTATTTATTTATTTTATATTTATTTATTTGTTTGTTTGTTTATTTACTTTGGTCTGTGAACAAAACTTCATGCAGATTGTAGCAATATAACCGATTGGAAAAATATATATTTTTATTTAAATTTGTTGGGCCATTTTGGGACAGACGCCACACAACAAGTTTTTTAGTTTGATTACCAAAATATTGCATCTTTAAATAAATAATGAAAATGAGAGAAATTTAAATTGATTACAAAGAAAAGAGAACAAGTTGGTTTACTTAGAAAATGTTTAAAAAAAGTAACAAAAATTTATATTTTCGGCTATTTTGGGACAGATATCACGCACAAGTTTATCAGCTTCAGCATTGAAATCTATGCCAAAAGTTGTGTAATTTGTATCCACACGAATCTGAAGCATCAATCAGCCACTTGACCGTTCAAAACATGATTCAAGGTTACCACTCTTTAGAAACTGCATAAACAATTTTAACCATTTTCCACTCAATTGAATGAATTTTTGTTTTTCGTTTCTTTATGTCTTCATTATCTTATCGCGACCTGAAAGCTTTGACTTTTTATAGCCCTTTCAATAATTGCTTCAGTCAGTGGACGCTTCTCTACAGGATCGTTGGCATCACTGCTCACCAAACTGTCACAAATTTCTCACGATCTCGATGTCAGTGTGTCCGTTATCTGCTCTCAAATTTATTGCTTTCTAAATGTTTATCGAAATACCATAAATTCAAAACCCAGCACGCGGTGCGCTTTGATGGCCAGTG